>JAHLJT010009436.1:173888977-175088977 GCA_031308135.1 Acheta domesticus | reverse complement strand
TAACTTCTTTCAATTTTAACACACTTCTGTCTGTCACTCTAACATTGAAGACTTCATAAGAACCATAAAAATACTACTTTTGAGGCAACCCCTTAAAAAAGACTGTATATTATTTGACCCTACTTATTGCTGATACGGAATAACCAGACCAGGTTATGCAGCATTTTTCATTAAATATGCTCTGGCTTGGGAAAGCAATGCACTCATTGATATAGTAAGGAACGCTCACATTTTCAAGTCATGTTTTTCATGAAATAACTTTTTTCTTAAATCATTTGGCTTTCCTACTTCACATATCTTATTTGGTTTAAAAATTAGGATATTCATGAATTTCCCAATTGGTAAAAAATTGCAATTGCATTACAATTTTGTAATGTAACTACTTTTCAATTTTAAGACAACAGAATTTTTAAGAGAAAATCCCACTAGAATGCAAAGCATGTCTGCAAAATCTTTATACGGCAAGCAGTTTTCCGCCTGTGAGCAGCAAAATACCTCCTTTCATCTTATATTTCCTTGCTATTGTCTTGGGTAAGATATAAAAAATGAGTATAGAAGAGCATCTTCCTTTGCTTATTTTAATAAAAAGATTTATCTCAGCATAAAAAAAGGTGAACATTATTTATGACCAAAGGTACAAAACACTGAACTGCACTGTGAAAGAGGACTCATGAAACAGAAAAATCACTTTGTATCTAAAAATGTAGGTTCAACAGTTTTGTGCACCACCACCTTTGGACTATCAGTTAATATAACATGAACATCAATTACAACTACGTCAATACAGGTTACATTTAAATTAATTTCTACAAAATCGGATCATTCTGAGACACACCGAATAATACTGACAAATATGGATGGATGGGTTTTAAAGTACATGGAATACATGAATTATTCTCACAGGAAATAGGCACCAAGTAAACAAGGTAACTAAAAAAATTTACTTCCATCTTCATAAATAAAATAAAGTTAAAAATTTCCAAACTTAACTGACAGATTAGTTTTTCACTGTTCACTTACTTTCACAGTTCCCCACTTAATCAAAAACAATATTTACTCATCACAAAATTCATCAGCAAGAGCAAGTGGTAGTCTTGAAAAAGCACAAAAATTGTCCGAGTTTCATTCACAACACTGGAAACAATTTCTCCCATCATTTACATAATTTCCACCAGCATTTTAGAATGAAAATGTTCTTAAATATTTTATGACTCGTTTCTCATCATAAGGATCACTTCCCATTGTACAGAGAAACAACATGCAATGTCATCATCATACGATTTAGTTCCTAAAATTACATATGATACGCACTTCAACTAAAAGAATTGTAAACATACAATAAAATTACACGTGTAGTAATTCTTTTGTAATTTATTTCCACCTATTCTCAAAAACATTTTAAAAACTTCAAACTCAAATTCAAATGAATATGTTTTAATTTTACATTTGAAATAAAGAACTCACATACACCAAATATTTCACTTTATATTTTAAAGCTTTCAACCATACAAAACAATTTTTTTTGGGCATCCAAATCTCCCCATGGAAATGTGTCATCTAGTGGGATTTTGACGATCACAGTGCTGGTTAATAGAAGAGATGGTGCTCACAACATAATGCCTTTCCAGCAATAGAGGTGAATTATATACTAAATTTATCACAACCAGCAACTATATCCAGAAGATAGGGAGTTAGGCCAAGTAGCTGTATGTATCTCTCTCTCCTTCTGTACGCTCAAGATATTCCTTCTCTATCAAGATATTTATACACTTCTTTATAACATTTACTCGAGGCTTGAATCTGGATGACAGCTGATTCAAAACCTCCGCTACAAGCTGTTGATGTTTTAATACTTTCCTCATCTTCATGATTCGAACAATTGCAGCTTGGATGAGGAGTTTACGGTCCTCTTCTACATGTTTCAGTGTAGTTTCTTGTTCTATCTTCTGTTCCGTTTTTATAGGAATATTGATGTTTACTCTTAACTTCTTGTTGCGATAGCCAGTAAAAAGCTGAAGACTTGAATCAGCATTCAAATCATTCTCGTCATCTTCAGATTGAAGTAACTTAGCTTTGACTAGAATCTGCAATACTTGAATAAGGAAATCAAGTTTAATTTGAGTTGATTCATGCAACTGCTGTACTGTCCACACTTCACTGACATTATACTGAAGAAGCACCGCCATCTGGAATGTTGAAGCTTGCAGGGTGTATCTGTTTTTGAAGCAGTTGGTGATAAGTTCACCTTTTGACATGTTGTAAAGCCAACTAAGCTTGCGACCACTGTGTTGTCCGCTATAAAAAGTGGTGAAACGATTAACACTTCTTTCTAGCTCAGCAGGAAGGGAAAATGCAATTGAATGTTGAAAGGGCCAAGAACCAGAGGACAACACTTGAATGCTGAAATCTATGTCCAAGGGCTCATTAGAGTTAACTAGATGTTTCCTAAATGCTTCGTTCAGATCTTTGGATACTCCAATATCTTGGAACATACGCTGAAGTTTAGATGTGTATTCAAATCCACAAGCTCCTTTGAGTTTTGAAATCATAGATGATTCAGCATCATCACTTGCAGACATTTGCTGCACAAGCCTCTTGGCAAGCATTTTGCTGTAAAATTTCTGAAATACATCCTTGTCTTCAATGTATTTAAATACGATCATTACTTGATTTAAAGTGTCTTCAAGCTCCCCTTCTTCAGGATTTTTACTACTCTTCTTCAGAAGGAGATCACAGTACTTGGCCAAAAGCTCGGGTGATTTAGTTGAACTGTCCGCTTGGCGAGTAACAGCATTACTGTTGATGAAACGTCCACAAGCTTTATCCAGTGCTGCCACAAACCCTGAATCATTGTGAAATGCAGTCAAGATGAGAGCATTGTACTTCTTATGCACCTCTAAAATAGTATTGACATACATTTTTGGATCATTACTGGCTCCTTCACCACATTTATCCACAGCAGCAAGACCTTGAGTTGCAATGTGCGATTCCAGAAGATTTCTTAATTCACTCAAGCCATCAGGTATACGAGAGACAAGTTGATACATGCGGCCCAGATCGTCATTTTTATCTGCATCTAAAAGATTTTGGAATTCTGCATGGAATATCTCAAGGTGCTTGCGAATCAACACTTTTTCACACGTCTGATTCAGAGGGTCCAGGGTGGTCTCGTGTAAATACACCTGCACTCTCTTCTGTTCTTCAAGCAGTCTTTGCTCTGCTTTTTTCATATACTCTGTTACAGGATTCTGTCGCAGGAATTCAGTGCTCTCACAAGTGTAGAATCTTTCGGTATCCTCCATAAAAACATTCTCAAACGAGTCCTTGTACAACTGCAAATTTTGACACTTTGCTCCAGGATCTTCCTCATTCAAACTTAACTCTACATAACAATTAATAACACCGCTCACTAGCCTTGTATTTATTGTCTCTCCATTACGTTCTCTCTCAATGAGTTTGAGGACAGCATTTGTAACTTGGCGATTCAACAACTTAAACAGATTGTCACGCCACGTGACAAGTGATAGTTGGTAAATCTCGTAAATGCCTTTGCGCCCTTCCTCACATTCACGACGCACCCAATGTCTGTTAAGGTAAGCACAGACTCCATTCAAAACTTTAGAACTAAACTGATATTCTTCCCACTGTTTAGTGTAAAATTGTAAAACATCTTCATCCATCAACTCTACCCCATCTTTAACTAGAGTAAACAGATAATTCCTTAAGAAATCTCGCAGCTTTTTATACAACTCTAGGCCCACTAATTGGGCTCCTCCAGTAACCTGTCCCTTCTTTAATCTAGTTCCTGATGAGGAACCACTGCCCTGTTGGTGGACACTGGTACAGTAGTTGTAAACATGGGTGTAGAGTTCCATGTACCGCTGACGTGTCATACCCCGGCGGCTATAGATTTGTTCAATGCCCTCCTGGAGATCTCCCCATATTTGGCCCAAATCTATTTGCCGCGGAGCAGGAGAGTGACCTCTATTTCTTGTTCCACTCATTTTGGTTTGGATAGTGGTGACAGCTATGTCCTCAAGACTCAACTGCTTCAAAAACCTGAAAAGACAATGCAGAGATTATAGCTTAAAAATTAAAAGTATTTGTATTAATTTACAATTCCAAAAAAGTTTTTAAATCAATAAAAAGTAATCACTGCATGTTATTCCATCAATAATTCACATGTCAATAAATTTCAAGATATGCCTTGCTTCACAGCATGTATAACTGACAATCTTACAGCTAAAGCACCTCTAGTGCCGCCAAAATCAGGTCTGTAAAATTTATTTTTAAACAATTTACACTATTTTTTGCTAAAGGAAACTTTCATCTTCTCATAGCAAGTTAATTACTTATTTATTTCTGACAGTTTTCTCCAACACCATTAAAGTTTGGTTCAAAATGATATTCTATCTACAATTACTACATGTGCTAAGTCTATTATTGGAAGAAGACAAAACATTGGATCTCATCAAAAGACTTACACATTCCTCTTTCTGGTTTATTTATTTTTAATTACTTCGCTTCACCAATTCCAACACACCACTCTTATGACATTCTTCCAGAAATTTACAAATCTGTTCATTATGAATTGAAAAGAATGTTAAATTTTGATAAATTGAAAGCTTTAGGAAACAAAATGACCCCAGACATTAGGTGGTTGGGCTCTTCCGATTACCGCTACAAAAAAAGCTTTGAAAAAGTTAACCGATTGAAACTCATCACTACAAATATGTGAAAATCTAAATGTTACTTTTATGTTTTTAAATACATAACTATGTTATACAGATATGAACTCAATAATGTAATGTTAAGAACCTTGTTCAAGGAACAAAAAATACAAAATATGCCTTGTAATTAGGATGACAAATTCTGTCGAGTTTCTTAAAAATCTTAACATGATCCTTAGAAAGATTTACAGCAATCGTTTTGTGGTTGAACAAATACAGTTACCATTACTTATAAGAATATGATAATTGATTCCCTGCAGGAGTTTTCAGTATCAAGTTCTTCTCTTATGATAAACTTCGCTTTAGTTTTATATCAGAAACAGATCAAATAATTCAGCTTTTCATACATGTTACCTTAGAGTACCTTAAATTTTATTTCAAACATTTTTTTAAAGTTTGTAGAACAGAGAAAAGAAAGTAGAACATTACATACTGGTTAATGAGTAGTATTATGTAAAATACAGAAAATACTTCTTTTTGCATGAGACAATGAAATGGCACATTTTTTGCAACATTCTTTACAATATAAGATTTCATATTTCAATCAAATTAATTTTTAAAATAAATGCACTAATAACATACAAATACATGAACCTTTAATATTTGAAAGACTAGATAGAAGAATTGACATAATTTTATCAAATATTTTTCCTATTCTAATGAACTGTGATAACAAACCCAAAGCATTTGATGATCTACACAAATACAATACAAAATTCACAACCCAGGTTTCTGACAAGGTAGCATTTGACCTACTTTTAGCCTGTGGAAAACAAGAACTAGATAACCATGGATTGAGGTTATGGCCCTCAAAGGTTCCAAAATACTCCACAAACCAGTTCAGTAGTATTGATAAATACGTTTAAATAAAAATCTACAAATCATTAAGTAATCAATGTGAAAAGAACTCGCTCTTTACCTCACTCTATTGTTCCATCCATATTGGCAGTGGTAGGTGACAATTGTACTCTGGAGTACATTTACTCACGTTTCATTAAATCACTTAAAAGTTAACGAGTTAAGAAAATAATAATCATACTAGGAATCTAATAATAACTAGAGGTAATCGAATGAAACGATCCTAAATGAACAAGAACGGACACTTCCTGATAGAGTGTTCAAGAAAAGTGTGTCACATATCCAGAACTAAAGAGATGATGCACTCACACTTACTTATTTAACTCGGTCAACAATGGAAGTTTGCGTTTCTAAACGCTCTTCTTTCACCAAATTCCGCATTGAAATACGCAAGATTAGGTTTCAGTAATCGTGACGTCGCAGGACGCACTTCACTTTCCATTTACATTCTTGTATGGGCGCGAAACATTTTGGTGCAACTGCGGTCCTTTGTTACAATTTTACACACATGTACTTCCAATACCCAGCTCAAACGTAGCAGTAGAATCAACCAGTCCCCACCAACACATAGGCAATGCACAATTCTCGTGAAATTGTTCTAATCAACGGAGGTTTTGTTAAGTTGAGACGTTTCGTCACTCCAGATTGGTATTTTGCAGGTTCGACAACACAACTATTACGTACAATATAGGAAGTAGAGGTAGAAGTTTTAATAATTAACTTCTAAGCAACTTAAATTTTTGGATTGATATTCTGTTTCACTGTTAAAAATAACTTTTTAAGTTTTCAGGCACCCTATTATCAATTTACCTGCCTGAATAGCTAATAGCTTCATCAACATTACGAACACAATTGCCAAGGTTTTAGATAGTCATCTCTGCAAACAATTACATCGTTCCGTTAGTTCAGCATTTTAATAATTTTTTAAAAAGAAATTTCGAAATTTCTAATGGTGGCTTTTTTTCTGACTTTTGTTTTCACTCATTAGTTTTGTTACTGAACTTCATTTAAATCCGATTTATCGTTAATTACTTTTGAAAATTTGTAAACGAGTTAATGTAGATACAGTGATGCAAATTAAAATGGCAAAATTTGGAAACAATGTTTTACTCTAATGTTATTATGATCGTGGGAAAACTCCAAATTCGGTAATACGTAAGCACAGTAAGACCTAGTACATAACCACTCCTATACACACACTAATAATTCAAAATTTTAAATATCACTATTTAATTTTACTTAATGGTGTAACAATTGCACCAATTCTGCAAATGTGAAAAATATTTTTGTTAACTAGAGGAGGGGGAGGAATTTTGTGGAAATTAATAATTTCTTTTGATAAAAATATCCCTGGATAGTTTCTAATATTGTGAAATAAGATCAATTGGAAAGAAGATTTTATTTTCATTTATTTAAATCAGTATGTAATTTAATTGCCAATTTTAATGCATTTTTAATAACAAATATTACAAACTTCATGATTACAAGTAGATATTATCAGTACAAAATCTTTAACAAAAAAGTTAATTTTTCTATTATTGTGGAATTATAGTATGAAAAATTGTATCTTCAACAGATTGTATTAAGTGTGGGGATGTCAAGTAAATGAGATATTAAAATAATTCTGTATATCAGCCAATAAGAAAGAAATTTAAAAGTGAAATAACATGTTTGTTAATATAATTTCCTTGTTTCAGAGATTAGTCACAGCGAAGTCTGGAGTTAAGCTGCCCAACAAATTACAAATTCGTAATTACAATAGTTGTAAGTGGCAGTGAGGTGCAAGTGTGGGTAAACACAAATATGTTTTCTTAAGAAATTGTTCTTGTTGCACTAAAAGATGGGGAGAAAAAAAAGGGGGGGCCTATATTGCACAGTGATTTTAACATAAAGTCCCTGTTAAAATCAAATGAAACATATCCAAAAATTAACTTTAATCTTTTAGCTTATAAACTAGTATAGATCAGCCTATGAGAATAACTAAACAAAGTACTGCCATTGAGCAAATAACAGACAAATGATTGCTGCTATTCAGTTGTTACATTCAACACATGTTTTAGTGATCATACAGATCAAATTCTCAAACTTGAAATGGACACAATTATTAAGCAAACATTTTATAGAGAATCCCACAACTTCTCTCAAGAAAATGTAGACAAATTGAACTCTCTCAGAAGTGCATAAAAACTGGGATGAGGTGTGCAAAGCAACAAACACAAAAGCCAAATTTAACTTGTTCATAAACATATTCCAATGTTATTTCAGTATTGTTTCCCCACTGCAACGTATGAAAATAAAGAAGCAAAATACACAAATGGTAGATGACCAAAGGTATCAAAGGAAACACAGTGGCAAGAAACAATTGACACATGACCCTCAAAAATACTAAACATTATAAATTAAATGAGAAACCAATGCTCTGCAGGACAGATTAATATCCCTGTCACCCTCTTTAAACATTATTAAATGTACATATAGTACCACTCACTCACATTTGTAACCACTATGTAATGACGAGTGTCTTCCCAGAAATCCTCAAAAAAGTGAAAGTTAAGCCACTTCAAGAAAGGCAATACTCATGACCTCGTGTATTACAGTCAAATATCAGTACTCTGGATTTTCATAAATCGTAGAAAAATTTTTCAATGACATACTCAAAAAAGACTTTCTCAACTCAAATAGCATATTGTCACAGGCCCAACATGGATTAAGATATGGAAGATGTCCAGATACCGTTATCTTCTCTCTAAATGACATTTGTTGCTTTACATAAAAAAGAAATTACCATTGGTTTGTTTTTAAATTTTTCAAAAGAACTCGACATTTTTGATCGTATTCTGTTATCAAAACTTGAAAGATTGGGAATTACAGGCTTTTTTCTACAATACAATACAATGCATTTTTTTGCAAATTGCACGTGGAGTCCCGCAAGGATCGATTTTAGGCCCTATTCTCTTCCTATTATACGTAAATGACATGCCCTTAACGATTCGAAACGGAAGAACAGTTCTCTTTGCGGATGATACAAATATTCTTTGCAACAAAGAAACCGTAAATAGTACAATATCAGACGTTTCAAATTGGTTCTGTAATAACAAATTAAAAGTAAATGAAAATAAAACTGTTTCAATGCAGTTTTCTATATCAAATAAAAAATTCTGTACTCCATTGAAAATGAACGGTGTGCCATTGACTGATGTTAATGTAACAAAATTTTTAGGTCTATCAATTCAGTGAAACCTCAAATGGAATGCCCACTTAAATGAATTGAACACAAAATTAAGTTCATTATGCTACGCGTTCAGAATTCTTTCAAATTCCGTCAGCCTTCATACAGCTCATTGTGTATATTTTGCCAATGTTCACTCCCGCCTGAGATATGGCATAATATTTTGGGGAAACACATCTTATAGCTCAGAGACTTACAGATTACAAAAACAAATTGTACGAATAATAAGCAAATCCAACCCACGTGATTCTTGTAAGTCACTCTTTATTAATCTAGGAATTTTACCATTACCTTGTCTCCTGATTTACGAATCAGTAGTTTTTGTCAAAAATGACTTACTTAAGGGTGGGAATATATTTTCAGCAAACGCCGATGTCTATAAGTATAACACACGACGTATTCACCAGGTGGCAGTATCAACAGCTCACTACAAAAAATTCACGTACAATTCATGTACATTACTCTACAACATTTTGCCAGAAGACATTAAACTATTAAATTCAATAGAAAAGTTTAAGTCCCAAGTAAAATCTTTTCTGCTGCATAACTGTTTCTATACAATTCGAGACTATACCGAGCATCAAAAAGGAAAGTAGAATTAATTTTAACAATGATAGTTAATGTAATTATTTATCATTTGGACTGTATAGTTCTAAAGAACCTGTAACAAGTGTTGTACCACAGTTTCTGGGTTGATGGCCCCCATCTTGATCAGGTTTTTCGTCCAGTTTCCCTGATCCTTGAGCAAATGCTGAGATGGTCCCTTGTTTTGCTTCTGGACATAAATGTAACTTCATTATTTGTGCACGTCTTCTGAATTTCAGTGGGAAATATAGTTATTCAAATTATCGTTTTTCATATTATCGCGGCAAAAAGTATTATTCTTTCATGAAGAACATGAGGGTTCAGGGCAGGAATTTATAGCTAATTTACCTTTGAAAATATATTTTATTATATAGGAGCGAATAGTTTGTCAAAAAAACTCGAAAAAAACCTCTCTTTTCTGTATTCAAAATTCGACTAGAATATGGTTTAGGATAGAGACCACAGAATTATGAAAACGTGCACAAAATTCACTTCTCCCCATAGCTCGTCATACGCAGTTTTTAACTGTTTTTTTGACGTAAATAAATAAATACAGGCTTTCCATATCAGTGGGTTAAATCTTACCTTTCAAATCATTGTCAAGTACTCACAATGAAGCATATTAGAGGGAGAGAAAGATTTCCACTCATTTTTCCAAGCCTAGAATGATAAATTATGGAGTACCACAAGGATCAATCCTTGGACATATATTATTTGTTTTATACATTACTGACATGCCCCTGACTCAACAAAACAAAATAGTCATTAACATTAAAGAAAATAGTGAAAATATTACAGAAAGTGCCCAACAAACTACAAAAACAAGAACAAACGGTACTTCTATTAGAGGCATAGTAAAATGGTTCCAAGAAAACAAATGCATCATAAACCCAAGGAATCAACTCTCTAAAGAAAAGCTACCAGTACAATGGGACTTATTTTTACTTTCCCGTGTACGTACTATACACGGAGTATTATACGTAGTATGGGGAAAGTTATATAATGCTGCGCGAAAAAACGGCGAATTTTCGGCGGAAAAAAATTTATTGCTGAGCGCTGATAACGAAAAAGTGGATAAAACCAGTTGCTAAATTAAGAAAAAAATTCCCTAACACGTCGTGTAGCCAGAATCCCTCTTTTGTGGTTCTTGATACCGAAAAATCAATTGAAAGGAAAACGTTCGTCTGCATCCGTCTGTGAACATTACTAGCGCCTAAACCATAGGTACGATTTCTTCCAAAATGGATATTCCCCAGTCGATCTGATTTGAGTCGAAGCTTTGAGATTTTGAAAAAGATTCTTCAAAATTGGGGGTACTTTATATGAAGCCCCTCGGACATTTTCGAAATTTTCTCAAAAACGGCTCCAATTTTTTTCTTTAAATTTCTTGTTAGAATAGAGTAAAATACACTTATTTAGGTGGTATAGATCCTATTTTCATCGATAACTATGAATTTTCGAAAATTGTGAAAGTTGAATTTTTTCGGCTTCTTCCTACAAGTACTGAACATTTTAGTAGTTTTCGTGCAATATGTGCAATTTTAAAAAATTACAAAACAAGATTTTAAAAAAAAACTGATCCAAATTTTTTCTTTAAACTTTTGGTACGGATGGTGTTAAATGTACTCTATGAGATGACAAACTCCATATTGCTCTATTTTGCTTTTTCAAAAATTTAAGTTTTTGACTTGTCTCTCACGTTGTTAATATTTACATTAGCGACAATTTGTTGACTTTATTATATTTATGAGTACATGTGCTTTAAATAATGTCAAGTAAAGTTTCTCGAAAACAACCGTTTTGTGTGAAAAGTAGCTCAAATTTTCGCATTTTCAGAAACGCTCAAACGCCATTTTCTCATAAATGGGTAAAAACAAATTCTTCAAACTTTTCGATCGGATAGTGCTAATTGCACTCTTTAATATGACGTAAAGTTTAGATATTTGAGAATTTTTTTTGTTTTTCAAAAATTACACAAATGTAATTTTTTTGAAGGATCCCTCATATCTTTAATATGCACATTACCAGCAATTTGTAAACATTATTATATTTGTAAATGTAAGTGCTTAAAATAACTTCAAATGAAGTATTTTGAAAATTCAAAAATTTTCTGTGAAAAAGAGCTTCAAATGTCGCATTTTTAGTAGCGCTAAAACGCCATTTTCCTTAAAACGGTACACAATTTTTAAAAGAAAATTTCCATTTATGACTAGGTTTGTGTGTTCTTTAATATTCTAAAATGAATATTTCCATCCTACCATTAGGAAGCCGACATATTAAGAAAATGTAAAAAAATAGTTTGTGCGGTGATAGATGACAGCTGGCAAGAAAGAGTTTGTGGCAATTCCGAATAGCTAGCGCAGACCCAAGGAAATGGAAAACTAACACGGGAAGGTCTGCCATTCTGTAGCACCACTAGTTTATTTCTTTGTTAATTTATTGCGTCTTTCTCGCTTCTCTTCAGAGTAAACGTCCATTATGTTTTGTCTCATCACGTCGTCAGTTAATGCCTTTTTCCCCATTTGCCCAGGGACATCAAAAACATACCTATAAAATAGCCCAAAAAACAAGTTTCTTTCAATTGACAAATTACATCAAGATTATTTAAATGAAACTCCCACAATTACAGATCTAAATAACGAGCTTACCAAGTTACATCATTTACAGTCTTAAGTAAAATTCTAACTTAGAATCATTACGAACAATGTAGTACTTTGCAAATGTCAATTCACATCTAAAATACGGAATCACATTCTGAGGAAATTCTCCAGAAAATATTCACATTTTTCATTAATCAAAAACGAATATTGAATACTATGAAAAAACTGTATGAGTCCTACAAACCACGGTTAAAAAAATTACAAATCCTACCACTCCCTTGCACGTACATACTAACTGAAATAGTAGTATTCTTGACAAAGAAGAGCTGCAAGAGAAACAAGGATTTTATTACTAGGTACCCTTAACGCAGAAGTTCATAATTATGATGTGGATGATGTGAAAAATATAGCTCGTGCTATATTTTTGTGACAAAAAAAATCTTCATGGCATTTTGCCCCGTCAAGGATTAAGATTAATCATCTCCGGTGTGTGGAACTACCGGAAATCCTCTTTTTGTGCGCATGCATTTCTCCAAGGACTACATTCTGGAGACATGAGCATGTAGCTGGGCTTCAGGTTAAGGAGAAAGATTTTCTTCTTTTATTTTCATGTCGAAGGACAGGAACTCGCTCTTTACTTGATTTTAGCAAAAACTGTACCATACTGTAGTGCTCAAAAACCCGTATCACTTCGCTCACAGTTGTAATCTGCAATAAAATCCTGAAAATACACCACTTGATTTGCAAAAATGCAGTGAGTTATGAAGGTAATGGATTCATAAACATCATGTAATCTACGTTAAATATGATAATCAATTTTTGAGAGCGTATTGGATTAGGAAAATACAGAATGCCCATTTTCTTTAGGTGATGCGGTTTCCTTGAGCACTACTGTATTTAATAGAGAAATGTCCGCGTCCAAAGTTCGTCCAGTCTTCTTATCTGAGTGTCTCAAGTTACACAAATATTATACGCAAATCACCTTCATAACCACAAAATTCACCAGTGGCGTAGCGTCAGGGGATGCTGAGATGCTGAGCATCCCCGTCTATAATATTAATAAAGAACCCTAAACTCTGTACTGATAATCTTACAAGTGGTCCGTTGAGCGAAACACGTTTTGTATTAATTTTAAATTGATTTCCTATGATTGAATTCGGCGGGCTGTTGAAGCTGGCCAGTGATAGCTTGGAAGCTAAAATGCTTCTAGCGTCTGCCGCGAGATTGCGATGAACAATGACGCATGCGCAGATGGCGAGGTTCCCCTCTCCCCTCTTCACCCCTGGCCCAGAGGAAACCGACTGCTTCACGCTAGCATCTACTGCGGAAAGAAGCTCGTTTGTGCACGAGAGCGCAGCACACTTCAGGTGGTCAGTAAATCATCTCTCTCTTTCTCTCACTCGGGAGTCCCCGCTTGATCATGGGTACAAACTGTAGAAATAGTGCCTGTCTACTATTTCTTAATTAATATCCAAGAAATTGTATTATCTCTTAAATAGATTACATATTATTTAAGTCTGCGATGTATAAATTAACAAATTCCTGTATAAGAATTAAAGCTGAGCCATTGTATAATTTGCTTTCAAGACATCGGCAGCCCTGACTGCTGTGAGGATTTTGTGGGAAGCGCCTAGTGCTCGTAAGCAATCGAGATCGTGGAAGTAGTTCCAGTGTATCTGCCTTGTGTTACGTTCGCCTGTTAGATGAAGTAGTTAATAGTGACATTCTGTGTGTTTTCCCCAAACGTGCGAGTCACGCTACGCCACTGAAATTCACACAGGAGGCCGTTTTCTCTTTTCAATCCAATCAGTAAGATTTAAAACTGTGTTTGGAGAGCAGTTGTGTGGGAGATAATTTACCTCACCACGACTTCTGTTGAACCACCGTTCGATATGCGGTATATCACCTGGAAGTCCACCTTCCTTTGGTGTCAATGTCACATCCCTTGGCATTCTGCCAGGAGAGACGTTCGTGCTCTCTTCTTGATGTCCTGCGCAGAAGTCCATAGTAAACGGGGTCAGTAAGCTTCTTCACTCCGCCGTGACTGGCGAGGCAAATAGCATTTGGAAATGAACTGCACAACAGCTACGTTTTGCCTCTCTCGAACCTCGGCATTGAAGTCTGTCTTTGCAGTGTTGTCTATGTCTTAGTAATGTGGGGGTCCAAAGGTAAGTTGTAAGCCAGTGGACGATCTGGGCTCCCAAATAAGTTATTTGTCGCCTCGAGAATGTTCCCGTTTACCAGCCGAATGTTTGGGGTAAGTAATGTTCTCCGGAGGGTAACAAATACTGCTTAAGTCTTCCCCATAACTATACACAGGAGCCTCCTGTCAAGCCACCTTTTCACCCCAAAGAGGATTTCGTTCATTTTCATCCCCAGCGAGTCGATATTATTGCTATGACAGATTACGAGAATATCGTCTGCTTTTAAGTGGGATATCTGATTTGGTGTCAATGAGTCGCAGGTAGTCATGATATTCCATAAGATTTGACCCAGTCTAGTGCCTTGGGACACACTACTAGTCACATCTTTAATTGTGAATGTGTCCGTGTAAACTATAATTCTCTCTTTGAAGTGATCTTCGATCATTCTCAAAAGGCATTCCGGGACCTTCTTGTGTACCAGTGCTTCAATATTGTTCTGTCACATTCACTGCAACGGCTGCTACCCGCGAACTGAACCGCCTGCCAACTATAGTGCGATTTTTACAACTTTGCCTCTCAAGCCCCTATGGCAGACCTGCACAACGCCTGCTCCCGCGGGCATTCTGCACTTGCGAGCCGATCATCTGCCCGCGGCAGCGCCGAAAGTGCAAGTAGTGGGGAGTAGGAAGTTTTGCGAGGAGGGGAGAAGTCTGACGTAGCACGTCGCGGCGCGTAGATTGAACGCATGGGCGTCTAATACAATGATCCATGCTTCAAAATTATATTCCCATTTGTTTAAATGGATTATGTCTAGTACTTCAAGTTACCAGGGTGATAATTCACTGTTTACGTTCTGTGCACTGCTGTATATTCACCTTTGTATCCACCACTGTATGTATTTGTCTAATTTTTTTAAAGAAAATAACATGCTCATTGTGACTCTTAAGCATTATTTTAAAGCAGTAGCTTTAAAATATATGCTTATATATAAGAAAAAATATTATTTCATTCTACCTAACAAAAATTACAATTTAATAATCGATTGTCCAGGAATGTTATAATCTCCAAATCATAGAAAAATGAACAACATCATGAGAGCAATCTCTCAAATCAATCTTGACATAAAAATAGAATATGTGGCAATTCCAAGAAGGATAATATTTAATAGCACATTTGTGACCATTTTCCCCATTATGAAACTGAATAAAAGAGATCAACGAGCAAACTTCTGTGACGATATATTACGGACAATCATAAGATAATCATGGGTATTGTTAAATAGAATGCAAAGGGCTTTATATTTTTACACGATGTCGTAAACGACTCTACACTCTTGTCAGAAATCAGAACAGAAAATAATCATGATTTTTTTCAAGAACAATATGTTTTTGCTTGGAGAGAACCGTCTTATTCAATTAAACATAATTAATAAAAAATAGTTTATTGCTGTCATCATCAAACAAAAACAATTCAGTATCAAAATTTTGTGTTCAGCACAACACTAAATTCGTGATTACATCGTAGCAAAGCGAATTTCATTATCAGCGCTACAAGCAGTTATAATACTTGGTGTCGAAATCTAATATGTATAATTCGTTGTAGTTTCATATTTCGCCCTGTCATATACCGAGAACAAACATTTGCAATATAATACAAAAGGCAATATATTTTCTTGAACTGTATATGACCGTCATGTTCTTGCCGATTGCTCTTTAAATTTACGCGCTATCTTTCGAATTGCGCATTCTGATTGGTGGTCCCCACTTCTAGATTGGGTCTCATCCCCACCCTTGATCGATTTTCTGATTTGCCCCCGAGCTGCCCGCGCGCAGCTCCTGACGTCCGTGAAAATGCAAAATGCTGTGCAGGTCTGCCCTATGGCCACGATGGAATATCACGCGGTATTTCGCGTCTTTGTCATTCGTGCCGCCAGATGTCTCATGATCGCAACCACTGCTTGAAACGGTCGCGATCATGCGATATTTAGCGGCACGACTGAGAAAGACGGGAAATACCGTGATATGTTATATCGTGAGTATTCAAAACATCGATATTTCTGTAATGATGTTTTGTACATCGATGTAATAACGCCGATTTTTTTTAACATCGATGTTTTGTGATCGATGTTTTTTTTCCTTATCGATGGTTTGTTTCTGAATGAAAAATTGCCATAATCGCAATACTGTAAAAGTTAAAATATGAAATATAATTGATGGTAACATTGTTAGTTCATGTATTGGAAACAAAGGTAAGCAGTTTGTACTGCCTTCATCGACCAATCTCTTTCGCCCGAGATGACCTCCATGCCCTTATATTTCCTCCTTATTCATGTTCATTTCGCACATTTGAAAATAATCCACAAATGCGCTGTGGGCGTAAGGTCTGCTCCTTCTTCTCGTACCTCTCTTGTGAATTGATAAACACGAACACTGTCAAATAAAATTTTCTTCCACACGAATTTAATGTTAAAGGTTACTAAACCAGCCTGAAAACATCGATGTTTCAATTTTGAAAATCGATGTTTTGTTTTCGATGTCGCGTCAGTTTCCGCTTCCAGCCCTTTCCATCATAGGGAGCGCTACTGTCCGGCCTCCATTCCGCCACCGCCCATAGAGGCACAGTGCCTTACTGCACGTTTTGCGGACACATCTCTTTCTCCTGAAATCTAGCCAGGCCTGTCCCTTGTTAGTCATTCACACACTGCTCCACCACTTCACTAAGCCCTATCTACTCTCTGAATCTTGTATTTGAAGAGTACTAACTTATAATAACTTATTTGTTTTCAATCAACAATGCAATCCCCTCAAATTGCCAAATAGGTATCCTAGACATCCGGTGCCTAGCCACCGGTGGCACAATATAGTATACAGGATATCTTCATAGTTATTAGTGGTTTAAATTGATGTAGAAACATGTTTATGATGTGTTCATTTGCACAGTATAACGTATGGTTTAACAGGAAAGCTGTCAGTTTATTTTTCAATATATTGAATTGAGACTTTTAAATTCATTACGGAGTTTGTTACAGAATGTAATGCTTTTCACACAGTCCAGTCACGTTAATCTGGCCACCACCTACGTTCAACGTAAACGTGCAATAGACGGCCAGTGGCAGTGGCAGTGCCGAGTGGAAGCGGAAAACAGTGCACTACTTGTCGCAAGAGACGGAACGATATTGGACGTTCAAAAGGGCGTGCTCATTGGCTTTCGGGTCAAGGGCGGAAGCATTTCCGAAACTGTTCGAATGCCGAGGTTAAAGTATACCGTGCGTAGCAAAATTGCGATATCCAAAACCGGCGCCGAGGCAATTGTGGCGCATCACAGGCCGTAGACAAGGGAGGACGATGGCTGAGGGTATGTGTACGGGCGGAAAGGCATTCAACTGTAAAATAACTGACTGCCCAGATAAACCAAGGGGCTACCAACAGGGCCTCCTCAACAATTGTGTTTGCCGCGCCTGGTTCAATCGCCCTTGCTGACTGCTGTTCATCGGCGATGAAGGCTATACCGTAACTAGACGTCCACTGAGAAGCGACAGGTGTGATTTTCAGATAAATCACGCTTCCTGCTCCATCGGGTAGATGGTCGTTAGTGTATTTGCCATGAAACGTCTGAAAGCAAACATCCTGCAACGGGCCCAGGAGGGAGATGGTGTAACGAATGTTTCCATGACATTCAGCAGTCAGAATCTACATTTTTTTGGAAAAGAACCTGTTAAGTAATGAACAACATGGATTTAGGAAGGATAAATCCAGTATTACTGCAGTTGCTGATTTTATTCATGACATAATAAATAATCTAGAAAATAACTTTTATACTGCAGGTATATATACACGCCTCCTGCTCCCCACAACATATAGGTCCCAAGCGGGCGTGTTCGAATGAATGCTCGCGTTGAAGCGAGCTTTTCTCAGGAGGCAGGATCTTTAGGGTATGAGAGAGGTATGAACCCTCGACACAGAAATCAAAATGGATGAGTAACCAAAGCACATATATTCTAAAAATAGGAAGTTGTACAAAATCATACACATATGCTCCCTAATTACTAACGATCGCTCCCGATCACAATCGGCTTAACCTAGGTTGTAAAACGGAAACTAATTGCAGTGCCGTTCATTCTACAACTTCAAAGTAAATCTGTAAACTAATAAATTTTAAGAAGAAAATGTACCCTCGGGTTTTCTTTGCTTTTGCCTTTGCTTCTACCTTCATTCGTTCATTCTCCGTGCACGGACCCTTAAATGAACTTGTTACCTGAATTGATTCTGCGATGCCCACAAGTACTGAGTTCTGAATCACTCGCAGATTACCAAAGCATAAAAAAATACAATTATCTCAGCAATATTGAAGTGTCTACTGTAGCATACCAATTTACCATTAAATTAATCTTTACATTTACACATTCATAAAACAATTTCACAATTTAATGTTCCCCGATTACGTAATGAAATGAAATTTTACATTAATTGCAGCAAAAACAGTACAAGGAATTCAATTTAAAAACAGAGAAATGAAGTGTGATCAAATTAGTCCGCAGAAATTTTAAATTTTCTCACTTTCTGCCTAATTAATTGCCTTCTTAATAACAGTTCAGGAAGTCTCTAACTCTTCGTACGACAGAGCAAGAAGGGAAAAAAATGTCGCAAGTTCCTTTACCTTTGCGGCGTTTCTTTTGGTTCGTGCATCACGGTCTCTCACGCTTCGACTGCCCTCGCGCTCCTCTTGCCGACGTTCCTCAGCCTCGCTGCTACGAAGTCCAATTTTCATATCCCGCGGCGATCCACGCCCTTCGCACGTACTCTTCGGGTCGTCCGCTTCGCGTGCACACCAAAGCCCTTCTCTCGCTCGACTCTTCCTCCGCCTGAATTCTTCTTTCCCCTCTTCTCTCCAGCCGCACGAACGTATACGCCCACGCACCAAGTCTCTCGGGCTTTGCAAATTGAATTTTTGCGTCGGTGCACTATGTGTTGTAATTGCGCTTTAACGTGACTCCAGCGCTAGCCAAATCACGTTTACTGCTTCCAGTTCGTCCAGCGAATTTTGCACCACTTCTTACCTCGGCACAAAATTATTTAAGCCTGTTCTCTGCTCGCGATGCGTAATCTGGGCAACGCACACCGTTCTTTCTGGATAGTTCCACGAGCCACACTCGCCTCACATCAATTTTCTCCGCACCGTAGCAAATTCTCACATTACTTTTGCCGAAAACTCCCGTATTCACAAAGTACTTTTCCTGAATCATAAGCTCGCATGAGCTACCATCACCTCAGCCACTGAATTGTTAACGCTGGTTTCACTTACTACCACAATCATAAGAGCTTGTTTCACTTCAACTACCGAAAGGCGAGAAAGCTTGTCCACCGTTTTCCACCGTATTTAAGGTGTCGATAGGGGTAAAACGTGAGGGGGGGGGGGCTTTTCATTTCTCCACCCGTCGTCGGCCGCAGAAAAAGTCTCTCCACGAAGTCGCGCTCCGCCGCTTTGACCAGCCACGGACAGATGGCGTACCTACTGACCGCTTGGTCTCGCGCTCCGTGTTCGCGCCCGCTCGTAAACTGAATGAGGATGGGTGGTTATGGTGATATGGGATATATTTCCCATATCGCTGCATTGCCCTTTCCTCTCCTCTTTAAAATTTTCCCGGCATAAACAAAATCTTCTTATGGTGATATGGGGCATATTCCCCATATCGTTACAATATATATATATATATATATATATATATATATATATGGACTTATCGAAGGCATTTGACAGTGTCTGACATAAACTACTTCTCGAAAAACTAGATCACTGTGGAATAAGAGGTAATATTCATAAATTACTAAAGTCATACTTAACAAAACGTATACAAAGTGTTCAAATGTACTGGGAAACAGAAAATCCATAAATAAAGTTAAATCTAATTTTGCTCTATTTACAGCAGGAATCCCACAAGGATCAGTATTGGGACCACTACTATTTATAATATACGTGAATGACATTCGAACATCAAAAAATAAACTAATCTGATACGCAGATGACACAACGTTAATCTGTAGGAAAAACATAATAACATTACAAGAAAATATGACTGATACAATAAATCAAATATCCAGTTATCTACGACATAATAATCTGAACCTAAACATAAACAAAACATATATAATGCAATTTAGTCATCACAAACAAAACCTAAATGACAAAATAAATATTGATATAAACAATCAAAATGTACACCAAGTGCAAAACTATAAATTACTTGAAATCCACATTGACAAAAATCTAACATATAACGAACACATTAATGCCATATGCAAATAAATTAATTCTAACATTTACTTACTGAGAAATCTCTCAAAATATATGACAGTGAAAATGCTCATTACTACATACTACGACATTATATACCCTCATATTCAATATGGCATAGAAATATGGGGAGAAACAAATGTAGGGAACATGGACAGGGTTATGATAATACAGAAAAGAGCTCTGAGATGCATTTTCCAGCTGCATCCTAACCCATCTTGTAAATAGTTTTACAAAGAATACAAAATAATGATTGTTGTTGCAATTTATGCATTTAGGATAATTCTGCTTATGAAAAACAATAACTATCATGTTACTCAAAATAAATGTTTATATCAATATAACACTAGAGGAAAGGAAAACTATCACAGGATGTACTCTGCAAAATCCTCCTCAAAGAAGGGTCCTTGTAGGAATTCGTTACTCTTCAATAAACTACCTAACCATATTAAGGAGTTAAGCAAAACTAAATTCAAAAAGCACTAAAAAATTACTTAATCGAAACTTGCCCTTATAAACTAAAGGAATTATCATAGACAAAGAGAGCAATGCTACAATAATTATAATTACATTAAACATAACACTACAGTCCTAAAATGTTAAATATCTTGCTACTAAAAATAATTGTATACTGTATAATATCTTAATCTACCTGTAAAAAGTATTGTAGTATAATTCTTAGGGCAATGACTCCATCTCGATCAGGTTTTTCTGTCCAGTTACCCTGGTCCTTTGAGCAAATGCTGAGATGGCCCCTTGCTTTGCTTCTGGACAGTAAATGTAACTTCCCTCTCTCCACCCAAGACACTTTGACTCGTCATACACGATTGTAATTGTATATGTGACTCAATAAATTATTATTATTATTATTATTATTATTATTATTATATTTCTTACTATATGATAAGTTATTTATTTCTTTAGGACAAGCAACAAGTTGTAGTAACTTAAGTTTATAATTTATGATTTAATTAATTATTATTACGGTTAGTGTTAATTGTTTTTATCTAAGAACAATGACATTGTTTGAAACTTACAATACAAGTATGTTTGTAATACAAGTATTATAAAAAATAAAATGAATGAATGAATTCCCTGGGTGATCTCATTCTGGAAGGCACAATGGATCAACAGAAGTATGCAGCCATTCATGGGGACTATATAGTTTTCCTCAGCAAGACGGCATCTACTTGGGAGAATGCCGCGTCTCTCGTATACGTCTTATACAGTTCGCTGTGTACATCTGTGCTTCGAAGAGCCAGGATGTTTACTCCCCTGGTCACCAAATTCCTCCGATTTGAACCCAATCGACAATCATCTCGATTGGGTTGCTCGCGCCATGGATTCGCAAGCGAGAAACCTTAGCGCAGATGGCTTCGGCACTGGAGTTCGCATGGCTCCAAATCCTTGTTGGTACCATCGAGAACCTACTTGACTCTCTTCCTGCAGGTCTCGTCTGAATAACCCCCTTTTGCAGGTCAGTGCTTCAAAAGGGGGTTATTCATCAAAATCCTGAATAACCCCCTTTTGCAGGTCAGTGCTTCAAAAGGGGGTTATTCAGGATTTTGATGGGTGGGCACATTAATGTGACTAGATTGGGTTTAAGGGTACTTTGTACTTTATTGAAATGAGGTTTCACTGTGAGGGGCATACAGATTTCGTTATCTTGTATCGTAATTACGAACTTCTGCCTTTGGGTAATAGGATGCTTGTTTCTCATATGGGTCTTCTTTGTGAAGTTTACTATTTCAATTATATACATGCAAGGGAGTGGTAGGATTTGTAATTTTTGGAATAGTTTATGGGACTCATGCTTGTGTCATTGTTTTCAATACACGTGGCTGATTGATGAAAGTGCGATTACTTCTGGGGAATTTCCTCAGAATAAGATTCCTTATTTTAGATGTGAATGAACATTTGCGAAGTACGCTGTTCATAATGTATCTTAGAATTTCAATTATGTAAATGGTATAACATGACTTAGTAAACGTGTAATTTAGATCTGTATTGTGAGAATTCCATTGTAGATCTTGATAAAGTCAAATATATAGCTTGATATACTTGATATAGTGTGGTTTTGATATCCAATTGTGCCGGTGTCTTTTCTGGGATGTCGTTGATATATAAAACAGTGTAGGCCTTACTTGTTAGGATCGATCAGTGAGGTATTCCGTAAAGGGTTATTTTTTGGAAAGATGACTGTTCTTCAAGAGGAATTGCAAAAACAGAGACGTGTGAGAGAATGGTTCAACATATATGAAGCATGTTTGATAATAATTCCGAATTACATAATGAACGTAGTCACAAGTTACTTTGAGGAAAGGGCTTGACTGTACGGAAAGACTGTACTCAACAACCTATGGTATCTCCGGTGGTGTTCCGCAAGGCTCGGTACTTGGCCCTCTGTTGTGGGATATTATGTACGACTCCGTTTTGAAGCTCCAGCTGCCGGAAGGCGCTAGAGCTCTTGGATGTTGCGGTGGTAGTAGTCGGCAAATATACAGAGTCTTTAGCTTATCTCGCAACCCATGACTGGTAACGCCTGTTCTTGTTTTGGCAATTTGGCGCGTGTCTGCCTCCTTTCAGTACTGACATGGCTGGCACGTCGAGACACCAGACGAGGAAGTGAGCTGCGCGTCATAATCTGCAGCAACTTTCCTGTTTCTGTGTTTTCCCATTCAAGGGCTTCGGCGGGCAGGTACCCGGCTCACACACCGGAATCTTTTCACACTGCGCAGGGTGGGTGGGGTGGGGTGGGCTGAGGCATGAGCCAGCAAACAAAACTTCTCTTCAGGCGATTCAGTCCAGTATGCTTAAGAAACGGAATAGTAACACTGAAGATGGGAAGAGAAGTTATGACTGATTTATCGATTTATTAACAGCAACGTAACAATAATTATTATTTAATGAACGCTGGCTCACAGAGAAATCACAAAGATCTCGTGAAACATCACCGTCAAGCTGATCATTATTTAGTAGTAGTATTAGCGAGGTTCTTTACAGCGGACGCCGCTTCTCGCATCTTAGCCGCCACGTCCTTCGATCTTCCCAATCTTCCTCTTGATCTCATTACTTCATTGCCTTTGTTCATTATTTATAACAATAATTATTTAGTAATATGGATCTTGAAAATAATTTACTTTTATTTTCATATATTAATTTTATTTTATGTCACATCAACTACAAAGGTTATTAGCAAGCTGGAAATTAAACAAATAGGGAAATCTTAATAAAATTAATAAATATTAATAAAATAAAACTGGATTTCTAGATTTCTAATAATTTCTCCTCCTTTCCTTTCTCCTTTTGTTGGGAACTGGCATTTCCAAAAATTTTTATTGAATCATTTTCTGACTAAGGAAGATTTAGTGCCGAAGTAAACTTCCACCAAAAATACACGTTGATCCTTCGTTAACGTTTTCGAAGCGATTATTTCCTAAACGTGAGTTCCTACGATTATGAATGAAACGTGAATGAATGACTGCCCAAGCACAGAATACGTCTCACAGAATAAGTATCTTTCTTTCAACTAAAATAGCCCCATTCTCCTACCCCGAAATCTGCGACGGGGGGGGGGGGTCGTGAAAAGTGAAAGGGAAGCCAAAGGTATTTCAGGCGTTGCCAAATTGCCAAAACAAGAGGTTGTGCTTTCAGATATGGGTTGCGAGTTAGACTAAAGACCCGGAACTTAAAGAGGTCATGCTGGTTGCCAAAGAGGCTGTGGGTGCGATCCGGCGGTGGGGCTCCAGGTGGCCGACAATAAAACAGAGGCAGTCTTGTTGTCAGGCAGGAAAGTGCAAGAGTACTCTCAATGTGCGTAGGGGGTAGTAAAATAGCCCCTCCCAACAGTCTCTAAGATACGTACGAGTCCAGAATGACTCGAAACTGCACTTCGACGAGCACTTGCATATAATCTGCGAGAAAGCGTCTCACATGGACTCCGTTGGTACGAATTATGCCTAACACAGGGATCCACGGCAACGTAGCACAAGGCTACTGTCTAGCACTGTTATACTGCGATTTTTGTAGGAAGAGCTCTCAAGATAACTCAAATCCCATCTTCGCGATGGAATATGTCACGGCATTTCGCGTCTTTCTCAGTCGTTCCGCAAGATTTCGCAAGATCGCGACCGTATGAAGCAGTGCTTGCGATCATGCGACTTCTACCGGCAAGACCGAGAAAAGACGCGAAATGCCGTGACATATTCCATCGCGAAGATGGGATTTGAGTTATCTTGAGAGCTCTTCCTAGAAATATCGCAGTATATACTGCGATTTTTGTAGGAAGAGCTCTCAAGATAACTCAAATCCTATCTTCGCGATGGAATATTTCACGGCATTTCGTATCATTCACAGTCGTTCCGCTAGATTTCGCACGATCGCGACCGTATGAAGCAGTGCTTGCGATCATGCGACTTCTACCGGCAAGACCGAGAAAAGACGCGAAATGCCGTGACATATTCCATCGCGAAGATGGGATTTGAGTTATCTTGAGAGCTCTTCCTACAAAAATCGCAGTATAACTCTATGCTGCTCCACGCAGCCCCCATTTGGGCTGATGCCTTTGGGATCCAGTCGTACGCCCGCGGTGCGAAGTCAGTGTATAGGTCCGCCTTGCGGGTGGCCAGGGCGTTTCAAATAGTTTCGTATGACGCTGTGTGGTAGCCGGCATGCCGCCATAAACCTCATGGCACAAGAAACAGTCAGGCTCTACAGACGTGAGCGAGAGGAAGTTACAAATAGAAGCATCGTGCAGAGAGGGAGGTGACACCGGTCCATTGGCACACACGGCGATGGGTTTTATCATCCATGGGTAGATGGACATTTCGTCTTATTTCTAACATAAGGAAGTGGACTCAAAGGAAACACGGATATGTGAATCATTATTAGACCCAGTTGTTAACGGGGCTTAGATACTACCGTGCCAAACAATTGCCATGCTACCAACTCCGTTTCCGGTTGGACAATTACTCCTCATGCCCATCCTGTGACCCAGTGGTTGAAGGTGTGGAGCACGTGTTCTTTCATTGTCCACACTTCGTTGAGGAGAGGAAAGAACTTCATTGACTTCTGCAGGTAGTGACTCCTGATACCATTGCCACTAGGTTGCTGGTGTCCCAAGAGAATTTGAGTGCGGTAGCCACTTATGCTGCAAAAGTTTTGAAGAAGCTTCAGTTAGAGGAATGTCTAAGGTGTATCCCATGACATCTGTTGGCATAGAGCGATAAGCCGATCTGCCCTTCCCGTGATGCAATGACTGACGGCGGTTCCACAGGAAGGGAATTGGAGGAATGGGAGGAGCTTTTAGTGGGTAGGCACAGGCGAGCTGTGAATCCTACACGCTGTGGAGTGCAGGCTCCGCAGTGTCTTTGGAAGATTTTCCTCTGCCCTTATTAAAAACGCGCGCGCGCGCGCACACACACACACACACACACACACACGCGCACGCCCACACGCCCGCGCGCCCACGCACGCGCACCCGCCCGCACCCACACCCCCCACCCACGCACCCCCCACACCCACGCACGCGCGCACCCCCCCACACAAACACACACAACGTCCTCTAGAAATGCAAGTGAAATAGGATGCCCAAATGAAACATCCCATTTCTGAGGATGAAGGTGGTAGCTAGGAGGTTCTCAGAATTGTATTCAAATGTCATTCAATTGTTTCATGAATATAGCAACAGTCATTCCATTGTGGAAACTAATACTACTCTTCAAAACTTCTTTGAGTTCTGTATCAAGAGTGGATGCCAGGTATGATAATATACAATGCATGAAAATTATGAGAAACTGTGTTATGATGTATTATACTTTACAGACGATGTTATAGTGCAAAGTTTCAAAGATTTTACTGCATAAATGCACACATATTTTATAGATTATTACTGCATACAAATTGGGTCCCTCGTGATCACCAATACTCCTCCCAGAACTCTAATAAAATTGGGCAAACAGAATTAAGAAAATTACAATCCTGAGAACATTTTAGTAACCTAATTATCTGTGAAATGTTTATTAACCTCTGAACTGTTTGACAATTTTCTTGTCAAGCATACTGTTGAATGTATGTACATGTCCGATGAACACAGGACAGAAGTAGGAATTTCAAAAGGGAATACAGAAGAAATAGCATAAAGAAATGTATAAAACTTGTGAAGAAGTGAATAATGTTTATTTCTTTAGAAATACCAAGCCAATCATTGAAGGACTGGTAAAGCCAGAAACTTATACATAACATTATCAAAGGTATTTTCTCGATCCATTTTCCTGCCTCAAAAAATGTTAAAGGATAAAATTGTATCATGTAGAGACAATACCACCAACACTATACTTTCTTAACAATTTGTACAACATCTTCATCATTCAAAACATGATCTTTTCCAACTTTCTGTGGCTGATGTTTTACTGATGATCCCCATACCAAAGCACTAAAAACATGATGAAAGTAATGTATAATAGACAGCAAAACAAAAATTTAAAATTTAAACTGAACACAAAATCAACAAACTTTTCAAAGATGATAATTTTAATTGTACTTACTATTTGAATTCCTTCGCAATTGATCTATGCAATTTGTTACAAAAGTCTTCAACTGTAAGCCTCTCAGAATGGAGCACAACTGGCGATTCATAATCTGGTAACTGACCCTTAGGTTTAGTGTAACTGAAAAATTCACATTATGTGTATTAAAATACCATTATATGTGAGAAATATAAACACATTCATAATTTTCCAATACAAATGAATTTTACAACATTAAACAGTAAGCTACTTACAAGATGGATTTAATTAAGAAAAGAAGTATCTTCTATAACGTGGTGTGTATATGCGTGTGTGCGCAAAAGTTTGAATAACAAAGCTGGTATAAAGTTTACTCAAATTAAGAAGCAAGGACGTTTTGATGTGGTTTCTGTTTATAATATTAGCTATTGTTACTACTACTACTACTACTACTACTACTAATAATAATAATTTAATTGACAGTATGAACCAATTAAAATCAAACATGTCACAATATTGCTTTAGAAAATTAATATCATTTACATACATTCTGACCAAGCGCAGGTATTCCCACATCTTCTCCAACAGATCATCGAAGTTCCACTTATGATGAGCAGATATTGGAACACAGTGAGGAATTTTATAAATAATATCAAGCTCTTCAATGCTTATCTGATCTGAAGAAAAAATGTACATGAAAAATAATGTTTATTCAAAGCCATTGGAAAAATGAGATTTTATGTACTCAATCAATATTTTCAACATTTTGAATTTTTAAATCCTTTGGCTTTCACATGTCATTAGCTATATTTTTGAAGTGATCATTTGCAATACAATATGTTCATAATATAATATAATCCTGATCTTCTGTGTTATCACTTTTAGTTTTCATAACTTCACTGATTTAATGAAGTGAAATACAGGAAAAGTTGTTCAATTAGTGAATTTTTTTTTAAAAAGAAGGATTACAATCATAAATTATGCGGAATATCATTTTAAAACAATTAAAATGCATCAGAGTGAATAACCATTCCTATTTTGCAATCCTTCTCATGAACACCTCAGAAACTTTTTAATTAATTTTGTTAACAGTGAGATCAAAATGTTAAAATGACTGATTAATTAAGATCCCTCCTAATGCTCAAATACTGGGAACCCATAGCAGTAAATAAGAGTGAAGAATTTCCAAAACCATGAGGAGGTTTTGCTAGATCACAATTAAATACGTTATTTTCATCTGAAGCAAAAAATTAAGCATGGAAAAGAGTATGTGTACATGTAGATCAAAGTATAGACAATGCCAGATCAAAATAAGCATGGAAAAGAATAAAGAACCTCGGACAAAATGAAAAACAAAATTCAACACTACAATCTTTAAGTATAAATCAATTTAAAATATATTATGAAGAACTTTTGAAAGATAATACGCTCACAGGGGTTCAAGGAACTGGTTAACATATTACAGAAAGAGAGGCTGAAAAAACAATATAAAGATTTGAAAATGGAAAAGCACCTGGTCTGGGTTTGGTTAAGCATAGAATTGCTGAAGCATGACCTCAGTTTATTATTGGATCTTCTTACCCGACTATTCAATAGATGTTTAATGGGAATACAATTACCAAAGGATTTCAGAAAAGGATATATCTCTAATATCTACAAGAAAGGTGATAGGAAACAGTACTCAAATTATAGAGGTATAACTGTGCTTAGCAGCATTGGGCAAGAATAAGAGAAAATATTAAAAACACCTGTATGGAAACAGACCTCACTGAAGTCAAGGAACAAAGTGGCTTTTCAGCATAGTCTCATGAACTGATAACATCTTTAGTATTAGACAGATAACCGACAAATGTCTTGCCTGTAAATTGGGGACACACCTTGTGTTTATAGATCTGCTTAAAGCCTATGAAACTGACCCATTATCTAGGCTATGGATGGGAATAGAGAAACAAAATGTGAATAATTGATTGATTAGAGCCATTAAAGATTTGTACAATGGTAACATGAGCCAAATAAAAGTTGGGAAATCAGTTTCAGCACCATTTCCAGTATATAAAGGTTTAAGAAAGGGGTGCTGTGGAGCCCCGACTTTGTTTAAAATATATTTAAATTAAGCACTGAGAAAATGGAGGAAGAAATGCAGTAATATAGGTATTAAAATTAATGAAATTAGTGACTATGTTATTCTCTCTACACTTTGCAGATTATCAGGTGGTGCTCACTGCAGATGAAGACAATGCTCTATACATGCTGTGAAAATTATATGAAGAGTTCTTGGAATGGGGATTAAAAATAAATGTTAACAAGACAGAGTATATGATTTTAGGAGGAAGTGCTAAAGATCTGAACCTAGTTGATGGTTTGAAAGTAAAACCTTGTCAAAAATTAACATACCTAGGTATAGAAATTAATGCCAATGGAGGTAGTACGCAAGATATTAAAAACAGAATTGCAAAAGGAGTGGCTATAAGGCAATTTGATCCAGTGAAATGGAAAGCTAAATTAAGTAAGAGCGTGGAGAGAAAATTATATAAACTTGTCATAGAAAATATTGCCCTTTATGGGTCTGAGATATGGGAAGTAGAAAAAATAAATAAATAAAAGAGAGAGAGAGAGAGTGAAAGAAAAAGAAAATTGATAGCAATGGAAATGGTCTACTGGCATTGAAGTTGCGGACTAACTTTAATGGATAAAGTTAAGAACAAAGAAATTAAATGTAAAGGGAAATCAAGTTTTATTTTAATTGACATTATTGAAGTGAAAAGACTAAAATGGTGGTGACACCATAGATGTGAAAAGATTAAACGGACACATGCAAAGAACGAAAGAAGAACGTTGGCAGAAAATATTGTGGAAATGGCAACCAGCTATCCATTGAATAAGAGGAAGGGCTAGACTTACTTGGGGAGAAGGCATAGAAGAGGCAATGGTGAAAAGAGGACTGAGTAATGAAGACTACACCAACAGAGAGAAATGGGGGCTGGGATGCGAAAGACACCCTATGGTGTAATATAACTCAACATTCTACCACTACTGAAGCAATGCACCTTTCTTTTGATGCCAGACTGGATAAATTTGGTCAGTTTCCCATAACCCTTTAAAAAGTTTCAGAAATGCTTTGCAGTGTTCCAATTATTTATGAGGAATTTCCTAATAAAAATAATCAAATGTAATGGCACCAAAAAGATTGGCAACCTAATTGCCATTATTAAAAGTACAAATTTGCTGAAGAGTTCATGTTTACAAAGCTCAAACAGAAAATCAAAGTATTCGCAAAACCATTACACAGGAGATGAAATTTCGGTTTTCAATTTTGATGTAATTATTATTTTGAAATGGATATTCTATAACATTTATGATATTTTGAGAATTTGTGCATGTCTTTAAAACTGAATTTTTAATCATATAGCTGAATATATTGGAGGAATCAATGCAGAATCCTCTTTGAACAATGGAACATAAGTTGTGCATTTCAAAATCCCAGTTTCAGGTCCCATAATTATTAAGGAATTAATTTGTACAGTTGATGACTATTTTCCATTTGATTTGTAAAACAGCAGCAAAGAATATGACAAGGGAATCTAGGAACAATAAATTAAGTGACACATTGGATGCAATAAAAGACCAAAATAGAACTGCAATCATTGCGTATACAAATTTTTGTTGAAGAATGATATTTGAACACAAAATTGCAAAAGTAAAAGTATTTATTCAATTGATTCACAATAGTTTAAAGAGCATTTTCAGCTTAATTGTTTGTGTATATTTTAACACTTAGCCTCTATGAAGCATTTTACTTATGCTTATTCCAAATCAAAACTCTTGGTCAATGAGATGAGCAATCAAAGATAACAAAATAACCATTAAGGGCTTAATCAATTGATTAAAACTGATCTTTTGCGACTTTTTTTTAAAGGAAATACAGAGCACTCATTCATTTACAATAATTGCAAATTTCTTAGGTGTTATATCTCATACTTAATTCATGTCATTTGGACAATCCTTAAATACTTATTATTATCTCACACTTAAATTGAATTAGTATAATAATTTTTAATAGAATTTCTTCTGAGAATCAAAGTAAGAATAAATTCTCTCTCTCATTCTCAGAATTTAATAATTGCAACCTTATTAACTAAGCTTACCAATTTTATTTAGGAGATAAATGCAGGGAACATATATGCGATTGCCTTCTATAACGTCAATAAGATCATCACTAGTAGCATCATACCTCAATGTAATATCAGCATTATGAATGCGATATTCTGACAGGATGGATTTAACAGTGTCTAAATCTAGTTCTGATTGTTGAACCTGCAATAATAGGAAAAATGTAACACCAATGATCCAGTTGAAAATTTTACAAAACCTGATTTACTATCACATCATCATGATTCCCTTGCAACCTAGAAATAATTTTGGCTAACAGGAATAAAACATCAAGACTAAGTTTCCTCATCCATCTCAACATTTAATAAGAGCTCATAACTGCATATTAACACTAAACAATAATTCAAGCCACATTTATGATTATCAGATTATGACACAAACACACACTTCAATTGAATTTCAATCAATAGACAGCCATATGCCCTTTAATTCTCTGAATAGGAGAAAATTAATTTTCAAATACTGTAACTTACAGATATCAAGGAGTCTCTAGGGCAAAATGAATGTAGGCCAATTCCTTTTATATGAAAAGGAAAATTAAATTTTTAAAGATTATCAAATCAAATTGCTTTATTACTCAAAACAATTTTATTTAAATATTAATTTTTAAGCATGCACAAAAATTAAAAATGTCTATCACTCTTTGTTCTAATATCAACAAAAACATTCATTCATTCTCAGTAAAAGCATGATCAATTTTCATAATTTGCCTTCAGTCATTGTTAAACATTTCTGTGAGTTTGTCAGTCTAATTTTAGAATAGAATCTTAGCACACAAAATCCTATATTTTTTGTCAGACAACCTTTTTAAAGCTAATGAATGCACTTTGAAAACTTCAAATTCTCAATCAGACACATACACTCACACACATGTAAACAAACACATGTACACACTCATCCACATCAATGTGATGCAGCTATAGAAGGAGACATGAAAGTGTTTTTAATTTTTGTCACTGATTTGAATGCATAAAATACACAACAAAGAATCCTATGCTACTGATTCCATATAATAATATTACGAGGGGCATTCAATAATTAAAGAGACAAATTGGTCTGGAGAAATAAACATTTATTTTTGCAGAACAGGACTTTTCCTACTTTTCAATATGATCCCCACCAACATTTATTCACATGTCTTAATGGGTTACCTGCTTTTTTTAACCCACTGCAAAGAAATTTTTATCTTGGTGTTTGAACCAATTTCCCACAAATATTTTGACATCCTCGTTATTCTGGAACTTCTTCCAAAGTAATGACTCCTTCATTGAACCAGACAAATGGAGATGAGACAGTGTCAAATCGGGGCTGCAAGGGGAATGAGACAGTACCTCCCAACCCATTTTGTTGCTGGTTTCACATGTCTGATGAGCAGTGTGAAGTCATACACTTTAGTCATTCTAGAGTATATATTAGCTGGTTTTTCACCTTCAGAAAGTAAAAAAAGAATCACAGAACATTGTTAAACACAGAAAATTGTGGAATTTTCAAGTTAACTTGCCATCTTTCTCACTTAATTTTGAGGCAATTAACAGAACAATGACGATCTTCCAGGTGGTCAAGGCTCATCCCAGTGATGCCAACTTAAAGTCCTAAAATTTCCAAACTTGCCCTATCAACGGTTTTGTATCCATACCAGTCTCTTAATTATTGAATGACCCTCGTATATCAAAAACTAGAAAATGTCTCATGTAATAATGTACATTTTAAAAATTGCTCATATTGAGAGTCTATGAAATGCTGACACAATGGTTAGATGAAGACCATTTTTAAACTATTTAATAAGGCAATATGAGATTGTTGAGGTGACCCTGAAAGGGAAGGCAAGAAGCAACACTTGCCAGCAAGCACATTTCATCACAAATCATGAGGTAAATGGGTGGAACAAACTTCACCCAGCTAACATCGGAGACAAGACTATAAATAGCTTCAAAAAATCAGTTAGATAAACATAAATATTCACTATTATACTCTATTACAAAGTAAACATAAGTACAATATCTGCTTATTGCTGGCTTGAAACACAGCTATTTCCTAACATCTAAGACGCACTTTATATGAAAATCTACCCTATTTGCCAGCCAGCAATCACACTTATAAATACAATCTTATATATCTGAATATACAATATAATTATGATTATGTAACTATAATTTGTTGCCAGGGTAATAAGACTTTAAAACCTTACCAGTTTTAAGTCCTTCACTTCTGGCACCTATACATTAAAAAAAATATCCTTTCACTATCTGTACACAAAATGTTGGAGAACACAAAATTTAGAAAACATTTTAAATAATATAATGGTTTACTTTTGCTTACTGTAATATCAATATTTCATGTATCGTGTTTTGAGGAAAAAACACTTTTTCCTAATTTTTTTATCCCAAATAAAATAATCACAATGAGACCTTTGGTCCTCCATAAAATAGCAATATCTTCAAGCTGAATATTTCTGAGGAAATTATGTTCAAAGACATATTTGAAAAAAAATTTGCTTGAGCTTTTATGAAAACGCATGATTTTTGTCTCGCTTACACTTGAGATTACGATTATGATTTCAAAAAACATGTTTAATATTTTACAACTAAATCTTTCAAAATTACATCTTTTGTACAGAACCATTAAAACATGAAATACAGATATAAACACACACTCATGGGTTAAAAAATACACCTTTTCATTAAGAGACTTCATAATGTAGTACATATAACGTTTTATGTGGAAATCAACTTACCTCATTTTGTATTTCAAATTATTATCTTAAAAGTTTTGCTCACTACATGTAACAACACTTGGCTTCACCTTCACTACTGAGACATTAATAGGGAATGGATTTTCATGTAAATACATTATTTTTACAGGAACAAGATTGCATTCAATAATATTTTTTAGAGTTTACACGACATTGTGAATGAATTAGAACCATTATTATTCTACATATTTTTAAATGTTTTCACATTACTTCACATTTTTAGATACTTTAACATATTTCGTTACATTTTTTGTACATATACTTTGAAACGGTACACTTGACACGCGAGTTTGCAATAAATGTTACTGGAATCACCTTTCTTACAAAGCAATATAATGCTATTGCGCTTTAAAGACTACTGGACCTTCACCATGAATTGTCAACCCCTAGCCAAATGGATAAAAAGTCTAATTGTGACAAGATGAGACTTGAGACATAAGACACAACAAATTTTTAAAAAAGATTGTTGTTTTAGCATGAAATTGCATATTAAATATTTGTATATTATGTAGGTATGCATATTATGAATACATGTAAGTAGATAGGACGTAAAACATTTAACTGAAAATACTCACTAATGTCTGAAGGTTAACACCACCTTTATCCTTTTTACGAAAAACAATATTTGGTGGAATCTTGTTCAATCTTAATCCAAAACCTTCTAGTTCATGTTCAATTAACTTCTTGTGTTGCAATGGTTTGAGAACATCAAGTACAATAAAAATAAGACTACAAGTTCTTGCAACAGCAATAACTTGACGACCTCTTCCTTTTCCATCCTTGGCTCCTTCAATAATACCTGGGAGGTCAAGAAGCTGCAACAATGTTATGAAATTCACAAATCCAATTTTGAAAGAAAGAGTGCAACTTGTTTTGCAACAAAACTAAGGTAGCATTCTTATTAATATTCACATTGAACTATAGTTGAACTTGGTATTTGGGCAAATTTGCAAGTGCTATTGAATAAATAATTAAGAATTAACCACTGGAGGAATAGTGGATGAGGACAAGGTGAAATCTGGAAAGACAGAATTTCATAAAATTTGAATATAAAATTGAAATAAAGATCACCAAAAAGGTCGTTCTTGACTTTGATTAATAGGAACTTTGGAAACACAGAGAGTCGATACTTTTCCAATTAACTTGAACTTGAATACTTCAGATGAGGTCAAGGCTGCCAACAACAGCGGGTGGTTCTCATATTATTGCTGGTATTAACACTGAATAATAATAATAATAATAATAATAATAATAATAATAATAATAATAAAAACTCAAATAATAGCTGTCAATGGGAGATGAAGTACTAGCACATAGGATGGGGATGATGTCAGAGGCATCTACAAATACATACAACGCAAATAAAGGAAAAATAAAATAGCCTAAAACATCAACATAGCACTTGAAATAATATTTACAAGCAATATTAAAGTACAGAATCATATAAAACCTTTCAGGAAAGAGAAACCTCCAAAAAAATCCTAAAATGGAATTCATGAACAGCAAAATCAACAAATCTTGTTTATATAAATCATCAAAAATCCCAGATGACTCAATAGCTTATTGTTTTCTAAAGCCCCAACAACTCACGAGGTTTTCAAAATTGGTTCAATATTAAATAAAAGTGAAACAGAGAAAAACTAAATGAATAAAAAAATAATAAAAAAACATGTATCTAATTAACACTTCACTACGGCTTCTCTAGTGCATTTTATCATACATTTTAGGCAAAAATCAAAAAACTGTAGTTTCAAATATGTTAATGTTATACCCATCAACATTTTAAGGATCCATTGAGGTAGAGTTTTCCTTAGAACAAAAATTAGATGTATGATGGTGATTATTTTGATAGCAAGGTTTATGCACATATTCTTATTAGAGAATTAAAAATTTCAATTACCTTTTTTTCATGACATTTCAGCACATATTTGATTTACACTTACAACAGCTGAATTGATTGAATATTGGTTTCATTATTAGTATTCTCTTAAAATAAGCAGATTAGAACTTATGAATATCTGCACTGACAACACTTTTATCCTCTGATATCTTCATCTGGTGGCTCCTTAGTTCAATTTACATTTGTGTTTATGTGTGTGTGTGATGTTAAGTGGTTGTAGAAAAGAAACTTCAATTTTAGAAGTAGACAGTCCAGAACATGTGTCAATAAAGTAAATTTATTATTTAGTATGTAGATTAATGATTCAATCTATAATTATTGAAATAAAGTCAGGAACATTTTAAAGAAATCCCATAACTAGAAAACAATTACTTCATTCATACTACATGTATGCATGTCTACTAATAAATTTACTTCTTGAGTTATTCATATTAACACTAAAAAATAAAGTGAACAGTCCTTCCTTCCGAAAGTATCAGAGACTCTACTTTCAGGTAAAAGCACAAAGACAAGCAGAAAGAGAGAGAGAGAGAGAATAATCACATTACATCTGCAAAGAGGAGCCACAGAGGTACGTAACTTACCAAAATACTATCATGTCATTATGATTCAAATAACGATTTGAGAATCATGATGTATTGATAAAGAAGGGTACTACTGAAGCTTTCTGCTTCATGAAGCATTATCAAGATATGACAGGAAAAAACTGAAAAAGCACAAAAATATAATATGTTAATGCAGTCTCATGAAAATAATACTTTCTACACTCCAAAATGAAATTCAGTGATTACTTCTACCAGTCCAAGTTTCATTAATTCCGGAACTAGGAAAGAGATGCCGTTTTCCTCGAACAGCATACAATTTTTAAGTTTTAATACCGATTTTGATACAGCAGAAAGAATCAATAGTAAGAACCGAATATTAAATTTCATCACAGAAATTGCAAAAATGATTAAATAACGCATGAAATAGGAAATACATCAATCATTGTTTCCAAAATACAATTAAAAATTTAAAATTCACAAGCCCAAAAGGTAGACATGTGAATATCAGTAGTAAAAATTATTCTCTCCCTCTTCGGTACTGTCTTTGTTGTTTGTTTAGTTGTAAAGAAGAGTGTAAGGTAAAGAATTGTCAATAAAAGCACACAAAGTTAGTACTTCAGCCCAAGTGACCCTGTGTTGGAATTTCATTGTTTTCCTAAGGGCATGCCATAAATACAGACACATGAAAAAAATTAAAGATAGCTTGCCAGAACCAATAGCCAATTCAAAAGCCATGCATGAAACAAATATATTTTCAAGACCTCTAAATCCTATCACATTTGCATAAAGGGCAGGAATGTAAAACTGTGAATAATAATTAACAGAAAACGTTTCCATGAAATGCAAAATGACAGGTGTGTTTTGTCTTAAAATAATCTTAAGACACTATCCAAAAATCTCTTCTGTTAGAAGGAAACCCTGTGTACAGAAATTATTTTAAATCTGAAAACTTTTAAAACAAAACAGCCTTCATTTGCCTTAAATTAACGTCAAATGATAGTTCACAGATAACAAAAATTCTCACCTAACATTCTGTTTATCAAACGACTGATAAATATTCTGCTTATCCCAGTCGTATTCTCTGAAATGTATTAGACAACTAAACCAGCACATTTTATTACTAATTGTTACCACTTTTTTTTCTTAACACGCAAAATAGTTTACCTACTAAAATTTAACACACAATTCCATAATACATTGGGGTTAGGGAGTTCTAAACAAACCTATTAAAAATGAGTCTCATACTCACTTGAATTTTTGCTCCTTTATATTTAATACAGCCAGGAACAGTTGTCAATGTGGTAAATTCATAAGCTGCTACTTCAGAGTACACACCTGCTAAATTACTTAAGAGAGTGGACTTCCCCACGGACGGAAATCCTGCAATAATTAATGGCGTAAGTATAAAATTATAAATGTGATTATGAATAAAAAACTTAATTTAAAAAAAAAAAAACAGGAACACAACTAACCCACAAATCCTATTCGGGCATCGCCAGTTTTCGCAACATCGAATCCTTCTCCCGTACCACCGCCGCCTCCTTTCGGAGTAATTAGTTCTCTCCTTAATTTGGCTAACCTAGCTTTTAATAAACCTAAGTGACCCGCTGTTGCCTTATTTTTTTGGGTTCTGGCCATCTACAAGACAAATCATGACAGTAAGTTCACATACGTTTCACTCATATCATGTACATATCGAATTCTTCTTACCTCAGCCTCTATAGCTGCAATTTTGTCTACTATTGTTGCCATGATTAATCAATTTATTCAAGTAATTTAGTGAAAGTTAATAAAATTTAACCACACTTTTCGGGGACCACGCAACCTGCTCGTGCGGATGCGAGCAGAACAGATGCGAGTGAGTCAAAATGAACGACTCATATTGAACAAGGCAAGAACGAATGGTTTCAATGAACGAACCACAGTCTTGCCGTGGAACGAAACAATGTCATGTTACGAGGGATATCCTGAGGGATATCTCTCTATAGAATCTCTATAATATATAGACACTCTGTAATGTATATAGATAATAGCGATTGTATGCTGGAAGGCATGCAGAATGCCTACAATATATCCTCCAATTTAAATTGCCTTTCGTTGCGTATTCACGTTGTGATTCTTGAGTTCTCTACCTTCTCATAATTCCTTCACGTGAGGCACGATAAAGGATACGTGCGTGCAATTGTGACCAAAAGTCCATTGATTGTTTTTGAGTACTCTTGCTCCCTTGGTTCGATACTACTCGTTTATCGCAATGACTCGAGTTTTTTGATTTCATTAATCATCACCAAAGTACACTGATTTATTTACGCGCGTGCTGATATCGTTATTACTGGTTTTATATTGCAATATCGATAAGTTTCAAACACAAGAACAGTAAGTGATATCGTGCCGGTTTGTTGTGATATCAGTGATTCATTTTAGGAGACATTATAACCATTAGAATTCCATTAATATACGTGGTGGGAACTTTAAATATTCAATTTATTAATGACTCGACTGTGTACGAAGTCTGCAAGTTTCTTTGACACAAGCAAACTTTTTGTGAATATAGAATCGTTAAGAAAGTGTTAGAAATCGAATTGTGGCAGAAGACCGAAGTTTAAGAAATATTTGTGAGATTGAGGTTGTGAACTACTTGCAGCAAAATGCCGGAAGTTCTAAGCCCTTTTGTGTACTGGGCACAAACAGAAAACAATGTGACTTTGAAAGTGGATCTGAAAGATGTTAAGGTAAGAGTGCTTAGTTTATTTTGACAGTGTCATTATTCCGGAATAAAATCAATATTTAACCCGGGAGAGGTGGCGCGGGGTCTTTTGTGACCCCACGTATCTTTGTTTAGCTGTAGTTGCCTAATTTTGCGAGTCAGAACATTTACATTTCACATACCTTTCACCACATTCTTCACCTTTTGTCTAAAATTTTTTCAAAAATTTATATGTAATAATTTATCTATAAATATTTGTGAAACCAATACAAACGCCTTAAATTTCGTACTTTTTCTAAGTTGTATTGATTGGCTTTGAATCATTTTCAAGAAATTGTTTGTTCTTATGTGTGTTTCATTGTTAGAAAATGAAACTTACTGAATTTTCTGATACCTTTGTCGTTGAAATATTCAGAAAAATGTAAATGGAGTAACTATATAAAATGAAAGATAAATGTTTGTTTATAATAGTTCATTACGTTTATACGACCTTAAAAATGATTGATTATTATTAAAATAACTAATTTCGCACTTATTTCTTGCTAAATATAATTTTATAAAGAAATAGTTTAAAGGGGTCAGAAATGACCCCGCGCCACCTCTAATGTAACTCTAGCAACCACCACCTCTCCAGGGTTAATAGTTACAGTTTCCCTTATGTGTATTTTTGATATAATTAAAAGAAAATAATGTCCTAATTAGTGTCAGTCCTGCAATGTGATATTAGTAGTATTCACTTGCCTCATAATATTTTAAGTGGAAAGAATTTATTATTTTCAAGATGTTCATGGTTTACGCCATGCAATTTTTATTGAGTCTGTATTGGAGATAGAACAATTCTGTGAGTACAAGAATTGAACATTTTGTAGTATTTGGTAAGTTGGTCATCATATGTCCAATTTTAGTTGTCTTTGCAAGTGAATTTATGTATTTATTCTCTTGAGATATGGATGTATTTGCAGGACATAGGTAGTATTTTCCCCTGGATTGCAAAACCTGTCTTTTCATGTACCTGCTGTATGATTGATTTCCCTTGCTGCTTATTGTTCGTCTGCTGTCTGCTTATTATTTTTCTAGTTGTATTTATGCATTTTTTTAATATAATTTTGATTACAAGAAAAATTAATTTTAATAACATTTTTCAATTTTTCACAGATAATTTTCATTATAAAGTGGAGCAACTTTTTACCAAAATCATTATGTAGTTACTTGTAACTAACTCAAATAATTCAAGTAATGAAGTTTCTTTTTAATATAATGTTTTATTAATGATTAAGGAATGAATGAGCTCTGTTGTAGGTATAGCTATTCCACTGGTTTGCATTTGCAGACATTGAAGCTGTTTTTTTGCCATCAAAACAAGTTCATTATCTTCTACATTGTCCACTCATATTCAGGTCCATATTAAAGTAATTTGATGTAAGCAGAACATTTTCTAAAAAAATCCTGACTATATTATTTTAATAAGATATAACATTCTAATAATGTATTATTCAGATATTTTTTTAGTTTTGATCTATGATGATTATTATAGATTACTTCAAACTGTTGGACACTACATTTTGAATTTTACAATTTTATTTTCAAGATAAGAGTCCAAGAATTTTGAATGAAACAAGCATTTTCATTTACCCTTTTAAAATAATTCAACCAGTTATATTGTTATTTTAACTGCTCGTAGAATACATTTTCAATGAAGAATAACTGCAAGGTTTTATTTGTTATTGAAAAGAGAATTTTTATATTACAATTTCAATAATCTTGTTCCTGTATAAAAGTTTTTGTTCAATATTGATGAATTAAATATATTTTCCCCTATAATTTGTGGCTCCCTTGTTGGGACGTCCATCAATCTGCTCAACTTGTTTTACTGAGAAATTAATTTGAAGAATAAACAAATGTAAATAAATAAATAAACAATAAAGATCAATTCATCTGACACCAGATAATTTTGAAAATAAATATTTCCGTATATTTGATTTTCAGTTTCATTTTATTATAAATTGCTGGGAGTATCCTCAGTGTCATGCATTTTCTTTTCTTTTCACCACAGTTCATTCGTATTCAGCCCAGCTCATTATTATTGCACAAACTTTACTCAGAATTGGAGTGAGACTGTAGCAGTTGCAATATTAAATTAACTGGTTCCAGAAACTGATGACTCCTTTTTACTTCCCTATATCTTATTTTAATTGTCAACCTAAAAATCTATCACCAAGTATATTCTAATAAACCACACAATTTTCTTTTTCTTACATTTATGTATTAACACATTAATTCAAACTTTTAAAAATAATTAGCAAATAAAAACTTTAAAAAATCAATCGGTTGTTCATTAATTTACAGTATATGAGGAAACAAAATTTCACATTATATTTATTCAAAATTTCACTTTATATATATTCAAAATTTTTGGCAGGAATTTTCAGAAAAGTAGGAGTCTCTTAGAATAAAAGGCATAAGAACTACTGGTTTTACAACATCACATACTTTCTCATGTTCCTGGAAACAGCTGAGTAAAATAGAAATATTAAATTATCTGCGCTATTAACACCTCAGCTATTACTTGAAAATGTCCAATTCAAACAAAGGGCCTGTGATGCATATCTGCATTAATTTTGATAAACAGGAACAGAAATCATTTCTTATTTCAACAAATGATACAAACAGGAATACATTTGACTTAGACCGTATTTGCAGCAAATTACACAGAAGTGCTGTTGTCAGCGCACCATTGTCAAAACTATGTGCATTCACTTGGCGAATAATATCTATTCTTTGCAAAAACGTTATTTTCATTTGTTTTTAGATATTAACTTGTTTATCAGTTTGTCGTAGTACACCCATAGAGGAGAGATATCTGTATCTCTCCTGTATGAGTACACCTTATACAGTTGATGAATAACTTTAATACTAATACATTAATTACATTACTAATATTCTACGATTTGTAATATGAGGTTAATTTATTACCGCCTTTTTGTATATTCACACCACCCCAAACGAAGCGCAGGAAAATAAAACTTTAAAGTAGTATGTTCGATAGATCGTCTACGGTGAAGTACCCCCAAAAATACGTTTAATGAAAGTAAAATCTGTTCTGCAAGACGATAAGAAACAATCTGGCCCTAACGAGCCTGATTTTTTAATAAAAGAAGTTTAAATTAGTACTCTTTTGGAAAAACTTTCGCGGTCATAGTTTTCTGTAAGTCATTGAAAAAGTTACGTTGAACACAAAAAAATCCACTAGTCCTGCATTGGGACACCCGATTGCCTCAGCGATTGCCTAGTGACACACAATGATATCTGGCGACGGAAATTAGAATCACACACCCTTCTTTACGTAACATATTGTGGCGCCATATTGTTACTTTCAAGTTACAACGCTGTACAGTGATATACACTTCATTGGTGGAAAATAAAAGACGTAAAATAGGTATGCTACTTCAAAGTAACAACGGTCAGTGGAGGGTTAACGGTGTGAGAGATCTTTAAAAAAAATTACATTTTTGTATATTCACAATTACACAAAAAAATTACATTTTTTGAAAATTTTGAAAAAAACAAAAGAATAGAGCAAATTGATGTCTACGTCATCTCAGAGAATACATTTAGCACTATCACTATCAAAAGTTTAAAGAAAAATTTGGAGCCGTTTTTTGAGAAAATCATGTTTTTTAATATATTAAAATTGCAAATATTGCACGCAATATTACGCGAAAAATACTAACATTATCAAAAAAATGTACACGACCTCAATAAAAGAATTCACTGGGGAAAACAAATTTTATTTGAAAGAAAAATCTATATATTTAATTTTGTAGTTTTAGGAAGGTGCCGAACAAAATTCATAATTTTGCAATTTTCGAAAATTCAGAGTTAAAAGTAAAAATGGATCTACGCCAGCTTTGAAAGCGTATTTCACTCTATTCTTACAAGAAATTTAAAGAACAAATTTGGAGAAGCATTTGAGAAAATTTTGAAAATGTCCGGGGGGCTTCATGTAAAGTACCCCCAAATTTTGAAGAATGTTTTCCAAAATCTCAAAACTTGGACTCGAATCAGATGGACAGTGTTTTGTTCAATTTGGAAAAAATCCTACACATGGTTTAGGCGCTAGTGATGTTCACAGACGGACGTTTTGAAAATAACCACTTTTTACTTTCCCGTATACGCACGTACACACGGAGTGATATACGTAGTATAGGGAAAGTTATGTAATACTGCTCGAAAAATGGCCAATTTTCGGCGGAAAAAATTAATTGCTGGGCCGTGAAAACGAAGAAGTGGATAAAACCAGTTGTTAATTAAGAAAAAAAATCCCCTAACACGTGGTGTAGCCAGAAACTCTGTTTTCTAGGTCCTTGATACCGAAAAACCAATTGAAAGGAAAACGTCGGTCTGTCCGTCCGTCCGTCGGTCTGTCCGTCTATGAACACTGCTAGCGCTTAAACCATACGTACTATTTCTTCCAAAATGGATATTCCCCGGTCGATCTGGTTTTTGTCAAAGCTTTGAGATTTTGAAAAAGATTCTTCAAAATTTGGATATGATACCTCCGGGGATTTTTAAAATTCTCTCAAAAACGGCTCCAAATATTTTCTTAAAATTTCTTGTATGAATAGAGTAAAATATACTTATTAACATGGCATAGGTCCGATTTTCACGAATAACTCTGAATTTTCGAAAATTGTGAAAGTTTGAATTTTTTTCGGCGTCTTTCTCCAACTACAAAATTGAAGATAGAGATTTTTTTCTTCAAATAAAATTTGCTCTGCATATTGAGTTCTTTCATAAAGGTCATGTAAATGTTTTTCAAAATTTTACTAGTTTTCGTGCAATATGTGCAATTTTAAAAAATTACAAAAACAAGATTTTCTCAAAAACGGCTCCAAATTTTTTCTTTAAACTTTTGGTAGGGATAGTGGTAAATGTACTCTATCAAATGACATAAAAGCCATATTGCTCTATAGGTTGTTTTTTTTTTTCAAAAATTACAAAAATGTAAATTTTTTCACATGTTTCTCACGTCGATAATATTTACATTAGCGGCGATTTTTTCACATTATTATATTTACGAGTACATATGCTTTAAATAGTATCAAGTAAAATTTCTCGAAAACAACCGTTTTGTGTGAAAAGTAGCTCAAAATTTCGCATTTTCAGAAACGCTCAAACGCCATTTTCTCATATATGACTGTAAATTTTTACTTTCCCGTATACGTACGTATACACGGAGTGATATACGTAGTATAGGGAAAGCAGCGGAAAATCGATTTCGAGATTTCAACGGAAATACACGTTTTGGAGTCCCCTGATACCGAAAAAGTTGATTTTTTCAAAACGTTTGTCCGTCCGTCCGTCAGTCTGTGCACAACACCAGCGCGTTAACTATACGTGCGATTTCTTCCAAAATGGGCATTCCCCGGTCGATATGCGTCCACACGAGGCGCGTCGATTTCGAATAACGTTCTTCAACATTTGAGGGTACTTTCCATGAAGCCCCCCGGACTTTTTCAAAATTTTCTCAAAAACGACTCCAATTTTTTCTTTAAATTTCTTGTAAGAGTAGAATAAACTACACTGAAGGTGGCAAAGGTCCCATTTTCACGGTTAACTCTGAATTTTCGAAAGTTGCCTAAGTTTGAAATTTTTTCGGCGTCTTCCTAGAAACACAAAATTGAAGATGGAGATTTTTCTTACAAATAAGATTTGTTGTCCAAAGCGAGTTCTTTCATTAAAGGTCATGTAAATTTTTTAAAAATTATTGTAGTTTTCGCGCAGTATTCCGTGCAATATATACAATTTAAAAAATTACAAAAACAAGCCTTATATACTAAAACTTATCTACTCACAGAACAACTCAATATTGAATCAAAAATAGAAGTTGTTGCTACTAAGATTCTTTCTCCCACCATCCTTTGCATAAGCAATATATCAATATATACATTGGAGATTTTAAAAGTCATCATTATCTTTGGGGATCATATAAAACTGACTCAAGAGGGTTGAAAATTGAATCTGTTATAGAAGAGAATAAACTGATAATTCTTAATTCTGGACAGCCTACTCACATCAACATCAGTAATGATAAGTTCAGTGCCATTGACCGTACGCTTTCCTCTTCCTGATTCGCCCAAAATTGTAACTGGTATGCATCCGAATACCAGTGGCGTAGCGTCAGGGGACGCTGAGATGCTGAGCATCCCCGTATATAAGAACCTTAAATACTGTATTGATAATCTTACAAGTGGTCTGTTGAGCGAAACACGTTTTGTATTAATTTAAAATTGATTTCCTATGATTGAATTCGGCGGGCTGTTGAAGCTGGCCTCTGATTGCTTGGATGCTAAAATACTTCAGCGTCTGCCGCCACATTGCGACGAGCAATGACGCATGCGCAGATGGCGAGGTCCCCCTCTCCCCTCTTCACCCCTGGCCCTGAGAAACCCGACTGCTTTACGCTAGCGTCTACTGCGGAAAGAAGCTCGTTTGTGCACAAGAGCGCAGCACACTTCAGGCGTTCAGTAAATTATCTTTCTCTCTCTCACTCGGGAGTCCCCGCTTGGTCATGGGTACAAACTGTAGAAATAGTGCCTGACTACTATTTCTTAATTAATATCCAAGAAATTGTATTATCTCTTAAATAGATTACATATTATTTAAGTCTGCAATGTATAAATTAACAAATGGTCTTATTGCCATTCGCGTATAAGAATTAAAGCTGAGCCATTGTATAATTTGCTTTCAAGACATCGGCAGCCCTGACTGCTGTGAGGATTTTGTGGGAAGCGCCTACACCGTCGTAAGCAATCGAGATCGTGGAAGTAGTCCCAGCGTATCTGCCTTGTGTTGCGTTCGCCTGTTAGACGAAGTTGTTGATAGTGACATTTTGTGTGTTATTGTTGAGCATCCCCAAACGTGTGAGTCACGCTACGCCACTGCCGAATACCCTTATGATAGTGATCATTATCCTATATTCATCAACATCCTCAGTCCCAAAAGCAATTATTTACCTCCGCCTGCTGCCCCGAAATGGAATTTCAACACTGGTGACTGGACTAAGTACCAAAATCAGATTCCTTACTCAGGTTAATCTACTCAACGATGTTGGGAATATAGACAAAACTATTCAATCCTTCTCAGATATCATCACCAAAGCTGCAAATGACTCAATTTGTCAATATAAAAATTCATTCAAAAGGAAAAGGGTACCATGGTGGAATGAGAAATGTGAGGAGACTATCAGAAAAGCAAAACATGCTTTTAATAGATATAAAAAACAAAGAACCCTTGAAAACAAAATTGAATACAAGAGAACCAGAGCTGCAGCTAGAAGAACCATTAAAGACAGCAAAGCTAAAGCCTGGACTAACTATGTTTCATCATTATCCAGTCAAAATAGTATATCTGAATGTTGGAAAAAGGTCAAAAAAATTCAAGGAAACAAAAGAAATAATACAATTAACTTTATACATATTGAAAATCAAGTTGTAACTGACCCTGTACTAATTGTCAATGAATTTGCTGATACCTTTGCAAACAATTCCAGCACAGTGAACTACCTCAATGAGTTTATTGCATATAAAAAGAACTGGAAAATCAACAAATTATTCTGGATAAAGAAGAAAACAGGATAACGTGTCAACTTAATGAACCTATTTCACTATCTGAATTAACCTCTTCCATTGAGTCCACAACTAATACTGCTCCTGGTCCTGATAATATTCCCAATGCCCTTATTAAAAATCTCTCTTTGAAAGGCAAACAAACAACATTGCAATATACAATACAATATGGAATAATAGTATCTTTCCTGAAATATGGAAAACAGCAACTGTTGTGCCAGTACTGAAACCTGGCAGAGACCAATCGAAAACTGACAATTACAGACCTATATCATTAACATGTAACATGTGCAAAATTTTAGAAAAAATTGTGAACAAAAGAATTAGATGGTTTATGGATAATCAAAAAATTATTCATGACAATCAATTCGCTTTTCGTCCTGGTCATTCCACACATTCCCATCTTATCAGTACCGAAACCTATATCCAAGAGGCATTTATTAATAAGCAACATGTGATTGCTGTCAACCTCGATATTGAAAAAGCCTATGACATGGCCTGGATACATCGTATCTTGTATAAACTTCAAGAAATAGGAATCACAGGAAATATGCTTGAATTTCTCAAAAATTTTTACACTTGACCATAGAATACAGGTGAGAGTTAATAACCACCTATCTGATATAAGGAAACCAGAAAACGGCGTTCCTAAAGGATCCGTCTTAAGTGTGACATTATTTCTTCTGGCCATTAATGATGCAGATCAAGATATAAAAGCACCAACAATAGTTAGAAAATATGCCGATGATATAATTGTCCTCTGTAAAGGGAAAAACTTAACTACCACTGAAGAAGCTGTACAAGAAGCTTTAAATAAATTATATTCCTGGTCCCTTAAGTCTGGTTTTAAGTTTTCAGGCAAAAAAACGGAATGCATATTATTCTCCAAGCGCAACCTAAACACAACTCCCTATCTGTATGTAGGGCAACAAACCCTACGATCTGTGCAAAACACCAAAATACTTGGATTAATTTTCGATTGTAAAATGACATGGAAGAACCACATCCTAAATCTGGTCAACGACTGCAAGAAGAGACTAAATATTCTTAAATGTATAGCTCACAACAACTGGGGAGCTGACAGAAAACTCTTGTTACTAATGTACAAATCAATTATTAGAAGCAAAATAGATAATGGATCACTGATATATAATTCAGCCAAACCAAATGTATTGAAGACACTTGAAACCATTCATAACCAAGCCTTAAGAATCTGTACAGGTTGTTTCCACACAAGTCCTATTGGAAGCATCCTAATAGAGGCTCAAGAACCATCACTAAAATTTCGAAGGCAACTGCTGAGCATTAGGTATGCAATTAAAGCTGCCTCTTCAATTAATCCTATTATACATAATGATGTATTTCCCCCATTGCCAACTGTACATCAAGACAACCCTCATCACAAACCTTTCTACTCCAGAGTTAAAAATTTACTAAATGAATTCAATATTCAATACAACCATATTGAGAAACAAAGGATTCCTGCTGTGCCACCTTGGACTATTCCAAACATCAAAATCGACTTGACCTTAACCAAATATCAAAAGAGAAACCTATCAACTGACAAATGACTAAACAAGTCCTTGAATTATATTGATGCAAACTACTCCAACTATTCTGTAATCTCCATTCACGGCAGTTCCAATGAAACCGGAAAAGAAGCCATAGTAAGCATGCCTGATAACACAACAAAGTTCCAGCTTAAGCAATATGCCAGCCATAAAACTAGAAAGTCCTGTGCCTTATACTGCGATTTTTCTAAGAGCGACTCTCAAGGAAACTCAACTCCCATCTTCGCGATGGAATATGTCACGGCATTTCGCGTCTTTTCTCGGTCTTGCCGGTAGAAGTCGCATGATCGCAAGCACTGCTTCATACGGTCGCGATCTTGCGAAATCTTGCGGAACGACTGAGAAAGACGCGAAATGCCGTGACATATTCCATCGCGAAGATGGGATTTGAGTTTCCTTGAGAGTCGCTCTTAGAAAAATCGCAGTATAATGTCTGCACTTAAATATATCCCCAAGCTTCACTCTCCTAATGTCATTCTGCTCACAAGCTCATTATCATCAGTCAACTGGAGCAAGAGTACTAAAACAGAAATAAACATCGTTATTATAGAAGAATATCTTCAGATCATCAAGGCGGGAATAAATTTGGTTCTAGTATGGATCCCTTCTCAAATTGAACCGGTCTTCATAACCAGAAGCGCCAGTATACATTAATTGATCTTCAAATATCAACAAATGTACATAACTTATCATGTACAGTTGAAGACCTTTTAAAATTTGTTGAGGAAGAAATGAAAAATAAATGGAGCCATGAATGGACAAATTATAAAGCCAGCTATCTACATAAATCTATAAACAGTTTTTATGCACTAGGCACCGACACTAAATTCCGACGAAGGGAGCAAGTAGTCCTTTCAAGAATACGAACTGGGCATTGTAAATTAAGCCATCTCTATTTGATCCAAAAATCACCTCCACCCTCATGTGATTTATGCAATATACCTTTAAACCTTGATCACATTTTCAAAGTATGTTCCAGGTATAATAGTCAAAGAGTATCAAATGGATTTAACCACCAATCAATACTGCATTCTAAAAAAGACCAAGAAAAAATAATCAAATTTTGTTTAGCCATTAACATATTTATGGACATTTAAAGCCAAGGGATTCATGTAAACTGTTATTGATGTTTCTGAATTGTTATTACTATTGTAAGATAATTGAAAATGTAATTGTTATAATTTTCTACTGTTGTATTGTAACTAACTGCATTACATATTGTATATATTGTAACTGTATATACAGGAAGTTGCTAATAACCGCGATGTTGATGCGACTAAAAATAAAAATAATTTTAAAAAAAGATTATCTGGAAAACGATTCCAAATAGTGCTACATGTGCTCTATGAGATGACATTAACGCCGTATTCCTCTATTTTTTGTCTTTTCAAAAATTGCAAAAATGTAGTTTTTGTCTCTCACGCCGTTAATATTTACATTAGCGGCGATTTGTTCACATTATTTTATTAATGAGCATATGTGATTTAAATAATGTCAAATAGTTTCTCGAAAATTGAATAGTTTTTTGTAAAAAATTGTGTATTTTCAGAAACGCTCAAACGCCATTTTTTCAAAAGTGGTTTGAAGTTTTTTGTTGAAACTTTTCGAACGGATAGTGCTAATTGCGCTCTTTAATATGGCGTAAAGTTAATTTTGGGGTATTTTTTGTTTTTTAAAAAATTAGAAAAATGTAATTTTTTTAAAAGTTTTCTCATACGGTTAAAATGCACATTTCCAGCAATTTGTAAACACTATTGAATTTGTGAGTATAAGTGCTTCTAATGACTTTAAATGAAGTTTTTAGAAAACTCAAACATTTTTTGTATAAAGAGCTTCAAATTTTGCATTTACAGTTGCGCTTAAACGCCATTTTCATGAAAACGGCAACAAATTTTTCAACGAAAATTGCCATTTAGGGCAAGGTTTAACTGTTTTTTTATATTCGTACAATTGTAGTTTTATTCTACTATTGGGAAACCGAAAAATTAATAAAATGTCAAAAAATGTAGTTTGGGCGGCGATAGATCGCAGCTGTCAGGAGTATTGACAAGTCCGATTAGCTAGCCGAGACCAAACGAAACATACTAACTAATACGGGATAGTCTGTGCCATTCTGTAGCACCACTAGTTCTGTATCAGGGGACCCCAAAACGTGTATTTCCGTTGAAATCTCGAAACTGATTTTCCGCATTATAGTTCGAGTTTTGACTTTGCCTCCCAAGGACCGTCTGCACGATGGAATATGTCACGGTATTTCGCGTCTTTCTTATTCATGCCCATAGATATCGCATGATCGCGACCGTATCAAGCAGTGCTTGCGATTATGTGATATCTAGCGGCAGGATTGAGGAAGACACGAAATGCCGTGTAATGTTTCTATCATGGTCATAGGGGCTTGAGAGACAATGTTATAAAAATTGCACTATACATAACTTTCCCTATACTGTGTATATTACTCCGTACATTCGTGTGTAAACGGGAAAGTAAAAATACATTTGCGTGATTTTTGAAAAAACAACAATATAGCATAATGACTTGTGTCATCTTAAACAGTGCATTCAGCACCACCCATGTGAAGAGAGATTCGGAACCATTTGTGAGAAAATGGCGTTTGAGGTTTCAGAAAATGCGGAAATTTGAGCTAGCATTAACAAAAAACTTTTGATTTTTCGAGAAACTTTATGACATCATTCAAAGCACATGCACTCATAAATGCAATGATGTGAACAAGTCGTCGCTAATGTAAATACTAACAACGTGAGACAAAAGCCAAAAATACTACATTTTTGTAAATTCTGAAGAAAGAAAAGAATAGAGTGGAATATGTTTATGTCATCTTATAGAGTACATTTAATACTGTGCCTACCAAAACTTTAAAGAAAATATTTGGAGCCGTTTTTGACAAAGCTTGTTTTAAAAAAATATTCCACGCAGTATTGCCCGAAAACTACTAAACAAAATGTACACAACCTCAATGAAATAACTAATTATGAAGAGAAAAATTACTGAAAGGAAAAATCTCTATCTTCAATTTTGTAGTTGTAGAAGACGAAGAAAAAATTCCAACTTTTGCTGTTTTCGAAAATAGAGTTAACAGTGAAAAACTGGCACACGCCATCTTTATAATTGTGTTTTACTGTATTATTTAAAAACATTTAAAGAAAACATTGGGAGTCATTTTTGAGAATTTTGAAAATGTCCCTGGGGTTTCGTGTAAAGTATCCTCAAATATTAAAAAATGGTTTTCAAAATCGTGAAGCTTCGACTCGAGCCACGTCGGCAGCGATTATTCATTTTGGAAAAAAATCCTATACGTATGGTTTAGGCTCTAGTGATGTTCATAGACGCACAGACACACAGATGGGCGGATGTTTTGAATATGGATAGATTTATTTCCGGTGAAATCTCGAAATCGATATTCCGCAGCATTGCATACTGTAACTTTTTCAATATTACCACGTACATTACTCTGTTTTTACGTACGTATACGAGAAAGTATCAAGATTTATGACACTCCATTTTGCTTTGTTTTTTCAAAAATGAAAAAAGAAATTTTTACTTGTCTCTTACGTCCTTACATTAACGGAGTTTTGTATACCTTATTGCATTTATGAGGACATGTGCTTAAAATGATGTCTTACAAAAGTTTCTCGAAGACTCAAAAGTTTTCTGTGAAATGAACTCGAAATTCTGCGTATTCAGAATCTTTGAAATGCCATTTTCACGACTGTCTGGCGCACGAGGCTGCTGTCTATACTTCGGTTTTTCTTTCTTGGCGCACGGGGGTGTGCCAATAAAATAGAATAAATCACGGTATTTCGCGTCGTTCTCCATTGTGCCGCCAGGAATCGCATGATCGCCAGCACTGCTTGATAGTCGCGATCATGCGACTCGTAGCGGCCCAACCGAGAACGACGCGAAATACCGTGAGATATTCCATTTTATTGACACCCCCCCCCGTGCGCCAAGAAAGAAAACCCGAAATAAAGCTCTGCTGCTTCACGCAGCGCCCATTTGAACTGATGCCTTTGGGATCCAGTCGTACGCCCGCGGTGCGGAGTCCGCCTTGAGTGCGTTTCTTTGACACAAGGGGGCCGACCAGTGGCGTATGTACGGTATGGCAGACAATGCACGTACCATGGGCGCCTCATACAGGGGGCGCTATTTAGAGTATACCCCTTAAAAGAAATAACTGTAACCCTAATTTGAAGTATCCTGACAGGGGCACAAATTCTATGCTTGCCATGGGCGCTTGAATACCTAGTTACGCCTCTGGGGCCTACATGCACCCTGTAGACCTCATAGCACGAGGAATAGACAGACTCTACAGACGTAAGGGAGAGGCAGGTACAAATAGCGTTATCATGAAGAAAGAGAGGGAGGTGTCAACGGTCCAGTGACAGCAGCGGTGGATTCTATCATCCACTGGTAGATGAACATTTCATCTTGTTTCTAACATAAGGAAGTGAACTCAAAGGAAACACAGAGATGTGGATCATTATTTGACCCAGTTGTTAAAGGTGCATAGATGCAACCGTGCCAACCAACTGCCTTGCTACCAACTCCGTTTCCTATACCGCGATTTCACTTCTCCCCATAGCTCGTCATACGCAGTTTTTAACTGTTTTTGACGTAAATAAATAAATAAATAAATAGATTTTTGTAGGAAGAGCTCTCAAGATAACTCAAATCCCATCTTCGCGATGGAATATGTCACGGCATTTCGTATCATTCACAGTCGTTCCGCTAGATTTCGCACGATCGCGACCGTATGAAGCAGTGCTTGCGATCATGCGACTTCTACCGGCAAGACCGAGAAAAGGCGCGAAATGCCGTGACATATTCCATCGCGAAGATGGGATTTGAGTTATCTTGAGAGCTCTTCCTAGAAAAATCGCAGTATATTAGACAATTACCCCTCATGCCCATCCTGTGACCCACTGGTTGATGTGGAGCACGTGTCCTTTCACTGTCCACACTTCGTTGAGGAGAAGGTAGAACTCCATTGACTTCTGCAGGTAGTGACTCCTGATACCATTGCCACTAGGTTGCTGGTGTCCCAAGAGAATTTGAGTGCGGTAGCCACTTATGCTGCAAAAGTTTTGAAGAAGCTTCAGTTAGAGGAGTGTCTAAGGAGTATCCCATGACATCTGTTGGCATAGAGCGATAAGCCGATCTGCCCTTCCCGTGATGCAATGACTGACGGCGGTTCCTCGGGAAGGGAATAGGAGGAATGGGAGGGGCTTTTAGTGGGTAGGCACAGGCGAGCTGTGAATTCTACATGCTGCGGAGTGCAGGCTCCGCAGCGTCTTTGGAAGATTTTCCCGTCCTTGTAAAAATAACACACACACACACACACACACACACGCCCGCGCGAACATTTAATATATCTTGTATTAACACCAAAGTTGAAGCAAGGACGCTGTCAACATTTCACTGTGTGTTATATTACGCACATATAGTGCACACATCTTAGTACCTGTTCTAATTCGATAGAAATATTGGTTGTTGAGAAGCAACTTTCTCTTGCTCGTTCACTGTGGCGTAGGTGCAATTCCAGGTTTCTTGTTGCTTACTTGCCCAATGTTGTTTGAAGTTTAATGTCTATAATAATTGTTATAATTATATAATTATAATAATTATTTATAGACATGATTCCTGTATAAAATTAAGTCATTGGAAACAATCACACATCTTATAGGTGTCCATTCTGGGTTTCTTCATAAACAAATTTGGGAAATCCTTCTTAAATGCAGTGAAGTAATATCTGAAGGGCAATAAAGAACTTGGATGTTTTTTTGTGAAAGCTGTATACAAGCGACTGGTGTTTTATGTCAGAGATGAGGTATTCTATTTCTGATTATGATATAGCGTAACGATTGATATCTTTTGGAATGGACTGAACGTGATCTCTCACAAGCTGCTGCAAGTTGGCGCAAGTAAACTTACCAACAACAGATTTCTTCCTCTCCTCTATCATCATTCTGGTGATCATACTGCTGTCATCATGAGATAGGTTTCGCGATTCTATGATTTTGATAATTTTATTAATGGTTCATTACTTCTCATTCATTTACTTCATTGAAATCAAGGAAATGTCCATTTTGTTTTGCTTTTACTTTCCCGTATACGTACGTATATATGTAGTATAGGTAAAGTTATGTAATGCTGCGGAAAATCGATTTCGAGATTTCAACGGAAATACACGTTTTGGGGTCCCCTGATACCGAAAAAGTGTTGTTTGTTTTTCAAAACGTCCGTCCGTCTGTCTGTCCGTTCCTGACCGACCGTCAGTCTGTGAACAACCCAAGCGCCTAAACCATGCGATCTCCGTCCACTCGAGGCGCCACGATTTTGAAAAACTTTCTTGAAAATGTGGGGGTACTTTACGTGGAGCCACCCGGACATTTTCAAAATTTCTCAAAAACTGCTCCAATTTTTTTCTTTAAATTTCTTGTAAGGATGAAGTAAAATACAATTATAAAGGTGGCGTAGGTCTCATTTTCACTGTTAACTCTGAATTTTCGAAATTTTCAAAAGTTTGATTTTTTTCGGCGTCTTCCTACAAGTACAACATTGATGATAGAGATTTTTTCCTCCAGATACATTTTTTCTCTCCAAAGCGAGTTCTGTCCTTAAGGTCATGTACATTTTTTTGAAAATTATAGTAGTTTTGGCGCAGTATTCCGTGCGATATATGCAATTTTAAAAAATTACAAAAACATGATTTTCTCGAAAACGGCTCCAAATGTTTTCTTTCAACTTTTGGTAGGAATAGTGCTAAATGTACTCTATGAAATGACATAATTTCCATATTGTTCTATTCTTTTGTTTTTTCAAAAATTACAAATATGTATTTTTTTTTTACTTTCTCCCACATAGGTAATATTTAGATTATTGGCGATTTGTTCACATTATCATATTTACGAGTACATGTGCTAATCTCTCACACCTTTAATATGCACATTTCGCAATTTGTAAACACTATTGTATTTATGAGTGTAAGTGCTTCAAATGACTTGAAATGAAGTTTTTTGAAAACTCAAAAATTTTCTGTGAAAAAGAGTTTCAAATTTCGCATTTTTAGTAGTTTTTTTAAAAACAGCTCCAAATTTTTCAAAGAAAATTGCCATTTAGATCTAGGTTTTACTATTCTTTAATATTTTAAAATTAATATTTCCGTTCTAGCATTAGGAAACCAAAAAATTAAGAATATGTCAAAAAATGTACTTTGGGCGGCAATAGATGGCAGCTGGCATGAGTATGTGGCCATTCCAAAAAGGTTGCTGAGACCGAAGGAAATAGAAAACTAATATGGGAAAGTCTGTGCCATTCTGTCGCTAGTTTTAAATTTATTTATACAGTGTCAAAAATAAATTATTGTAGACACATACAGCTATGTGTGTGATGTTTGGGAGATAGAAGTTCTATTTAGTGCCATCTCATCCGTAAGGACCATCTCATCTGTAGCCCTGTAGACGAATAGAAACTATTTATTTAACATTCTAAATAGTAATTACAAGTGAAGTACAGAATTTGTTGATGAAGTTTGAGTACGAGAAGTCTGAACTTACTTGTTTCTGTCTTGTTTGTGTAGGATCCAGACGTGCTACTTGAAGACAACAACTTGCAGTTTGCTGCTACAGGACAAGGTGCCAAAGGACCCCACAATTATGGGTTTACCCTTCGTTTCCATTCAGCAGTAGATCCAGAAGTACGTTATTTGACTACCTGATTATATTAAGTTGCCCTGTCTGCAATGGGGGCTTGTGCACTTTTTTTCAGAGGAAGAAAGACAAAGAGATTATTTTGTGTTTCCGGCCAAATGAACTGCAGTGGCCATTAGTCTCCTAAGGGTATTGCATGTTATATCCCGGGAGATAGTCCTACCCCACTGTAAAGTAAGATTAGCACTGACTTGTACATCGGTGGGCAGGGATTTCTGCCACCAGGGGACACTGCTAAAGCTCTTTTGAAAATAGACTGCAAGTCTAATTAGATGCCAGTAAAAATGTTTGGGTTTCAGCTGGCTTTTGTAATTTAAGTGCCCTTACAAAATCAGCCATAGCTCACGAAAATGAGAATATTTCTTATCAGTCACACTGTTCGCAATTCTATGAATTTTAGGAGTACCTCCTCTTCCCTGTTGGACACCGATTCCCTATCCCTAACCCTAACCCTACCGATCCCCTATCCCCACTGGTTTGAAAAACCTCTTTCCCCTCCTGCTTCCCAGCATTTTTTAAACCAGATTACCAGAGCATAGTTCGCAGATACCCGCCAAGGTCACTGAAGCGAAAGGGAAGTATATGCCCAGTAACTAGAATTACTATTCAGAAGCAGACAAAGTTTGTTCCCCATTGAGGATCATTAATTGATTCCCCAACCTTGGAGTCTGTCAGTCTTCAAACATGAAAGTAGAACTTGGTTTGATTGTTGAATCATGGATTTTATATGGTCTTGTTGTCTTACAACAGTTTTCTATTTTTGATCGCAGGGAAGTCAATATCGCATTTTGGATCGTGAGGTTGACTTTACGATTAAGAAGAAGGATAGTGGATGGTGGCCACGCCTCACTTGTACACCTCAGAAACCTGTTTGGCTGAAGGTTGGCTTCCTTTCATGCAATGAAGTTACATTTTATGAATTTAAATTATAATTATTTACATTCTACCATTTTCTAGATATTAGCTCTTTCACAAGGATTGGATATGAAGAAAGCCCAGGCAGTGCTGAGTATTTTGCTAGTAGTAAATAAATATGAGTAAAGATAAACATTTTCAAGCAAAATGCACAGAATGATTAACAATTTGCAGGAATAGGATGCTTATTAAGAAAGCAGGCATTTAAATATATATATAATATGCATCATTAAATACTGAGTGCACATACTTTCTAAGTACATGGAAAAATATGTATTTGCATTGAAATCCTGCCCCTGGTTCTGATATATAAACTTATGTGTACATATTTTTATATATTCAGAGTATATATTGTAATATGTAAATGCACAAATTGCACATATATTAAAGAAAGATAATGAAATAATTCACAATTTATTGCAGGTGTTTGTAGTGGAATTCCTCAAGCATTTATTTATTTGAACATGTCTGTCATTCTAAAAAGTGAAATAGAAGTCTTCTGTGACCTCTATTACATACATGATTTACTTGCATGTGTACATTTTCTGATGAGTAACTTTATTTCCAGACAACACAAATTCTTTGAAAATGTGCCAATCAAGTTAAAAACAAACAAACAAATACCATGAATTACATCTTGAAATTAACTAGAAAAAGCAAATAAAGCAGAATTCATAACTGGAAAGCCTTAGAAGGAGAAAATCAAAATTTAATGAACTTAGGACAGAGAAAAAGCATTCAATAAATTGACTTGAGGCAATTTCAATAAAATAAGGTACCAAGTAAAATCCAATGTGCTGACATTGCAATAAATGGGCAAAGAAAATTACAGTGAAACCCCTATTTATCGCCATTCTAGGGACTGGTCAAAAAAGTGTAAAATCCAGGAAAACTTAAAATAGAGGAAATTATTTTTTTGCACAGATTTTGTTCTACATGTAATTCCAAAAATAATAATCATACGTTTAAACGTCAATTGAAAAGAAATTAATAGAAACTTGTGGTGCTAAAATAGCACGTACTTTCTCGCCCGTACTTTCACGCGAAAAATACTCAATTTTTCGAAAAATTGTTCTTGACAATTAATTTTTTCTATCTACCTTTTTGGAACAGATTTCATTAAGGGAAAAAATCTGTATGTTCATAATTGTAGTTGTAGGAAAACGCCGAAAAAAGTTTGAACTTTTGCAATTTTCGAAAAATCAAGTTTCGAAAGAGATGGTGCCATTTTTTGAAAATTCTGAAAATGTCCCAAGGGCGTCATAGTAAAATACCCCAAAAATTACAATATCGGTTTCAAATTCGAGGGACCGCGACATCAGCCAGATCGAGGGGGGGAAAATAAATGGAGAAAATTGGCCGCGTTTGGCATCAATCTATTTTTCGATATCAAGTATCCTCAAAATGTGGATTTTGACTACACCAACTGTTAGAGGATTTTCTTCCTAAATTTAGTTACTGGATTTATCCCCTTTTTCGGTGCCAAGGCCTGGCAAGTTTTTCTGCTGAAAATTCGCAGATTTTTTTCCTCGCAGCATTACATAACTTTCTATTGCATAAGCAGTAGCGAGAAAGTAAAAATCAGCAACTGACTTTCACTGGCAACAAACTTAACTCAACAAACACTCGAAACGAAACACACGGGCTTAGTCCTGGAAAATTATTCAACTAACCAATTCACAACATTCACCAAAATATACCCGATTTTTAAATAGCAAAGCACGTAATATTTATATGTATCCTCACCACCCTTTCCAAAACTGACATCAACTCTGCTGCCTTTTCTTTCAGAACGTCTGACTTAATTCGAAACCTGATGTGCAAAAATCTTAAAATCGGGGTTTTAATACACAGTAGGACTTCACAAGTCGGACGCAAGATCGAGGAAAACATAAAATTATTTTCTTTGTAAATTCTGTTCTAAAGCAGTTTTTAAAAAACTGTTGAGTAATTTTGAAAATTTTATGATACTCTACTTCTTTGAAATCATAAGGCAACCAAGATATTCTGCAAAAAGCTTAGTTGTAAAAATATTTTGTATTGCTTGTGAGGAATTTGTGTGAATTTAAGAATTTCAGTGGTTGGGTAGCCCAATTGCATTCCAATGCCTGTGTTTATTCCAAATATGTCCAACTGTTATGTATGTGCTGATGTATAATGATTTTCTATGAGCCATCCATGAATTTTTTGGAGAAAATGATACCAATTTGTGAACTCATGAATAAATTTCATTCTTTCTTATTTAAAAATCCTCCCCGTATCTAAAATATGGGGAACTTCAAGGAACTACTAAATTTTTAACAATATAGAAGTGTGAACTGACCTTTACTTCTCTAAATCTCTCGCCCTGAAGACCTTCATTAACTTTGTGTATTCTCTAGTAGAGTCAGATTAGTGTTTATTTATAATCGAAGGTTTTTCCCTAGTCAGGGAGGGAAGGAATGGAGGTTGATCCAGTCTCAGTCTCATTCTCAAGGCAGTTGTTTTGTGCGAGAGTTTGGCGGTAAGTGAGGGAACAGTGAGCAGCAATGCCCTTCTGTGCAGGTGGACTTTGACCGTTGGAAATCAGAAGACGATGGTGAAGCTGAGGAAGAGGAGATGCGAGATGTAATGGGGGATTATCCAGGTGTCTACGACCGTCTTGAGAAGGAAGAATTTGGATACAGAAAAGGTTTGCCAAAATAGCAAAAATGTATAAAACGTATGTATTGGATGTTGAATAATGCAGAAACGAGGAAATAGAATTTTATTCTGAAGCAAGCAAATTTTACATTGCGTCTTCTTATTGCAGAAGTGCATAATTTATTGATTCATATAATTTACTCTGCAATTACTCTTATTGGTACATTTAATTGAAATGTTGTTTACTTTCAGAGGATTTGAGGAAAGTGTATCTGGCGTTTTACAACTTGGCCCAATTTATTGGTTTCACATACATTTTAACAGTTATGGGAATTCGATATTTTCGGGATGGACCTGGTAAGCAACTACAAAATTATTCAAATATTTTATTAATTCATGAAGATTCATAAATATGTATGGTTAAGCTCTTATTACTAGTTACCCTTCAGGGTTTAATGGTTTTGATGACGTTAACTTCCCATTTTTTGATCATAATATGAGGTTAATTTCATTAAGGTATCCTTGTTAAATTTCAATCTGGGGAGACGTTTTTATCTCTGACAATTGATGAAGCTATTACTCTTCATCCATTTCTCATTCTCTTCTTTTTTCTACAATAGATTCAATGCCTGGAACATTTGAAGCAGTTGGGAATGCTTTGAAATTTTGTCAGTTACTACAGTTCCTGGAAGTTATGCATCCATTATTTGGATACACAAAAGGAAGTGTTTTACAGTCCCTGATACAGGTGAGTAGTGAAGTTCACCCACTCTAAGTGAAAAATTTAAATGCTCTTAGAAGCAATTCATTTTGAGTTTTTTGATAACCTAGCAAATATTTTTTTTCATCTTCAATATGCAAGACTTGGAAATTAGCAGGTGTGTTTTCATGATTTTTTTTCTGAGCTGAAAAAATAGAAAATGGTGATTTGAAACTATTTAACTGTGGACTGTTTGTTTCTTTCTTATCACCAGATTTAAAGTGCTTGCAGATAATATTCATTTTCATTAACATCGTCATCATCATCATGAACTGCAGGCATTTAGGTATGATCCTGTTCCTGTTTGTGCTGGTTCAGTAGACCTAGTAGATTAATCTTCTAGGCATTACTGATTTTTCCATCTCTTTAAAGGTCTTCCAATGTCTCTGTTTCCAATCGTGTCCTATATTATTTCAGTAATATACCTTCTCTTTGTGGCTCTCACATGCAACCAATCTTTATGAATGAAGTCTCTAATGAAAGAGAATTTCACGTAGACATGAAATGATGAATTGCACCTTGACTTTAAAATATGAAGAATTTGTTTAAAAAAAAGCTTTGAAATAGTCATGTAAAATGCAACCTGCAACACATGTGAGGATTTTTTGAATCTATATCATTAAATAATTACTAAACAAATCATTCTAAAAACTCAAAGTTTGAGGCCAAAGGCCTCAAAGAAACTTTCCTCACATCATAATCTAGAGGATGAGATCTTGACCATTCTATTATAGTTTTACTGGTTCAATGCTTCTGGATTCTATCCAACCTGTTCAGAGCCTGTAGAATCTGCAACTGGTTGTGCAATTGCTAATTACTAGATATTCTATGCAATTGCATTACATGGGTATACCTCTTTGCTCAATAATAAAGTTAAATAACACTAGTTTCTATTGACAAGGATGTATTACATTGTTATCAATTACAAGGTGACATATAGAACAAGTGACAGAGGATAAGAGGGTCTTGAAGAAAAGTATATATTTCAGGCTTATTGTGGAAATGAAAAGATAAGGAGCAGGGTGGGGTATACCATGCGAGAGTTCTTGCATGGGCATACTGGTAATAAATAAACCTAAACTCTGAAGAAAAAAATTTACTCATGCAAAATGAAAGTGTATATTTCAGGATGAGTTTTGGTAGTCTGGTACTTTCCATCCTGCAAAATGTTTTTTCCATCTCTTTTGTAATTCTTCAATCTCTTCAATTAGATTTTTGGTTTTGAGTTTTCTTCTAATGTCCTTGTTTCTCAACCTGTCTCTTCTCGTGACTCCTAAGAGGTGCCTTAGGAATGTCATTTGTGCTGCCTGTATTTTCTGCTTGTTGACTTCCTTCATTATCCATGTTTCTGAACCATATAGAAGCATTGATTTAGCTGTGATGTTATGAGGTTGCAGTTTTGTGTTAGAATCCATATCCATCCCAAATTGTCTTTTAATGGTTCCATGTATTCTGTAGTAATTATGTAGTTTTTTTCTCAATGTCTCCTTGAGCGTGGTTTAGTATATTGATTCTGTTTCCAAGGTAAGTGAATTCTCTTACTTACTCTACTATTTCCCCATTTATTTCAATTTTAACTCTTCTTTGTTCCTTTCCTTGCATTGCCATTGATTTTGTTTTGCTTGTTGATATTTTCATGGAATATTCCTGTGTAACTTTTGATAGTTCAAAAATTGCCCTCTGTAATTTGTCTTTGGATTCTGCTACTATTATCTGGTCATCGGTGTATAGGATTGTGTCAATCTTTCTACCTCCTTTGATTAAAACTCCCTAGTTCATCTTCTTCTGTCAATTCTGTAGTAAGTGGTTAATACAGATGTTGAAGAAAACTGGTGATAAACCACAGCCTTGTTTGAAGCCACTGCTAATTGTTATTGATGTCGAGTTTTTCCCTTTTTTTGAGCTGTATTTTTATTCTGGATTTCTCATAAAGGCTTTGTACTGCTTTAATTAAATGATGTGGAATTTTCTCATCTTCCAAGATTTCCCATAATTTCTTCCTATCAACTTTGTCATATGCTTTTTCATAGTCCACAAATATTACAAATGTAGATAGGTAGGTTTACTTCTTTTCTTTTCTATTCTTTTACCCATGAGCATTTGTAATGTGATAATATTAATTGTATCAGATATAATTATTACATTGAAAATCTCTAGCTGAAATTAGGCTGATTTACTTAAAAGAATTATTTTCTTTGACTTTTATAGGTGGGTGGTCGAGCATTCATTCTTTTCTGCATGATTGATGCAGAGCCGAGAATGCATGAGAAGCCTGCTGTCTTTTATTTGACGTTCTTCTGGAGCTTAGCAGAAGTAACAAGGTTGTTATTGCTGGATGGAATTTCATGTAATGAATTCATTGATTGAAAATATGAATAAGAATAATGTCTGTTGTTTCAGGTACCCATATTACATTGCCCAGTTGTATAAAAAGGACAATGGGTTTCTCACTTGGCTTCGGTACACCATTTGGATTCCCCTCTATCCTTTGGGTTTCTTGTGCGAAGGTGTAATCATTCTCAGGTGCATCTGTTACTCAAATCATTCAGAAAACCTTTTCAGTGTTATATATGTTGTTCTTTTTATTGTAATCATTTTAATTATCCTTTCCTGTTACAGAAATATACCATATTTTGAGGAAACTAAAAAATTCACTGTTTCTTTTCCTAATCCATGGAATTTTGCATTTCACTTTCCAACAGCATTGCGAATTTACCTACTTATACTTTTCTTCCCAGGTGAGGAAATAGTACTTTATGCAATTAATTTACAATGTTTAAGCTTTCAGCTTATAATAAATAAGCTGATGTGTTCAGTTCATTTACTATTGAGAATTTGCTGAATTTTTTTGAATCGCCTTTGTATGTTAGTCCGTGATCCCTGACAGTTTTTTCTCTTTACAATTTTGGAAATTGTTATGACTAAAGACTGGATTTTCATGCTGTAAACCTCTCTAAAATGTGCAGTAACCAAAGCGTGCAAAAACATGCAATAAAAATTTAAAACTTTGCAAAACAGTGTTATGTAGCCTAAAACTCCAGTTAATCCATTTATCAACTTATATTTTCAATGTGATATTTCAGGTGAATGAAATATTATGATTTTAGTGTTGTTATTATTGTAACTAAATTTGTACATATTGTTTAAAGAAACTATATTTGATATTTTAAATATTATTCACACACAAAATTAAAATTAGCATAAAAATACAAAAAAGTAAATACAAAAATTGAAAAATAAAAATGTACCTTAAGAAATCAAAAATAATTAAGTTACAGAAAAAATGTTCTTAATTGTTTTCATTATAATTTACAATTTCATGTATTTCCAAATTATTTTCTGAGAAATTATGTCTTCTTTCAACTAATAAATGTTTCAGACAGAAAAAACTTTGTTCTACATTTACACTTGTCAGTGCACAGAGCCTTACTCTGATGTAGTTCGTGTGCACGCAGCTAAAAGCGGTCAAAAACTGCATTCATTCTCTCGTATCTCGCAGGGCAACACATCTTCCGTGAAATTCAAACACCACCAAACTTTGCGTCCGGACGTAAGGCTAAATGTGACTCGTGCATACAGTTTTGTATTGGTGAAGACTGACAAAATGGATATATGATCCAATTAGGGAGAGAGACCGTGAACATAGCATTGGCTGCCTCCATGGGCCACGGATCTAGTTCTTGGTAACAACGCATTTCCCTACTGCAATAACTCAGACATTTTAATGAGACAATAGGCATCATGAAAGGTGTAGATGCTTAGTTCATAGGGCAACAAAATGCAGAATTGGTATATTAAACTCAGTTTTCACAGATCACACAAATGCAGTGCTGGGTTAAGCTAAATATTTTTTTCTTTAATAAAACCTTTAAAAAAGATAAATTAAAACAAGTTGATAATATAAAAAAATATATTTTATGCAATAAAACTATGAATCTTGCAAATTTGTCCAGTAAAAACTTAAAATATACAATTTTCAGGCAAATTACCTGAAACCTGCAATATCATGCAGTAACCCCCAAAATGTGCAATTTCGTACAAAATAAAACAAGTATTGTAATAACGTCCGTTTCATGATTCAAATTTGTGGCGAGGTTTCATCCAATTTCAAATTAGCAGAGAAAAGATGCAATTACACGGGAACCCAGTCTTTAGTTATGATTTTGAGGAATGTGGCCTACAAGTCATCTGGCAACCCTGTAATTTGTTTGAAATAAAATCAATTATATTTATTAATTGGATCATTAAAGTTATAATTTTATGCTGCTTGTAGTATGTTTTATTTATTTACTCGTAATATATGCCATCTGTAAGTTAAACATTTAATGGAATAATCCAGATATTCTAGTTTCCCTACGGTTGTGCAACTGCATGAAATTTATGCAAAAGATTTACATGTTACTTTATTTCAAACATTTGACCATGAAAATAAACAGGTTTAATTTTGTACTTGCAGGAATTTACATGCTGATGACTCACATGTACAGGGCTCGCATGAAAAAACTTGGACCCAAGAAATGGCGCCCAAAAATGGCATGAACATCATTTCATTATCAGTAGCTGTCATACACATCTGTGTAAATATTAATTAACAATAATGATTAAAACTTGAGAATGTTTGTGTTTGAGTTTAAAACTTCTTAGGTTTCTTTTTCAGCTATAAAACAAATTGAAAAATATTTGGTTACAAAGATTGTGGAGTTGTACCTAAAGGATATTATGGCAAATGAATTCAGATATGAAGGTTGTGTAAATTAGTGCTGAATAGTTTGTATTTTTGTTTCTTCAGAACATTTTGTTATGAGGCAATTGTCTCTTGTTGATAAAGCCATGTGATTAAATGAAAACTAAATGCAGAAAATGCTTTTTTTTAAGAGCAGCTAGTGAGCAAACCAAGATGCTTGTGTATGTTTGTAGTTAGTTTTTTTATTGTTAACTTGGTGTGCTTAGTAAAATAAAGTATAATACTTCAAAAATTGACTTCAGCGTTTCTACCACATGTGCCATCTTTTTGATTAAAGGAAATAAAAATGACTCTTCCTTCCCTTGAATATTTTTCATAGCTTAAATATTGAATGATTGCTGGCTCTATTGAGATTGTACTGAATAACCAAGAAAGTGATAAGCAATATTAGTGTGCCTTTGATGCATATAGTGTGCAGAAGATTTTATCTAGTGTATTTGGCATTTTGAAAAAGGAACAGTAAGAAGACATGTACACATTTTTGTGTACCAGATGTCTGCTGTCTTTTAAATACTTCATTCACCTTTACCATTTTCAAAGGCTCAGTATATTATAGGTGTGGTCTCTTTCAAATACTATATCACTTTGTGTATAAAAATATTTGTATCTCTCAGGATTATTTGATTTGAGAACGCTCATTATCACATGACTTTATTATATTAAGCTGGTTGTAAAACTAACCATTGAATCAAACCTTTATTGAATAATCACATTATGTATTCTCCTATTTTTACCGTTAGTGTTAAGAATCCATTGTGATCAGATCATTCCATCAATATTGACGATTATTAAGTAGAGTGTATTAAGATTAGTTATCATATATTATGACTATATCATTAAAGTTACCTATGTACCAAAGCTGACATTTTTAAGGAAATGTGTTATATATAGTTAAAGAATGCAGAAATATTAGTTTTTAATTCATCTACACCAACAACAAAGTTATGTTGTATAACAACCTGGTTTAATCGTTTGTCAGTAAAATGTTAATCTACGTGAAATCATTTCATTCTAAATATAAAAAGCAACTGTATATTGAAAAAATGTTTTCTTCTAATATTTCAATTCTTATTTTCATATTAAATAGTTATTTTACTGTTACTATTTTATGACTCAATAACTCAAACCAAGATGCTGCCATTTGAAAGATTTTATCTGATAGTAATTCTGTGAAGAATTCAACATTTAAATATATGTTAAAAAACAAATCTTGATGTGATGTTCAGCAGAATTAATCTCCTATAACAAACGAAAATATTTGTTTTGTTGTTCATTTAAAAAATCACAAACAATGTTTTTATTTTTTGTTACCATTTTAGTGTGTTTTGTAAATTACATGGTCTGTGATAAATGAAAAATGAATATAAACAGAAAATGCATTGCTTGCATTTTTCCTTTCCTCACACTTACATGAATGAAACATTCAAGAATTGCCAATTGAGATATACTTCCTACTAAATCTCAGTATTTTGATATTTTTTAATAAAAGCAATAGAATCTGAATAATTCATAAGACGACCTGTATTCTTTCAAATTATTTTTAATTTTTTTAACACACACATTTTTATTCCTGAAAAATTGTATCAGAAGAAATTGTGTAAAATGAATGTGTTTAAAACATTTTTTATAGAGATGTTTGTTTGCTTTTCAAACAGTTAGGGTCATTAATGACCACTCTTGATTTAACCACAGTAATATGTTGTAAAATAATTAATTATAATACAAAAACATCAAAACTTCACTACTTCCAATAGGTAAATGTGTGTTGGATGCAATCATTTAGAAAAAATTCAATGTGTTTTTGTCAGCATGTGTGAAAATACAAAAAAATACTCAGAACAGGGCTCATTTATCAGATATTTCATTCTTATTTATTTTAATCTGGCCTTTGAATGATAAGCCTTCTTTTCCTTTAGATGTCAAAAACTTGGAATGTTGATTCTCAATGAAGTAACTTCAGTTATTGAAGGTAGATATAGAGGAAATACAGAAGTCCCAAAAAGATTGAAAGTTAGTTGTAAGGCAGATCGTGTAAGAACCCATGAAAGTGGCAGCGTAAATGCAAGAAGCTGCCAGAAAGAATAATTTAAATTCTGTAGTTCTCAAAAGACAGTATTTGGTATAAATAAGAGGGCTTTGGCACACATGTGATCTTCTTGTTCTATCATATTTGATATTTGTGACTTGCATGCCTTCCCATGTCAACACTTCACAATCACAAAACTTCTATTTTGAAAACAACACATTATTATAGATCTAATTCTGGATTTCAGATTTAATTTAAAAAAATAACCATCTTCAGTAACGTAGTAGTTGAAGGATGGTGTTCAAAAATTTTAAACTTAAAGCTTTGTTGAAAATTAAGTAGTTTTAATGAAAATTGGACTGGCACCATTTTTGATAGTGTATTTTAAAACTTGAGAAATAAAAACAATTTTTGAAAAAATTTGAAAACATCTTAGGGGCATCACATGAAGTACTCCCAAAAATTAAAGTGACTTTCAAATTCACAGGGCTTGAAATGTGGTCAGGTTGACTGAGGATTATGCGTTTTGGAGACAATCCTGTGGAAGTGTGTAGGTGTAAGTGTTGGCGTCACACATTTTCCGACATGGATTTCCCCCCTCCCCCTCAGAATAGCAACTTTCTGGGAAGATATACCTTGTTTGACTTTTACATTATTGCTTGTGTGTTTATAATTTAAGATATAAATTAGAAGTTTTAAATGTTATTATTTTGAGAGAGTAAGTGGTGGTTACTGCTTGTCCTGACACACATCACCTCTTTTAAAGGTGACCTATTTTCTTTTTTTAACTCCAAATTTAATTAAATTCATACCCGCCTAGATGATCAACAGACACAACTGAAAAAACTAACAAGAGTAGCACAACTTGAGAGTTCTGCTAAAACCACTGAGTTCTCTGGGAGCGACGATTTTAGCGAGGAATATCAACGAATTCGAGGAATGGAGACGTCGTGCAAGTTATCTTTTTACGTTCTCCCTAGGGACTAGAGTTATATAATGCTGTGCCAAAAGACGGCGAATTTTCGGCAGAAAAACTCTTATTGCAGGGCCTTGGTAACGAAAAAGTGGATAAATCCTGTTGCTAAAGTTAGAAAAACTAGTGGTGCTACAACAGCATTTACTTTCCCGTATTAGAGGAAACAGCTAAGTAGTACTGTAATATTGCACTTTATGCGCTACTAACATCTTCGCTTGAAACTCACTATTTCCATTGCAGTGTTGTTAGAACTATGTGAATTCTACAACTTCACAAAAATAGAATGCAAAAGTTTTGTAACCCTGTATTGGAAAAAGAAGCCTGATACCCTGGAAATATAGAAATGCCTTCCATTGGGCCATGATTAGGGAAGAGTATTTTAAAACCATGCAACAAATTCTCTACTCACTACAAATGGTACAGCATTTGGTGCAAAACTAAATATTTGCCTGCAAATATCAACATAAATTAGACAATTATAACTCCTTTTCATACAGCTCCATTAGGTCACAACAATGACACTAATTCACAGATATTCGCGAGCGCAAAGTGAATTCCATTGTTGCAGACCCTGCATTGTCGCTATTCTGAGAGCTATTAATTCTTTTTACTTATTTCAAATATTTCAAAATAAACAATTTCTAAAATATTAATGTGTAAGTCTATAACAAAGTTCGAATGTAAGAAACGAAGAAAGAAATAATATACAAAATTGCACATTCTAATTTACGACGCATCCAGCTGTCCAAAGCGCAGTAAATTTACAGCGGCCTATTACGTTTGTCACAAAATTACAGAAAAACTACTCGTATTTTGAAAAAATTAAGCATGACCGTATTTATTTTATTTATTTATTTGTCAATATTCGGAATTGCCACATACTCTTTCTTGCCAGCTACCATCTATCGTCGCCAAAAGTACATTTTTTTTTGTCATTTTCTTAATTTTTCGGTTTCCTATTGGTAGAACAGAAACATTAATTTTAGAATATTAAAGAACACAAAAACCTAGCCGTAAATGGCAATTTTCTTTTAAAAATTATGTGCCGTTTAAGAGAAAATGGCGTTTTAGCGCTACTAAAAATGCGAAATTTGAAGCTCATTTTCACAGAAAATTTTTGAGTTTTCAAAATACTTTATTTGAAGTTATTTGAAGCACTTACACTAACAAATATAATCATCTTTACAAATTGCGGATAATGTGCATATTAAAGATGTGAGAGATCTTTCAAAAAAATTACATTTATATAATTTTTGAAAAAAAAAAAACTCAAAATAAACTTCACGCTATACTAATGAGTGTAATTAGCACTATCCGTTACAAAAGTTTCAAGAAAAAATTAGCAGCCATATACGAGAAAATGACGTTTGAGCATTTCTGAAAATGCCGAAATTTGAGCTACTTTTCACAGAAAACGGTAGTGTTTTCGAGAAACATTACTTGACATTATTTAAAGCATATATACTCGTAAATATAATAATGTAAAAAAAATCGCTGATAATGTAAATATTAACGACGTGAGAGACAAGTAAAACAATTTACATTTTTGTAATTTTTGAAAAAAACAACCGATAGACCAAAATGGCTTTTGTCATTGATAGAGTACATTTACCACTATCCCTACCAAAAGTTTAAAGAAAAAGTTTGGAGCCGTTTTTGAGAAAATCTTATTTTTGTAATTTTTTAAAATTGCACATATTGCACGCAATATTGCACGAAAACTACCAAAATTGTGAAAAACATTTACATGACCTTTATTAAAGAACTCAATATGCAGAACAAATTTTATTTGAAGAAAAAATCTCTATCTTCAATTTTGTAGTTGGAGAAAGACGCCGAAAAAAATTCAAACTTTCACAATTTTCGAAAATTCAGAGCTGTACGTGAAAATCGGACCTATGCCATGTTATAAAGTGTATTTTCCTCTATTCATACAAGAAATTTAAAGAAAAAATTTGGAGCCGTTTTTGAGAAAATGTTGAAAATCCCCGGGGGGGCTTCATATAAAGTACCCCCAGTATTTTAATATTGGGGAGTACTTTACATGAAGCCCCTGGGACAGTTTCAAAAAATTGGCTCCATCGTTTTTTTATTAAATTTTGTTGTTGGATAGAAAAGGACGAAATAAATATTTCCACCATGGATCTCATGCTTCTTGAAAATCCTGATTTTTCGAAAAGTGCAACGTCTTCCTACAACTAAAATATTAAAGAAAGATTTTTTCCTTTCATGAAATCTATTCCTTAAATATACGTAGATTGATAGATCTTGAAATAAGGATATGTACAATTTTTCGAAAATTTGAGTACTTTTCGCGTAATTTTGCGTGAAAATACGAGGGAGAAAGTACGTGCTGTTTTAGCACCACTAGTTTAATACCAAATCTGACCCGTCATCTGATAGCGATTTAGCCAACTTTATTGCTACAATATCACACCTTCCGAATTTTCCTTCGGCCGGATCAGTTATTCGAAGTGATAAACCTAGAGGGAATAATTCTCAGCCGCTAAAGGTATCTTTTCCTGACATGGAAGATGCCTTGTTCATATTGCGAATTATAAACAAACTAAAAATCTCTGGGCATTCAATGCACGAATGACCTTATTCCTAAGCAACAAACTCATTTCCTTGTAATCTGAAAGCTGAGATAAAGAGACGTACCGACGCTGGTAAGAAAGACCCTAGACTTTTAGATAACAAAAAATAATTGTACGAATAATAAGCAAATCCTGCACACGTGATTCTTGTATCTTCTCTTTATTAATATAGGAATTTTACCGTTACCTTGTCTCTTGATTTACGATTCAGTCAAAAATGACTTACTCAAGGGCGGGAATATATTTTCAATAAACACATATACTATCTATAAAACACTCGCCGAAGTAATCATAATCATAAGGTGACAGAATCAACAGCTCATTACAAAAAATTTACATACAATACATGTACATTATATTATAACATTTTGTCAGATGACATTAAACGATTAAAATCGATACAAAGTACCAAGCAAATACTTTTTTGCTGCATAACTGTTTCTATGCATTTAGAGACTACACCGGACATCAAAAAAGAAAGTAGTGTTAAGTTTAACAACGATATTTAATATAACATTCATGATTTGGACTATATAATTCTAAACAACCTGTGACAAGCATTCTACCTCAGCTTCTGGGTCATCTCAATACGATTTTTCGCCCAGTTTCCCTGATTCCTTGAAGGGAAAAAAAGAAAAGAAAAAAAACAACAACCTGAGATAGCCCCCCTTGTTTTGCTTCTGGACATACATGTAATTTCACTATCCGTCTCCTAGAGTTGGGAGTATGTAAGCAATTCAAGTAAATTAATTAAAACCAAATTAAATAAAAATTCAAAGTCCGTTTCCGTGCGTGTTTTCGTCTTGATGATCCATCCTGATCCGAGGCTTTGCCGGGAAGTTTTGCAGTTTGTTTCTTTTTTTAAGGGTGACGGAGTGCAGGTCCGACGCCCCAACCCCCAACCTGGAAGACCAGAGATTTTCTTTTTAGGGTTACTTTCCCCTAGACAGGTTGGCTTCCCATTCGCCTATAGAATGCTGTCCACCCTACCTCCATAAGAAATAGGAAGAAAAGAGATTCGAAGAAGAAGAAAAGACCGATACAAGAAAAGTAGTAGAAGCGAAATGAATGACTCCCTAGCCCTCGCAACCTAATAGCATCGGGGTCGAAGAACACAAGAGGTCACGAGAGACCAAATAGGAAAGTTAAAGAAGTATGGCACAAGTAAGTGGAAGAAATGCCACACTAGTGACCCTCCTTTATCCGGGCTTGGGACCGGCGGTACCCGCTGCCGCCGCACTGCTCGCCCCACCCACCACCATATAGCCGCGGGTGCGACAAACAGCCTAGCATCAGCAACAGACCCAGGCGGAGTATCGGAATATAGAACGTTCAGGGAATTGTCACGAAAACTGAGGAGGTATTTAGAGAAATCAAAAAGTATGATATGGACATAGTAGGATTCACAGAAACTAAGAAAAAAGGAAGGGGTATGGAAGAAAGGAATGGGTACATCCACATTTATAGTGGGGAGACTAAGGAAGAGAGAGCTCGAAGTGGGGTTTCTATAACCATCAAAAATAAATATAAAAACAATATCACCAGCTGGGAACAAATTAATGATAGAATTTTGAAGGTGCAATTGGAGATTAAAAGCCATGTAGTTACTATTATAGTTGCTTATGCGCCAAATGATGATGTCGATATTGCAAATAAGGATGTATTTTATGTAGAATTGACAAAATCACTGGAAAAAGTAAGTGACCGAAAAGAACTTTTATTACTTGGTGATTTAAATGCTCGCACTGGATGGAGAATTGCCGATCCTATAGTAGGGCAGCATGGGGAAAATTCAATAAATAATAATGGAGAGAGGTTGATCAAATTTTGTCAACAGAATACTCTCAGAATAATGAATGGTTGGTTCAAGCATAAACAGATACATAAGTATACCTGGATACAACCCACAAGGAATTTAAGATCTATAATTGATTATATTATATTATGACAAAAATCAAAATTATGGATAAAAGACGTAAGAGTATTGAGAGGCCCTGAGTGTGGATGAGATCATCATTTACTGGTGTCCAGAATTTTTTTTCCTTTTAAAAGTACAAAAAATACTGACAAAATTGAAGATGGTAATAATATTTTAAAAATAAATTATAATGTGCAAAAACTTCATGATGACTTTTTTTTCATAAAATCAGATTAGCCACAAAACTGTGTGACGTTGCAGATGATTCTGCTACTAAAATGTATGAGGCTGTTAAGAAGAAGATACACGAATCTGCCTTTGAGGCATTAGGGGAAAGAGAACAACAACATGGATGGAATAGGAAAAAAGAAATGTGGAATGAAACTGTAGAGGAGTTAGTATATAAGAAGAAAATGGCTTATAATAAGTGGCTCGCTACAAAATGTGACGAAGACCTTCAAATATATAGAGATACGAGGAAAGAATCGCAAAGAACAGTTACTGTAACAAAAAACGAGATATGGCAAAATGTAGGGGAGGATATAGAGAATTGTTTTGAGAACACTACAGCAAATAAAGCTTGGGGTATACTGAAGTCAATGAGGAAACAAAATAATGACTGTGCAAGTATTAGCTCAATAATCACGGAAGAGTGGAGGGAATATTATAAGGCACTGCTTAGTGAAGATAGACCAAATTTTTTGCTGGACATGGTAAATGAGAATAGTACAAATGAAGAAAATTTACACATCCCACCGGTAACGACTCAAGAAGTAATCAGAGCTGTAAAATTAAGTAAGAACGGCCGAAGACCTGGTCCTGATTATATATATATATATATATATATATATATATATATATATATATATATATATATATATATATATCAGTGGCGTCTACTGGCTGGTAGATGTGGGGATGCGATCATGATATTACAGATTGAATGCCTAATTCCAAATATTTAAAGTCGGCGTCATTCTATTTTACTCTGAAGTATTTTAGAAGTGTATGTTGCAAGTTAGACACATTCTGAATCTTCCTTGAAAATCATCATTTTCTCATTGCATGCACTAACTTACAGCTAAATTTTTCTAGGGTGGCCGCTGAGATTCGCGCCTGGTTCGTCTGTCAAAACCAAAAACATTAGCCCACCTTTGCTATAGCACAAGCTAGCGAACAGCCTTCGAAATCAATTTGCTGTAGTGTCTTCGCTCGGTTAATGGAGAAACACCAAATTCACGAGATGGCCTGGCTCTGTTTTCATCCATGTTTTCCACTGTCACTGATACCCGTTTCCTCACAATCATAAGTAATATCATTTTCACCGTCTTTACTATCGCGTCGTTTGCTGTAAAAATAACGATTTCTTGATATTGTGCATTAAATCATAGTGCGGTGAAACACACTCTCATTGAAACTGTCGAGAGCAGATTCCACGTCCTTTCTCATTTCTTAATTAGGAGTAGAAAATGAACACGATTCTCCTGATTGAATACAATTAATTTCCTTATTAATTCTGCGAATAGATCTTTTCGAAACACTCGAACCAGGAATTACTGCCTTAAGAACTGTTTTGATATTTTCAATGCCTTCTTTTGCTTCTCTTCGTAAATTGATATACTTTTGCAACGACTTCACGCGTCTGACTGTGAAGGATGTCTATATGAAAGTTGCTTTGAACAGGACGCATTGCGATGATCACAACAAAATAATAATCACTTGTACAGAACTTCATACAAATAGCTGTACTCTGTTAGAGAAATGCAACTGAAAACTGTCACCTTGCGAAGACGAATAGTCAGGGTCAATGTTTACTGAACTGGAGTAGGGCTGTCAACACGTCCTGGGAAGGGACGCGCTCCCCCCTAAAGCGATAGTTTTAAGGAATGGAATCTTCCGGTAGCTCTGAGGTCTGATCTTGAGCGGCCATGCTAAAATAATTTCATTGTACATAAACAAAACAATAAAACTAAAAAAAATAACCACAAAAAAGTACATACCTAATTTTTCAACTCGACATCTATTCGCGTTGTCTTGGTTGTCCATCACTATCTACCTTAAGTTTTTCGTAATAGGAGAAAGAACTGCACGGAATTTCACGAATCCTGTCTATGACACAATGAAACGTTTCACTATTGTTCCCTGCCACAAATAACTCACCCACTACCACAAATGATGAGCTAGCCATGTCGCACACGCACACACACATGCAAGTTTTATTCTTTCGCGTTACAATTTCGAATTCACGATTCTCTTTAACATATCACCAACTAGGCAAAGTAGTCTATTTAACGCACATTCAGTAGTAAACAGCATTTACGGTAGAATGCAGGACTCACATGACGAACGAAATAACATCGCGCGCACAGTTTCGAGTTCACGGATTGTCTGTCATACCATTTCCTTACATGATCTTGTTTTGTCAGGCCTGCTAACACACATCGAGTTACCCAGTTGTACTGAATCAGGATGAAATATGCTTAAGCATAGTTGGCAGACTTGCTTGACTTGTGAAGTAAGACAGTCGTGCCGTCAGCCCCCCGCTCCCCGCTTCCGGGCCACAATAGTGGCACGTGACTTCTGGGATTCCCAGGCGTGCTGCTGAATTATTAGAGAGAGAAGGGCATCAGAGGAGGGGGTATGGAAGGTTATTGGGAGGGGATACACGAACGCCAATGAGAAGCCTTTGATGTGAGAAGCTATGTCACATCACCGGCAGCCGAAACCACGCAGCTTGCACACAGCGCATTGCCGTGAGTTCAATGACCTCGCCAACGAAGTGAGGTCAGTTAAAGGGATGTTTCTCGGTCTGTCACATCCAGCGAGGGGACTAACCCCTACTTTACTGAGAATATTTTAAGTGATGGAAAACTAGGGGATGTAACACATCACTCGCATACATTGAGCCTACGCCACTGATATATATATATATATATATATATATATATATATATATATATATAACGAATTAACGAATTAATAAAGTCCGCACCAGTTATACTCTATGAGATCTTGGCCAAGATATATGATAAGTGTGTGAAAGGGGATATCGTACCTCGGGAGTGGAAAACTGCAATAATCACTTCTCCGTATAAGAAAGGTAATAGGAAAGACTGTTCCAACTATCGTGGATTCAGTGTAATGCCGTCACTAGCTAGGCTTTACGGCCGTATCTTAAAAGAAAGAATAGAGAGGGAATTGAAGGATTCTGAAGAACAAAATGGATTTAGACCAGGGCGCTCATGTATAGATGGGATATTTACATTACGAAACCTGATTGAAAAAAAGAGTTTGTAGAGGTTTAACAACTCATTTAGCTTTAGTAGATCTACACAAGGCTTACGACACTGTCCCACAAAACAAGTTGTGGACCAGTTTATATAAGAATGGAGTGTCGACAACTTATGTTAGAGCCGTAAAAGAATTTTACAGCAACTGTATGAGCATGGCCAAAATAGGCAATAAAGTTTCCTCAGAATTCCTGGTTACGAAGGGCCTTCGACAGGGATGTACTAGGGCACCGACACTTTTTAAGATCTATTTAGAGGAAGCCATAGGAGAGTGGAAGAGGAAATGTAGTGGTATGGGCATTCCAGTCGGTGGTGAAATTATGTATACCCTACTCTTTGCCGACGATCAGGTCATCGTGGCCGGGGATATGAATGACTTGAGCTACATGCTCCGCAAGTTGAAAGACGAATATGAAAAATGGGGCCTAAAGATTAATATGTCTAAAACTGAGTATATGAAAGTGGGCGATGACGAGATGTAAGATATAGAGATAGAGACTGAAAAAATTAAAGGTTGTAAAACTTTTAAATATTTAGGGGTCACTTTATCATGTAATGGTAAAAGCAGTGATGACATTAATAATAAAATTGGACAAGGTAAACGAGCGATACGGCAACTAAACCCCATTCTGTGGAATGACAAAATAAAAAAAAGAACAAAGCAGATCATTTACTCCTCAGTGGTTGAAAGTATTACTACCTAAGATGCAGAAGTTTGGGAACTGAATAAAAGAGAACGAGACAGACTTCTTGCACTTGAAATGGATTTATGGAGAAGAAGCAGTGGCATTTCCAAAATGGAACATGTGCGTAATGAGAGAATAAGGGATATTATGGGCGTTAAACGAAATATTATCGACAAAATTGAAACCAAACGCCTCCTCTGGTATGGTCATCTAGAAAGAATGGAGGAGTTTAGATGGCCTAAATTAATATGGAAATGGATTCCTCCCGAGAGAAGGAAACGGGGTCGACCACCAAGAAGCTGGGCCCAAGATGTACAAGACACGATGCCTGCCAGAGGACTGCAGGAAGGAGATTGGGATGATAGAGAAAAATGGAGATCGGGAAGCGAGATGCGGCGTCAGCCGTAAAAAACTCGCTATATATGTGTGTGTATATATATATATATATACATATATAAAATCAATATTATAACATTACTTCATAATTTTATGTGTATCGAACAAACCATCTGCCGACTTGACAGCCGGGGGTGGGGGAGAGCGATGTTGCTACTTACTCGGGCGGCAGATACGTGGTCGTACTTGCGTCAGATCAGCTGTTGAGGCATACTCGTCCAACTTATTGTATTTGAAGTAGAATTGTAATAATGACACTAGTTTATTTGATGAAATTCTGTTACATAATTTTATCGCATTCCGTTACACTATAATCCTGCCAAAGCAAGGAATAACGTAACATTTTTGCATAACACGCGCAAAGCAGATGAAAAATATGTACAGCGAGACGCGTTTTAAGAAGGAAGATAGGTAGTATTCATTATGAAAGATTTATATGCCACAAGTATCTAAAAGCAAGACATTCTTGGTTTGAATACATACCTTTCACACAACGTTCACAATAAAAAAAATTGCAGGACTTTTCGAAGTTACTGACTTTACCTGTTATTTACAAGGTTTTCAAGGAGGCGTCCTATTGAATGCATTGGCATAAAGATAACTAGTGGTGCTTCCAACGCACATACTTTCTCGCTCTGCTTCTATATCGTCCTTAATGCTATTCCCAGGCGCGGATCCACGGGGGGGGGATGAGGGAAATTTCCTCTCCCAAAATGTTTCAGTAACTATTAATTTTAATATGTCACGAAACTTTCAAGCAAAAATATTTTCATATAAACATTAAAACGAATAACATGTATCGCATCATGAGCTGAGTTTAGCCTGCGTCATTCTACATAATCTGTAACATGACACATTCGACCAAAACATTTTGAATAAAAAAATTTCCCCTCCGAAAATTCGTTTCTGGATCCGCCCCTGCTATTCCTCTACTTCATTAACCAGCAAAAGTGTATTCTACCAGCAAACGTTTTCCGTACCGAGACCCGAAATCCGATATTCAAAGTTAAGGAACCGGCACTTATACCACTACGCAACACTAGCACCGCATGGATCGAATAGAGCCATGAAAGAATCGAACCGACCTATAAAATGGTAAATGCATGATACAGGAACAATTGATACGATGGTACATACGCTTTACAAATCCAAGAAGAGACGTAAAAAATTGTTAAAAGTTAAAAATTTGAACAAATATATACAGACACTTCCAGTACATTTACCGTAATTATCAATATTTGTTATTCAAATAGTTTCACATGGTTTATCGAATTCTCAATTATTTCCTATCACAACAGAAAATTCTGACACATAATATTCCGCGACCAGAACACGAACCGCCGAAGCTTCCCTCGGAAGACCTATACCAATCCTCGCTGGTTAACCGCTGCGACCACAATGGAAAGGCATGAAATACTCATATAAAATAGTAATAAAGTATCATGGTTTCATTTGTCGCATTAGAAAACGAAAATATCCAGACTATGTAAAAAAAGTCCTTTACGCGCTCAGGGAAGGTATCTGGGAACATCATCATTCATAACAGAAAAACAAGTTCAATTTAGAGATTAGAAAACTAAGATCTCCGATAAAGTCTCTGACATTCTATCATTTTTAACTTTAGCACCACTATCATTTTTAACTTTAGCAACAGGTTTTATCCACTTTTTCGTCACCAGAACCATGCTGTAAGAGTTTTTCTGGTGAAAATTCCCCGTTTTCCGGCGCACGATTACATAACTTTCTCTTCTTACGAAGTATTCGTAAGGCGAGAAAGTAATAATAATTTCGGAACCGTTAAGGATATGTAAGTTCATCGCATGCGTTCTGGTTGTATTGTATTACAATTTAAGGTTAAAATACTTATAATTTTACTTAAATTGGTTCATACAGATATATACTAGGCAACGATTGATTTGACATGTCATACGCTTCAGAAATCGAATAACAGAGCTGAAAAATTGTTTACAAGATGCAGTTTGGGAAAACACAGACAAGTCCTGTCTATTTATCTGCATTGATTCTATTCGTGAATCAATCATCGTGCTTCAAATGATTTTCAATAAAGTATCTACACTCTTCAATGTTTTTTCCTGCAACATCACATTCATCAAATTCAAATCCCCAACTCGGGATCGAACTCGTCATCTTCCAAACCGAAGATCTCAAGGCGCGATAACCAACTGCGTCACGGGAGCGGCATGCGGACTAACTAATTATATTTTAGTCAAAACGTAATTGTATCAGTTCTATCATTAGGAGCCGATAATTGTCGACATGCGGAAAACACGTCTTTCAAACACGTCAATAAATGACTGAGCTTGTGTACTTTCAATAACACGCGAAATTCATAATTTATTAAGTTGCAGACGAAGACAGAATACAGTAAACCTCAACATTCGCGAGAGTTATGTTCCCCCAAAACCTCGCGAATGTTGATTCCGCGAATGTTAAGTCTATCTTTTAATGAAGAAAGGTGGGGTTACGTTCCAGGATAACGAAAAACTGTTTAAAACAGAAAGAAAAAAATCTGACAATCAATTACAGTACAACTGATTAAGCGCTACTACAAACAGAATTCACAACTAACATTCCAAATTGAAATAAAATAATGTTTGAAACTTATTTTAAAATTGAAAATGATTGGATATAGGATTTGCTAATTTTTTTGTTTCATCACCTTTCTTGCTGTCCTAATATCCACATATGTAAGAGCTCCTGATTCTATTCTCTCTTAAATTTTGAAGTTATTTCCATGTTTGGATCACATTCGAATGCCAGTTCCACCAGAGCTTGATGATTTTAGAAAGCCATCATTTTGACATTGAAGTTGCTCCAGGACGCAGTTTCGCTTCCGTTACTTCATCATTACTATCGAGGAGGTTTTCTTCACTTCTCGAAGCTTCTTTATACTGCGATTTTTGTAGGAAGAGCTCTCAAGATAACTCAAATCCCATCTTCGCGATGGAATATGTCACGGCATTTCGTATCATTCACAGTCGTTCCGCTAGATTTCGCACGATCGCGACCGTATGAAGCAGTGCTTGCGATCATGCGATTTCTACCGGCAAGACCGAGAAAAGACGCGAAATGCCGTGACATATTCCATCGCGAAGATGGGATTTGAGTGATCTTCAGAGCTCTTCCTACAAAATCGCAGTATACAATGCTCATTATTATGAGAGTTGCACAGATCCTGGACGGATTTTCTGTTCATTAGGGCAAAAACCTTACCTTCAATTCGACTCAACTGAATTTAATTATTTTACAATTGTGTTATTCTATAAATGTGAATTGGCATTTCATCAGTGAAATTTTTGAAGTAAGCTTCGAAAATCGAGGTCTGCTGAGTTCGTTTCCCAGATGGTGATGATAAAGGAAATTAAATTTGCTCGCTTCCAAAGAAAATGTAGTACGACCAAAGACGCACTCGCAAATGTCGAATGTTAAAACCAGTAGCATTTCTCTAATCGGGAATGTTCGGAACTTGCGAATAGCGAATCCGCGGATGTCGAGGGATTACTGTTTTGGCATTTCCCTCGACTCCTTCGGTTGCCGCGAAGCTCGCTACAGCGCTCGGCATTTGGTAGCGCCACCAAAGTTCGCATGTCCCCCGTGTCAAATCGAAGGGCCAAAGAGTAAATGCGTAAACCCAGTAACACATCGAAGAGGGTGGTGCAATACCTGGCAAGGCGCCTGACACCGGAAAGAGCTTTCTTTTGAAACCAGACACCGGGAGGTCGAAGGGATCAAGTCCCGACAGTGGCAGGATTTTCGACACTCTACCGAACCTTATCGCCTCCTTGACTTCATTTGAGTGATGTGAGCAGGAACGTGAACCCTGGCTGTAAGAAAGTAAACAAATCCACGCAAGCTGATTGCTTCAGAGCGGGTGACATGACATACTACAGCACGTGGCGAGAGAACTGAGTCGCTTATACGCTGCCGGTATACTGTAGGTCGAGTTCTGTCGCTGTCAGGGGGATGATTCTAGCAGCCGGCTGCTCTGATCGGTAGTTCTTGGTTTCCCCGATCGACACCAAGCGAATACCGGATCAGTACACTAGCAAACGGGTCATGGATCGCGCGTGATCTTCCGTTCCTCTTCCTTGTTTAGAGTTGGCGCCTGTCTAAAGTTTCTCACCCGGAGAATTTATGTATGCATTAAGTGGAGGGCGGGGAGTGTATTAAAAGGATGTTTGAAAAGTTTTGAACAACAGGTTTGAAAAATTGTCAAAATATAAATACATTTTTATCAGTGTAAAAGTAAATTCAAAAGTAAATTCTTCCAATTAAACAAATTCCAATCTAATCAACAATGAAACTATAAATTTTGTTTATAACAAGATTAACAATATTATTTGAATTTTTCGAATAAACTTGAATAAATGTATTCGCAGTGGCAAAGTATTCACAGCACTCGTTACTGCTTACGCAGTATAGAGAAAGTATTCCAATGCTGCAGAAAAACGGCGAATTTTCGACAGAAAAACTTATTGTCGGGACATGGTAACAAAAAAAAGTGGATAAATCTTGTCCCTACATATAGTAAATTACTTCTGCCAAGAAGTTGTGTAGTCAGAATCCATGTTTTGTGCGTCGTTCATACCGAAAAATCAACTGACGGCAAAACGTATCGCCTGTGAACATCAGTGGCTAAACGTTAGCAGGATTTTCACCAAAAGTAATATTCCCCTATCAATATGGATGATGTCGCGGCCCTTTGAATTTGAAATCGATATTTTAATTTAGGGGGTTCTTTACAGCAATCCCCCGAAACATTTTCAAAACAATTGCACAATATTTTGATCAAATTTTGTTCTCGGATAGCGTAAAGGACATTTAAGAGAATGGTTCATGTCTCATTTTCGTAGAAATCATTGGTTTTTCGAAGTATGCGAAAGTTTACATCACAAAGTCATCCTACAACTACTATTATGAAGATATTTTTACTTCCCCTTATACGAAGTATTATGTGATGCTGCGCGAAAAAAACCGGCGAATTTTCGGCAAAAAAATCATTGCCAGTCCCTGATAACGAAAAAGTAGATAAATCCAGTTGCTAAATTAAGAAAAAATCCCCTAACACGTGGTGTAGCCAGGATTCCTGATTTGTGGGTTCTTGATGCCGAAAAAACAACTGAAAGCAAAACGTCTGTCCGGTGAATGTGAACAACACTAGCGCCGAAACCAGGCTGTTCCAACTGGGCCTCTCGGGGTCCCGAGCGCCCGCGTGCAATCGTGGCCAGCCGAGGAGGAGGTTGTGGACGGGGAAGCGCTCTTATCACCAGTGGCGTAGCGTGACTCGCACGTTTGGGGATGCTCAACAATAACGCACAAAATGTCACTATCAACTACTTCATTTAACAGGCGAATGCAACACAAGGCAGATACACTGGAACTACTTCCACGATCTCGATTGCTTTACTGCTCGTGCTCGTAGGCGCTTCACACAAAATCCTCACAGTAGTCAGGACTGCCGATGTCTTGAAAGCAAATTATACAATGGCTCAGCTTCAATTCTTAAACGCGAATGGCAATGAGACCACTTGTTAATTTATACATTGCAAACTAAAATAATATGTAATCTATTTAAGGGATAATTCAATTTCTTGGATATTAATTAAGAAATAGTAGACAGGCACTATTTCTACAGTTTGTGCACATGACAAAGCGGGGACTCCCGAGTGAGAGAGAGAGAAAATTTACTGACCGCCTGAAATGTGCTGTGCTCTCGTGCACAAACGAGTTTCTTTCCGCAAGCGTAAAGCAGTCGGGTTTCCCTGGGCCAGGGATGAAGAGGGGAGAGGGGTACATCGCCATCTGCGCATGCGTCATTGCTCGTCGCAATCTCTCGGCAGACGCTAAAAGCATTTTAGCGTCCAAGCAATCACAGGCCAGCTTCATCAACCCGCCGAATTCAATCATAGGAAATCAATTTAAAATTAATACAAAGCGTGTTTCGCTCAACGGACCACTTGTAAGATTATCAGTACAGAGTTTAGGGTTCTTTATTAATATTATAGACGGGGATGCTCAGCGTCTCAGCGTCCCCTGACGCTACGCCACTGCTTATCACGTTCGTTTTTCTTTTCTTGGAAGCAATGTGAGTAGTGCGATGGCTGGTAGAGGAAGCCACACTCCCTTTTTCTGTCTCACTGGATATCTTGCCATCGTCAATGCAGATGGAGATAACAGATTCGCAGAACTCTCTACTTCTAAAGGAGAGATATTTTAAAACCCTTAATTTGTTGCGACGATATCAGAATTTACATGTGGAAGGTTGATGAAATGCAGCTAAAATTATATATACGTTTGCGTCAACATAGTATTTTGAGCAGCTTTTCTCTGCGATGAAAATAATAAAAATCAAAGAAAGAACCCAACTTTAGGACAAGACATTGAATAGCGTTCTAAGCATCGCAACAGCCGAAGGACTAGCACCAGATATTGCTTCACTTGTTAAGAAAAGTATGTCAAAAAATAATTTCATCAAATATTGTCGAATTGAATAGAATTTTACGTTTCCTGTTAAAGATTTCTTTCTGAGAATGAGGCCCGGCGTGCCCTCTGCTCCCCATCCTAACCGTTTTCCTGCTCGGCGACGAATTGTCGCTAAAGGGTAAGGCCAACTCGTGCCCCGAGGGCTCATACTTCGCCAGGCGCCGGCAGCGAATGTTGCCAGCAGTCTGTGCCCGCCAGTCTCCGCCAGTGGCTCGCGGGCGCCTTCGTGCCCGCCCGCGGGTAGCCAGGTTGGAACAGCCTGGCCTAAACTATGCATACGATTTTTTTTTCCAAATTCAAGAAAACCCTGTACATCTGGCCTGAGTCGAAGATCTGGGATTTTGAAAAACATTAATTTTTCGGGGTACTTTACACGAAGGCCCCCATGAAAAAAAATTATTCAGTCGTTAATACTTATTATCACACATGTCATCCTTGACACAGCAAAAGAATGGAATGGTTCAGCCCGCAACTTCCTTTTGAATTCGTCAAACCTTGTCCTCTTTCATACACTGAGGCTGTCCATAATCGCTGCCACCACCACTCTCCTGGCCAAACTGGCGGACATCCTTTCCACCAAAACCACTCCTGCCGCCTCTTGCAAAGCCACCCCACCACTTCCACCAGCTTATTGCTCTAGCCAATCTGGTACTGGCTGTTCAGCCTGGCTAAGAATCTTGACTAGGTCCCTTGTTATAGGGGCATCTACTTCACGATCATAGAAACTAATAGCTTTGCCTCTATTTCCAACACGGCCCATTCTATCAATGCGATGCTCACATTCATCAATACTCTTTGGAATATCGTAATTAACTACATAAACTTCATTCTTTATGTCCAAGCCACGAGCTGCAACAGCAGTAGCAACAAAAATTGGCATTTGACCAGATTTGAAATCTGCTAATGCTGCATCTGTCTCTTTGCCTTCTGTCACCATGTATACTTGATATGGGAAAATTTTGTTCAGACAAATTCAGCTGCTATGAAATTTGCAGTCCGTTTCATCTCAACAAATACCAGTGTTTTGTCTCCACCTTCTTCTTTCAGCCGTTCTACAAGTTTAGGTCGTTTCTCAAATCTTGTCACTTGGTAAAATGTGTGATCAACATCTGTATAAGTACCACCCACAGTACAAACAGCAACAAAGAGGTAATTTGATAAAAATTTCCCCGCAAGCCTCTGAATTACTTCTGGAAAGGTTGCGGAAAACACGAGTTTGACGTACACCTGTTGGCACCATTAATAGATGATTAATTGTTTTTTCAATATCACGCATTAAACCCATGTCTAGCATACGAGCTGCTTCATCCAAAACAAAAAATATGACAGAAACAAAACTAATACATCTGTTGACAAAATCTAATAGACGTCATGGAGTTGCAACAAGAATGTGGCAAACTTTCATTACTTGCCGAGCCTGGTGGTATGCTGCTGTTCCTCCATATGTCATCACTGCTTTTATAATTGAACCATGAGCACATTTACGAGCTTCACTATATGTCTGAAGTGTAAGTTCTCCTGTGGGTGAAACAATAATAGCATGAGGCTCGCAATGTTCAGCAGTGAGAATTAAATCTCTTGAATCACTTAACATTAATAATTCGTAATAAAAAATTCAGCGGTCTTTCCTGAACCTGTCTGGGCACAACCCATTAATTCTCTAATATTCATTATGATAGGAATGGCATGTTTCTGAATAAGTATTGGTGTACATACCCTGATTTTTTTAATGTTGTCCAACCAGCGGCGTAGCTTCAGTTGGTACCACCTGAGGCGACGCTAATGGTGTCACCCCGCCATAAATTAAGTAAAAAAATATCAATTGCTGCATTGATTGCACATTATTTTATTAAAAATACAAACATATTTGCACATGACAGTTAGTTATAACATATTTAAAAAATCTACGAAATTAGGAATAATTGCAATTAAATCATAATAAATGCTTATGATTTAAATGTATACTTATTAAATTAATATAAATAATTTTTAACTAAACCATAAAAATTATATAGTTCCAACAATACATTTTTTAAACTACGAAAACTAAGAAAACTAGCTATTAATATATTTTTTAAGTAAATGATTTAACTACATAATTCCAACTATAAAATAAATTAATTGGTGTCGCCCCTAGAATGGTGTCACCCGGAACGCGCCGCCCCCCCTAGCTTCGCCACAGTGTCCAACACAAATTGTCGCAAACCTGAGTTTTCAAATCTGTCATTAGTACGAGGTACATTTTCACCTGACGCCTTGACTTGAATGATCATATTTATCGAAGTTTATTCCTGAGCTTATACATGCAGTAAACATTACATTTTCATAATCTGTTGGATCAGGAGGAATATAGAGTACAGGTTTAGGTTTTTCGTCGCCATCTCCTCCTCCTTTAGGTTTCCGACCCCTGGGTCGCTCATCACCATCTCCTTTTCGACCTCTGGGTTTGTAGCTATCGAAGTCATTATCTTGCCGCCGATCTCTAGGCCTATCATTATTATTACGAAATCATTCATTTCTTCTGCCACCACTTCCACCATCGTCTTCATTATCATCGTCATCTCTAAATTGTTTGGGTCTATAACCACCACCATTGCCATTGAAATTCGATCCACCCCCTCTACAATCACCCCACGATCTCCTATTCCACCACGCCCCCCACGACCTGAACTGCGGTCCACGTAATCATCATCATTTTTGGTATAGTTATTGCTGCCAAAAATGTTTTCAGTATCATCAAAGGATGATGAGGCTGGTAGGAAACCTCTACCACGACCAAAAACTTTTACCTATGTTCCCAGGAGGCTGTGCGACTACAGTTGAGGAATAATCATCATCCCACACTTTACTTCCCGTCTTAAAGAGATACTGGCTGCCGCACGTGCGCACACTAGACAACTTCAAATTACTCAGTCCACTGGCATCAGCACACAAACCACTGACCAATGCCACAAGGAAGGTAATACATTTAACGTAGAACTAACAAAAACATTTCTTTTACTTTAAGAAGTTTCGATCGATGTTTATGGTATTCAGAAAGTGTTAGTTGCAATTACTATAATAGTTAAATTTATTAATGTTTGTTTCATTTTTAAAAGTTAGAAATGATTACTGTTCCTGGCTATCGAAATAGATACGCACCCCAGGCGCTTCGTTTGAATTGGACTTTCTCAAGTTATGAATTTTTGTACGGCAGAAATTACAATAATTCAATATTACGTAACTACTCCCTATAATGCATGAAATTGTGCTGCTGCAGGACCTCTAGTTTTTAAACATTATCTCTGAAATTGTGAAATAACCCGGAGAAAATGAGAGTAACTCGAAGCCAGGAGATTGTACTTGAAATTCTTTAAACCCGAAGATTTGACAATGGCAACTTTACCTACCTTACTTATCCTCACCGCTAACACACATTTACCAACGCTACACTATCCCATGGTGGAAATAATTTCCACCATGCACTATCCTACTTGTCGGGAGTCCAACTGGGAGCTTGTGTTAAAGGCCCGCAACAGACTACACCGAGGAATGTGTTTCCAGAAATGTGCGACGAGAAATGTGGAAAATCGAAACAAGGTACTCTTATGGACCCCCACACACTAGAAAGAGTTTTCTCGTTCGCCTCTGCGAAGGCGAAAGAGGTCCTCGCTCGAGTCGGTCGGCGAGCGAGTTTTCTCGGACACATTTCTGTTCCCTCATTTGTTTTTTAGGTTTTCTACGCTCTGTGGGATTACCAGACGTTTAAACATTTGGATTGGCGCGATCGTGGTGCGAAGCTGGAAGCAGGTGAGAAGTGATATTGGAGTGTTTTGTAGTGTGAAATTTCGAGCAGCAGAAATGAATTTAGAAAAATTAATTGAGTGTGTGAAAAATTACCCGTATTTGTACGAAACTAGTAATGAACAATACAAAAATATAAAGTTGAAGGATGAAACGTGGAGGACTCTATCCGAAGAATTAAATGGAAGTAAGCTAACTCATTTGGAATTATAATTAGCATTTATGTATTTACAAACAGCTTATTGTTAATTTAAATAGCAACGCCATCTTTAGTTTACACAGCAGCTTAACTATAATTTTAACAGCAATAATATAAGATGATTCTTTAACAATTTAAAATATGTTTTCTATAACTAATTTTCATATTCATTAACAATTCAATAAAATATGTATTGATCTTTGTACTTTTCATCAGATTATTTTCTTTTATATTTGGAACAAATGACCTTGCATATCAAATCACATATCTTGTGATGTTGCAATGGGTGTTTTCAGATGCCAAAGAAGAATGGAAAAAGTTAAGAGACTGTCACCGAGATGCCCTTAAAAGGAAAGTTGTACGTTCAGGGCAAGAGGGACAAGTAAAAAAAAAATGGAGATATGAAGAGCAAATGGCCTTCCTTTTGCCTTCAATGGCAAATAGAGAAAGGCATAGCAACATGCAAGAGGAGGCAAAATTGTACCAGTTACAAGTAGAAGATATTGAAGAAGAAATGCCTTGTTCTTCTAGTGCTGGAACTGAAATCAAGGAAACTTCAAGCACTCCAAAATTGGGGAAAAAAGTTGACCCAATTTTGGAGTACTTGGAAAAAGGAAGGAGGGAAAGAGAAGCCAGACGGCAAAGTAGGATGAAGGCAGATGAAGAAAAGGACGAGTTAGATTATTTTTTTTTTGTCTATGTTACACTCCACCAAAAAATTACCCAAGGCATACCAAAGGCACATTAAAAATATTTTGTTTGCAGCAGTCCAAGAGGCAGAGGCGCAGGTGGAGTTGGAAGAGAATTCATCAAGTGATTGCGTGTATTTTGCTAATGAATAAATAAATACTTATTAGGAAATGCTGGATTACTTTGTCATTAATGTCTCATCAAAATGTTTATTCCATGATCCTATAATTTTGTGAGCCCATCAATAAATTTAGTGTGTGATAAAATAATGCATGGTAAGTATATTATTAATTTTTAAATTAGTGTAAATGTTGCAAAGATTTACACTCATTTAAATATTAAGGAATTTACAAGGAAATCTTTTATAATTTTTGTTTTGTTGTGGTGGACTTGGAAGTTACAGATAAAATAGGTATTGTTCCACAGAATAGAATTACAAACTTAAAGATAACGCCTTTTTAATGTAAGTTAAAGTTGTATGAAATTTATCAGTAATAACTATGAATTAATACTTTTAAATATGGTTTATTGTATCAAGAATCTCATTTGTTTAAAATAGCTCAGAGGGGTACAAATGAACACCAAAGTCATGCATTCTAGAGCTACGTTTCAGCTCTTGAATTATAAAATTGTGAAGTAAATAAGAAGAGGTTATCAGTGTATTTTTTGAGAAAAATCTAAAATCTACAATTCAATTTTAAGAATTATTTTGTTAAAAATAATAATACAAGAAAATTCAGAGGTTAAGTCAAAGATAAAACAAAAGAAACATTTAGAAATGACCTTTCCTAATTGCATCCATTTGCCATGGAATACTCCCTTGCGATGAAGAAAAAAATTTCATGTATTTTTCTCTAATTTCAAATGCTTTTTTTGTAGCATTATAACCATAATGTTTTAATGGAATGAACTGGTCTTTAGGTTCACTGAAATCTTCTTCCTCTCTAAAATTAATCAAGTCTTGTTCTACACTGTGAGTGTTCTTTTGAGTTCTGAGGTAATTATGTAAAACTACTGTTGCTTTCACAACTTTGTCCACTGTTTTTATATTGCATTCGAATGGTTTCAGGAATACCCTCCATCTTGCTGCTAAAATACCAAATGCACTTTCTACTAATCTCCTGGCTCTAGAGAGCCTATAGTTAAAAATTTTCTTTTCAGTGCTCTGCAACTGAGTCTTAGGAAATGGTCTCATTAAATTCTCTAGCAGGGGAAATGCCTCATCTCCTACAAATACATATGGGAGACTGTCTTTACTACCTTCTAATATGCATGGTTCTGGAAGATCAAGTTTATTACTTCGCAAGGCCTTTCCAAACATGCTTTCATTAAAAACATGTCCATCACTAAATTTACCACAGGAGCCAATGTCTACAACAGAAAACTTATAGTCAGCATCAACAACTGCAAATAGAATTACGGAAAATTGTTTTTTATAATTAAAGAATTGGGATCCACTTTTCATGGGCTTTCTTATAACCACATGTTTCCCATCAATTGCCCCAACACAGTTATTAAACTGGCAAAGCTGCTCAAAATCTCTGCTATTGCGAAGCCACAACTGTTTATCTGGCTTCGGTAAGTACAGAGGTTGTAAATGTGTCCATAGGGCATCACAAACCTCATTAACAATCTGGGCTACTGTACTTTCTCCTATTCTAAAGCTATAAGACAGTGTTCTATATGACACCCCAGTGGCTAAATATCTGAAAGAGAGAGAATTGTGTTAGCCTTGAACATCAAAAGTAAATCAAGTGGATTTCTTTTTTAATTGACTGAATCGTTGAAAATGTATTGTTAAAAACAAAATATATTAAAAAAGTATATTTATTTTCAACAATGAAGTTAAGAATATTTGCCTTAGGGTGACGGTTAGCCGTTCTTCGGTTCCAATGGGCCTCCGAAAATTAGTGTATTGTTTTTTAATGGTCGATTCCACGATCTGGTGAATGTCCATAAATTGCACCCTGGTAACCCGCAAATATTTTCGGAAGGACTCGTCATCTAAATCCGGTACCAGACTGTGGAATTCGCCTTTTTCTTCGCGAAAGCGAATGTGGTTCCTCACCCACATGCTTCGGAGTCGTTTACGAATTAAATGAAGAATAACTATTTCCTCTTCTTCGGACTCTGCATCATCTGACGATTCCATTTGATTTATTGCAACATCGTTCATGGTGAGTTCAAAACAATATCAAATGAAATAATTAGGTATCTATCACAGCCAGGGGCGGATTCGCGCGTAGGCACAGAAAGCACGTGTCTACGGCGGCAAAAATTTTGATCTAAATTTGTGACAATACATTTCTAAAATTTATATAATGAATAAATTATATATATTTTAATAAATACAATTTTGATAATATGAAGATGACTTATTTCGTTTATATTTTCTAATGTTAATAGTACAGATGTACATAATTTTAAGAATTAATCGTAGAACAACGGTCGGCAATTTTTTAATGTGCCTACAGGCGACAAAATTGTTATTCCACTCTGATCACAGCTCATTTCGTTTCCGTGTAGCCCGCTCTGCAGGACGCACAGAAACCAAAAAGTATACAGTGGTATCGAGACCCACGATTGTGGCATTTCGAGACATCGAATGACTCTTTCTAGTGTGTGGACGCGGCCTCGCTGGCCTCTTTCCGCATTTCTCGTTGCACATTTCTGGAAACACATTCCTCGGTGTAGTCTGTTGCGGGCCTTAGAGCTTGTCCCAGCCGGGACGACGCCCTGCTCATGGGAGATACCTGTCGGAATAAATGCCTTTTTCATGTGTAATTTAAAATAAAAATTTTAAAAAATAATAATTTTAAAAAATAAGTACATTTTGCCCCCCGTTTTAGGTAAAATAAATGCCTTAACTTCCGGACTCTAGTCACCAGTGGCGTAGCGTGACTCGCACGTTTGGGGATGCTCAACAATAACACACAAAATGTCACTATCAACTACTTCATCTAACAGGCGAACGCAACACAACAGCAACACTAGTGGTGCTTCCAACGCACATACTTTCTCGCTCTGCTTCTATACGGTCCTTATTGCTATTCCAATACTTCATAAACCAGCAAAAGTGTATTATACCAGCAAACGTTTTCCGTACCGAGACCCGACATCCGAAACTCAAAGGCAACGAACCGGCACTTACACCACAACGCCACACCAACAGCCTGTGTCGAACAGAGCCATGAAAGAATAGAACCGAGCTATAAAATGGTATATGCATCATTAAGAAACAATTGATACGATTGTACATACGCTTTACAAATCCAAGAAGAGAAGTAAAAAATTGTTAAAAGTAAAAACTTCGAACAAATATATACAGGCATTTCAAGTACATTTATCGCAATTACTTATATTTTGGTCAAAACGTCAATGTATCGGTTTTATCATTAGGAGCTGGTAATTGTCAACAGCGAAAAACATGTCTTTCAAACATCACCAAGAAAGGCGGCGGTGAACCGCTTTACGAAGTATTCGTAAGGCTAGAAAGTAAAAATAATTTCGGAATCGTTAGGGATTGTAAGTTCATCCCATGCCTTCTGGTTATTTTGTATTACAATTAAACGTTAAAATTCTCATTTTTAATTAAATTCGATCATACAGATATATACTAGACAACGGTTGATTTGACATGTCATACACTTCAGAAATCGAATAACAGAGTTGAAAAATTGTTTAAAAGACGTAGTTAGGGAAAACACAGACATGTCCTGTCTATTTATCTGCATTGATTCTATTCGTGAGTAGAAGTACTTCAAATGATTTTCAATAAAGTATCTACACTCTTCAATGTTTTTTCCTGCAACATCACGTTCATCAAATTAAAATCCCCCTCGGGGGATCGAACTCGGCACCTTCCTTATTGAAGATCTCAACCCGAAGGTGCCCTAACCAATCGCGCTACGCAACCCACATGCGGACCATCTGCTTATATTTTAGTCAAAACGTAATTGTATCAGTTCTATCATTAGGAAGCCGGTAATTGTCAACATGCGAAAAACATGTCTTTCAAAAAACATGACCAAGAAAGGCAGCGGTGAACGGCTTACTCCACATAATTTATCCGATGATCGGCATTTGGAAAATAACTGCTGCGAGAAAGTCTGTGCCATTCTATAGCACCACTAGTTTATTTATACATTTACCGTCCCTTATTACACACGTGCAGAAAGTTTAAAGAAAAAATTTGGAGCGGTTTTTGAGAATTTTTTTTGTAAATTTGAATCGCAATTTACGCAAAAACTACTCGTTTTTCCAAAAAATGGTACATGACCATATTTGAGGTGCTAATTTTGTACAATCGACTTTGTCTGAGGCGAAAATCTCTATCTTCAATTTTACAGATTTTAAAGTTTTTTGCAATTTTCGAAAAATTGGGCCTATGAATGAAAATGATACCTACGTCATTCCCTTCAACGTTCTTCGCACTATTCAACAACAAAAAATAATCAAAAAGTTTGGAGCCATTTTCTTTTAACTTAGAAAATCTCAAAACGGGCTTCATGTAAAGTACCCTTAAATATTAAAATATCGGTTTCAAATTCAAGAGGCCTTGAGACGAGTAAAAACGATCGGGGAATATCAATTTTGAAGAAAATCGGCCGAACGGTTTAGGCGCTAGTGTTGACCACAGACGGACAGACGGACGTTTTGCCGTCAATCGATTTTGCAGTATGAAGAAGCAACAACTCTTGGATTTTGACTACACCACGAGATAGAGGATTTTCTTTCTAAATTTAGCAACAAGTTTTATCCACTTTTTTGTCACCAGACCTTTTCTGGCGAAAATTCCGAGTTTTTCTGGCGAAAATTCCCCGTTTTCCGCCGCACGATTACATAACTTTCTCTTCTTACGAAGTATTCGTAAGGCGAGAAAGTAACAAGGCAGATACACTGGAACTACTTCCACGATCTCGATTGCTTACGACGGTGTAGGCGCTTTCCACAAAATCCTCACAGTTGTCAGGACTGCCGATGTTTTGAAAGCAAATTATAGAATGGCTCAGCTTTAATTCTTTTACGCGAATGAGGCCACCTGTTAATTTATACATTGCAGACTAAAATAATTTGTAATCTATTTAAAGAATAATTCGGTTTCTTTGATATTAATTAAGAATAGTAGATAGGCACTATTTCTACAGTTTGTGCACATGACCAAGCAGGGACTCCCGAGTGAGAGAGATAATTTACTGACCGCCTGAAGTGTGCTGCGCTCTCGTGCACAAACGAGCTTCTTTCCGCAGTGGATGATGCTAGCGTAAAGGAGTCGGCTTTCTCTAGGCCAGGGGTGAAGAGAGGAGAGGGGAACCTCGCCATCTGCGCATGCGTCATTGCTCGTCTCAATCTCGTGGCAGACGCTAGAAGCATTTTAGCGTCCAAGCAATCACAGGCCAGCTTCAACAACCCGCCGAATCCAATCGTAGGAAATCAATTTAAAATTAATACAAAACGTGTTTCGCTCAACGGACCACTTGAAAGATTATCAATACAATATTTAGGGTTCTTTATTTATATTGTAAACGGGGATGCTCAGCGTCCCCTGACGCTCCGCCACTGCTAGTCAAGACTTGCGCGACTTTGGGCGTCGACATCGACTCTTGAATCGCGAGCAGCCAGTCGGGCGGCCTACGCCAGCTTCGAAAACAAGCTTTTTTTTTTTGTTCTTTGTGTCTCACTTTCAAATTTACGTAGATATACATATCAGTGTAGAAATATAACAGAATTTTTACTTTCTCGCTAGCCGCTACCGCGGTAAAGAGAAAAAAAAAGTAATGTTGCCCGAAAAACGGCGAGTTTTCGGCAAAATATCCCTTATTACAGGACCCTGGTAATGAAAAGGGGATAAATCCAGATGTTAAATTTAGAGGGAAAAATCCTCTTAACATGTGGTGAACCGTGAATCCATGTTTGTGGGTCCTTGATACTGAAAAATCGATTGATGGCAAAACATCTGTCCGTCTGTGAACAACGCTAGCGGCTAAACCGTTCAGCCGATTTTCTCCAAAATCGATATTCCCTTCTCATAACTAAGGTTTAAGGGCACTTTAACGGCTATGATCATTAGTCCCCCCCCCATGTCAAATAATTTTAAAAACATAATACAAACTTAATACAAAACTATTGTAGGTGCTAGTATCAACATAATTAAAAGAATCAGTTTTAATTTAAAATGTAGACCTAAAAGTCACATAAAATATATTAAACAAAAGTATAAGATAATTATAATTTAAAATCATAGTGTGGATGCCAGGTAGATTATATTGTGATTTTCTGGAGAAAGGAAGAGAGATTTGAGAGTGAGGGCTCATCATTCCCTAGAAACTACAGAGGGCTGCCGACACGCACGCATGTCACCAGCACCAGATTATAGGGGAGGGTGACGATTCAATAGGTCAGATACCGAAGAGTCATCTTCACAATACCCTATATTCCAAAAAATCTTGGAGATGACAGAATATTCAATACAATGAAATCGTAGGGCAAAATAATTCATCCAAACCATTTGAAGAACCTTTTAAAAATAAATTTATAATCCCTCCAATTTCTTTGAATAAAAAACTATCACAATGTAAGTTTTGCAAAAATCTGATTGATGTTGTGAAAACCTTTTGCAAAACAAATGTAGGCAAATATATGCAAAAACATAAGTACATTTTATTAAAAAATTCATACAATGTAAAATCTTACAAAAACTATTGTGTGACTTGTATGTTGGTCAATTCCATTACAAAGCAAATAATTTCTATAAATTAGATTACAGTTATTTACATTTTTACCTCCTGCACAAGAAGTGGTTCAAGGAAGACAAGTTAAACTTCCCTATACAATACTGTTTGTTGTTCCCTGGACACAAAGAGTTCCTTTCTTTTAAAACCACTTTCCATTACTAACAAGTTTAAAAACTTAACATTAATGACAAGAACATTACAAAACGCTTCGGCATCTCAGTGTCAGAATTCTAAATTGTATTAGACACATTTTGAGCATTTGGTATTAACTTTGGAAAGCATAAGCACTTTTATTAATTGCCAAGTATAAAACACCTGATATACAAAAGTTATCAGTCTTGTTATTTATAATATAATAAAAATAATACAAAATTTTACGGCATTATTTAAAATTACACAATCACCATTTTGTCAGTAATACAATACAAGAATACAAATAATCAATTCCTTACAAAAAATACTCATTATCCACAACCTTGCATTTTAAGTTCGCATTATTTTAATCAACTTAAAATTCATTTACCTGCATAGAAAATATTGGCGGACATAAAGATATGTTTAGTAATTAAAAAATTCCATGTAAATATACATGGTCTTTATTTTCATTTGCAACTCGTGTCCGAGAGCACCTGCTTTGTGGTAATTTGACAAACTTTTATCTTTGCCTCCAGTCAAGACTAGCCATGACTGGCATGATGGACTGTGGAGGGTAGAAAGGGACATTAGCAGGCAAACAAAATGTCTTTTTGCTGTTCTGTTCAGTATGCTCTAGAAACAATACTGTGAAACTGAAGATGTGGAGGGAAGTTATGACTGATTTATCAAATGAGATAACAATAATTCTTATTTAATGAAAGATGTCAGAGAGAAAAGTCACAATGATCTCGACCAACATCATCGCCAAGCTTTTTATTACTTTAATAATAATAATAATAATAATAATAATAATTTTAATTAGTATTAGGTTCACTCAATTCCAGCACACCTATTGCTCAAAGGCTTGAAACCTGGAGATTAAACAGATAAGAAAATGTTGATAAAATTAAGAAAGATTTATAAAATATTAAATGTAAATCAATAATTATTGAAAATAATTTATAAAAAATTAAAAATAAAATAAAAAATGACAATTTTGGTGATTCTTCTTTCCTAATTATGAGTTCTTTTGAAGAGGCCAGATAGTCAGTCTTTCCTCTATAGTTCTTATGAGGATGAATGAAACAAGAAAGAATGACCGTCCAAAGACAGAATATGTGCTTTCATCTTCTTCCAACTAAAGCTGCTGCATCCTCCCACACCAAAACCTGAGGGCATATTACTACCTGAGAGTCATTAAAAGTGAAAGGGATCCCAAAGATATTTCATGTCAAATTGTCACAACAGCAGCAGGTGCTCTCAGACACAAGTTGCGGAATAAAATAAAAACACTGTATAGTTACAACTGAAGCATTTCTTCCCAAAAGTGTGTCTATTTTATCAAGTAGATGGTTTAAAGAATGGTTGGAGAAATGAAAAGTAAAGCATATACTGATATACATACATATAGTATAGATAACACGTACAATATATACTATAGTACATTATACTGAAGTACCACAACAAGGTCTGTTATATATGTCATCCAGTAGGAATAGAATTTGAGGCAAAAAAAATGGGGAAAGAAATTGGATATCAGAGGTTGTACTGTAGTCAGAGTAGTAAATATAGGTGAACTGCATAGAAAAAGAACCTTCCACTACACAAGTGCTGAAATTTGAATAGGCAGGTTCGCCACCAGTCCCATCAGCTGCCACTGCCAAATTTTTCTCTCTAATTTAATAAGCCACTATGCATTTGCTTTCTGTGGTGTTGTATCTCTTTGAGCACACCTCTTGCATACAGCATTTTTTTGGCATCAGTTGACAACTGAGTAGCCGCAAGATCCCACATCCACTGACCTTCCCAAGCTTTAAAGAGCCAAAAAAGGGTCTGTTCACACATTCCTATGCACCTCAAGAGAGGAGCCCCACCCTCAAAGATAATTTTCTATGCAGTACATCTATTCCTTAATAAGCGACATGCTCATATAAAAATTAATTTTAAGTGGTCATTGCATGATAAGATACCTGATACGAATATGATACTTGCTTCTATAATTTTGTGAAGTAAACATACACACTTACACAATATAATGGTCCCAAACCACTTAAGTACCTGACATGTATTCATTTTAATATTGAAACTCTCATTCTGAATATTTCTATGCTTATGCTCTAAAACCAAACCTATCCTCTTTTTGTTTCTAAAATAAAACTAAAAATACTTTTAAAAAAGATTGTTAAAAATGTACATCATATAAAAAGTTTAAAAATACATCATGCAACTGGCATAAAAATACATACAGCAACCTTGTCTCAAAGAACAACAAAAATAAAGCATGCAAGCACACACACAAACAAATAAAAATATTCAAATTAATAATAGCTACAACTGTATATACCTGACAACTGGAATATGCTTAAGCAATAAATCTACATTGAGAATACTGATTATTGCAGTCATATTATATTTCTGGTGTCTGTTTACTAGCCACTGTTCCCTAATCTCAGATGAACTGGAAATAAAATTAAATTAACATGAACAAAGTGTAAATAATATTTTCCAAGAACTTTTATAAATAATTTCTCTTAATTAAATCATTCAAAGCATGACACAAAGTCTGAAATTGAAGTGTAGTATTTTACAAGCAGAAATATTTTTATGACTGTTCATATGGTAAATGACAAACATTAATATAAAAGATCTCTTCAATATCAATTCCAAAAATATCACACACATGGAGTACCATAACATGACTAAATAAATATTGTATCACACAATACAGTTCAATGAAAAATATATAATAGAAAAGTCAGAAGTTTAAATAAATATCAATAATGTGTATTTACTTGCATACGAACACTTATTCTTGTATCATTAAAACATTTATTCTGGAAACCCTTTTGTTTGGAACTGTAGGTTTTATAAATATTATCTATGGAAATATGACTGCTCTATCAAAATGAAACTATTAAATACAATTTGTTATTAATGTTATTGTGCTTAATCTCAAATCTTCTCTTTACACCTTTTACTTTCCAGATATTTCATCTATTTTTCATTTCAAAATTAGGCTTCAATCAACTCCAGTAACAAATTGAAGTTTCTTTGCAAATGTATTGATGAAACTTAAATTTTTAAGTACAGTACTTTACTAACAGTGAAAAGTCCACTTCCCCCCTCAAATTGTTATTTCATATACAAAAGGGCTCAGCACAGCTACTATTAAGGGCCTCTTTCTGAATCATCTCATCACAATCAACCTCTTTGTAAATTTGTTTTAAATGTTACATGTATATGACAAATATTATTACATCACCCACTAAAATACCTAGAATTGTTATCACAGTCAATTCAGGTTTGTCATTATAATAAGTTATTCACATGCAAGTAAATAAAAATTGTGAACACTGTTTGAGATGATTCACATGTTGTAATTTAAGAAACATTACTTTGTTAAAAAAAAGAATTAAAATTTATAAGTAAATACTCACAAACCTTGCTTCTATTCACAATTCTCTCAATAATATCTTAATTCCGTAATTCATTAAAAAAGTTCATTCACTAAAAATTGGGCATACTGTTTTCAAAAAAGTGTATAAAATGAATTCGAATTAAATCCTTCATTAACCTAAATGTATCTTAAATACTTAAGTACACCCCATTATAGTTCATACAGCATTTAATTCAATGACATCATATTTCCTCTCTTTCTTACAAAGAAGAGGATAAAACAAAAAGCTGTAATATACCCCTACACCACAAAGAATAACAGTCAGCACTATACCAACAATTCCCCATGCTGATAAACCATGATTTTTCCCGTTATATTTCGTACCTGGAAAAGAAAAATTAATTACTGGCTTCTGAAAAGAGGTAAGATAAAATTACATACATTGATAATGATAATAATGATGTTTACAATAATAATAATAATAATATTTTTTTCAATCAAATCCGATTCGGTACATAAATTATAAAATGAGCAAATGTTTAGGTAATATACCCAGAGGCATGTCTAGGAATTCAGGCACCCATGGCAAGCACAGAATAAATAAAGCCCCTGTCAGGATACTTCAAATTAGGATTGTTATTTGTTTTAGTGGGTATACTCTAAATAGCACCCCTTGTAAGGAGTGCCAATGGCAAGTGCCATGTCTGCCATTCCATAGACACGCCTCTGAATACACCACTGTACAAATTTTTAAATATTTATCTTCTAATTCAATCAATATCAAATTATCATGGATTCAAAATGAATAGGCTTGTCACCTGCCCTATTTCACAGTAGACCTGGTGGCTATTCCTCTAAGGGTTGGTGATTAAACCGTTTTTCTTGTGTCTACACTCTATTAGCTTATATTAGTTCTTCACATTCTTGATATAAATTTTTAAAAAATCAAACATACATCAATAAATTATCTTCAATTGAATTGATTAAACACTTTAACTACTTTATGGAAATAGATTCAAATATTTAACACTTTCCTTCTTCTACCCAGGCCACGTTAAATAGTTTATACTGTCCAGGAAAACATTCCCTTAAAGGCTTTTAGAAAAAAAGCAAGAAAATAGAAAGAAACAACAGTAGGCCCTGCTACGCAAATTATTTTGTAATGAGAAATTTGCATGCTCATTTTATTGATAATAAAATATGACAAATACATTGGCACTTTTAATTATCAAAATCACCAATAAAAACAAACAGGTTACAGGCAAGAAAACCACACAAAAATTTCAAAATAGTTTTAAAAAATGTTGTCAGTGTGTACAGCAACTATATTAGAAAAACAAAGCAGATAAAACATATGTTAAAATTCAACTTACTTGGCTTTACAGTAGCTTTCTCTTTCTTCCCCATTTCAGTACGATTCTGTTCATAAATACTGTCTCCATAATAGCCTCGACTGGGTCTCACTCTGGTTACTCCCTTATTACTACTACTACTTCCATTACTGCCTGTTGCATGCACATTTTCTGAAAACACTGATAGAACATGCAAATGTCAGCATTTCATAAAAATATTTTTTTAACTCACAACTACATGATGTAAATTATTATTAATTATTTTCTACAATTCATTTCATTAATAAATAATTAATATATTTGGAGAAAAAAACTACATACATTCTACTCAAGGAGCACACACGATAGTACTTTACGATATCTCTCATGATCAATTTAGACTTTAACGACCCCCGTTACATCTGTAATTATTATTAAAGATCACCGGTATTAAAATGATCAATAGCGCACAATGTAAAGCTGTTCAAATAAGGACTTTCATTGTTCGAAAACTCCTAACAAAAAATACGGCGTTCGTAAATTTGTGACCGCATTCTACTATGAATCACTTCAATTTCGAATAAAGTATGTACGAAGATGTGCTTTAAATTGTAAAATATGAAAAACAAACTATTATACGATTTTATCATCATCCTTACTCCTGGTGCTAGACATGAAAATCGAACCAAGCCGCAATTCTGTAATCGTATATCCCCGAAATCTTTCATTACTGTTTTCATCTTAGTCTACAGTTCGCGTATAATTTGGTAATGGTTTTCATTTAAAACTTACGCAGAAACAGCATCACCGCGCACAACGTACACGGTCGCCACATGTCTTCCAGAAGCAAAATTGCCTTGATTCAAATGCGGCGTACACTCATTTCCTAGCAAGCACAAGCAGTGACACTTCAGAAGAGCGCGGATGGGGCGGCCGGCTGGGTCGGGGAGGAGGAGGGGTGGGGGCGACGCTTAGCATGTGCTGCGCGCGCCGCCGCGTAGAACAAGCAAAAAGCGACGCGCGCAGGCCTTGAAACGACGGCCCACGTTGAACAGTATTGCAACAATCGATTTCTCTTACGAACAATCAGGAGGAGAAAAAAAGCGAAAAACATGCGACCCTGATATCTGTTGTAAATGCTGAATCGAAATTGGGTGCGAATTAACTTGTACGCAAAATGAACAATTACATTCATTTAGATGATTAGGAGGTAGAATTGACCACTTGTATAATAGTAATCATAATCACAAAAAGGAAACTGTTTGTGTGCCATTGACAGATTTAAAAGTAACAAAATTTTTAGTTCTTTCAATTCAGTCAAACTTCAAATGGACTCTACATTTAAATGAACTGAACACAAAATTAAGTTCATTTTGCTACACGTTCAGAATTCTTTCAAATTCAGCCACCCTTCATACTGCTCGTTGGGTATATTTCGCAAATGTTCATTCCCGCCTGAGATATGGCATAATATTGTGGGGAGAAACATCTTATAGCTCCCAGACTTTTAGATTACAAAAAAGAATTGTACGATTAATAAGCAAATCCCATCCACGGTATTCTTGTAAACTCCTCTTTATTAATCTAGGATCTTTACCATTACCTTGTCTCTTGATTTACGATTCAGTTATTTTTGTCAAAAATGACTTACAAGGGCGGGAATATATTTTCAACAAAGGCCGGAGTCTATAACTATAACACTGGACGTAGTAATCATATTCACCAGGTATTTTACACTTTGCAAGATGATATTAAACGATTAAAATCGATACAAAAGTTCAAGTCCCAAGTAAACTCGTTTCTGTTGCATAAATGTTTCTATACAGTTAAAGACTATACCGAGCACCAAAAAGGAAATTAATATTTTAATAATGATATTTAATGAATTATTTACTATTTGAACTGTATAATTCTAAACTACCTGTAACAAGTTTTGTACCTCAGATTCTGGGTTATGACCCCCATCTCGATTAGGTTTTTCGTCCAGTTTCCCTGATCCCTTCAGCAAATGCTAAGACGGTTCCTTGTTTTGCTTCTGGACATAAATGTAATTTTTCAACTTGGTCGTCAGGGAGACGCAGCGTCCTAGGCACAGGTGCCATTCTGCGACCTTTCTCAGGATGAAATGCTTGGCTAGGTCATTTCGTCCCGACGAAGGTCGCAGATTGGCGGGCGAAACGTTGCCACCTGCGCGTAGGACGCGGCGTCTCCCGGACGGCCAAGTAGGTACTGACTCCGGCCGCGGAAGCCGGAGGCCTCTCATAAACGTAACTTCATTCTCTATGCACGTTTTCTAGAGTTCAGTGGGAAATATAGTTATTCAAATTTTCGTTCTCTATGTTGTCGCGGCAGAAGTATTTTCCTTCACGAAGGGCATGATGAAGGATAAGAACACAAATCTATAGTTGGTTTGCCTTTAAAAATAGATTTTATTACTTCCGAGCGGATGTTTTGTTAAATATTCTAGTCAAAATTGGTCATTTCTGGTTAAAGGTAGGGATTCCAGAATTATGAAAACGTGCACATAATACACTTCTCCACGTAGCACGTTACACAATTTTTAACGGTTTTTGAGTAAAATAAATAAATAAATAAATTTAAAAAAAGATCAGATGTAGTACGCGGATGACTTCGTTTGGGTAGGTGGAGCATATCTTCTCCGTCAGTAGCTCGTGTATCTTTGTGTCTCGTAGTGATTTAGCTCTCGATGTCAGGGGAGAGGCGTGGCATTTCGCGTGGTCTTCGCTAGATCTGCCTAGTGTCTGTTTCTTTCGGAAGCGACGGGGCAGGGGAATCGCAATATCGTAGGGCGTTCTGTTTTTAAATGCTCAAAACCACGTTCCTTTTATGACATTTTTCATTTTTAAAAATAAATCCCTTCGTCTCCCTTAAGGTAATATTGAAATTAAAATATCTGTAGAAATCTTGCCGGCAAAACTAAAATTCATTCAGTTCAATAAATGTGAAATGAAATAATTATTTTAAAATTCGTTTGGTATTCGGTAATCATTCATTATGATTATTGTTTGTTCTTCGAGAAAGCGCACCTTAACCACACAAAGAAATTGGACATGGGCTTACAGTCGACGGTGCAAATTCAGCATTCTACACATCGAAAGGAAGTTATCTCGCGGGATGTGACGAGCGCGTTTGGCGCAATATTCCCCAGCACTGACGCGGAAGCCACCGACATCCTTCACGACGTAGCCCACTCTGCGCGATCCTACGGCCTCAGAATCAACATTCAGAAAACAAAAGCAATGGCAACCAATGCATAGCAGGTCAATGTCTATTTGTCATGGGTCCGGATCAGTGGCGTAGCTTCAGTTGGTGTCACCCGGGGCAAAACTAATGGTATCACCCCCCCATAAATTAAATATAAAAAACTATTAATGAATAGTGTATACATTATTTAATACAAAATATTTGGACATGACATTTATTTATAATATATTAAAAAACTCATTTAATTCAGAATAATTGAAATTTAATTTTTCAGTAAATAATCTAAAACGAACGATAACTAATTAACAAGTGCATGTTTTTATAAAAATATGATTTTTAATGAATCATTAAAATTATAATAATAATAATAACCAATTTTTATAATTCCAATAATAACATTTTATTTTATTATTTTATAATTCCAAGCATAAAATTTTCTAATTCGTGTCACCCCTAAAATGGTGTCACCCGGGGCGGACCGCCCCCCTGCCCCCACCTAGCTACGCCACTGGTCCAGATAGAACAGGTGTCAGAGTAAGTACTTTGGGTCAGTGATTCAAGAGAAGGAAGTGGCCTCCGCGACGGATATCCACAGCAGAATTGGGTAGGCAGAAGCGGCGTTCGCCTCGCTCAAATGGTGCCATTGGAAGAAGGAGAACATCTCGCTCAAGACCAAAATCCGCAGCTTTCGGACACTCATCCTCCCAATACTCCTCTAAGGATCTGAGACGTGGGTGCTCCGGTCCTGGTCTTCCAGGATCAGTTTAAGGAAAAGGATAGACATGGGGGGGTGAACGAAACAAAAAGTCGCCCAACTAAAAGGTTGCACAAACCTGGTCGAGGCCCTGATGCATCTGAAAAGCGCAGGGGCTGTTCCTAAATTTTTTCACGTAATATTTATTACCACGTTATTATATACCACGTGGAGGGGGACGGATTTGTCACGTCAATGCAGCATTACGAAAATTGGTGTCTAAGAGTTTTTTTTTCTATCTTCTGTCCGCTTCAAGCTTCAACTCTGAATTCTGTCCTGGGCAAGGTCGAATGAAACTATTCGTCACGCACTAGCCGCGAGATCTACTAAATAACGGGACCGCCTTGAGAAAACTAGATGCCCGGGGCAGTAGATCCCCTGTTCCTGTTCTTTGGCTCGCCAGCCCGCTACGGGCCTTGGGCGACCAGCGGTGACCCAGCCTCTCGGCCATGGGATAAGGGGCTCGTGTGATTGGCACGAAGACATTCCTTCACCGTTTATACTGGTCTTCAAAACCTTGGCGTGTGCTATCTCATCGTCACACAGCAATAGATACTGGGACATTTGTAAGGAAAGCGCACGGTTATAATTTACCAGGTCGGAAATCGAACCTGGGGTTGCGCCGTGGAAAGGGAGCACGCTAACCAACGAGCCACATTCCTTCACCGTTTATACTGGTCTTCAAAACCTTGGCGTGTGCTATCTCATCGTCACACAGCAATAGATACTGGGACATTTGTAAGGAAAGCGCACGGTTATAATTTACCAGGTCGGAAATCGAACCTGGGGTTGCGCCGTGGAAAGGGAGCACGCTAACCAACGAGCCACCGAGGGAGGCCAATAGATCCCCAGGGGCCCCTTATTTCAAACAAAAGTTACGCCCCCATACGTAAACAGCATTCATTTCTCCACATAAAAGAATTAACTTACAGCGGTTAATTTGAATTAAAGTAAATGTATTTTTACTTTCCCGTATACATACGTATACACAGAGTGATATACGTAGTATAGGGAAAATTATGTAATGCTGCGCGAAAAAATGGCGAATTTTAGGCGGAAGAAAATTCATTGCCGGGCCATGATAACGAAAAAGTGGATAAAACCAGTTGCTATATTAAAAATAAAAATCCCCTAACACGCGGTGTAGTCAGAAACCCTCTTTTGTGGGTCCTTGATACCGAAAAACCAATTGAAAGGAAAACGTCCTTCCGTCCGTCTGCCTGTCCGTCTGTGAACAATACTAGCGCGTAAACCATACGTGCGATGTATTCCAAAATGGATATTTCTCGGTCGATCTGATTCTAGACAAAGCTTTGAGATTTTGAAAAAGATTCTTCAAAAATTCGGGGGCACTTTATATGAAGTCCCCCGGGGATTTTCAAAATTTTCTCAAAAACGGCTGCAAATTTTTTCTTTAAATTTCTTGTATGAATAGAGCAAAATACACTTAAGATGGCATAGGCCCGATTTTCACGGTTGACTCTGAACTTCCGAAAATTGTGAAAGTTTGAATTTTTTTCGGCGTTTTTTCTCCAACTACAAAAATGCAGATAGAGCTTTTTCCTTCAAATAAAATGTGTTCTCCAAAGTGAGTTATTTGTTTAAGGTCATATACATTGTTTTGAAAATTTTAGTAGTTTTCACGCAATATTGAGTGCAATATGTGCAAATTAAAAAAAATACAAAAACTAGTTTTTCTCAAAACTGTCTCCAAATTTTTTCTTTAAACTTTTGGTAAGGATAGTGGTAAATGTACTCTTATCAGATGACATGAAACCCGTATTGCTGTATTCTTTTGTTGTTTAAAAAAATTCAAAAATATATTTTTTTGACTTGTCTCTCACATCTATAATATTTACATTAGCGGCGCTTTGTTCACTTTATTATATTTAAGAGTACATGTGCTTTAAATAATGTCAAGTAAAGTTTATCGAAAACATAACTGTTTTTCTGTCAAAACTAGCTCAAATTTCCGCATTTTCAGAAACGTTTAAACGCCATTTTCTCATAAATGGCTGGAAAAAATTTCTTCAAACTTTTCGATCGGATAGTGCTACATGCACTCTTTGATATGACGTAAGGTTTATTTGTTTTGTTTTTTCAAAAATTTCACAAAAGTATTTTTTTTAAAGATCCCTCACATCTTTAATATGCATATTATCAGCAATTTGTAAACATTATTATATTTGTGGGTGTATGTGCTTCAAATGATTTCAAATGAAGTATTTTGAAAACTCAAAAAGTTTCTGTGAAAAATAGCTTCAAATTTCGCATTTTTAGTAGCGCTATAACGCCATTTTCTTTAAAACGGCACAAAATTTTTAAGAGAAAATTGCCATGTAGGACTAGGCTTTTGTGTTCGTTAATATTCTAAAGAAAATATTTCCGTTCTACCATTAGGAAACATAAAAATGAAGAAAATGTCAAAAAAATGTAGTTTGTGCGGTGATAGATGGCAGCTGGCAAGAGTATGTGGCAATTTCGAATAGCTAGCGCAGACCCAAGGAAATAGAAAACTAATACGGGAAAGTCTGTGCCATTCTGTAGCACCACTAGTTATATATATTTTTTTATTTCTGCAGGTAGGTTTACAACCTGGCGACAGAACACTACAATTACATACAATGCAATTTTAAATAATTTTAAGACAATAATAATAATAATAATAATAATTATAATAATAATAATATGATAACAATAAAGGGAATAATAACAATAAAATCATTACACGATCGCTTAAATACACTGCACTCCAGTTCACTTCACAACACTTGCAAATCACTTTGCTTTCTAATCTCTATTTCACTACACTTCACAAAACGTCACATTCCAATTCAAACACTACTTTGAATATAATATTTTTATTTTGAATGAAAAAAGTTAGGACCCCAGCTAAATTCGGGGCGTTGGGCAAGTGGGCGCAGCCGCGTCCCTTCTGGGCGCCCCTGCTAAACAATAGAGGCAACTTCTGTTTATTAGAGAGAGGAAGCTGAGCCACGGGAGCGCGAGAGGACGCCCGGCCGCCCGGGCGCCGCTGGCCGAGAGCCAACTCGAGCGACGTCGCCAACGCTCAGGCCAACGCCAGGCCCGCAGCCAGGCAGGCTCAGATCAGGTCGGTCAGAGCCAGTTTTTCTGCCTACCTGCGCGGTCCTAGACTGGGGATTCGACACTCAGACCGTCCCCCCTTATCTAGCCGTATGAACTCGTAGATTAGATCTTGTCAGTTTTGTACACACTATGAAACACTTATGAAACTTCCAGGAAGAACATAACTTCGCTGACATGTAGGGGAAGGGAGGGTAATGGGGGTCACGAGATAATGGCAGTCAGTGGTAAATTATCGATAAATATTGTAAATAAACCGTATTGAAAGGCTTCTACCTACCATTAGTCATGATAACTATAGATCAGTTGATCTTCTCAGCCAAAGACAATTTACATCGACGATTATCTCGTTCGTAGCAGGAAAGTGACTGCATGATGATAGAAAAAGCTGTCAGAAAATAAGGTCTCATTCACGTGAACTTAGAGATTTCTAGAAGGATTAACATTATTTGGAAGGGAAGTACTTCGTCAAATCATTTGATACCAATTGATGGTAATTTTAAACATTCTATAAGAGCTTATGAGTAGTTATGATAAAAATGTGCTTGAGAGGAAATGATGCTCAGTGATTATCATTATCGCAGCGTAACTGCCATTGTCCCAAACAAAACAATTTATTGATCTGAATGAGTTTAAATGGCCCCCTGGGGCTATTTGCACATGTAGCACGAATGGCTGGACGGATGAAGAATTCATCGAGTAGCTCAAAACCTTTAAAAGCCTTACTTGAACAACTGCCCAGAACTCAGTGCTGCTGATCTTGGACAACCGTGGGAGTCATATTACTTTAGACGTCAACAATTATTGTAAACAGGAGAAATTGTGTTTGAAGTACTAATTTGTTCATTTTGCGTCACAATTCTTTAGTAACTCCTATTACCCGCATGTGAAGTTTTGATTAATTATTTTTTGTATTGCAAAGATAAGCTTAATAACTAATTTGCGATATAAAAGCACATTCTTGTTCTTAGGAACAATTCGTACTGATTTATATTTAAAAAACAAAAAACAAAAAGTGACCCTCATTACCCCCGCTTCCTCTATCTATTGTTTTTGGATGTGTCTCTGACCCATTGTGGGCAAAAAAAAGACACGTTACTTACGGAACTTAGAGGCCTTTTGAAACTTCGGGGACAATACTGTTGTTTTTTTTTTTTTTTGCCGAAGAGAAAAATATATTTTGCTCTTTCACAAACGACGACATTAGAAAATTTGTAAACTTATTGAAGAGGAATACTAATAAAGATGTACATTCTCATAACTATAGTGCGATTTTTGTAAATTTGCTCCTCCAAGCCTGTCTTCACGATGGAATATGTCACGGTATTTCGCGCCTTTCTCAGTTGTGCCGCTAGACACCACATGACTGCGACCGTATCAGTGCTTGCGATCATGCGACTTCTAGCGGCACGACTGAGAAAGACGCGAAATCCATTGTGATATTCCATCGTGGCCATAGGGGCTTGAGAGGCAGAGTTAGAAAAATCGCACTATAATGCACAACATAAGCTACAATAAACAGTACCCATCAGTCACACGAACGATTGTCACCCGATAAGTGCGAACTATCTGGGACGTTCCTTCACGGGCGGGTACTACAGATTTGTCTCACCTTACAATTTCACCGAGCGGTGCAGAGTTAATGAAAATGAAGGATTGTTCACGAATTGGCACGGTCATGTTTTAGAAAACAGGTGTCGCTAAGCGAACTCGTCAAGGTAAACTATGGTCCGATTAAAATAAGTTGGTGATTGACAGTTGCGAATAGAAGGGAGCGACCAAAAGTGTTCATACCACTGAGCACGTGCTCCCGGGACTCGAAAATAAACAACTGAAATAAATACTTATTAAAGTTACCAAATCATACACTCATAGTGTATGAAGCAACAGCTTCAGAAGCACGACTGTCGATCACCAACTTATTTTAATCGGACCATAGGCAGCAACGTAGAGCCGCAGCCTCAGAGAGAGACCTCGGCCATGAGATGAAATTCTACACATTACAGACACAGCTTTAATACACTCCGTGTTGCTCATAGAAACTAGTGATGCTACAAAAGCACAAACTGTATCGCATTAGTTCTAACTGCTTCGCTATATTACAATACTACATAAACCTGCAAAAGTGTTTTCAAAATAGAAAAAAAATCCTATCCGAGACTCGAACTCAGATCCTCAGAGTTAACTCGAAGTCACTCATAACTATTTTTTAATGAAATGGCGGATTTTAATGAAATGTCTGTTTTTCTTTTCACATTAGAACGATGCCTTTGAGTAAAGATTTTCATTTTATGTTTTGACAAAAGGAAATAAGCTTTTTTATATTACATTTTTTGCATTTTCGACTAATAAGTTTTTTTTTACATTTTTCGGCATTTTTGAAGCATTTTTCGCGGATTTCATCGATTTCAATATCATTTTAATAGTACTTGCTTCAAATGATACTTTTAAGATGTAATTTCTTCGCTCAGAAATTGTAATGTCATCCTTTGTTTGTAATCTAAGATTCCTCTGACGCCTTCAGCACCAATGTCGGTTCGGCGGGTTTCACGAAAACTTGAGACAAAGATTTCCTGGTCCACTCCAAAGCAAAAATTTGCAAGAGTTCACTTGAACGAAAGGAAGACGCCTCGATTACTTCAGTAACATGGCCAACAACTAGAATTGTTCATCTGAACTGGTTTCGATGAATTTTTAAAACGTAATTTTTCCTTGCTCTTAGGGAATTTGTAAAACTTTTTAAGAGCATATTATTGAACAGTTTTGGTGATGTTTTAGGTCATCAAAATCAGCCCCCTTCTCATAACACTACGCCACGGAAGCACTAAATGCTTCCAACTCGGACCGACGCTTAAAAACGTTAGTGCTTCACGTAAAGGACCCTCAAAAATCAAAATATCCGTTTCAAACTCCCAATGTCTCGAGTTCATTCATATCGACTGGGGAATAACAATTTTTCAGAAAATCGGCTGAACGGTTGACAACGGACAAATGAACAGACGTTTTGGAGGACCCACAAAACATGGATCGTGGTTACACCAGGTGTTAGAGGATTTTTTTATATTTAGGAACTGCATTTATCCACTTTTTCGTTTCTAGGGTCCGGACCTAAGACTTTTGCAGCCGGAATTTCGCTATTTTCCGGCGCACTTTCTCTTCTTACGAAGTACCATCGTAAGAGCAAAGAAGTTTAATTATGGTGCGAGTCCCATTTTTGGCAAAATCCCCGTATTTCCGAAAATTGCAAAAATTGCGTGTTGGAAAAATTTTAGGTTGAGGCAATTACATTTTTAAGCGTCGTCGTAAGTTTTTAATTCTCTGCCGTTCTCTAGGGAAAAGGCGAGTTAACTTAGAGGACTAGTGTTCGAGTCTCGGTGTGGAACATAATTTTTGCTCCTTGAAAACAATTTTACATGTTTATGTAGTATAATATAGCGGAATAGAAATAATACGAGAAAAATGTGCTGTTTTAGCACTGCTAGTTTACGATCAGTTGTTAGATACAAGCAGAAATTTTAAAGCAACACTTTCGAGCGGTTTTTAAGAAAATATTTTTTTAAACTGCATAAATTTTAAGCGCAATTTATGCGAAAACTAATTTTTTTTAAAAAATTGTACATGATATTGTTTAAAGAGCTAAGTTTTTTAAAAACAGACTTGGTCTGAGGCAAAAATATCTATCTTCAATTCTGTAATTTTGAAAAGTGAACGTTTTGCAATTTTCAAAAAAGGGAAAAAATAGCCGAAAAGGGGACTAGCACCATCTATTTTTACCGTATACATATACATATGAGGAGAAAACGTAAAGAAACTAGTGATGCTACAGAATAACACAGACTTTCCCGTATTGCTTTTTTATTTCCTTCGGTCTCAGCTAGCTTTTGCCACATACTCGTGCCAGCTGCCATCTATCGCCGCCCAAAGTACATTTTTTTTTTACATTTCCTTAATTTTTCGGTTTCCAAATGCTAGAACGGAAATATTAATTTTAAAATATTAAAGAACACTAAAACCTCGTCTTAAATGGCAATTTTCTTTGAAAAATTTGGAGCCTTTTTTTAAATGACGTTTAAGCGCTACTAAAAATGCGAAATTTTAAGTTATTTTTCACACAAAACTTTTGAGTTTTTGAAAAATCATTTGAAGTAATTTTAGGCACTTACACTCACAAATACAATAGTGTTTACAAAATGCTGGTAATGTGTATTTGACAGGTGTGAGAGACCTGTCAATAAAATTACATTAGTGTAATTTTTGCAAAAACAAAACAAATACCCCAAACTGAACATTACGTCATATTAAAGAGTTACGCACTATAAGTTCGAAAACTTTGAAGAAAAAAATTGGAGCCTTTTATGAGAAAATGGCGTTTGAGCGTTTCTGAAAATGCGGAATTATGAGTTAATTTTCAGAGAAAACGGTTGAGTTCTCGAGAAACCATACTTGGCATTATTTAAAGCACATGTACTCGTAAATATAATAATGTGAACAAATCGCACCTAATATAAATATTACCGACGTGGGAGACAAGTAAAAAAAATACATTTTTGTAATTTAAAAAAAAACAAAAGTATATAGTAATATGGCAATTACGTCATTTCATAGAGTACATTTAGCACTATCGCTACCAAAAGTTTAAAGAAACATTTGGAGCCGTTTTCGAGAAAATCTTGTCTTTGTAATTTTTTAAAATTGCACATATTGCATGCAATATTGAGCGAAAACTACTGTAATTTTCAAAAAAATGTACATGACCTTCATGAAAAAACTCACTTTGGAGAACAAATTTTACTTGGAGGAAAAATCTCTCTTCAATTTTGTTATTGTAGGAAGACACCGCAAAAAAATCGAACTTTTGAAATTTTCGAAAATTCGGAGTTAACCGTAAAAATGAGACCTGTGCCACCTGTGTAAGTGTATTTCACTTTATACTTACAAGGAATTTAAAGAAAAAAATTGAGAAAATTTTGAAAATGTCCGGGGGGCTTCGTAAAGTACCCCCAAATTTTACAAAATCTTTTTCAAAATCTAAAAAAAACCCAACAATTTCTGGGTATCAGGGGTCTCCAAAACGTATTTCCGTTAAAATCTCGAAATCGATTTTCCGCAGCATTTCATAACTTTCCCTATATTATGTATATTATTACTCCGTATATACGTACGTATAAGGGAAAGTAAAAATTGCAGCGGTTTTTGAAAAAAAATGTTAATTTTTTAAATACTTTCCAAAATTTCGCGCAAAATTTCGCGAAAACTACTCATACCTTCAGAAAATTGAAGATTAACGTTTCTGAAGATCTGTCTTTAATAAACATATTTCATTACGACAAAAATCTCAACAATATTTTGGTTGCCGGAAGGCGCCCCAAAAATTGCCCTTTTTCATTTTTTTTTAAATCTGGGATTTCAACGAACACGAGACCTGCGCCATTCTCTTACGCGAACTTTACGCTATCCGTGGACAAAATTTAATTAAATAAATTGGGAAAATTTTCGGAAGAGTTTGAAAATATTTTTGAGGCTTCTTGTAAAGTACCCTCAAAAATTAAAATATCCATTTCAAATTCACAAAGCCTTGAGTTCGTTTAGATCAGTTGGGGAATATCAATTCTGGAGAAAATCTGCTGAACGGTTTAGGTGCTAATGTTGACCTCAGACGGACGGACAGACATTTTGTCGTCAATCGATTGTTCGGTATCAAGGACCCACAAATCATGGACTCTGGCTATACCACATGTTAGAGGATTTTCTCCTGTATTTAGCAACTGGATTTTCCCACTTACTCGTTGCCAGGGCCAGGCAATAATATTTTCTTCCAAAAATAGTCGTCATGCGGCGATTACAATACTTTCTTTTCTTTTGAAGTAAGGCGAGGAAGTAAAACGGGCTAGGACTTCAAATTTCGGCGATCTCTCTATATACCTTTGGAACAAGTCCTGTTGTTTGGAGACGTTTTACACTACTTCATCCCATAGTTTTTGTTCTTATTGTTGCTGTTGTCGGTGATGATAATGACATTAAATTATTTTATTTCGTCAATTTCACTGGCGGATTCAGGGGAGCATGGGGTCCAGGCTTCCCCCCCCCCTCAAGGCCTGGAGTTTTCATTTACCTTCCTTTATTTGGCAATATTGATTTAAATATTTATTTATGTTCGAATTATATAATTATTTAGACAATACTATTGTCTAGTAACATATCTACAGAACTTGAATAATAAACAATATAATAACAAATATGTTTATTTTTCAACAAAACTCGACGATGGCTCCCCCTCCTCGCCCAAATGATCGGCTGGATCCCCCCCTAGTATCATTTGCAATAATGTAAGAACTGTTATTTTTCAGGGATGTATGCTCTTAGTGTGAAATTATTCGCATATCTTTAATAATAACTTTAGATATTAAAGCGATATCCGAAAATTACTTTTCAAAATGTCCAGTAGTTCTCATGAGATGAAATCTTTTCTCGATCCCAGATCGCAAACAGAATCAGTAGGAGGAAACGACGACCACAAGAACGGTTATCGACGATCAATGACAAACTTTATCACAAACCAATGTCGCTCGAGATCTCGTATGCACAACCACGAGAAATGACACTGCAGAGAAAAGCACTCCACGCACTGAGACCAATAAACAGAAAGTGGTACTGATTTCGAAGGCGATCAACCTTTGCATAAAAGAAAACGTTAGCAGCGGCGCAGCTAGGGAAGGGCAGAGGGGGCGGTCCGCCCCGGGTGCACAAAGTAGAAAATTTTATAGTTGGAATTATATAATTCGAATGATTTATTTAAAAAACTATAGATTTTTATGAAGTCGTAGATAAGTTTGTCGCCATTAAATCTCGAAAAGTGTTTTTATAAATAGTTTTAGCAACTAGTTTTAAATTATTTATTTAAAAATTATTTTGAATTACATGTTGTTTTAATATAGTAACAATATAGGTCATGTGCAAAATACTTGTATTTTTATTAAAAAATGTATAAACTGTTCAGTAATAGATACTTTTGTATTTAATTTATGGGGAGGGTGTGATACCAATATTAGTTTTGCCCCGGGTAACACCAACTGAGGCTACGCCACTGAACGTTAGTCATTAAATGCACTTTTTCAATCAACAAATCACACTAAAATGAAAGTAAATTCCTCAAAAATTCTAAATAATGCATTTGACATCGTCAACAATTGCCTGAACTTTCAATAATTCGGGAATTCAGAAAAAAGAAGATGCGATGTTCAGATTGAAGATTGGTATTTACTTCCGAGGACTTCAAGGCCATCGAGGAGATCGCCAGCGCCTGGCCAGAGCTCTGAGCTCTCTTGATATCAAAATGTTTTGATTGGCCGATATTGATTATTGCTACACTTTCTTGATTGCTGAATGAAATGACATTTAATAAAATATATTTCTAATACTACTTGATAAGTATTTTTGGATTATCTTCGGGATTGTGCAACCTACCCGCGAGGGCCACTGATGGGGATACATCTTTGGAATGAGCAGCGGCCAACAAATGTAATAATTATTTTCAATACAGTGATTAAAAACGTCTAATGAAGGGAGGGCAGGCGCGTCTCCGAATATGCCACTGATCAATTGGATGAAAAGATTCTGGGCGTTCAGTTGCCCGATGGAGTAAAGCTCAAATACCTAAAGCCTTTGTACCTAAACTGTGAAAGCAAGAAGTCTTAAAACCGCAAATGAAGCAGGACGCCTTCGTTTGGCTTTAAGTGCCATCGAAAGCGAAAACTAAGAAGTATCCATTTGAACAGTCGTTGCCCGAGTGAGCCCGTGTCAGTGACGGCTCCACGGGGGGGTCATGGGGTCCGTGCCCCCCCCTTCGAAAGGACTGGAGTTTTCGGTTGTTACCTTTTCATTCGGCAAAATTGATTTAAATATTTATTTATTTTAGAATTATTTAATTATTAAAAATTATACTGTTTAGTATGATACATACATTACAAAATTAAAATACAATATAACCACAAATGTTTATAATTTAACAAAAATCTATGTTGGCCCCCACCAAAACGATCGCCCCTGGCCCGCGGTTCGTGGAGGCAGCACGGCCGGCTGGCCTCTTTGTCCAGTTCCCTTCTCTTGCGCGTCTTGCATGGGGCCGAGAGCGTCCGGCCGCCGGCGCGGCGCGGCGCGGCGCCGCGTTCGGCCCAGAGCGCACGCAACCCCCCGCGCGGCGGCGTCCTTGGCCGGCCACGAGGCCCGCTCGCCGCGCTGCTGCGCCGGCCGCCACTTCCGCTGGCGTCAGCGCGTCCTGTCGACTGCGCGGCCCGAGGCGCGGCCGGGCGTGGGGGCGGTGCGGCCGCGTGAGCCAGAGAACGGGGAAAGGGGGGACGGGCACGGAGTGGGCGTGGGGACGGGCGCAGGAACGAGGGCATGTGCGGGAGCGGGTGCTGGAGCAGGCGCGGAGGCGGGCGCAGGGGCCGGCAACGAGGCGGGCACGGTGGTGGGCACGGGGGCGGGGCGGGCGCTGGGCTGGCGCAAGGCGGGGGCGGGGCAGGGCGGGGCGGGGCGGGGCGGGGCGGGGCGGACAGTGGGCTGGCGCGGGGCTGGCGTGGGGTGGGCGCAAGGGCGGGGCGGCACGAGCGCTGGGCTGGCGCGGGGGGCGGGCGCAGGGGCGGACGCGGGGCGGGGCAGGCGTAGGGGCGGGGTGGGGGTGGGCGCCTCTCCGCCCACGCACGACGCGCTGCGCACCGCTGCGCCGTGACGCATCGCCCGGGGCGGAGAGGGGCGAGCGCGGCTGCTCTCTCCTCACGCCGCATTCACATGAGCTAATCATCCCCTACCCGGCGCCACGGTGCTCAGTGGCATTTCTTTCCGGAAGAAGGGGAATCTATGAGAAGAAGGTGGGGGCGAAATGACAATCTTCACTACCGTAACAATACGATTATAATCTAAAGACGCTCTAGGGAAAGTTGTTTTCTAATTACCTCGATTTGAACGTTTCATGTAATCACTAATCTAACAATAAAATAGGCACCTCGAAATGGAATAATTTTGTTCCCGGCAGAGACAAATTAATACTTTCCCAGCTAGAGTCATCACACTTATGTGAGTGTATGTGTGGAATGCCGGGAATCCCCTCAATTCGCACACTGCTGGGGGCGATCCTGGGTCCGTACATGCGAGTCCTCAACTAACGCTGTGTTCACTGGGATATTCCGATCTCGAGAGCAATCAATTTTCTTCCTCCGCCGAGTACTAACTAGCTATGAAGATCGAAGACAGCCGTTGCTTAGATAATAAGACTCGAAGGCGGCTGCTCGGATCGGTTGTTCCGTGGGTTCCTCGGATCAATAGCATACATTAAATAACAGTAAATTGCGTCGCTTCACCATCCGCCATTGATAAATTGTTTAAACCACGGCCACGAACCAGGCCGCGTACGTCAGGCAACGCCATCCGAAAGGAAAAGGACCATCTTATAATACCAGGAGGTGACAGAACCCGAATTTTTGTTTCATGACCTTCAAATGTTTTACTTTTTACAGATCCTCGCCAACTGCCTCTGCACCTGGATGCTCCCTGACTTCCCGTATTCGTTACTTTGGAGACTCCCAAGGCAGACATTCCACCTCTCTGATGAGAGATTCAAATCCTGTCCACGCTCTCTCTTGGAATATGTGATCGGTAACTGTGAGTTTGTCGTGGGCTTCGTCAGAGTTTTCATATTTTTACTAACCTTTCATCATTATCATCGTGTCAACAGTTCTTAGATGATCACCTGTATGGATCTTTGACTCAAGAAGATTAGAGAATCTAAAACGTATTTCCCAATAATTAAACTAGAAACGACCAGCCACATAGAAATCGTTCAGCCATATAGAAATCTTAATAAAGAATTTCGATGAATGAAAGTTTTTTGTCATATTCTCTCCAGTTTTCATCTCTACCCGTCCAGGCATTCTCCCAGCGATTGATTTGTGAACTACTCAATCGGTCATTCTACATCTTTGTTGCCATTTTCCTCTCCAGGATACGAAAACTCTACGAGCGTTTCAATCGGAGATTCAAGCTCTGTTTGATTAGATTGATTATTTATTCTGCAATTAAGTGTGGTGACTTGATGGAAGAATATCTCAACCTTACAAGCATTAAGCTTACATTGACTAAAAATAAATTACAAAAAGTTAATTAAAAACAATAATTAATGATAAATAGAACATCATTTTATCACGCAAACCTCACACCACTTCACTATTCTTAACTGTGATGCATTTCTTCCACATTCCTTTTCCTCCACTTTATTACACAACACTGCACATAAATAGTAATAAAATAATAACAATACTTCTACTACAACTGCTACCAATAATAATAATTATACAACTTATTTAATAGAAAATACTACTAATTTAACTGTAGAAACTTATCAGTAATACATTGATGTAAAATATAAAGACCTAGAAAACTAATTTACTTTTAAATTTGCTCAAGCTTTCAGGAAAGGGTTCAAAGATTGTCGCAGGCAAACTGTTTGTCTCTAGTAGTTCGATTTGGGAATGGAAATTTCACAACGTCCGTTTTCTGTATTCTTGTCTTAATTTTATACACGTGATCCGCTCTACAGAATTATTTAGGTTTCCCTAAACAACGATGAATTTCATTCCAAGCAGGAAAGCCTATGTATGCTTTGCACATAGTCGCAACTCAGTGGCGTATCTACAGTATGGCAGACATGGCACGTGCCATGGGCGCCACACACAGGGGGGCGCTATTTAGAATATTCACGCTAAAGCAAATAATCCCCCCTAATTTGAAGTATCCTGATAGGGGCGCAGATTCTGTGCTTGCAACTTAATCCGTCTTTTTTTTTGGTGACTCTCATACTCCTCTATTTTAGTACCCCTAAAAGCGAATTTTGATGATCTGCCTTGGACCTTTACTAAATTACCTTGCCGCTTGCTGTACAGGTCCCAACATATCGCGCCATATTCTAACACGGGTAGCTCTAGTGACATATAAGCTAGTTCTTTACCTCTCATCGTACTCTTCTTTAGGATCCGCAAAACGAAATGTAGAGATGTCCAGGCTTTCATCACAACGAAATTTACTTGATTTTCCCAGCTCAATTTACTGTCATATTGTAATCCTAAATATTCGCGTGACCGCAAGGACGAGGGTTTCAGTTGCAAGACAACGATTTAATACGCGAGTAATTTATTTGGATCGGATCGGAGAAAGTCACTGTCAGTAGGATTAATTATGCTACACAATTATAATTCTTTCGAATTCAGTCAGCCTTCGTGTTGCTCGTTGTGAACATTTCAGGAATTTTATTCCTGCCTGAGATACAGCGTGATATTCTGGGGAAACACATCATATAGCTCCAAGACTGTTAGCTAAAAAACGAATAACAAGCAAATCCCACCCACGTGATTCTTGTAAGGGTTTCTTTAATAAGCTGGGAATTCTATTCTTTCCTTACCTCTTGATTTACGAATCGGTGGTCTTTGTAAACTATGACTCTCTCAAGGGCGGCGACATATTTCCAACCAATAGATGCAAGACCCGAAGTAGTAATCATATTCATCAGATGTCAGTATCAACTGCTTACTACAAAAAATGCACATATAATTTATGTACATTATTTTACTACTCACTGCCAGATGACATTAAACAATTAAAATCGATTCACAAGTTTAAGTGCCAAGTAAAATATTTTCTGTTGAATAACTGTTTCTATACAACAGACTATATCGAGCATCAAAAAGGAAAATAATATTGGTTTTAATAATGATCTCTAATGTGTTAGTTACCATTTAATCTGTATAGTTCTAAAACACTAAATATGCCTGCAACGAGTATTGTACCTCAGCATCTGTGTCAATGAACCCCATATCGATGAGATTTTACGTCCAGTTCCCCTGATCCTTTGAGCGAATGTTGAGATGGCCTCTCGTTTTGCTTGTGGACATAAATGTAGCTTCACTATATGTGCACTTTTTTATCGCTTTGGGGGAATGTAGACGTTCAAATAATCGTTTTCCATTTTAACGCGTGAGTAAGTCGATTCCTTCACGTAAAACACTAGGGCATACACTAGGCATAAAAGGGAGTTTTAGCGCCGGGCATAAGGATACATCTTTAAAATTGTAATTTATATATTAATATAAATTAATAATTAATTATGAATTAATAATTATTGATCACGTGACTAAAGACTTAATATGGTCGTAATGAATGACGTTCAGAAGAGTTTTAGCGATAGCGTCATTGCGTTATGCATTGTAACAAAAGAAGCATTTTAAGCATTGAACTAAGAAGTTGCATAATATATCAAAGAGTGTAGGGTAGTGGTGAGACACATAAACCACGATACATGTCAAGAGAATAACAGATTTACATTGTCCACGGAGTTTTAGATTTTGTGGCCCTCCGCGATGAGTATGTAGTATGGAATTTTGAATCGGTTTTTCTTGCGAATGTAGGAAGTACCTTTAAAACAGCATTCGTTATGAGCGTAAGACATAACCTAACCCGAAGATATGATTTCAACTTCTTTTTCGCGAATTTCTTTTCCGTCACCTCTCCCATATTTCCCGTTAATTCTTGACAGCTTTGTGGGGTTGGTAAGAAATAATTGTAACTACCTCACATACGATAACCAGTTTATCAGAGTTGGAAAAATGTAACCTTTCTTGTTTCTAGGCGGCCACTGTGCCGCTTGTAGGTTGAGACCGTAGAGACTGCTACAGGCGTGCACTATTTATAAGGTATATATGTATAAGGTCGTACCTTAGGTGTAAGGTACGACATTATGACTTCAAGATCCGTCACGTGACGTGCTTAATGCCGCTACCTTACGCGTGGCGCCTTTGCGAATCGTCTCCTATGTTATTTTAGTAGTATACCTTTCTTTGCGGCTCTCACACGCAACCAATCTTTATAAATGAGGTCTCCAAAGAAAGAGAATTTGACGGAGACAGGACGAATTGCATTTTGACTTTAAACATATGAAGGGTTTGTTTAAAAAACGCTTCTAAATATTCACGTAAAATGCAACCCCAAGCACTCAACAGCGTTGAAAAAATCTATATAGTTAAATAACTCCAAAAGGAAGCGTTCTAGGGCCTTAATACTTGAATTTTTGAGGTCGCGGGCCTCAAAGAAACGTTCCTCACATTGTAATCTAAAGAATGAGGTATTACTACACATTCTATTACATTTATGCTGGTCCGGCGCTTCTCGGTACTACAATTGCCACCTACATCGTAGGTCTTCACACTGGATGCCGTGAACTAAGTCAAACATACGTATTTTTGCTGTAAGAGAGATAGAGATAGATAGATAGATAAATAGATAGAGAGAAGAAAGAAATATTGCCAAAGAATGGACGAGTCTGTACAGTGAAGACTGAAATCTGTCTTGCAGGTTTGGTAAAAAAAACAACAACAACAAAACAATCTTATATATTATTTCTCAAAGGGCTGTTTGGTCTTTTCAATAAATTGGGCGACATACGAAACCGATCTGTATAAAGAAGCAATGGATTGAAAAATCGCGTTTCGTTTCACCTGCACATGGGACATTCGTATTGAAAAAGGGCGTTAAAAATACCTAAATATTAAAAAAAGTAGTAATTCGGGATCTGTAATATCTGATTGCCGCGCGATCTATCGGAAGAAAATTACACTCGGACGGTGGCGGGAAATGCAATCTCAAGCATTTTTGTTTGTTTCAATTTAGTGTAGGTTGTGTAAGCACGTGAACGTGATTTTCTACATTGAATAGAAATCTTGAAATATGAGAGGTTAGTGATCTTAGTGAGGTTAGGTCGTTTATAATGCTGGAATACAAAAAAAGAATTTAAGCAGAAAACAGTTTGGTTATTTGACTAACCGTGCGATTTAATCGCACGGGTTCTCACTAGTATAATATAAACGATTCCTGTCCGGTGAACGTCCGGCGCAACGAATGAAAGAGAATCTTATCATGACAAGGCAAGTGAAATCCCTCACTCGTATAATAGTGGAGGCCAAAACTATATTGCACCGTAAACCCGAGAAACTATATTGTGTCCCTAAACAAAGCGTTCTAGAGACTTAAAATATGGGATTTGGGGGCCAAAGGCTTTACAGAAACGTTCCTCGCACTGTAATCTATAGAAAGATAACTTCTTGGACACATTATTACATTTTGCTGGTCCGGCGCTTCTCGATACAACCCCCCCCCTTTCGTAGACTTGCAGAATCTGCAACTTTATGCGAAATTAAACTAATTTCTTGACATTCTAGGCTAATGAATTGCACGGGTGTACCTCTCATTTCGGTAATGAAGTTAAATAATATTTCGAAGAGCAGGATAATACTTGCACGATCCTGTATCTTTGCATGCCCAACTTGAACTAGCTTTCTCAAGATTAAAAACCTTTTCTATACCCCGGCAGGACAGAAAGCTCCCTTCGAATGCGCATGCGCGAGGAGTGGTGACTCCCACCATCAACCGCTCACTTCCCCTGAAAATATCGCTCTCTCACTCGCTCTGCGCGCCAGGCGGCGTGACCGATCGAGGTGAGGGGGGTCTGAACGCATAGACAAATTGCTTTGTTCGTGGGCCCAACGCGCCGCAGTAAAAGTGTCAGCCATCTAAATCAAAACATTTTCAACTGTCTGTGCACAAACGCTGACTCTTAATATATTAAGATTCAGAAAAAGAAACATATGTATAGGAAGCCCCTGGTCCTCAGTCCTGTCCCTTTCGTCTTCGAGTGCTGTAAAGCGTGGCGTGTCTTAGCGCAGACCTAATTTCAAGTGAAGTTCACAGGCGTAATATTGTGTGTATTTGTTTCTAACACTAGGACAATCGTTTGCAGGTAATATCACCTGAACATCAAGCTCCCTCTTTACCATCCCGATCTCAATTCCATCGAATTAGTTTGGAGTTCCATTAAGAATCATGTTACGAAAGAAAGCATCGGTACCCGTCTATGAGTTAAAGAAAATGTATGCCGAATATTATTTTCTGACTATTGCTTAAATCAATGGAAGAAGTGTGAACACGTTAAGAAAATCGAAGAAGATTATATGAAAACAGACATGACGACGAAAGCAAAAGTGGACAAAATTATCGTATCTTTGCGGAGCAGTTCCTCTGAGGACGACAATGACGTCACACAGCGAAGACTGCAGTGACATTGATGACTTATAGCTCCTGCTTGCTGGGGGAGGGCGACGAATTGCGTGCGCGCAGTAGGTTCAGATAATCTGACACTGTAGCAGCAGTGGGAGAAGCCCGCGAAAATAAGCACCGCCCACAAGGGAGATTTCAAACTTGTCCCCCTATAGTAGTTTTGTAATATCAAGGAAAGCGAAAATCTGTCAAGGAAGATTGCATAATTACTTCAAACATTGTTTTTAAGGAAGTGTTGCGAATTGTTTCAAGACCATTTGTCTATAATACTGAATAAATCTTTATTCAAAATTTGTTTGAAACATCAATTTCATTGTTTTTATTTTTATTTCATATTCTATAAATACATTGTAAGTTACCTTTACACATTGTGAAACAAAATAACACATTTCGTTAACAACTTCCCTCTTAACACGAAAGAATAGGGAAGAGGGTGGAATTAAGTATGCGAGAGTTCTCGCACGGGTATGCTAGTAGTTTGTATTAAGCGGAAGTGAATGTTTTCATTTCAATTCTTGCCAAAAACGCTCGTTTTTACCGGTATTCAAAGTTCAAATACGTATATGAGTTAGGACAGACATCCCACAGCTCAAGAAACTCCTGCACTTATTGCACTTCTCCCCATAGTAGGGGAAGCGGAGGAATGGTCACGTTTTTATGTTTTCAATATAAATCAGTACGAATTGTTCCTATGGAGAAGTAAGTGCTTCTACACCACAGATCAGTTATTAAGCTTTTCACCAAAAATTTAAAAAAAATCAAAAATTCACGACAACGCTCTCAAATGTCGATTTTCTAAAAATTTGCATTTGACCCTCATCATCCTCACATGCGGGTAATAGGAGTCACTAAAGAATTGTGACGCAAAATGAACAAATTAGTACTTCAAACACAATTTCTCCTGTTTACAATAATTGTTGACGTCTAAAGTAATATGACTCCCACGGTTGTCCAAGATCAGCAGCACTGAGTTCTGGGCAGTTGTTCAAGTAAGGCTTTTAAAGGTTTTGAGCTACTCGATGAATTCTTCATCTGTCCAGCCATTCGTGCTACATGTGCAAATAGCACCAGGGGGCCATTTAAACTCATTCAGATCAATAAATTGTTTTGTTTGGGACAATGGCAGTTACGCTGCGATAATGATAATCACTGAGCACCATTTCCCCTCAAGCACATTTTTATCATAACTACTCATAAGCTCTTATAGAATGTTTAAAATTACTATCAATTGGTATCAAATGATTTGACGAAGTACTTCCCTTCCAACAAATTTTAATCCTTCCAGAAATCTCTAAGTTCACGTGAATGAGACCTTATTTTCTGACAGCTTTTTCTATCATCACTCGCCACTTTCCTGTTACGAACGCATTAATCTTCATTTATTTTTATTTTTATTTTATTTACGTCAAAAACAGTTAAAAACTGCGTATGACGAGCTATGGGGAGAAGTGAATTTTGTGCACGTTTTCATAATTCTGTGGTCTCTATCCTAAACCATATTCTAGTCGAATTTTGAATACAGAAAAGAGAGTTTTTTTTCGAGTTTTGTTGACAAAATATTCGCTCCTATATAATAAAATATATTTTCAAAGGTAAATTAGCTATAAATTCCTGCCCTGAACCATGTTCCTCATGTTCTTCATGAAAGAATAATACTTTTTGCCGAGATAATATGAGAAACGATAATTTGAATAACTATATTTCCCACTGAAATTCAGAAGACGTGCACAAATAATGAAGTTACATTTATGTCCAGAAGCAAAACAAGGGACCATCTCAGCATTTGCTCATGGATCAGGGAAACTGGACGAAAAACCTGATCGAGATGGGGGCCATCAACCCAGAAACTGTGGTACAATACTTGTTACAGGTTCTTTAGAATTATACAGTCTACACGATAAATAATTACATTAACTATCATTGTTAAAATTAATTCTACTTTCCTTTTTGATGCTCGGTATAGTCTCGAATTGTATAGAAACAGTAATGCAGCAGAAAAGATTTTACTTGGGACTTAAACTTTTCTATTGAATTTAATCGTTTAATGTCTTCTGGCAAAGTGTTGTAGAGTAATGTACATGAATTGTATGTGAATTTTTTGTAGTGAGCTGTTGATACTGCCACCTGGTGAATATGATTACTACGTCGTGTGTTATACTTATAGACATCGGCGTTAACTGAAAATATATTCCTGCCCTTAAGTAAGTCTTTTTTGACAAAAACTACTGATTCGTAAATCAGGAGACAAGGTAATGGTAAAATTCCTAGATTAATAAAGAGTGACTTACAAGAATCACGTGGGTTGGATTTGCTTATTATTCGTACAATTCGTTTTTGTAATCTGAAAGTCTGTGAACTATAAGATGTGTTTCCCCAAAATATTATGCCATATCTCAGGCGGGAGTGAACGTTGGCAAAATATACACAACGAGCTGTATGAAGGCTGACGGAATTTGAAAGAATTCTGAACGCGTAGCATAATGAGCTTAATTTTGTGTTCAATTCATTTAAGTGGGCATTCCATTTGAGGTTTGACTGAATTGATAGACCTAAAAATTTTGTTACATTAACATCAGTCAATGGCACACCGTTCATTTTCAATGGAGTACAGAATTTTTTATTTGATATGGAAAACTGCATTGAAACTGTTTTATTTTCATTTACTTTTAATTTGTTATTACGGAACCAATTTGAAACGTCTGATATTGTACTATTTACGGTTTCTTTGTTGCAAAGAATATTTGTATCATCCGCAAAGAGAACTGTTCTTCCGTTTCGAATCGCTAAGGGCATGTCATTTACGTATAATAGGAAGAGAATAGGGCCTAAAATCGATCCTTGCGGGACTCCACGTACAATTGGCAAAGAACCGGAAAGGTGTGTACATAAAGTTCCATCATTCCAGTAATGTATTTATACTTTCTGAGATCGTTGTTTAAGGTACGAACATAGCCAATCTAGAGCAATACCACGGATTCCATACGAAGGTAATTTTGAAAGTAAAATGTTATGATCAATGACGTCAAAAGCTTTTGAAAGATCTAAAAATATTCCAATAGTTGCTTCGTTTTGATCCAATGATGAGGCAACATCCTTAAGAAAAGAAAAAATGGCTGTTTCCGTAGATTTTGATTTCCGGAATCCATGTTGGCAATTTGAAAACGCGTCGTGTTTATTGAGAAAGGTTTCCATTCTCACATAAAAAAGTCTCTCCAATATTTTTGAAAAAACTGACAAAAGAGAAATTGGCCGATAATTTTGAACTTCATTTTTGTTGCCTTTTTCGATGTAAGTTTTCTTTGGCTGCGGCGATAAACTGGCTATAGTTATCCAAAACTTTATAATATACTGTTGTCAAACCCGTCGAGAGACAGAAATGTCGAACGAGAATAAATTGATAATCCAAAGTTGATTTTGATAAACTTTCTTCAAAATTTGGGGTACTTTACATGAAGTCCCCAGGACATTTTCAAAATTTTCTCAAAAATAGCTTCAATTTTTTTCTTTAAATTTATTGTAAGAATAGAGCAGCGATTTCCAACTGGACAAATGACATTCGAACTTTATTCCCGGCCGAGATAAGGCACTAGGAGAAGCGTTTCGAGCAAAGGGGGGAGGGAAAGAGGGGCAAACGGCGGTCGCAGGTACCCTTGGAAGTGGGCCTTTGCCGGTATTTCATGCAACATAGGTGGGAAAACTTGTGTTGCATGGGGAGTGGGAAACCTTTCTTTTAAGGAAGAAAGGTTTCCTTAACATAGCGTATGTAGATACTGGAACAATGGCGAAGTGTTTAGTGTGTTCGAAAGAATTGCAGTATGTTAAAAAGCCTAACCTACAGATTCATTACGTATCTTTGCGACCCAGAGAAATATGAGAGATTAAAATAAATTCTGAGAATTGACATTGTTCGCAATCGTGGGATAAGTAAAGGAATTTGTAGATTGGAGATTATGGAAAAGATACTGAAAATCACGATTTACATCATTCTCAAACAAAACTTACATAAAAAAATCAGGCCTGGGGTCCAAATTCTCTCACGTGATCCCTACTGGGAATTTATTTGTTACCTATTTGTTAACAGTAATTATTGTTTCAGAACGAACTATTTCTTTATAATATATACTATTGTGTAAACTATTAGTCCTACAATGTGAAAACTGTCTTTTCCAAAAATATTATCTAACAGAAGAATGGAAGTGGAAGGGAAGGTACAGAAGTGGTTATGATCAGTGGCGTAGCGTGACTCGCACATTTGGCGATGCTCAACAATAACACCCAAAATGTCACTATCAACTACTTCATCTAACAGGCGAACACCACACAAGGCAGATACACTGGCACTACTTCCACGATCTCGATTGCTTCCGACGGTGTAGGCGCTTCCCATAAAATCCTCACAGCAGTCAGGGCTGCCGATGTCTTGAAAGCAAATAATACAATGGCTCAGCTTTAATTCTTATACACGAATGGCAATAAGACCATTTGTTAATTTATACATTGCAGACTTAAATAATATGTAATCTATTTAAGAGATAATACAATTTCTTTGATATTAATTAAGAAATAGTAGACAGGCACTATTTCTACAGTTTGTACCCATGATCAAGCGGGGACTCCCGAGTGAGAGAAAGAGAGAGATGATTTACTGACCACCTGAAGTGTGCTGCGCTCTCGTGCACAAACGAGCTTCTTTCCGCAGTAGATGCTAGCGTGAAGCAGTCGGTTTCCTCTGGGCCAGGGGTGAAGAGGGGAGAGGGGAACCTCGCCATCTGCGCATGCGTCATTGATCATCGCAATCTCGCGGCAGACGCTAGAAGCATTTTAGCTTCCAAGCTATCACTGGCCAGCTTCAACAGCCCGCCGAATTCAATCATAGGAAATCAATTTAAAATTAATACAAAACGTGTTTCGCTCAACAGACCACTTGTAAGATTATCAATACAGTATTTAAGATTCTTATATACGGGGATACTCAGCATCTCAGCGTCCCTTGACGCTACGCCACTGGTTATGATAAAGAAGCGGATATTGTTTTTAGTTGTGTAATAATGTATGTATTATATAAGCCTTCATATTGTTATTGAATCATAAACATTTTAAATAATAATTAACAGTTAAATATATAATTATCAATTTTCTAAGTGAACCTTTTCCCCCCACTTCCGTACCTTCATTGGAAAACATTTGCGCTTGCCGCCGCGCCGAGCTCTACCTTTGCTCTGCGAATCGGCTTGGAGCAAGGGAGATTTCGTGACATCACAGAGCATTGAGTTGGCAACCGCTGGAATAGAGGAAAATACATTTATAAAGGTGGTATCGGTCCGATTATCACGGTTAACACTGAATTTTCGAAAATTGCAAAATTTTTTTCGGCGTCTTCCTTCAACCACAAAATTGCAGATGGAGATTTTCCCTTCAAATACAATTTGTCCTCTATAGTGAATTCTTTCATTAATGTCATGTACATTTTTTCGAATATTTTAGTAGTTTTCGGGCAATATGTGCTATTTAAAAAAGTACAAAAACAAGATTTTCCCAAAAACGGCGTCAAAATTTTTCTTCAAACTTTTAGAAAGGATAGTGCTAAATGTGCTCTACGAGATTATATTAATGCCATATTGCTCTATTGTTTTGTTTTTTCAAAAATATAAATTTTTTGACTTCTCTCACGTCATTAATTTTTACTTTAGCGGCGATTTGTTCACATTGCTATATTTATGAGCACATGTGTTTTAAATAATGTCATATAAAGTTTTTCGAAAACTCAATAGTTTTATGTGAAAACTAGCTCAAAATTCATTTTCAGAAACGCTCAAACGCCATTTCCTCATAAATGGCTCCAAATTTTTTCTTCAAACATTTCGAATGGATAGTGCTAATTGGACTCTTTAATTTGACGTTAGGTTAATTTTGGGGTATTTGTTTATTCTAAAATATAATGTTACACAAATGTATTTTTTTTGAAAGATCTCTCTCACCGTTAATATGCACATTTCCAGCAAGTTGTAAATACTGTTGTATTCGTGAGTTAATGTGCTTCAAATGACTTTAAATGAAGATTTTTGAAAACTCAAAAAATGAGGTATCTTTCAGTAATGTAGAATATATGGTTTAATAAACATGACTTTGGAACTGGCATTCATTTAGTTGCACGAATGACTTGCTCCCTTGTCCTCCCTCAAACAAAACATGGCCTATTTTCCGACTCCAAACCATGAATATAAGAAAGTAGAAAAGCATTCAAGTTGTGTCCCACATCTGAACTTGTATATGAAAAACTGTTGTTCATTGTTTAAAATCATTTGGTCACCTCCAGGTTAACTCTAAGAATTAGAATTCGTCAACATATCTGGCAGTTTTAACATTACAACACCCGAGTCCATTATTTTGACAGCTATACAGTAACAGGTTTTCATTCAATATGGTTAACGTGGTTTTCATTCAAACAGTGAGCAGTCGGGCACTGGTTTCTCATTACTTAATATATTTATGAAGGGAATATGTAAAATTTTCCTTGGGGCTAAGACGTTTTATTGCATGGCTTAAATGCCCTGATACTATCAAATTGAGGCTTGAGGAAATGTTGAGCAGTGTTTTGGTAAGCTGTATTTGAATATCTTACTGACTCCTGAGAAACCATGCATGTTGTTTATATGAAAAATATTTTCAACTGAATTTGACTTATCCGAAGAATTGATATTTGAAGTCACAGAATTATTGTTGTAGATATCTAGCAATAAAATAACAGGTGAGTGAGAAGCTTTCCAAACAACCTGCCAAGGTGCTTCTATTATATTGAATCAGATCTTTTTTAAATTCAGCAAAGTGCTTAATACTACATTTCAGAATTCTGTGTGGCTTATGAAAACCAAAGAAAATCTCAGTTTGTTACACAACATATTCAATGATTCGGAAGAAAAATATTGATTTTTTGATGATTATAATAATAATAATAATAACAGTAATAATAATAATAAACTTACAGGCATAGTACTCACTAAAAAAAAAAGTTTTAATGCACATCAAAACATCAACATGCAAGGAAATGTAACCATTGGTACTGCACACTTAGGAAAGCTTTTAGAAACTATTATATACAATAGAAAATTCAGGGTAATCCTTGTGTCTGTCGTATTTGCATACACTCTTATGTTGTGAAATATTGTAAAGAATGGCCAAGCAATTATTTTTCAAACCTATTGGGTTTAGGTCAACAATGATGTCACCTAAGAAAAGTTAACAGAAAAAATATTTTCTAAAGTGCAGAGGAATTGGGATTTTCATATGCATACAATTGGAAAATGACCGAAGAAAAAAAATATTTAAAAACCAGCGTACGAATTGTTACATGAAAGTGGTCAGTCCCATTATGCACTTTCATTAACATGCTTGTACAGCATCTTCATTACGCAGGAGTAAAATGTTTTCTTCCAAGATTAGTTTTTATTTTAGGTTTAATTATTCTAGGCTTTTAAGAACTGCAATTGGCGGAAAGAAGTCAAGAAAATATTAGTGTATAATTTCTTTTGAAAAAAGTTAAATTCCCCAAATTGCCCTTAAAATACAATGTTGTCATAATGACTCTTCATGGCTATTCTTGTCAAGTCGAATACATGGACAATAGTTTTAATGTATACTTCAGTTTATTTAAATTGTCCTCTGTCAGTTCATCAGCTGTCACAATGTCATCCAATTGAGAGCTTAAACGTCACTACAGTGACCTTCAATCTCTTGATTGGAGGACATTGAAACAGCTAATTTTCGTCATAGATCCTATGTTTAAATCGAAGTATATGTTGCAATACATTAATATTTTATGTTACAGGTCCAAGGTGAATTAATGTAGGGCACTAAGCACATGCTTAGAACTCCTAATTATTTTTACACACACTTTTTAAGTTAATAAATTTGAAAAATATTTTAAAATCAAATGTTTAAAATTGCAAAGGTATTGGAATTTAAACATTTACATTTTAGGATAAATATTAAAATAATTTTATGACAATCGTGTCCTAATTTCAAAACGTTAGTAATACTGTCTGAATATTTCCATCTACTCGATAGCTAGCAGCAGACATGGGAGAGAGAGTTCCTTTATCAAATCAGGGGCTTCAAATTGTGATGTCACTGCAGAGTAACATCACAATGCTTGTGAACAAAAAAAATAAAATCTTACAGCGTGAAGCAACTAAACATGGATGAGTTCCATCTGGTACCCTTACTTGTTTGGTTATGCATCATATGAGCTCTTATTACAATTTAGGTCTTGTTACTGCTGTTATCTGATGCAAGAATGCCACAAGACCATCACCACTGTCTGTTGCCACAGGAAGAAGCAACAATGCTTTACCCCACCACCAGCTGTCAAGTAGACAGAAATATTATTTGGACAATTGGAAAGGAAATAAATATCAAAACACCATTCTCAATGGAACAATGGTTGAAGTTTATTACTCATTCTCTCAACAAAAATACCACAAATATACAACTATTTTGCAAAGTAATCCATCCACACATTAAAACTGGTAATTTAATAAACCCCTTCACCTTCTATGGTGGCAGCAGTGCTGAGGTCAATCCAACAGCTCTGAACTGAGTGAACAGAGGAAACAATGAGCATATACACCTGTTAAAAAGCAGACTCTTGTTTAATTGTACCATACAGTCCCTTATTTTACACTTTTCAAAAATACACATTACATTTCGTTGAGAACTACTTCAATTTGTTTTCTCTAAACAAACATAATTTTATCTTTATTCCTTGCACCACTCGTTTTAAGGAATATTTTATCTATGGAATCAAATACTTCTGCAGCAGCTTTGGAAGCATCAATACGATAGTGGACACCTGCAACATCATGAGCATTTATTGTACTTGAAGTTAAAAAGGTATTGATTAATTTCACTTGCCAAACTATTAACTACGCCAAAAAAAAAATTTAAATTACAGCTGTATACCTTTCTTTGTATAATAATCCACTAATGGAGAAGTCTGTTTATGATATGCATCTAAGCGAGTTTTCAGTGCATCAACATTGTCGTCAGCACGACGAATCAGAGGTTCTCCTGTAAACTAGCAAAGAAAGAAAAAACAAACAAACAATCATTAGAAGATTTATAGGGACATCAAGAAAACAGCAATTCACATTCTATTGGTTAAGCACAGACTCTTAGACTTCCCCAAAAATCACAAAAGTCATCTTAGCTTTCAGGGTGATGACTAGACATCGGATGTTTAGGGAAATGCCTTTATTTTTCTAGCGAACTTATTTAAAGGCTGATAATATATGTGCATGAATCATGACAAATAATGACATATGATGAAATATTATAATGCTTTTTTTGCTTATTTTAGCATAAATGCCTCTTCTTTGGAATTATTGCATGTTTTTGCCTTTTATGCATTTTTATATACAATGCTAAGATATCAGAAAATCTGCCATGATCCACCCTGACCATTCATTACGAAACCTTCAATTCACATATTTGTATTTTGAAACACGAGAGGATTCCTGAAAGTATACCAACCTATTTTTCTCCATTTCCCTATTTCATAAATACTAGCCATGTTCTGAGAAAATTGTTGATTGATAATACACTGAGGGCACCTTTTGAGTGGAAATAAATGTAAATTCTCAGGTTTCTGTGTTGCTAATGTTGGATTTATAAAATATATGCCAGACACCTCAGTAGATGTTCAGAAATCCCTTGCTGTATTCAGATTGATTTTGTCCCCCCAATGTCTAGTGATAACTGATTGAACTGATCAGGAATGATCTATACACTTCAATAATTTATATGCATGTAATTATTTTCTCACAGATTTCAATATGCGAAGAACCATTTCTCTCCAATGCATGCTATTTTTTCTTTATGAAGATGACTCCACAGCCTTTAGAACTGATATTCATTTTGAAGTAAATCTCAAGCCAGTTAATCACCCCTGAGGGCAACGAACATTTGCTTTCCATTACAGAAAGATAAAACTTGATTTGCAGAATGATAATTAGAAACAAAAGGAGCACATACTTTCTTGCATTATTTCTAAATTCATAGAGTTCATCGAAAATGAAACCTGCGCCATGACATCATCTTTTGAGTATTACATGATCAGCATGTGGACAAAATTTTGAGTGTTATTTTAAAAAAATGTGTTCTATAAATTGCATTAATTCCAAGCAAAAAATTAGTGAAAACTAATATTTTTTTTCAAAAAAGGAGCATATGACTTTTTTTAAAGAGCTGATTTTTAGAACTTTTTTTAGTCCAAAATCTCCATCATCAATTTTGTAGTTTTGAAATTTTAACTTTTTGCAATTTTCAAAAATAAAAGAGTTCACCAGAAACTGGCACCACCATTTCTCCTAGTCTTTTAATAGATATGAGGAGACAATTTAAAGAAAAAAATTGGACTCTTATGAGAGAAACTAAAAGTAGCCTATATTTCACACAAAATTACAGGCAAATGAAAAATATTTTCAAAATTTGTACATCTTTTTTCAAGATTTGTCTTTTCACGCCAGATTTCATTAAGGAAAAACTCTTTATCTTCAATACTGTAGTCATATGAAGATGTTGAAAACAAAAATTGTTTGGAATTGTTTGAATTAACTTTTGGAATTTTGAAAAAAAATAATTTTTAAAACATTCTTTTAAGTGTCCTTTACACTATCAAAAGAAAGTTTAATAAAAAAATTTGGAGCCACTTTTGAGAAAATTTTGAAAATTATTTTACCGTTTCACGTACAGTACCGCAAAACATCAAAATATCAATTTCAAACTCTGAGGGGCTCTAGTACGTTTAATTCGATCACGGAATACCAATTTTGGAGAAATTCGGCTGACAGGGAGAGACGGACGGTCGGAGAGACGGACGGTCGGAGAGACGGACGTTTCGCCGTCGAAAGAGGTTTCTTTATGAAGGGTCCACATAATATTGATTCTGACTATATAACGTGGTAGAGTCAGAAATTTATTTTACACACTAACAAGATTCATCCAGTTTTCCATTACCAGGGCAACAAGAGTTTTTGTGTCGAAAATTGGCGGCTTTCTGGCGCACTTTTAAAATACTCTCTTCTTCTGAAGTAAGGGCGAGGAAATAAAAATAATTTCCTCCCAATACGTCCATTCTGACATTTTAATAACAACAGGAATTTACCCATCAGTTTCAATAATTATAATGGTTACTTATAAAAAAATTAAGAATGATTTAATAATTTCTTACTACAGAAAGCCTGTCCCACTACTATAATGGAAATAAAAAATGTAATTACAAGCAAGTCATGACACAACAACATGGTTGGAATGTAGAACATGTACATATTTGTTCACGAGTCCTGGAGTACAGATCTTTACTCCTTTACTCACATTAGTTGAATTCCGAATAAAAGAATGCAACAAGAAGTTGTCATAATCTGATAACCATAAATGTTCCCTGCTGTATAACAAAATATTTTGCATCTAATAACAATCTATAGATATGATGTAGTCCTTTCGACAAAATAATCAAACTCAACAGTTTGTAGAAACTTACATCATCCTTCATTGGCACCTTTGGGGGATGGAACTCTTCATGGTAAGACCTTCCGCTGGGTGGATGAATTAATCTTCCTGTGATGCGACGAACCAAAAACGAATCGTCTATGTGGAATTCCACCACAGCATCGAGTGCAGAGTTTCTTTTGTCTAACAGCTTATCTAGCTGGAACAAAACAATTTCTCTATAAATAAAATATAGAAGAAACAAAGTAAAATATTCTGTGTTTTTCCCCCTTCAATTTTGAATAGTAATCAACTTATCTGCAAAGTAACTGCAGGAAAATAAAGAAATGAAAAGTAATGATATCTCCATTCAACAAAGTAATGATATCTCCGTTCAACATCTGAACCCATTTACACACTTCCATAACTCAAAAACTGCATCTGGTTAAGTCATCTTGACATTGAGCTTTGACCTATCACCTTTGCTCACACAGATAACATTAATTTTGAGTGCAATGTATTACAATATTTGATCCCACCAAAAAAAGTTTCACACATCAAACTTAGTGCTACTTACTTTCTCTGCTTGAGGAATTGTCCTAGGAAATCCATCAAGAAGAAAGCCATTTTTACATTCTGGTTTATCAAGGTTAGAATCTATCATATTCACAACAAGCTCATCACTTACTAACTTTCCTAAAACAAAAAGATGCATGTCAAATCCAAAAACTGAAAAAATTAAGCAAAAAAAATATAAGTTTAAGGAATTACCGAAATACTCAATCCAAATACACTCCTTGTGATTTCTAAATAAGCAGCTTCAAAAAATTGTAAGTGCAAAAGTTACAGTGCATCAGTTTGGCTGTTCCTATTATCCAAACCAAACAAATACCACTTTAAAAGTATACAAAAATAGTGATACTTTGTATTTACTGTGCACCAATTATAGTTTTCTTTTCCAAATTTCCTTTAAAGCAACTATACTACTTAAGAAAGGCCAATTCAGTTCCAAAAGGTCACATAGTTCCATAATAGGTACTTGCCCTACAACCTAATTAACATTCATTTCCTATTTATAAACATTACTCCCATGATTTAATTTATAGTTAAAAAATCTAATACAGAACTTTTAACATTTCCTCTATCAAAAAAGAGCTCACTGAAGTAAGAAATAATTTGCAATCTTTTTGAGAATTTACAAACATCAAGAAAATATCAAAATAAAATAGTTGCTTGGCAGCACATTACAAAAAGTACTATGGAACGCAAAGATAGACACCTGTTTGCACCCCCTCGGTCTTATATGGCAACAAGAGCCTGCCAATAGGAAGTGAAATAGTTTCTATTACTAACCTACGAGACGATCACAGACACGTGTTATATATAGACTTAATGGGAGTAACGTATTTAGGGTGCCCACCTTCATCCATAACCTTCTTTAACTGTTGCCCCAACTTCGATCCTGAGCCAATTTCTGCTCGTAACATGTCTCCAGTTGACAGGTGACATACACAAAATTTTTTCTTCAATAGCGGCGCCTGAAAAAGAAATACGTGTCACTGGTTACGTAAAGACTGAAGGCAACGACAAGATTGAAGCAAAAAAATACTCCTACCTGAGTTCCTTTTCCTGAACCCGGCGGGCCAAGCAACACCGCCCTAATTCCCACTGGTTGAGCATCTTTTTCTGGGGCTTCCTTAGGAACAACAGCTTGCTGTGGCGGCATTCTCTTATATCCTGCACGAAGTCACCCGCAGCAACAGCTCCTTGACGAGCTCGGGCGAGTAGAGTGGGCCGCACCAGGCCGGAGTGGGCAGAACCAGGGCGGGCAGGGTCGCTGTTGAAGGGGCGGGAGGGGGCAGGAGGGGGCTTGAGATGTTGAGGAAAACGCACGGATTCATGATGAAGAATCGTTTGTGAACGAGTGTTGCAGTGCCGCCAACACTCGAGATTTTTCGCGGTTTTTATAAATTGTCTTGTAAATTCTTACACCGTATCGCAAGAGTTTACTCCGAAATTGGGAGATTGATGAACGAAAGCGACAAATGAGAGACGAAAGGAGGGCATTAGTTTACATAGTTGGAATACCTAATGGAAATTATGCGTTGGACTGGCTTAAAGATTTTTTATATTGCAATTGGTTGCCCGGAATCGCTTAGGTTGAACGTAGAAGTCTCATCACCCAACTTCGTCACGCTCAGCGAAGCATCAAAAGGACAAATTAGTGTTCAGCAAAACTGTGCTTTAGCGTAAAATGCGTTACTCAAAGATATTTAATGTAAATCGCAGACACTTCCTAGGCCGGAACCTCGTTCGTGAAGCGAAGCGTCAAAATGTCAAGTTGAAAGTGTTTCCCAAAAGAGTACTTCAGCATAAAATGAGTTGGACAGAGTCAAGAATGTTTATGTTAATCGCGTGACTGAAGATCGGAGCCTTGCCGTATCGATGGACATATTTAACGAAGCGTCACTGCCAGCGAATGGGAATGTACTACGCCACTACAACGCTACTAGAGCTTAAACCGTTCAGCTGATTTTCTCCAAAATTGATATTCCCCGATCGATCGATACGAACTCGAGTCTTTAAGAGTTTCAAACGGATATTTTGAGTTTTGAGGATACTTTACAAAAAGCCTCAAAAATATTTTCAAACTTTTCTAAAAAATGGCTCCAAATGTTTTGCTTTAACTTTGTCCTTGGGCAGCGTAAAGGACGCTTAAGAGAATAGTCGTAAGTCGCATGAATCCCAGATTTTTAGAAAATTGTAAAAGTGCAAGTTTTGGGGCATCGTCTTAAAACTATTATATTGAAGAGGAAGATTTTTTCCTTAATGAAATTGTTCTTTAAAGATAGATGTTGAAACAAAATCATACTAAACTTTTCGAAAATATGGGTAGTGTTTGTGCAATTTTGGGAGAAATTTAGGCTAGTTAAAACATTTTTAAACAATTTTTTCTCAAAAACAGCTCCAAATTTTTTCTTTAAATTTTCTCCTCATGTATAATAAGGGACGTTACCAAATATGCGAATACCGAATGTGTGGAGCCACCTTTATATATACTGTATATCTGGGATTAGAATGACGTTCCTGCTGATAGTCCATCGAAGCAAAAGAATACGTGATGGCAATAACTAAAGACCGCATTCCCGTGCAATTGCATCTTTTGTTTGCTAACTTAAAGTTGGATGAAACCTTGACAGAAATTTGAATCATGAAACGGACGTTATTTTAGTACTAATTTTATTTCGCAAGAAATTGCACGTTTTGGGGGTTACTGCACGATATTGCACGTTTTAGGTAATTCTACCAGAAAATTGCAACTTTAGGGATGTGTTCGTGCTAACCACACTTTAAATAAACTTAATCTACTCACCCCCTTAATCCATGGCCGCGAGGCTAGGACGCTGCTGGACGGCCATGGCCCGTGCACGGGCACTCGCGCCAAGTACAAACATAATTGCAAATTATAATGAAAACAATTACGGACATTTCTTCTGTAACTTAATAATTTTTTATATCTGAAGGTTTATTTTTTGTATTTGCTTTCTTGTATTTTTATGCTAAATTAATTTTTTGTGAGCATAATATTTAAAATGTTAAATATGGTGTGATTAAACAATATGTACAAAATTATAATTAAAAAAAACACTAAAATCATAATATTTCAGTCACCCTAAATATCACATCCCAAACATAAAATAAGTTGATAAATGGATTAACAGGAGTTTTTTAGGCTACATAACACCGTTTTGCAAAGTTTTGATCTTTTTATTGCATGTTTTTGCTCGTTTTGGTGCTTTTCCTGCAAGTTTTAGAGAGTTTTACTGCACGAAAATCCGGTGTTTAGTAATAATAATGTAATAATAATTGAGCTAGTGTCCGCGATATTTAAGGAATCGCGGGTTCACCCCTGTCGGGCGGCGGGCGCCCAATCACGCGGCTCGCGCGGCACCCTGCGCAGGAGTGGCGCGCTGACGAACACACCCCGCGCGCACGCGAGAGTCGGGAGATGCTGCCCTCTGGTGGCGATCGCTCGCGTCAGGCGCGGGCCGCAGCAGAGAGTACGCGCTGCATGGCACGGTGGGGCCATGGATTAACCTATTCATCCATAGCAGTGCGTCGCAGCATTCCAGCGATGAACGTCACAGCTAGAGACCTGCATTAATAGTACATTATGAAACGATGATATAATGGGTATTAATACACGAGTATCGTAAATTTCACACTCGTGTATTAATGCCCATTGCATCGAGTTTCATACGATACTTTTTCTACGACTTTTCTAAGTTGAACTTTGACATTGAGTCGTTTCGTGGCAGTTGACATGCAGGATTCAGTCAAGGCCACCTAGCGAACAGCTCTCTATATAACTCTATCCTCGCATGCTGCCGTAATTGACTGTAGCTACCAATACGCCTGCGATGGAGTACTGTGCCAGTCAAAGAGGATCAAAACTTACTTTCCAATTTATTTTAAATAATATTCCAGGAAAAAATCACTACTAATAAAAGAAATTAAAACTGACAAGCATAATATAATATCAAATGTAATTTTAATGTACACAATCGAACGAAACATTTACTCGAACGATTCCCAATGATTAATTGTCAATCAGGGCCGTAGCTAGGATTATTTCTCGGGAGGCGCTCCCAAAATTTAAAAAATGGATAGTACGAGATTATATCTTTATCGGGTTTGTTTAAAAGACATGCTTTTAAAAAATGAAACACCAACATGATTTTGAACATATTTAAACATTATTTCCACATACCATTATTTCGAAAGTTTAAACACAATATTTAATTTATTATTTTCTATTCCAATAATCCAAACAACAGGAGGCGTCAACTACAAAAAGAATTTTCTGATCTTCTTTCAGGCCATAATGACGATCATTTTGTCCACAGTGATATCCCTATGAATTGAAATAATGGCTAGTGCACTGAGTCTGTTATCACGCATTACACTACGTATAAAACTTTTTACTCTCTTCATTGTAGAAAATGACCTCTCCACAGTAGCAGTTGTTACTGTCAAGGTAGCTAAGATAGCTATCTAATAGTACATAAATATGGATCGCAGTTCCCTACGACTTTCAGCACCTCGAGGTTAGCATCTATAGTGGAAGCTTTTTTACACCGTTGTTCATACTCAGCTTTTACTGCAGAGTGTGATGTTCTGATATCAAAGTATGGAGCTAAATTTTCCAACTTGTTCATTTCATGGATGGAAGTGAAGCCTGGAAGAAGTACTTGGAAACTTGGAATAATTCGTTTTCTATTTCCTTGGGTCAGGGCTAGTTATATGGAATTGCCACGTTATTCGCAATTTGTACTACCCGTTCGAAAAGTTTGAAGACAAAAATTGGGGCCATTTATGAGAAAATGGCGTTTGAACGTTTTCAAAAATGCGGAATTTTGAGCTAGTTTTTACAGTTTTCCATGAAAAAGAGCTTCAAATTTTGCATTTTAGTAGCTCTTATAGGCCATTTTCTTAAAAACGGCTCCAAATTTTTCAAAGAAAATTGCCATTTAGGACGAGGTTTTTGTGTTCTTTAATATTCTAAACTTAATATTTCCGTTCTACCGTTAAGAAACAGAAAAATGTTTAAAAAAAGTACTTTGGGCACCGATAGATGGCAGCTGGCAAGAGTATGTGTCAAGTCCGAATAGCTAGCGGAAATCAGAGGAAATAGAAAACTAATACGGGAAAGTCTATGCCATTCTGTACACCACTAGTTCGTTATCAGGACCCGGCAATGAATTTTTTTCTGCCGAAAATCCGCAATTTTTTGGTGCAGCATTACATAACTTTCCCCATACTACGTATATTACTCTGTATATACGTAGGTATACGGGAAAGTAAAACAATTGTATCTTCATATTGATAGTTGGAGGAAGACGTCGAAGAAATTTTGTATTGTTTTTAATTTTCGAACAATTAGGGTTTTCAACCAACATGAGATCTGCACCATTTTCTTAAACGTCCTTAAGAGTATCCAACAAAAAAAATCATCAAAATTGTTGGCGTAATATTTTTCAAAATTTTGAAAAGTCCCAGGAGCTCATGTAAATTATCCCCCAAAATTAAAAGAACGATTCATAATTCATGGGGCCACGAGCTAGAGCGTCAGCCAGATCGATCGGGGAATATCTACAATATTTTGGAGAAAATCGGTCGAACGATGTGGCCGTTGGCGTTGTTCACAGACCGACAGAGGGACGGATGTTTTGCCATCAATCGAATTTTCGGTATCAAGAAGCCATAAAACATAGATTCTGATTGCATCACGTGTTAGAGGAATTTTTTTCTAAATGTAGCAACTGGATTTACCCACTTTTTCGTTTCCAGAGCCCTGTAATAAGAATTTTTCTTCGAAAATTCGCCTTTTGTAGTGCAGTCTTGCATAACTTTCTCTTCTTAAGAAATTATTTTTTCAGCGCGAAAAACTAAAAAGAACGGACAAGGACAAATCAATAAAGATCAATCATTTATGCGGTTTAAAAGGGGAAGAATGAAGCCAGAATCGGAAGGAGATTTAATAGCTGCCCAAGATCAGGCGTTGAGAACACATTAGGAAATGTTTGAAGAAAAAAAATTGGAACCGTTTTTGAAAAAAATGGCGTTTGGGCGTTTTTGAAAATGTGGAATAGTTTTCATAGAAAACGCTAGAGTTTTTGAGAAACTTTATAAGACATCATTTGAAACACATGTTCTCATAAATGTAATAATGTGAAAAAAATTGCCTTTAATGTACTAAATATTAACGACGTGAATGAGACGTAAAAGAATAACATTTGTATAATTTTGGAGAAAAAACAAAACAAAGGAATAAAACAGTATGGCGTTTATGTCATCTTATTGTTAGCAACTTTTCCCGGCACTCCCAAATAACAGTATATATGAATTTCGCGCGTCCCACTTAAAAAAATTGATTTTCCCACTATCTGCATTTGGAGTGTCTGCGCTTCCCGCATGAGAGGCTGGAGCTGACGGCACGGTTACCGCCCCCACCCTCCGCTGGCTCAAGAGGAACCCCGCCACCGCCGCCACCATCGCCGCCGCTCCCCTCTCTGCCTCCCCCCCACCCGGTCACCGGCTGCTCCCTCCGCCACCCTCCCGGAGAGAGTTCATTTTCGACACGGGGCGGGGCGACGAGAGGTGATGAGCAGGGCATGGGGCGCTGAACGTGCGGCCCGGTGAACTGGGGAGTGCGTGCGTGCGTGCAGGCAGTAGACTGACTGCATGTGAACCCCGTATCCACGGATCACGGCGAGATCACCATATCGCGGGTATTTGTTTCGGTGATTCGAGTGCATTTTAGACCCCCTACTAGATAGGTATGGCTAGAGATGAGAATTTTATTAAGAATATAGCCTTGTTTTGTAACGTCTCGAAATGTGATCAGATTAACCATTCATTTTTGCCTTGAAAGCTCTAGAATACTTTGTAATGCTTAAACTAGTTCAACCTTCATTTGTTTATTGTATCAATCATGTAGCCTTGTCTAGCAAGTGCGCTTGTCACTATACGCTCTACCACAACATTGTAAGAGTTCTCGAAATTGTTAAAAGTTTTTCCTTTTCTTTGACACTCATAAGTTCATTTATCCCTATGAAATTTAAAATAAAATTTAAAGCCGTTTTCGAGAAAATCATCTATTTGTTATTTTTGGAGAAAAAATAGATTTATGGAGAAAAAAATCATATTGATTAAAATTTCTATCTTCAATTTTGTAGTAGTAGGAGTAAGTCAAAAAATCAAAACTTTTAAAATTTTCGAAAATTCAGAGTTAACAATGAAAATCGAATTAATGCCATCTTTGTAAGTGTATTTTTACTCTATTCTTTTAAAAACTTTAAAGAAAATTCCTACCCATTTTTGAGAAAATTTTGAAATTTTCCTGGGGGTTTCATGTAAAATACCCCCAAATATTAAAGAACGTTTTTGAAAATCGCAAAGCTTTGAGTTCAGGGGAATATCCATTTTGGAAAAAAATCTTACGTATGATTTAGGTGCTAGTTGTGTTCACTGATGGACAGAGGCAGATGGACGGACGTTTGAGTAATATACTATATAATACATATCCTCCATATAATAGGTATAAGGTAACGGGGGCTAAATTGCCACATCTTTGTTTCTTTTAAAGTTCTACTTCGTTGCATCAATTTTTCACAATAATTATATTGACAATTTAACCCTTCACAAAAGTACAATGTTTCTTCAAAATATTGAAGACATAGCTTCCATAATTTGGAAGATTTTATTGTTTCTTTAAAAGCAAGGAAAGTGGCAATGTTACCCCTCAGACTTCAAACATTGCCACCTCTATTTATTTCCAAGTCTATGGCAATGTTTAAATGTGTGAGAGTTGGATAGGAAACACAAATCCATAAAACTGCATCAGAACAATATTAGTCTTTTGTTTTTGACAGTTTAAACACTCTAAACAAGGATAAATACTCTTTTGAGAACTTTGTCTAAAAAATAGTTTTATTAACTGTTTTACATTGTGATAAAATGCGGTAGGGAAAAAGTGTTTTCTTCTTTTTATACTTAGTCCGGGAAGTTCAGCAACAATATCGTATTTTGGCATATCACACTCATCCACGTCATGTAAAGTGGATCTGCTAATTCCATACAATTCAGTAACTTTTCCCTACATGATTTTCCACTATTTACTTTTCCCATTGCTTAGCTTTTCATCATAGGTTTGTAAATTTTAGATATTGGATTTTTTATTTGTCTACGTGGCAAAGTTACAGTGTAAGTATGGCGACAACAAAAAAGTAATTTTGTATCAAATATAAATTGTAAACATTGATTAATTACAAGTCATACGCTTTAGAAATGCTGTATATAAAATAACAAATGTCAATTATTTCAATGTAAGAATTTCTTCTCAAAGGATATAAATATAGGGGCAAGACGGCCAGTATGGCAATGTTACCCTAAAAGCGGTATATTCTTTTAATACATTTTTTTTGGTAATGGATAATTCTACGTCACGACATAGCATGAATAGAACATGACATATTTGCTTATCTACGACGTTTATTTCAACTCAATTAATCCAAAATTAACGAAGTTTCGCTTACGAGATTTGCCTGTATCACAATACAACATACATCTTTTCGGACATTTTAGGTTACAACTGTAACCCAATGGAACATTGAATATAATATTTCTAAGTGAGGTAGCTAACAATGAGAATTCAGCAAGCAAATAAATTTACGATACAGACTGTGCTACTTAAATTGTTTGAAGTTGTGGCAATGTTACCCGTCGTTACCTTACGATTTAGCGGTCATTGTTACTTGTAACCCAATGTTGTTGTCACGCCTCCTTGATAACAGGAGGCGATAATGACGGCTGCCTTTCGTTCGCGTTAACGTAAACCAATATTTTATATTTATTGTGGAATATTACAGTATCATAGTGTTTAATAATTACTATTATATATTTTTCGATCTTTGCATTTGCATTTGCATTTGTTTGCCAACGGTCACAGTATCGTATTATTTATTAACTTTTAATTATTTTACTTTCTGCTTACACACAATACTGTAAGGCTAAAAAACTCATCCGATATGTTTGCAAATACACTGCATACCTTATACAATGAATTCAATACCAGAAATATATTTTCATTTAAAGTTTTGAATAAAAAATTAATTGCTTGAAAGTTTTTAGTTTTCGCATCAAATGTTCTACGATTTCAAAAGAGTTTTACAAAACATGATGACTGAGATGTGTTAATTCTGAGAGAAATTGTGGTATAAATAGTATTACATAACCATTGTGGCGTCGTAGACAATGGGCCAAGAAGGTACCGTTAGGCCAGTGAATGGCTACAGGCGGAAGTTGGGAGACAAAGGCGGAGGCTGGCGCAGACGGCGTGGCAGGGCCAAAAATACCTCTTGAATGGCTAAAGGCTGCTCTACAATAGCCCGCGAACGGGAACGGCAACGCGAAGGCGAGGACGGGAACGGGAACGCGAGGGGCGTGCGCTTCACAATAAACGCCAACGGGAAGAGGAACAGCGCTATGAACCTGTAGCAGCAAAAACGAGTACTTCAGGAGAGTCGCCGAAAGCACTTCTAGCTGCGCTACTCTGTTTCCTCTTTGCTTTGCCATCTGTCAGTGTTTTGCTTGTGGTAGTATGAATAATGAATACTTTAACGAAAGAATATTAATGAAAAAAATAATTCATCAGAATGGAAAAATGCAAAAAACTACTAAGAACTTATGGAAAATACAACTAACGAAAGTTTAATCAATAAACAAAAGACTCTAATGTACTTAAATGAAACAAAAAAAATGTTGTGGGAAATTTTAATTCTATATATTAATATGAATAGAAAACGAAAAATACTGAATTCACTAAAAAGAACTAAAACAATTCAACAACGACTAACTAACCTCAAACCCTAACCTCGCTAATCCACGTTGTAACCTCAACTCCGCTCCAGACCAGTTTCGCGCGCAGACGCGCGCTCGATCAGCTGGAATGGCCGCTCTACAATAGCCCGCGAACGCGAACGGCAACGTGAAGGCGAGGACGGGAACGGGAACGCGAGGGACGTGCGCTTCACAATAAACGCCAACGGGAAGAGGAATAGCGCTATGAACCTGTAGCGGCAAACACGAGAACTTCAGGAAAGAGTCGCCGAAACCAAAGCACTCCTAGCTGAGCTACTCTGTTCACTCTTTGCTTTGCCATCTGTCAGTCTTTTGCGTGTGGTAGTATTAATAATGAATATTTTAACGAAAGAATATTAATTAAAAAAATAATTCATCAGAACGAAAAAATGCAAAAACTACGAAGAACTTATGGAAAATGCAACTAAAGAAATTTGAATAAACAAAAAACTCCAATGTACTTAAAAAAACAAAAAAAAAATATTTTGTGGGAAATTTTAATTCTATATATTAATATGAAAAGAAAACGAAAAATACTGAAATCACTAAAAAGAACTAAAACAATTCAACAACGACTAACTAAATCCTCCTCAAACTCTAACCTCGCAAATCCACGCTGTAACCTCAACACCACCCCAGACCAGTTTCGCGCGCAGGCCGCGCGCTCGATCAGCTGGAAAGCTTCGCCTCCATTTGCTGTACTCTCACTGGTCGAGAGGCTTCCCGTTCCCGGGGCGAGATAAATGTTGACCATCTTTCGCGTTCCCGTTCCCGTCAAGCTTCGCGTTCCCGTTGTGTTGTGAACGCCTGCCTGAGATGTCCGCCTTTCAACTTTCTTTGCGTTCGCGTTCGCGTTGCCGTTCCCGTCCACGGGCTATTGTGGAGCGGCCTTTAGGGACGGTCGCGGTATGCGGCTAAGGGAGAGAAAAGGTTGCCGGAAATAGACTCAAACTATTAGGTAAAAGTTGTAAATATTTTTCTTTTTGTAAATACATATAATATTTTCGTTGATGTCGTCTGTGTGTATTCCACTACATCACACCATTATTAAAGACGAGAAACACGTGCGGTTTAACCACGATGTAAGAAATATATCTTACTTTTAGCACTACTATTTTAATTAGAGGTTTTTAAATTGGAGTTATTGAACGAAATTAAACATCATTCAGTCATCTGTTTACTTACAAGTACTGATAAACATTATCTCTTAGATTAACGCGTCTGATTAGTGAACATCAAAGGAAATAACAGCTTTTAAGAAGGTGAGATTACGATACCGTCGGCAGTAATTGTTCTTTTATCTGCAAATTGTACGAGCAAGAATATACCACCAAACTGTTTTTAATATTTTATTTAAAGCATTCACTATAATGTGGTGAAAATTCAGATTTCTTAAAATTAAGATTGGGTTTTTATTTCCTTTGGTCTCGGCTAGCTGTTCGGAATTGTCATATACTCCACCTAACTGCCATCAATCACCGCCGAAATAACATATTTTGAAAATTTCTCAGTTTTTAGGTTTACTAATAGTAGGACCGAAATATTATTTTAAGAATATTAAAGGTGAGTAAAATGTCGTCCTAAAAGGCAATTTTCATTGAAAAATTTGAAGCCATTCTTGAGAAAATGGCATTTAAGCGTGACTATAAACACGAAATTTGAAGCTCTTTTTAACAGAAAATGTTTGAGTTTTCGAAAAACTTCATTAGAAGTCATTTGAAGTACGTTAACTCACAAATATAATAGTGTCTACAAATTGCTGGAAATCTGCATATTAACGGTGTGAGAAATTCTTCAAGAAATTACATTTGTGTGTGCTTTACCCACAACAGCATTCCATCTTCTTCTGTCTTCCGCTATCTTCTTCCAGTTCTTCACCTTCATGATACTAAGGTCCTTCAACACTTCATCTTTCCATCTTTTTTTGGGGACGGCCTCTCATCTGTTTTGATAAGAGGTTACCTTCTATTATCTTTTTAGGCATTCTTGATTGTTCCATCGTTTCTGTATGTCCTAACCATCTAATCCTTTGTGCTTTGATAAATCTGACAATATCTTTTGCTTCCAATATTAAATTGATCTCATCATTACGCCTATACCTCTTGATCTTTGATAGGTCCATATATTTTCCGTATTATTTTGCGTTCAAATCGCCTTAACTCATTTACATAATTTGTTGTTAATTTCCAGGCCTCTGCCCCATATGTTACCACAGGAGGTATTAAGGTTTTATATATTTTCATTTTCGTGTTACGTCTTATTGATCTATTTCTTAATATTTGTATATTTATATAACACGCTTTATTCTCTGCCTTTACACGTTCTTCGATGTTCTCCTTCATATCATTCTGATTACTAATAAGAGTTTCTAAATATTTGAATTTGGTAACTCCTTCAAAGGTTTTACTCAGTATCTTGATATTTTGGGGGCTCCTTCTTTTGTGTAATGTAGAAAGTACCATCTGGGGCAGGCTGTTCCAACTCGGTCTCTCGCGGGCACGGGCGCCCGCGGGCGCGCCCGTGAATAGAGCGATGGCTGGCAGTGGAAACCAAAACCCCTATTTCTGTCTCATCAAATACCTTGCCATCGTCGATGCAGTTGGAGATAACAGATTTGAAGATCTCCTCACCTATAAAGGACATATATTTTAATACCCTTAATTTTTCGCGATATCAGAATTTACATGTGGAAGTTTTTCCCAAGCTTGATAAAATTCAGCTAGGATTATATCTATATTTGCGCCAACATATTATTGTGAGCAGCTTTTCTCTACAATGAAAAGAATAAAAATCTAAGAAAGAACCCAACTTCAGGACAAGACATTAAAGAGTGTCCTACGCATCGCAACAGCTCAAGGACTGACGTCAGAAATTGCTTCACTTGTTAAGAAATATATATCGAAAATTAATTTCATAAAATATTATTGTTGAATTGAATCGAATTTTACGTTTCCTGTTGAACTTGAAAATTTCTTTCTGAGCATGAGCCCCGGCGTGCCCTCTGCTCCCCAACCTAACCGCTCCCTGCTTCGGCTATCAGCATGGATTGTCGCCAATGGCCAAGGCCAACTCACGCCCCGAGGGCTCATACTTCGCTGGGCGCCGGCAGCGAATGTTGACAGCAGTCGTTGCCCGCCAGTCTCCGTCAGTGCCCACGGTGGCTGGCGGGCGCCCGTATGCCCGCCAGCGGGCAGCTGGGTTGGAACAGCCTGTTATTGGGCAACAGGGCAACCTGTTATATATGGAACAGCCTGTTGTAGGTCGTTTTACTATTAGGGCAATCCTTTCCGCTTTTCTTTCCATTTATTCATAACAGGTTATTAAACATGTTTTGTTTCTAGCTATTATGCAAATATCATCTGCATATGCACATATTTGTACTGATTTATAAAATATCGTACTGGTATGTGTTAACTTATTTATTATACTATGTATTGCTATAATAGAGTAGCTGATAGATTGTCTTCTTGCTTTACTCCTGTCTCTATTGTAATAGGTCTTTTGTTACCACATTGTTATAGGTAATTGCTCTTTTGCTAACACATTTAATTACTGCTTTTGTACTTTTCATTGTCATCTTAATCAGATTTACGAATTTTTCTGGTATTCCTATGTCATAGAGTGTTTCATAAAGGAGCTTCCTATTTATACAATCGAATGCTTGTTTATAATCAACAAATAATAGGTGAATATCTATATCATGTAGTTGAATTGTTTCAATAATTTGTCTTATTACAAATATTTGATCCACTGTACCTTTTTAATAAAATCGAAATCCACATTGGTATTCGATAATTTTCGCAGAATACTTTCGAAGTCTCTGATTTATTTTTCCTGATAATACTTTGTAAACAACATTCAGTAGAGTAATTCCCTTTTAATTTTCACATGCCAATCAATGTTTTGGTCTATTCCACTTCAGAAAGTAAAGTAGATTGTTCTGAAATTACTTTTGTAGCATAATCTTAGCTGAGTACAAGATCATTTTCGAAAATATGTTTGTAGTAGAATTATCTTCAATTATTACCATCAAGGTCTTTTTTGAAAATATTCTCGTAGTGTAATCGTATTTGCTGTGTTGATACATTACAATAACTTATGGAATTATGATGTTTAATTATTTTATTTTTGTTTTAAATTTCAAAAAGTAGTTACTAATATTCAAATCCTATAGGGAAAGTTATGTAATGCTGCGCGAGAAAACGGCGGATTTTCGGCAGAAAAACAAACTCTTATTACAGAGCCCTGGTAACGAAAAAGTGGATAAATACAGTGCTAAATTAAGAAAAAAATCTCCTAACACATGGTGCAGCCAGAATCCGTATTTTGTGAGTCCTTGATACCGAAAATCCAATTGAAAGCAAAACGTCAGTCCGTCTGTGAACAACGCTAGCGACTAAACCGTTCAGCCGATTTTCTCCAAAATTGATATTCCCCGACCGATCTGAATATTCTCGTATTCTCTTGAATTTGAAACCGATATTTTAATTTTGATGGGTACTTTACATGAAGCCCCTGGGACATGTTACAAATATTCAAAAACATGGCGCCAACAATTTTCACTAAATTTTGTTTTTGGATAGCCTGAAGATCATTTAACAGAACGGCGTAGATCTTCCGTTGGCTGAGAACTCTGATTTTTCGAAAATTGAAAAAACTCAAAATTTGTTCGGCATCTTCCTACAACTACAACTATGAAGATACAATTTTTGTTCTTAATGAAATGTGTTCATAAAAACAAGTCTTCAAATAAGGTCATATTCAATTTTTCAAAAACATAAATATTTTTTGAAAAATTGTGTCAAACAGACACTTTTTTATTTTCTTTAAACCATTTTTTCTTAAAAACCGCACAAGGTTTTTTGATTAAATTGGGACTTGAGATAGCATAAAGGAAGCTTAAGAGAATGATGCAGGTTTCATGTTCGTTAAATTGCTTGATTTTGCAAAACTTTTTAAAATTTTAAAAACATTTTGGCGTCTTTCTACAACTACAATTGTGAAGACACGATTGTTTTTCTTAATGAAATATGCTCATCAAAAATAGATCTTCAAATAAGGTCATCTTGAATATTTTGAAAATATGAGTCGTTTTCCTATAATTTCCTGACAAACATAATAGCCCGCTCGGGATTCACTGCGCTTCGTTTTCGTCGTTTTCTTTTTAAAAAGAAAACTAAAATTTTAAAAAATACAATTTTTCTCAATTAAATGTATTTATCAAAACTACATCTTCAAATAAGGTCATGCTTAATTTTTTCAAAATACGAGTACTTTATAATTTTGTCAATTCCGTGCGGGCAGTCAATTCCGAAACGCAGTCAATTTAGAATTTGCAAAAAATTGGGGATTTCAATAAAAATGAGACCTGCACCATTATCTTAAAGTCCTTGGCACTATTCAACAACAAAATAGTGTTTTTGTTTGTGCATTATTCAACAACAAAATAGTGTTTTGAATACAAAAAAATTAGTGTCACTTTTTTGAAAATGTTCGAGGGGCTTCATGTAAAGCACTCGGGTCATTCCATGCAAAATTTCAGGTTTTCTGACAGTGAGTCTCAGATTTTTTTCATATTTTATTACATTAATCTACTAATGATGAACAGTTAAAAGACAATTTATGGAATTAATATCTTTAGCAGTTTATCAACAATTACGGGTTAAACATGTACGATGACACAATACACTCAATAATCAAAATAATTATGACGATCATAAAATGAATAAAACTTTAAAAACCGGTGCACTACTTTTAAGATAAATGATTATATTTTAAGCAGTTGATAATATATTAAGGATTGAGGTATTTGTTTATAATAAAAATGCTAATAAATTAAACAAATACATTTTTCTTCAAAAGTAATATTTTCTTTTCTTTCATATTTTAGACACTGCAAGATGAACCAATAAATAAGCATTCTGCAAACTGTCGCGATGGAATCTTAAAAAATGCGTAAGTTATTCAGTAAAAAGTACACGTGCATTTTGCTCTTAAGGTTGCAAGTCGCGTGCCCTTGTCCAGCGAGGGGTGACGCAAGGTCGTACGCAGGCACCGCCAAGTTAATTCCCTAGGGATATCCATCGATGCCTTCAAAGGGATCCTGACACCAGTTTACAGGCTTAGTTTTCGCGAGTTACTGTTCAATGATACATCGTGGAAGAAATTGCCAAAGATTGTGAATACGTTTAACAGGGTTTGGTGCTGCAATCCATTCGGACTTGAAAAAGCACAAAAGTCGGGTGGGTAAGAGAAAGATAGCAGAGGCGATGCGGAAGAAAATGTCAAATTTAGTGGCAGGAGAAGCAATATGCGTTCTGTGTCGTCACAAAATATCCAAAATGCCCAATGTAGATCTTAGTGACTCAACTGAAACAGACAGTGAAGTGAAAACATCAAGTGAAGAGGAGTACGTAGCCCCAGGAGTTGTAGAGGAAGCCACAATCAGTAATGAAAACATTTTGAATCCTCTGGGTCAATCATCATTGTCATTGCGAAAACAAACCCGAGAGAAATCGTAGGCAAGGAGAAAGGTGAGTGCCGTAAATAAAACAGTTTCTGAATTATTTCATGTAAGTACAGAAAGCAATGAAGGAGAAGAAACGTTGACACAATTCAAAGAAAAATTTTCAAATATGAAAACATCTAATGAGAAATACATGATTTTAACGTGTTTACCAAAAAGTTGGAGTAAACAAAAAATAATGGTCGAATTTGGCGTATCTCTTCATGTAGCTCGTTCGGCAAAATTAACACCTCGAGAAGTAGTTTTGCGAAATCTACCATCGCGCCGCGGAGGAAAAAAGTAACACCGAGTGTTGATGAAGAGGGCTGGGCTCTAGCAGCTGAGATGAGTTCGTTCACGGAGCGCCGGTAAGATATTTATTCATAACTTTAAAATCATTCAAGATTCCTTGATGAAATTTAAAGAGTAGCTTGAAAGTAGTTTCAGCAATTTTTCTTCCAAAATTCAAGAATTTAAAAATATTACATTTTCATTTATTGCATTTTTTAGAATTTGTTTACTTCCTAATTGTTAAAGACTTGTAGAAAACATATCTTTATCGTAAAATTATCCTTTACATTTCTTCTACAAATAGTGTTACTTTCATATTTTTTGCTTGTTTGCATATCATCAGAAAAAAATCATAACGGAATGTCTACAGACTGCTAACCTAATATTTCAAGTGCCCATTGTTGCTAAACAATGGCTGATGAGACAAAAATATTGTACCTGGTTCATGCAGGTATCATGATAAGTAAGATGGCAAAATATTTTTAAATTCTGAGATGTAGTGTCAGATTTCCTACTTTTTTGCATGGAATGACCCACCCCCAAAATTAAAATATCGGTTTGAAATCCCAAGAGCCACGACATCAGTCAGAACGATAAAAAAAAATCAAAATTGGAGAAATTTTGGAAAAAAAATCGGCTGAATGATTTAGGTGCTAGCGTTGACCACAGACGGACGTTTTGCCGTCAATCGATTTTTCGATATCAAGAATCAACAAAACAGGATTTCTAGCTACACTATGTGTCAGAGGATTTCCCCCCTTTTAGCAACCACTTTCACCCACTTTTTCGTTACCAGCGCCCAGCAATAAGCGTTTTTGTTTCGAAAATTCGCCGTTTTCCGGTGAACTTTTTCTTCTTAAGAAGTTCCTTCTTTTCTTACGAAGTTTCTTCTCTTCTTAAGAAGTTTATTCTTAAGGGCGAGAAGGTAAAAAGTATTTTAGGCGTCGATAGTTAGCATCGGGGAAAAAGTTGAGGACAAGACAGAAAAGATAGTTGAGACTAAAGAGATCACGAAACTCACTAGTACGAGAAAATGAATTCCGTTCTTTACCACTAGTTAATAATGTAAATATTTTAAGTAGATACGCGGAAGAGCAGAGCTTATTGTCTGAGAGCTGCCTGCCATTAGTTATATTGAAACAAAATGATAAATATTCAACGAATGGTTTAGCATACACGTCGTTGGTCAGACATTTACTCGATTACACCGCTAGCTGTTGGGACCCATATAGAACTGGGGAAAGCCAGAATATTGAAAGCGTTCAGAAACGAGCGGCTAAGTTTGTTGTAGGCAAAAAATTAAAAAAAAACTAGTTGTACTACAGAATGGCACAGAATTTTCCGTACTAGTTTTCTATTTCCTTGGGTTTCGGCTAGTTATTTGAAATTGCCACATATTCTTGCTAGCTGCCATCTATCGCCGCCCAAGTACATTTTTTTCACATTTTCTTAATTTTTCGTAATGGTTCCTAATGGTAAAACGAAAATATTAATTTTAACATATTAAAGAACAGTGAAATCTCGTCCTAAATGGCAATTTTCTTTGAACAAATTGGAGCCGTTTAAAAAAAATTTACGTTTAAGCGCTACTAAAAATGCGAAATTTGAAACTCTTTTTCACAGAAAACTTTTGAGTTTTCGAAACTTCATTTGAAGTCATCTGAAGCACATTAACTCATAAATACGAGTACAATAGTGTTTACAAATTGCTGAAAATGTGCGTATTAAAGAAGTGAGAGATCTTTCAAAACAATTACATCTATGTATTTTTTGCGAAACAAAAAATACTCCATATTGAACTTTATGTCACATAAAAGAGTGCAATTAGCACTATCCGTTCCAAAAGTTTGAAGAAAACATTTGGAGCCATTTAAGAGAAAATGGCGTTTGAGCGTTTCTGAAAATGCGGAATTTTGAGCAAGTTTTGACAGGAAACGGTTGAATTTTCGCGAAACTTTACTTGACATTATTTAAAGCACATGTACTCATAAGTATATTAATGTAAACAAGTTGCCGCTAGTGTAAATATTACCGACGTGAGAGACAAGTAAAAAAAACATTTTTGTAATTTTTGAAAAAAAAAACAAACAAAAGAATTGAGTAACATGACGTTTATGTCATCTCATAGAGTACACTAGGCACTATCCCTACCAACAGTTTAAAGAAAAAATTTGGAGCCGTTTTTGAGAAAATATTGTTTTTGTATTTTTTTAAAATTGCACACATTTCACTCAATATTGCGCAAAAACGACTAAAATTTTCAATAAAATGTACATGAACTTAATCTTCAATTTTGTATTTGGATGAAGATGCCAAAAAATTCAAACTTTTGCAATTTTGGAAAATTTATAGTTAACCCTGAAAATAGGATCTACGCCACCTTGATAAGTGTATTTAACACTATTCTTAACAGAAATTTAAAGAAAAAATTTGGAGTTTTTGAGAAAATTTTGTATATGTCCAGGGGCTTAATGTAAAGTGCCCCCAAATTTTATAGAATCTTTTTCAAAATCTCAAAGCTTCGACTCGAACCAGATCGACCGGGGAATATCCATTTTGAAAGAAATCGTACGTACGGTTTAGGTGCTAGCAGTGTTCTCAGACTGATGGACAGACGGACGTTTTCCTTTCAATTGGTTTTTCGTATTGTCAGCGCACGGCGTTCTCGTCGGAACGACACAGTGTGAATTGCGCCGGCCCGGCGGTAGCTCAGTCGGGTCCCAGTTCCTTTTGAATTGGATGGTGGAAGGAGGTAGGCGGTCACTACTTCATGAGATAAAAATAAAACATAACTGATAAGCACAGAATTTATTTATGACGAGCGTCAGGGAAGTTACACTGAAATAAATTTAAAGAAAAGGACCCTACCTAAGGAGCTGATTTAAAAGAAAGTTTAAAATTAAAAGAAATCAAAAAAATAAATTCTAAAATTACAAACAAGTTTGGTTTATAATTCTGATTACAATTTGTGCCAGACCGCGGCAACGCTTGTACGATAATATGGCCAATAAAGTCCTCGTTGCGCTTGAAGAGCGTGAGAAAGAACCCATTAGCGTGGGTTTTGCCTGTTCGGCAACTTATGTTATAAAGGGTAGCAGTGGAGCTTCGCCAGCAGGGAAGCTTGCCCGGTCGTTGACCGCATCAGCTGGGGCGGCAACACAGGCTAGGCTGGGCCGCGGCGGCGAGGGCAGCGGCTGGCTGAGGGACTCCCTTGTAGTCTCCGAAGTTCCCAGACGTCTTCACCCCGTCCAGGCGGTGGCGTTGGCGTCAGATCACGGTGTGGCTCAGATAATTCAGGGTATTGGTTACAAGGCGAACATTCGCCTGTCGCTAATTTCGCGGGTCTTTAACTGGCTGAATAAAATTCCTCGAGAACATTAATCGTGATCTAGATGGCGGATTCAGTTTGCCCAGATTCAGTGAACTGCCTAACAGTGTCCGAAAGCGGCTGGCTTTGGCACCGTTCCGCAAAAAAAAAAAAGCTCGGCCCGATCCCGTGAGAATTCGGAATTAAGGAAAAGAAACTTTTCCTGTGGAACTATGTGGAGTCTAATAACGGCCTCCCAGCGAGCGTTCCTTGCATGAACCTCACCCTTCGAGTCCCACTTGTTCTCTCCTCTCTCCCGACGTACGCTCCTCGCATGAACCTCTCGCTCCCCCCCCACGCAAATCGTTCCTTCGTTTCCAAACTCACACCTTCCTCTGGTACATGTTGCCTGATTGGTCTAGATCAGTGGCAATCAGCTATAGAAATTCTCTAAAATTTTCCATACGCCGGTCATTCTTTTTCTCTCTCTTGCTTTTAGCACTTGAACGTGCGCAATGGCACCTCTGTAAACACTCGTTTTGATAACGAAAGCTTGTTAATGTTCCTGGGTTTCCCTTATTGAGTTAGACATGAACTGCTTGTTGTGAGGAACAAATTACCTCGTTTATTTTTATGGGGGGCGCCCAAAGGAGAGTGGATCCTTTCTTCCGGGCGGGTGCGATCGTGCACAGCTGCAGGTCATAAATTCCTTTTGAATTTGGGTCACTGATAAAGAGAGATTCATGTAAGAACAAGCAATTTTGACAGCTAGTGCTGGCAACATAACCGAAGGTCTGTGGTCGTTGTGTCCTTGATCCCATTGAACTCTCCTTCCTCGATTTGTTCGTTTGCAGTTGGCTAACTTGTAAATGGTTTCGACGCTTCCTTTTGTGATGTCCTCGTCCGACGAAAATATAGTGCGCCACGAGAAATAATTGAAATTAGGAAGTGCAGTGCTATGTGCTCTTCTGTAAAAATTTCTTTTTTTATAAACATTATATGGAATTTACTTTTTGTGTGATAAGTATTATGTTTATTTTAAAACCTAGTCTTGAATGTAAGGTGCGTACGGGTGCACGTGTTTCCTGGCTCTTGTGTTGTGTTGATTGTGAACTTTTCGTGGATCTGTGCTTTGAGTTTTTATTTATTTTTTAAATGATAACGCCATTGCGAATCATGGAACGTCGGAGTGGTCGCAGGGGGTCTCCTTGTTCACGCCAGCGACAAGACGATATTATATTTCTCGCGAGGAAAATTCCAGAAATGCAAAGGGAAGGAAGGTTAGAATCCGGTTCTGTTGTGAGCCTCATATCGGAATAGCTGAATCTGAGCAAAAGTACTGTTACGAAGTAAGTTTTTATATTATAATTACACTTTAATAGCTGTTGTTGTGCAATTGATAAAAGTGTAACTGAAGGAATTCTGTTTATTTAGGTATTATAAAAAGGACATCAGTGAATTGAGAACTCCTGGGGAGAAAAGAAGACGAAGAGCATATGTAATAGACAAAGTAGACATATTTGGCAAAGGAATCATCAGGAAAATTATTTACGGGATGAGTGAAAAGGGCAAGTTATAATTTATATTTTATTACTTGTCCTGTATATTTATTTTGTAGTAGTATAGTACAGAAAAATCAGAACTGTACTGTATTAATGGGTAAAGTAACAAAGTTGATCCTGTTGTAGTATAGTTTCCTTATATTTTAATTAATGAAACTGTAAATTTTGTCGTCTATTACATATCACTTTATCTTCAATAGATCCACATTGGGTTGCCTGAGAATGAAGTAATTGGCCCCGGACCATCTTTCAGATTGTACCTTTGAGACTGGATATTACTAATTTTCTAGGGAAGTATTTTCTTGATCCCCAATAATGACAAGCCATGGTGCTTTAAGAGAGGAAATATTCAACTAAAAAATAGAATACTGTAACCGATAATGCCTCGCCCCTCGTTATGGGCGCAACTGCCACCGCTATGATGCCACGCCCCAATTTATGGGCGCAACTGCAACCGTTTTACTAATAATATTTATCTAATTCATATCATCAACTGGCCCCAGGTTATGGTGCCACTGCAACCGGTTCTACTAAATTTACTTTAAACCTTTCCTTACCGTCTCGCCAAAATCACTACGATTTATTTATCACGTGGTTACAGAAAATTTTTGTTGGTCATAGGTCGTGGCTGGCCCCTACGGGAATTACCTGTAAACTACGTGTAATACTACAGCATACCCAGGCTTCTATTACTTGAAATAATAACACATCTTTTTGTAAGAAAAGGGAGAACTTTCGAAATTCCGTTCTCCTTTAATTTATTTCTTTTCAAAACATGGAATTCTCTCGCTTTCGTAAAGCCCTTACCCGATCACTATACAACATGTAAATACAAAAATGCAAAATTTCATACATACACATACGCTTGGCAACGTCAACAATACATATGCTACAATAACACTTCAAATCCAAACAACAAAACCAACTGACTTCTATTTAACTTATGCAGGAATTCCTTTCTTTGGCAAGATATGTATCTAAATTTCTTTTCGTACGTATGTTGACCAATTTTAATAATAATAAAATAAAAACACATTTATTTTTTATACAACTTTGCTCAGCAACAACTCGCATGCATTATGCTTTAAAAATACTTCTCAGCATCTCTCTCAATTGATTTGCAAAAGTTTACATTAATTCGTCTAAACATATTGATCTTGTACAGAATTTTTTTAACTTGGAATACAATGCAAAACAAAACTGCGGGCACTTCCCTTTGTCGACTGCAGCCGCCACGGCGTCGTTGCCCAAACACGGTCACCAGTTTGCGTTCCCCAATTGCACGCGTCGACATATCAGCTCACACCAGTTCTGCGTCCGCCAACTTCCACCAGAAAACCATAGCCTCCACGAAATTTATAATTACTCGCGACTGCGATTTTTTTAAAGCACAAACCAAATAAACTTCTTTTTTAAGGTTCGCCGCGTCAGTATCTATTCTTATGATAAAGTCCTATGTCCATTAGCACTGCACTGCTCGATAAAAATGTTCTAAGTTCGATTTGTATAAAATTTCAAAACCGCCTAACATAAATTCGATGTTGCTATCATAAGTCCTGACTCAAAAGTGACATGAAATCAGCGGCGATTCACCATGTAACTTCGTGCTATTACATGCCGACGAATTCCATTCTTGCATCTCCATTGTTGCTTCATGGATTTTTTCTAAAATTCAATATAGTTCAATTCATATTAGTTATTTTACCATGACTCTACGTTTCTTTATTAATGCTCATGCTCAATGTCCGAGTTTTATTGCCAAAACATACTTTTCTAACGCTTAACATGTCGAAAATGATGAATTTCTAGGTCGAAATCATGCACTGCTTCGTCAATTGTTTTTAACATTATTAACATACAATATTTCTTCAAATAAATAATTCCGACGTTCTATAAGTCTTTTAAGTATTCCACAATTTCGTTAATTTTAAATAATGATTTGCAACGCCTTTCGTCGCCCACATCAAGGTTTCTTCATAAAATCTTGCCATTTATGTTATTGTATTTTGACGTGACACGTGAATTTTTCTCCATATCTACACATTCAAAATTTAAGTGAACCCGTCGTCCGATCGCGTCCAAACAAAGACCAAAGTGTTGATTTATTTCATCTCTAATTCACTATTTCGTCAGACTTTATTTCTGTACGCGTTTTCAAAATTATCAAATATGACTTTCCGCGGCGCGTTATTCTTTTGTTTTGCCACTATCGATTCACGTACAGGCTGGCCGCTTAACTATAGTCTAATAAATGTTTACATTTACTTCAAAACTGTTTATAGGGAATTTCGGGGATTCTATGCCATAGATGAAATCATTACAATACTAATTAACAGTTAACTAAATAGAATACTAATGCAATTGTCTTTTTGTTCTAGGAAACTTCTCCTGACACATGAAAATAATTAAATTATATATATACACAAATTTAAAGAATAAAAATCTACAAATACAATTCACAACGCAACTTTAAAATACAATCTACAAATACCATACAATATAAAAAATTTATTGTAAATTTTTAAACATATAATGCAATAATACATGTTTGAACATATAATTGTAATTGTAAACATTTAAAAATATATTGTAAATTTTTTAAATGTATATTGTATGGTATTTGTAGACTGTATTGTAAAGATGTGTATTTTATTTGTATACCATACAATATACATTTAAAAATATATATTGTATATCTTTAAATGTATATTGTATGGTATTTGTAGATTGTATTGTAAAGATGTGTATTTTATTTGTAGATTGTATTTTCAGATTGTGTTGTGTATTGTATTTGTAGATTTTTATTCTTTAAATTTGTATATTGCTTGTGCCAGTTTTCTTTGTATCAACAAATGTATTATTTAATTTTCCATAATGATAGGATACTGTTTTGGAACTTCGAGGACGATACAGATCTGCCAATGGAGGTAGCTACACACCCTGTCATGTCTTTTCAGGTATTCGGTCTGTGTCGATGTTGCTAGGATTGGACAAGCTGAGACAATATGATCAATGGTTTCTACTTGCTCCAGGGAAATGCCGCATTTACCATCTTGGGAAATTTACATCATCACATCTCCCCCCGACTAGACGACGCTCACTCGCTGACACCGTCACGATGAGCCGGCGTAACACCCTTGGTTCGATTCCCTGTCAAGTCATTGTTGCTCGATATTGGCAATCCACACATTGTTTTGATAAACACGAGCCGGTGTATTGCAACCTCAGAACACTACCGTTCTCGCTTGAACACCTGCTTCACAACACTTCTTTATAACATTTCTCGAGCCCCACAGTCGCACTTACGCACGTCCGATGCACTGCACGTCTTTTGTCATGTATGCGACACTGTACGGTCGTCCGTGACAACAACAACACAAAAAACTTACTCTAAACAATCTTGCTTTCTTGCTTATAAACTTACAACTAAACTTACAACTAAATACGTACAATTAAACAAATAACAAGCCAAGCAACTCATCAACACACACACGACCTACAAAATGACATTTATTTTCTCCTTTCCGCCCATTACACTTGTATTGTATTGGTTGAAACATAAAATCATCAAATTACACCTACTTCCTCCCCCTTGGCTATCGCGTGTGCTTAGTTTACACATGTCAACACGACGTCACACCTGTCTATTTCTTTGCTTATCGTTCTTTACTTCATCCTGACACCTACTCATTTCTTACGTCATTTCTTTAACTTGACATCCGTTATGTTATGCAGACCAATCTTTTGTCCCCCCTCTGGCAATGACAACGTGTTGTTATGCAAGACTTCCGTGACTATATACGGGCCCTCAAAAAGCGGAAAAAATTTCTTAAACAATTTCTGCTCGGACGACGACGAGTGCGGCGATCTTAATAAAACTTGGTCGCCCACGCGGTACGCCCCCCGACAGAAACTCCTTTGGGCCTTCTTGTTTCGCCGATCTTTTCAGCTGTTCGTATACAATCTGGTAGGAGGTGGCGCTTCGTACCGGGGAATAGTTACGGCATTCAGTTTTCGAGCATCCAGGCAAATGCGTATCTTCCCGTTCTTCTTAATGACAACAACCAGCAGACTCACGTACGGAGTGATTGCCCTCTTTATAACTCCCCTTTCTTCCATTTCTCTAATTAGTTCTCGCACCTGTGTCCTGTGCGCTTGTGGTATGGGGGTATTGCTTCGTTGAAAACGGGGTAGTATCCTTCACTTCCAAAGCGAATCACCGGCTCCAATGACTCTTGAAATATTCCGACGTATGTCAAGAGTAGTTGGCGCACCTTCTCTGGACAGCCCTCTTGGGCGACACCTTCCACGGCCGTGTCCACGTTCTGGAGAACCTCTTCCATATGGGTCAGCATTTCGTCTGCCGATTGCCGCTGTATCATGTTCAGCGACCACTGAGCCACCCCCAATACAACCTTGTGATCGTAGCGTCACTTTCCCAGTACCTACGTCGACAACGGCTTGGTAAGCCCTCAGTGCGTCCATCCCAATGATTACGTCACGCACAAGTCCACGGACGACTATCGCTGCCACTTCCACGGTCATTCCTCCCACGCAGAGTTCCACCCATATCTGCTTTCCGGTGGTACACGCCGCCTTCCGGTTCGCCATCACAACCCTCAGCTTCCTCGTCGGTAGCTCAACTAACTCGTGCCCATCTCGTCTAATCTTCTCACAAAATTCTTCCGATACCGCGCTGATACTGCTTCCCGTGTCAATTAATGCCTCTCCCTCCCTACCGTAACAGGTGCCTCTCAAAACCAAACACTTGCTAGGTTTCGCGCCCTTGTTGTTTTCTTCTTCACGTAATAAGTCCTCGCCTGATAAATAACTATCGCCGTCGCTATAACCGTAACAACTCCCTCTGTACATTCGTTTAAGCCGCCGCCGCCCCTTTCCGACTCAAACGTGATCAGATTTCCTGGCGTCGTTCGTACGACCAAGGAAGTGACACAATCTCTTCTCCCACATTCGATTGTTTCGCCTCATGGTGAGGCCGTTCCGTTCCCGAACGTTCAGCAGTGCTTTGCTTCGGTTTCGGCTGCTGCGGTTGCCCACCCTGCGGCTTCCCTGTCTTGCCGGTCCTATCGCCTGTGCGCACCTCCATCGCGCATAGATTCTCCGACTTCGGTTTTGACGAAAACTTGTTATAACTGCCAGCCCCGTGGTTTTGCGGTCTATGCTCGCCACCGTCCTGCTCATTCCCATAATTGATTTGATCGAAGCGAGTGACGCGTTCGATCAAATCGTCAATCGTTTCCGGTATGTTGTTCCATAACAAGTTTCTAATCTGGTTTGGCATCTGTCTAATCAGGATACGAGATTACCTCAGCGGGGTTTCAAGTCTTCGCTACATACTTTAAAAGCGCTTACTTTTCGAGTTACGAAGTCGCACATGTTTTCTGTGCCACCCTTCTTGTACCTTTCTGATATTAAGCGATATTTTAACTCAAACCTATGGTGTTGGTTCCAATACCGGTCTAAAAATTTGGATTTCCATTCCTCATATGATCGAGGGGTGGGCGTGAGAGTCTGCCACCAATACTGCGCCTTCGAGCTAAGCGCCTCTTCTACAAAACGTAACTTCATCGCCTCGGGAATCCCATTAACTAAAAAATAGTTCTTGGGAAACCTTGGTAAATTTTGGGAACCGCTTTTTTTATAATGTCGTGTTCTCAACGCCTGATCTTGGGCAGCTTTTACAAGTGCTTCCGATTCTGGCTTCATTCTTCCCCTTTTAAGCCACATAAATGATTGATCTTTATTGATCTGCACCTTGTCCATTCTTTTCAGGTATTGTCTGTGGAGTGGTTTGTCTCTCCACGATTTCTTTAACATTTTTTGTGTCTCACACTTCATGTTTAGCAGCATCAGAAGTTCAGTGTCTGTGTTATTCGACGTATCTTGCCTAGTTTTCTTCGCAATGCTTCTTGCTACACTAACAATGCCTCTGTTTCCCATTCTTCGGTCAGATTTCATGACCTGCCTCATTAGAGGGCCATCTTGATGGCTGACTACATACTTCCCCAACCCGACTATTGCGTTGTGCCAGGACGCCTCAATTTGCCTGAGGTCTCTTCCTCCTTCCTTGCGTGACACATAAAGTCTATGTATATCAGCTCGAGGGTGGGCGACATGATGCATTGTTAGCAGTTTTCTGGTTTTTCGATCCATGGTGCGAATGTCTTGCTCAGTCCAGTCCACTAGCCCAAAACTGTATTCGGCTATAGGTACCGCCAAACTACCTATTGCAGATATTTTATTCCTGGAATTCAGAGCGGACTGTAGGACCAGTCTCACTCTTCTAAAATACTCCCTACGAATTCTCTCTTTCATTCTGTCATTTGAGATGGTTTCACATTCTTCAATGCCCAGATATTTGTAAGTTTTACCTGGCTCAAGATCTTGAATCACAGTGTGCGTATCAATTTCAATGTTCTCAGATGTTGTGAGTTTCCCTCTTTTTAAATTGATTTTTGCACACTTGTCAAGACCAAACTTCATACAGATGTCATTGCTAAAGTCATTCACGAAAGATAGCATTTGGGAGAGAATCGCTTCATTCTTAGCAAACACTTTCAGATCATCCATGTAAAACTAATGTGATACTGGCCTTTCATCACCATGGAGCTTAAAACCAAAGTCAGCTTGCGACAACTGTCTCGATAGTGGGATCAAACTAATGCAAAACAGCAGAGGGGATAGTGAATCTCCTTGAAAAATACCCCTGTTAATCTGAATACTTCTGGTTTCTACTGCTTCCTTTCCGCTGTGGATTAGTAACCTGGTACTCCACGACTTCATACTAGCCTTGCAAAACTCAACAAGTCTAGGATGAAATCGATAGATCTCCAGGGTCTTCAAAATCCAATCGTGTGGTACACTATCAAAGGCCTTCTGGTAGTCAATCCAAGCCATGCTCAAATTACGTTTGCGTTTCTTTACATCATTCAAGATGACTTTATTCAGTAGCAAGATTTCCTTACACCCATAAGAGCCTTTACGACATCCTTTTTGTTCAGCTGGCATTAGATGATTCTTATCTAGATGTCTGTACATTTTGTCAGCTATGGCTGAAGTTATAACTTTGTACAGTACTGGCAGACAAGTAATTGGCCTGTAGTTCTTCGCCAAAGAGCTGTCTCCCGCTTTGGGTAGCAAATACGTGATGCCGCGTGTGAGACATTCCGGGAGTTCCTTTGGGTTTTCTAAAATTTTATTAACAGCCTTTGCTAGATGAGAATGTATTGCTGTTAATTTCTTAATCCAATAAATCTGGATCTTATCAATCCCGGGGGACTTCCAGTTTCCCATGTTCCTAATTGCTTGGAAGAGGTCCTCTTCCGAGAATTGGTGAACATCTTCTACTGTTTCTACAAGTTCATCGGCAGCATCAACTTCAGATTGAATCCAAGATGCGTCTTTGTTGTAGGATCTGCTCTCCTCCCAGATTCCTGCCCAAAACGCTTCGACGTCATCTTTTGAAGGAGTAACAGCTTTGCCATTCGGCTTTTGAGTCAGATTGCGATAGAATCTCTTCGCGTCTGTTTCAAGCAACCGGTTCTGTACACGGAAATCTATTCTACGTTTGTAACGTCTATTTCTTTGAGCCCATGCTTGAATTTTCTCTTTTAGCTTCTCAACTACCATTAGCCTGCTGGTGTCATTTTCAATATGATATTTTTGTTCAACATTGAATATTTTTCGTTGAACTTTAGAGGTGTGAGTTGATTTAGAAGATGCCTCAGCTAAGAGAGATATTTCGCGCCGCGTGTCGGCTATCCGTTTCATAATTCTGTTCATCCACGGGGGTACAGAGTTGTTTACTCTGTTTTGCTGTCGGCCGTCGGTGTTCTTGGCTGGCCCCAAAATTATCTGAGATACTAGATGTCCAGTTGCATATATGATGTGATTGATTTCAGTAATATCTAGATCTCTGCCTGGGGTCTCCACCACCTCATTTAAGACAGAATTCACTGTTTCTATCACTCTTTTAGCTTTGGCAGTTTCGTATATTCTCCTCAACGGTTCACGAGATTCAAGCGGAAGTTGACTAACTCTTTCTATCTCGCGCCGAAGGAGATTTCGCATTATGTCCTTATCGTGTAATTCATTGCCAGATGTAATGGTAATTCCATCCCATTGGTCAAAGTGATAAATAAATGTTCTTGTGGATTTTTCTTTTTTATGCACCTTTATAGGACAGTTTTCAAACCCATCTATTCATTTTAGATTATTGAGATATGTTCTGTTGATAATTAAGTATTTAAAATAGATAATAATTTGTTAAGTAGATGCTTGTAAAGGAAACAATTCTGGAGAATATTTAGTAAAGCCTTGAGTTGAGGATGCAAGAATACAAGTAAAAGATAGCGTTCACTGATAAGATGTTTTAATTAGTAAGAGTGAATTTAAAGGATGTGCCTATTATTCATCCAAGAAATAAGAGATGAAAATAGACAAACTAGATTAAGGAATGCATTGCCTTGTAGAACATTTTTGACATACAAAACCATTAAGTCACATTTGAGTTATGAGAGCAATTGTACTAAGTATGGAAAATGGAGGTGTAATTATAAATAAACCAATTTTCATTACAAAAATGCATGGGCCCTTCGCTGCGCTGTGAAACTCAAAGAAAAGGTATTTGAACGTCCCCTAAAAAATATTTTTTCTTTCTATTCACATTCGTGGCAGTTTTCTTTTACTTCATATGAGAGTATGTGAATATATTTTTTCACATGCGTAATTAAATTTCAATATTTCGCGGACTCGCGTACGTGCATTTACTTGAGCGAAACTCTTAGACTTCTGCATATATATAGTTCTCTTCACGGGAGCCATAAACAAACCCTTTGAAGTGGGGTTACGAAGAGGCGTGGCTGAACAGCTGCCGCGGCGGAGGGATACTTCTCTGAATTACATGTGATGTTCACTTGTTTAGCGAACTGTCACTGTTCTTACGTGAATTCTTCTATATGTGTTCGCAGGCCGGCGTTGCAGGCGAGGGTGGGGAACACTGTCCTTGTGTCTAAAATTCTATTTTATTATAAACTCACCGCTAATGTGCCGCCACAGTATCAAGGACCCACAAAAGACGGATTCTGACTATACCACGTGTTAGGGGATTTTTTCTTAATATAGCAACTGGATTTATCCACTTTTTCGTTATCACGGCCCAGCAGGGGATTTTTGTCTGGCGGAAATTCGCTGAAATGTTTTCGTGCAAAATAAAATACATATACTGCAAAATAAGATATATATTAAAATAAAATAAAAATGTTTTCGTGCAGCATTACATAACTTTCCCTACACTACGTAAATTACTCTGTATATACGTACGTCTATGGGAAAGTAAAAAACAACGAACAGATGTAGAAAAGTTTTCACTTGTGAATAGAACGATACAGGATTGGAATAACCTACGTGGAGCACCGTTTCAACAATCTGTTTATTGAATTTACTGAATTTAAAAATTATTTAAATAATCAATGAGGTTTGGTAGTGATGTTGATTAAAAGGAATATTTAAAATGTAAATAAATTCACCATTGGCAATATTGCACAACTAAACTATCAAGAGTATTGTCAGAAGAAAAGTATACGTATCTACAGTACATCACTTTGTATTATTGGTAATATAGGTAATTATATAATTGCTTTACTTACTTTCAACGTTCTTTTCATTGTATCATTTGGAGTACTTCTATCATTATTAATTATTGTATTTTTATTATTAATATTATTATTTTGAATTATTATTGTGTTATATTTAGAAAATTGTTTTAAGATTACTGCAATTGTAACTTGCTTCTGGACAACAGTCTACTTGCAAGGAATAACATTATTATTATTATGAAAACATGGTGTTTTAACATTACGTTAGTGTTCTATCATTGTAGTCGGCAAAAGAACTTATCCTCGAATTCGTTATACACTTCTGTAGATTTCCTATTCTTTGAGAAAAAAGGATAGTTATCACAGAAGTAATATTGTATTATACAAATTCATTAAACACTATTTCTAGTTTCGGAAATACTTATACTGACAGAAATTTTTTCAGCACTTCTTTCGGTTCACGACTGTAATCAATGTCTTAGACAGATATCGCTCTCATTTTCTTATCAAACTTCAAGACATGTATCATCCGTATCATTTTTTTCATTTATCTTCTTCCCGATCGACTTTCGTCTTTCGGGGATTTTAACGGGTACAATGTTACATACAATGAATTTACGGGGCCATCCTATGGCAAATGCGGGTCTCGGTGCAACCCTTCACTATTTTAAAAATTTCATATTTGAAATAGTTGACTAACGGAAGATTTGTATTTGTTGTCTGGAAGTAGAGGGAGGATGTTTGTGGGAAAGGGGGCAAATGATTTTATGATTCAGGGTGGGAAAAAAAGATCTTTGGGGAATCTGACCTAATGCGTGAAGGATAATATGCGTTTTGACCGAGATTTAATATTGGAGTGTTAGGACATGCATGGAGGAGAGAATAATATTTTTGAGAGGTAATAATATTTCTGAGAGGTAATCCGTATCATGACAACTTTCTTCATGAGCTTAATTTTTTCACGATTTGTCTATATGACTTACAAAGATCAATCTGGAATCCTACTGCGAAGGTATTATCAATGATAGTAAATGAGCACGAAAGAAGAATTATTGCAGTGACATTATTTCAATTATGTAATATTCATTAATTTAGATATGGATTTCTTAACAGCCCATGCATTGAGAATGTTGAAAAAACTGAAATGTGTCGAATTCAGCGGTGAGTTGCGTATTTGATTTATAAGCCATTGGAAATCAATGTAATAATTTACCATAACCAATTCAGAACTAGTGGTGCTACAGAATAGCACAGACTTTCCCGTATTAGTTTCCTGTTTCGTTTGGTTTCGGCTAGCTATTCGGACTTCCCAATTCTCTTGACAGCTGCCTTCTATCGCCGCCCAAACTACATTTTTTTGACATTTTCTTAATTTTTCGGTTTCTTAAAAGTAAAACAAAAATATTATTTTAAGAATATGAAAAAAACAATTAAACCTTGTTCTAAATGGCAATTTTCGTTGAAAAATTTGGAGCCGATTTCAAGATAATGGTGTTTAATCGCTACTGTAAATGCGAAATTTGTAGCTCTTTTTCACAAAAAATTTTTGAGTTTTCGAAAAACTTCATTTCAAGTCATTTGAAACACTTACACTGACAAATTCAATAGTGTTTAAATTGCTAGAAATGTGCATTTTAACGGTGCATTTTAAGAGATCTTTCAAAAAAATACATTTGTGTAATTTAAAAAAAACAACAACAAAACAATCCCCCAAAATTAACTTTACGCCATGTTAAAGAGTGCAGTTAGCACTATCCATTCGAAAACTGAACAAACAATTTGATGCCACTTTTGAGGAAATGGCGTTTGGGGGTTTCTGAAAATACAGAATTTTGAGCTAGTTTTCACAGAAAACTGTTCAATTTTCGAGAAACATTATTTGTCATTATTTAAAGCACCTGTACTTATTAATATAATAATGTGAACAAATCGCCGCTAATGTAAATATTAACGTGTGAGACTAGTAAAAAAAATTACATTTTTGTAATTTTTGAAAAAACAAAAGAGTAGAGCAATATGGCGTTAATCCTCACATAGAGCACATTTATCACCATCCCTACAAAATGTTTAAAGAAAAAAATGGAGCTGTTTTTGAGAAAATCTGATTTTTGATTTTTTTTAAATTTCAAATATTGCGTGGAATAATGCGCAAAAACTGCTAAAATTTTCAAAAAATGTACATGATCTTAATGAAAGAACTCACTTTGGACCACAAATTTTATTTGAAGGAAAAAACTCTTCAATTCGGTAGTTCTAGGAAGACGCCGAAAAAATTTCAAACTTTTGCAATTTTCGAAAATTCAGAGTTAACTGTGAAAATGGGAGCTGTGCCATCTTTATAAGTGTATTTTACTCTAATCATACAAAAAAATTTTAAAAAAATTTGGAGCCGTTTTTGAGAAAATTTTGAAAATGTCCGGGGGGCTTCATGTAAAATACCCTCAAATTTTGAAGAAAGTTTTTCAAAATCGAGGCGCCTTGAGTGGACGCAGATCGACCGGAAGAAATCGCACGTATGGTTTACCCGCAAGTGTTGTTCACAGACAGACGGGCAGACAGATGGACGGACCTACGTTTTGAAAAGACCCACATTTTCGGTATCAGGGGACCCCAAAATGTGTATTTGCGATGAAATATCGAAATCGATTTTCCGCAGCATTACATTACTTTTCCTATTTGTATTACTCCGTAAATACGTACGTATACGAGAAAGTAAAAATGTCTTTTGTGATGCAGTTTGTGACTTGTAGTCGTGCGGATAACTTTATTTTCCATCCTGTTCCAGATAAGTGAATCCTCGATGCGCAAAAGATCACAGAACGTGTTCTTAAACAAATGACAAATCACACCTTACTATAGGTGGCTATCACTATTCTGGGTTTTTCTCAGATATGATAAGGAAATAATATATCATTAACAAGCCCTGTTATCTGCTTCTCCACTAAACGATGCATCGATAATGTAAACAATATGTGGGCAGAAAACAAGTGTGTGCGTCAACGCGTAATCTGCCGCTATTGCGTGGACCACATGCACTGGGACATTGATTCATAACTAATTAAAATGGGGAAAGATCGAATATAGTTCGGATATCTCTTCAGTAAGTCATTCTGTCATTCACTTCGGAAGTAAACATTGGAAGACTTGGAAACATGTCAAGTAAAATTTGTTCTTTCGCCATTTGAATGTTGGTTCAAATACCTAATTTAAAATAGTTTTGTTCTGATATTCGCAGGAAAATATTTCTTTACCTCTGGAGAGGAAATGTAAGCTTGGTCTTCAAAATCTTAACAGAAAGTTTGTAGTTGTTGACGTTAGTGAACAGAAGGAAGTCTTAGGGAGTTGAAAGAATATTAGGAACTTAGCAAATAGAAAACGTCGAATTGAACTGTGAATTCCAAAAAAAATTGCTTCACCATATATCGCAGTTCATAACTCATTTTGCCTTGCAAATGGTGAGGTAGAAGATTTTTTTGTTTAAATTATTGTTAGTAAAAAAACTCTAAGCTTTCCACGTGGAAATACTTCGGGATAAATTTTGGTAGCCCCCTCCCCAAAAAAAAAACCGGCCATTATTTTATTTTTGCGTAATGACTTTTTAATGGTTGATCTTTGCGCAAAAATAATTATGTATAATTTTAAAGATCATAAAAGTCTCTATAAATTTTCTTTATACAGTATTTCTCTCAAACAAGTAGAAACAGAGCTACAAATTTTCACCAAATTTTCACTTTTATTCCGAATTTGCCCAAAAAATACTAATTTCTTGTTTCGATGCCCTAGAAGCCATTTAATATTTTGTACTTAACATATTGAAAGTATTCATACATGTATATTTTCAACATGTTGATACTGTATGCTGTCTGTTATCAGTATGTCCACTCCATACTTTTGAAGGAGGTAGGCATACACTGTGCGGATATCTAGAACCAGGTTTGAAGACTGCAGACAGAATCCCACAGTGCTGAAAACTCTTCCACACGAAGACCCACTGTAGAAGGGCAGCGATTTCCGCGCCCTGCACTTAACGACACCCCTTTGAACAATGTTCTTCCCAAACCCAAACCGACACAACCTTTAACCCAAAATGTGCACACTGCTCTCTGAACGATCCTGCCTACGATCTATCATGTCCTTACAGTGCCTACGCTAAACCCCTCCGCCAACAACAGAAGAAAATCCACACCACATCCCCCACCCACTGCAGTCCCTCTGACCGGGAGGTCCTAGATTCGAGTCCCGATGGTGGCAGGATTTTCGACACTAACGTGTCAGCTAGGTCGAATTCAGTCGCTGTCTGAAGGAGAATTCTAGCGGCCGGCTGCTCTGATCGGTAATTTTACGTGGATTCTCCGATCAACACCAGGCGAATGCCGGAGCAGTACCCTAACAAACAGCCCAAACCGCGCGCGATATTTCCTTCCTCTTCCTTGTCCTATCCTCTCCTCTTACACACACACTTACACTAACATTCACTACACTACCACACTGGTCGGGAGCTTACAGGTTGTCCCGGCTGGGGCGGTGCCCCGTTGGAGGGAGATACCTGGTTGAGGGGGAAACCCCGCTAGTCGACGGTATTTCGGCGCCAGATCTCGCCATTCAGTGGGGAAAAGTTCATCGCCACCTCCAGAGGAAAAAAAAACACGCACTACACTTACGGGACAAGTGACCTAGGTAGTTGACGCGCCCGGAAACACGAATCAATCAATTAATCAACATCCCAAACCATCCCTTGCCTCTGCTACAGCCACACCCAGATAGCCTCCCAATCACAACCTCCCCAACCACGCCTCAGGATCTAGAGTACTTTTATCTTTTCTCCCAAGCATCACTATAAAGAAAATCCTCACCAATCTAAAACCACTTCTCGGAATCCTGAAGGGCTAAGAGGACATAATCACGAAATTAATCACCGCTGGCATTAAGCTGATAGGAATCCGTAATTGAAAGGCTCCCCCACCTTGCGTCCTAACCCTGTCTGTATCTGGTCTGTATTTGAAGCAGGCTGTGTTGGATCAAGGAGATATGAAGTTAAGATTCTGGATGGGGCCGCGTGCCATCTCCAGACAGGACTCTGGGCATTCAGGTCCTCAACCTCCAGAAAAGGTGGAGTGAGATAGGATACTTTTTAAAAGAAAATTGCCATTTATGACTAGGTTTTTGTGTTCTTTAATATTCTAAAATTAATATTTTCGTTCTACCAAAAGGAAACCGAAAAAATTAAGAAAATGACAAAAAATGTACCTTTGGCGGTGATCGATGGTAGCTGGCAAGAAAGAGTATGTGGCAATTCCGAATAGCTAGCGAAGACCCAAGGAAATAGGAAACTAATACAGGAAAGTCTGTGCCATTCTGTAGCACTAGTTTATTTCTTCTTTGACTGTTGGAATTTTAAAATCAGAGTGAATTACATTATTCTGAACATACCAGGGGGCATTGGCAATGTTTTTTAATACTTTGGATTGTAATCTTTTGAATGATTTGGATATTGGATTTGCTACTGGTGCCCCACAGCTTAATACAGTAAGTCCAAACAAGCTTAAGAATTATTTATGAATGAGTAATTTATTGTCTTACGTTAACACTGAGTTTCTGAGTAAAAATGAGTACGGATGATTCTCAGAGCAGTTCACCCTCTGTGGTCCAGTTAGAGCATTTCTCATCGCAAGAATCCTTTCCGCAGAGCGTAAACGTTGCACTGCTCACGCAGCGTGGCCCTTGTGGCCGCGCTGCTGGCATTTGAAGCAGCGCAGAGGATTCGGCTCATACTGTCGCACTGGCTCATTATAAAACGCACACGGAATTTCCGGAAGAGAACGGAGGACGTGGGACAGGATATGGGTCGAGGTGAGCAAAGTCGGCCCATATCAACTGGTCCTCGGACTGGATGCATTAGACATTGAGTATATAAGAGCTTACAGCTTAGGAGACCCTTATGTTGTGCTCTTACATTCCGGGAACAAAAAAAATGTAAGAGAATGATTCCTTTTAAATGAAAATAGTACAAATCAAAAATTTATTTTCATCATTTATTATCTTGTTGGACGTTTCGGGATCCTGAGTTTTCTCCCACCTTCAGGTCATCCAAAATTCAACAATATTATCCTAAATATGTTTTAACATTTCTAACTACTCACTTTGTAACTTTTGAATTTTTAGTACAATTATTTTTCATTCGATTTCTTTGTCCAGTTTTAATTTAGTCTGTCTAATATTACACGTTTTAATGCGAAAGATTAACAAAAAGCCATAATTTAGAATTGGAAATTTATTGAAATACACATTTCAATAAATTATTAGGCCCTGTCCGCCGTGAGGACGAGCATACGTGAGCGTTTGGGTTGTATTGTTGCAACAATTTTTGCTAAAATTGACAAGCACTTAATTCAAGGGCTATATCTACAAAAAGTACGTAATATTATGCATTAATTTGTTAAAAATAAAATGTATTATGCTAGCTAGTTTACAAATTTTTACGTGTTGAATAGTCTGCCTGATCTTAGAGCTGCAATTTCCTATATTTTTGTGCAATAATAAATATTAATATTTATAAATAATATTAGCAATTTTTGTGAGCTTATAATTAGCCTAAAATTTGTGTATCAGCAGTTTTGTTCAAACATAAAGTTTGGATTTTGTGTCAGCTGGAAATTCAATAAATTCCCAAATCTAAATTATGACACTTTATTCTCTCTTAGCTTTCCAACGTATAATATTAGACTGTCTGAAATAAAACTATGCAAAGAAATCTAATTAAAAAAAGACTCTAAGAACAATTATTTTTACTTCCCGTATACGTACGTAAACACGTATAGGGAAAGTCATGTATATAATGCTGCGCGAAAAATGGCGAATTTTCGGCAGAAAAAAATTCGTTGCCGGGCCGTGATCACGAAATAGTGATCTAGTTGCTTAATCTAGTTGCTAGACTAAGAAAAAAATACCCTAACACGTGGTGTAGCCAGAATCCCTGTTTTGTAAGTCCTTGATACCGAAAAACCAATTGAAAGCATCCGTCGGTCTGTTCGTCCGGTGTATGTGAACAACACTAGCGTCTAAACTATGCATACGATTTTTTCGAAATTGAGGAAACCCCTGTCCATCTAGCCTGAGTCGAAGCTCTGAAATTTTGAGAAACATTCATTAATTTTTGGGGGTACTTTACATGAAGCCCATTGGACATTTTCAAAATTTTCTCGAAAACGGCTCCAAATGTTTTTTTTCAAATTTCTTGTAAGAATAGAATTAAATACACTTATTAAGGTGGGATAGGTACGATTTTTACGGTTAACTCTGAATTTTCGAAAATTGCGAACGTTTGAATTTTATTCGGTGTCTTCCTCCAACTACAAAATTGCAAATAGAGATACTTCCTTGAAATAAATCTGTTCTTCATAGTGAGTTCATTCTTTAAGGTCATGTACATTGTTTTGAAGCATTTAGTAGTTTCCGGGCTGAATTGCTTGCAGCCATTTTCTTAAAAAAGGCTACTAATTTTTAAAAGAAAATTGCCATTTAGGACGAGGTTTTAGTGTTCTTTAATATTCTAAACTTAATATTTTCGTTCTATCATGAAGAAACCGAAAAATTAAGAAAATGTCAAAAAGTTTACTTTGGGCGGCAATAGATGGCAGCCGGCAAGAGTATGTGTCAATTCCAAATAGGTAGCCCAGACCCAAGTAAATAGAAAACTAATACGGGTAAGTCTGTGCCATTCTGTAGCACCAATAGTTCACTGTTACTTTCCTTTAAGGTTGTTTTGTGATAGCACGAGATATGAAGTAGTACAATTCCATGTAGTACGAGACATGACATACACTCACCTTGTCTTTTTATGATAATATATGGATAAACGTTTTATTGATATGCATTTGCTGTTGTTTTAGATGTTAATGTGTCTTAATGTGTGTAGGGATCATCAATTGGTATTTCCGCCAGCGGAGCATGTTCATAAAGTTGGCTGACACATTATAGCAGAACACAAAGAAAACTAGCTCATAATTTTAGACTAATTATACAGGCAAATTAAATGCTCTATCTCCGAATTTTGGGCTGTTGTAGTTTTCTCAAAAATAAGTGTTCATCCAGCTTTAGAATAAAGCCAGCTGATACAAAATCAAAAATTAAAATTGGAACAAAACTGCTTATATATATAAATTTTAGGTTAATTATAGGCTCACAAAATTGCTAATATCATTTGTAAATATTAATATTTATTATTGTAAAAATAATAATAAATTTCAAAAACATTCAACTTGAGGCAGACCATTCAACTCGGAATAAGTTCTGAACTAACAAACAGAACACAGTTTATTTTTAACATACTATTCACAACATTCCATGCTATGGTCCTGTTCACCCTAACGTATCAACGGATATGAGTAATAAACTGACCGAGTAAGTTCGTCGTATTTCTTCTGCTGCCTTTGCCCATCGCTTGCCGTGTTCGGCTCTCTTCTGAGACAAAAATTGAACATAACGCTTGGAGTTTTTACATTGTCTAATGTGATTATTTAGACAATTATCCTTTCGTACTTGAAGATGTAATTCAGAGACTGCTTTGAATTAATGTCTTAGCTACTCTGCATCCTTTTGTGCTATACTTCAGAGAAAGCAAAGAATTTAAAAATCCCACTTCGCAAAAAACAAAATATTTTTCTGGATGCCTGAAACACGGCACGAATTCAATTCGCCGTTTTCAGTGTCAATTCATAACACTTCTGAAGTAAGATCATGACCTCCCCCAGGGGACGCCTCCTTAAAGTAGCACTGTCCATGCGGGCGGGGAGGTTTGAGTGTTCCAATGTGGCTGAGGGCTCATGCAGCGGTAGCACGGCTAATGAATAGCCTGCTACTGGTAGGGTCACCCATGCTGTACTGGCCTCAGGAGAGGAGTCAGACGAAGTGGCGTCCTACATCGACCCGTCACACCAATCCTCTTCCTTGTTTCCTGTCACACCTATCCCTAAGCTCCTCCCTCCGCAACTAGCGGTCCCTTTCCCGGATGGGGTATTTCTTCCACTTACTTGTACCTCATCCGTCTCTCTGTTGTCTATACTACTGTCTGCTCTAGGCCCCTTGTGTTTTTCGACCCCGACGCTATTAGGTTTCGAGGGCTAGGGAGTCATTCACTTTTTCACCTTCACTTTTCTTTGTCTTTCTTTCTTTCCAACTTCTTCTCTTTTCTTTTCATACGGGGAGGGGGGCGTCGAAGCCAGGTAAAGGCAACCTCCCTATGGCATGGGAAGCCAGGAAGAAAATCCCTTGGTCCTCCTGTACGGAAGCCTCGGAATATGGCAAACATAATATACGACGACTTTGGGCAAGGAAAAGGACTATGAGAATTCGAACATGGAATATTCAAGGGCTATCAACCAAAGAGATAGAAGTATTCAAAGAAATTGATAAGAATCGTATGGATATTGTAGCATTTTCAGAAACAAAGAAAAAAGGTAAAGGTTCAGAACAGAAGGGGGGATATGTACATATCTACTCAGGGGTACCAAAGGATGAGAGAGGCCGTAGTGGTGTATCATTGACAATAAGGCAAAAGTACAGAAACAATATAAAATATTGGGAGCAGGTAAATGATCGAATTCTGCAAGTTGAAATGGAACTCTACAGTTACACAGTTGTATGAATAGCTGTATACGCCCCTAATGACGATGCCATTGCAAGCGTTTAAGATGATTTTTTTAATGAATTGACGACGTTGCTTGGAACAATCAGTAAACGTAAGGAAATAATTTTATTAGGAGACTTCAATGGAAGAAGTGGCTGTCAAGTGAATGACCTGGTGGTGGGTCCATACGGCGAAAACAGATTAAACGATAACGGAGAGCGCCTAATTGAGCTGTGTCGTCAAAACGCTTTGAAAATAACAAATGGATGGTTTAAACACAAAGACATACATCGGTACACGTGGATTCGATATACTCGGAAATTGAGGTCAATTATCGACTATATTATTGTAAAAAAGTGCCACAAAATAAAAGTCAACTATGTACGAGTAAAGAGAGGTCTAGAGTGCTGTTCAGACCATTATGCCTTGTTATCTCAGATGTACTTTCCATTGAAAAGACCTTGTCGAGAACCATATAATCAAACTTATGGCAGTGAGAGAGTAATGGCAAAAAAGTATAATCTTGAAAGTCTGGAGGAAGATTCTACAAAGTTTTTATATCAAGTGCGACTGGCTAACCAAATATTGTCGGTACAGGAAGGAACACCAGATGCTATGTATGAATCTATGAAACGATGTATCCATCAGTCTGCCTATGAAGCCTTGGGTGAAAAAGAGGATTGTCAAAAGAATAGAAAATGTCAACTGGGGTGGAACAAAACCACAGAGGCCTTCGTAGAAAAGAAAAAACAAATGTACAGAAAGTGGTTATCAACAAAAGCGGATAGAGATAGAATAGAATATCAAAGAATCAGGAAAGAGACCCAAAGAGAAATCCGTAAAGCCAAGAATGAATAGGGGAACAGACTTGTGAGGAAGTGGATAGATGTTTGGGAAACACGAAGTCAAACCGAGCTTGGAGAATAATAAAAGGAATGAGAATGGAAAACAAAGACAGGTCAGGAATAGTTCCAATTAGTATGCAGGAATGGAGCGACTACTTCAGAGGTCTTTTAACTGAAAATAGAACACAGTTTATGCAAGCCTCTCGACAAGAGACGCAAAGCATTACATCTATAATGCCTATTGTCCCAAATGACATAAGAGCAGCTTTGGCCCTCATGAAGAATAAGAAGGCCCCGGGACCAGGTAATATTAGTGTAGAACTCTTAAAATCAGCTCCTGATAGTGTGATGGAAATACTGGCAACAATTTTTAATCAGTGTCTACAGTTAAGTGAACAACCAAATGAGTGGAAAAAGGCCTTCATTACTCCGGTTTTTAAGAGAGGAAGTAGGCGAGATTGCAACAACTATCGTGGGATAAGTGTAATGTGCACAGTAGCAAGGCTTTACGGTAGGGTCCTAAAATGTAGAATTGAACAATCAGAGGAACAGAATGGATTCAGGGTAGGAAGGCCTTGTATTGATGGCATTTTCACATTAAAAAATCAAATAGAAAAACAAGTTGAAAGAGGTAGGAATGTCCATCTCATATTTGTTGACCTGAAAAAGGCATACGATACAGTGCCATTAAATAAGTTATGGCCAAGCATGAAAGCAAGTGGTATCGAGCCAGCCTATATTAATGCTATCAATGCATTATATAGTGATAATTACAGCTCTGTCAAAATAGGTAAACGACTCTCCTCAGAATTTCAAGTAAACAAGGGGTTAAGACAAGGCTGCTCATTAGCCCCTCTCTTATTTAAAATATATCTTGAAGAAGCGCTTAAAATTGGAAACGGAAGTGTAGCGGAATGGGATTACCAATCGAAAATGATGTACTGCTCACCATGCTGTTTGCCGATGATCAAGTGGTCATAGCTGGAGACGAAGATGATGCGAGTTATATGTTTCGCAAATTACAAGAGGAGTATGAAAGATGGGGTCTCACTATAAACCTTAAAAAAACGGAATATATGATAGCAGGAGAAAAATAATATGGGGACCTGGACGTCGGTACAGGGAAAATTAAACGAAGCGAAACTTTTAAGTACCTCGGAGTTACCCTCTCCTCGAAGGGAAGAAGCTCTGATGACATTTCCAACAAGATTGGACAGGGAAAGAGAGCGATAAGAAAGTTAAACTCTATTCTCTGGAGCAAAAATATCACAAAACGGAAGAAGGCTCATATCTTTAAGACCGTCATACAGAGCATAAGTACCTACGGAGCTGAAACATGGACACTGAACAAATGGGATAAATGTAGGTTGATGGCCCTTGAAATGGACTACTGGAGAAGGTGCTGCCAGGTGTCTAGGTTGGATCATGTTAGAAATGAACACAGATGATGAACGTAGAGAGCAGCATCTTGGATTCAATTGGAACAAAACGATTGAATTGGTATGGGCACCTCCAGCGTATGGAAAGCACTAGGTGGCCTAAGAAGATCTGGGCATGGACAACTCCAGAGCGGAAGAAGCGTGGAAGACCCCAAGAAGTTGGAGAAAGGACATCCAAGAAGAAATGGAGGCAAGAGGCCTCAAAGATGGAGACTGGGAAGATCGGAAGAGGTGGAAACTGGGAAGTGAGAAGCGGCGACAGCCGTAAAGAAAAACTCGCAGCTTATATATAAGTAAGATCATGACAGTGTTAACAGACATAGCCTAGTATCACAAAACAATGCGGGTTTATGCTTCCACAAAGATGTCTTCCATGTGAGAGCTGAATGGCATTTCTTCGCTTCTCAGCCTCTTAAGGAAAGGGACCTTGCGACGTAGTGAGGGGGATGCAACTATAATATTCTCAATAAAAGCTAGCCTTCAATCCTGACAGGAACCTTTTAATTTATCCAGGAAGTTATGTAAGTGGGCAGATGATAATGCGAAGAACATTACCTTTATATTTTTAGCAACGCTGAACAATACTTTGGAAGAGAACTATTTTCTCTTAAGAGCTTATTTTCGAAGTTTCGACGTTTACTCCCCGGAAATCCTGTATATGTATCTGGCACATAGTAAGATGTGAAGGGATGCTTGTATGTACTGCTCTGTGAAAGTATATTAAGGGGAAATGGTCTACTGCTCATTGGCACATGCTTCAGGGGCACTCTAGCAGACGCTGCGGCAAAACAGCAAGTACACATTGCTATTGTATTTAATTTGTCAGAATCATTTCGGTGTCCAACTTTGTAACTTACCAGACTTATGTAAAACTTTTTAGAGGTTACAATGGTATTTTAATCGATTTTTTAACTGTCGAGTTTTGGGAGAAATAAAAAAAAAAGGTCAAACAATTATTTTTAAACAAATTAATGAATTTAGTACTTACATTGAATGAAAGAGCTTGTTCTGTTCTTCAATGCCGCAAAATATTAAATTTCTGTCACAATTGCAACACGAGGTAAAAATAGTTAACTTTAGCAATGCGAACATATTTTCGAAAATTAATATAATCTCGAAAAACAAGATTTGGGAAAAAATGAAAAACGTGTTTCATATTTTTGCTTATACTCTTCACAGAGAAAAACGTTTAAAAATCTGGGACATCAAGGTCAAATTTTCCTTAAATTCGTGCGGATTTGGAGTGGAATGACCCTACAGAGTGTCATCCAGCTTTATGGATGTCAGCGGAGCACCGCTCCAGCCGGGACAAGCTCTAAGAGCACAACTGTCTCCCAACGTGCGTAGTGGATGGAAGTGTGTGTGTGTGTGTGCGCGCATGGGCGTATATGAGGAGAGGAGGAGACAAGGTTGAAAAAGAAAAGATCGCGCGCAGTCCTTGACCCTTTTGTTAAGGGCCCCAGCATTCGCCTGGCACTGATCAGAGAAACCTCGGACATTACCATCAGTGCAACCAGCCATTTGGATTCTCCTCTAGAATTCCACATAACTTTGTAAGGCATGTCACAAGTACATACGGGATTCAAAGAGAACAACCTTAAATCAACGAAGAGAAACACTGCAACATTACTATAAAAATGAGACATTAAAAATATAAATACAGTAACAAAAGACGATTATTTTCATTTGATATTGCAATTGAATAGATTCCAAGATGCAATATTTCCACAGTCAGAAGCACAAGACTCGGATTGTTTCGCATCTCATCAGCACTAAATCGAGTCAGTTCAAGTAACTCAGTAACTTTGGAAAATCCTTTGTCCATTGCGCCTAATTCCGTATTGCAAACAAACATGAGGAATGCCATTTCCGGGGAAGGAAGTAACGAAAAATCCCTTTCGAAACCGCATTCGCACGCGAGTGGCATGCGCTTGCGAAGCAATGCGATGCGCGCCTGCTTTTTGTGGCTTTCCGGCGCTGCGCGGCGCGGGCGATAAGGCCGAGCCAGGCTATCGCGGGCGCGGCGGGAGGAGGGCGGCGTGGCGGGGTGGAGCGGAGAGGGCGTGGCAGGGTCGCGCCGTGCCGTGCCGTGTCGTGCCGCGCACACAGGTCATGAGCGCGTCGCGGGAGGAACTGCTGCCTATTTTGGGGCGCCGCAATGCAGGCATCCCGCAGGGTAAGAATGAATATTGTTTATTTTGAAACTCTAATACAAGTGGCGTGCAAGCGGCAGCCGGCCCGGGTGAAGGTTGGAGGCACCTGGGCACTGCCCCTATCCTCCGCCCTCCACCTTAACATCGCTGTAATGTGGATAGTCTACATCAGGGGGTTAATGATTATATTGTTTCCCCTCTCTGAGTTTGGATGGGGGATCGCTAGCGCGGATCTAACACTATTTACAAAACAGAAAATGAGTGAATGAAAATGAAAATAAAGTAACTTACTATATAGTGTGATTTATAACTTATATTATTTACAAAGTTAGCTAATCTATTGAAATTGAGGATCAAATATAAATCAAGAAAATAGGGGAGGCTCTAACGTTTACAATTTTAACTAATACCCTACACCAATATTTTACTACGTGTAGCTCATACTATCAAAAGCGAGGGGGATTGTTTATGTTTGACTACAATTTAAAATCCGCTATTTAGTTTCCTATCTAAAAACATATACTGAATCGTACTAGCCACACTGTAGCATAATATACTGAATCGTAGTACCCCACAGGGTAAGTGGCTTAGACGTTGTTCCAGTGTTCTTTGTGCTTGACAACTGGGCCTCGGCAGAGACAGCGTTGCCGCTTGCTGCCTATGCCACGTGCGTGATGCACGATCCTTCGCGGGCAATCTAATGCGAATTCCAACGTCCCGTCCTATCCTTGCGATGTTCTGCGGTCCGATACTTGTACACTCTGGATACTTTTAATTGGATGATGTTTTGATATTGGGCGTCGTAAATGCGTGACAAAAGCGCGCAGTTGTCAAGACGCTCTTATCACTTTCATTTATTCATTCCGAGTTGGTGGCATCAAGTGCAGATTATGTCATTGGAATGGCATCTGCTATTGTGTGACACTAGGAAACCATCGTCGCTGTTATCAAGTGAATTTCAAACGTCCCGCAGAAAGAAGTTTGGTTCAACGTATAGTAAGGGACCGAAAAGTAGATACGGGAGAAATGTACCGGTTAGAAAAACAAAACCTTCTTTTTATTTTGTTTACAGTTTTTTTACCTACTTCACAATTTTCTTTAATCAAATAGCTGGCAAAGACAGCTTTGAAAATGGGATACATTACAAATATTATACGAGAACATCCGGTGCTTTTAATTTTCTCGCTACTGCTTTCGCAGTGTGGAGAAAGTATTGTAATGCTGCAGGAGAAAAGGGCGATTTTTTGACAGAAAAAAAATAAGTCTTAACGAAAACGTGAATAACTCTTGCAACCATATATAGTAAACTACCTCTGACTACGTTGTATAGTCAGAATCCTTGTTTTGTGGGTCCTTGATTGCGAAAAAAACTATTATGTCTAACTGTTCTGCCTTTTACTACTACATAAACCTGCAAAAGTTTTCAACCAGCAACACTTCGAGACTCAAACTCAGGTCCTCGAGTCCACCGAGACTCGAACTCAGTTTACTAGAGTGAGCCTTACCTCTACGCTACTGAAAAGCAGCAAGTTTCGAACTCAGGTTTTTAATTTTGAAAAATCTCATTTTTTGCAATTTTCGAAAATACGGAAAGTTTGCAGAAAATGATGCAAACACAATATTTTTTTCCGTTCTTTGTTACATACGAGGAGAAAATTTGAAGAAACTTGTTGTGCTAAAACAGCAGATACTTTGTCGCTCCTTAGTAACGGTTATGTAATGTATTGTATATGTTATATTATGTATATTATACCGCACATCTATTACGTAAACGAAACTTTATGACGAATTATTTTACTTATTTGAGCATGAAGCCTTTTATTTATTGTATTTTATTATATTGTAACTTTAAGAAATCCAATTCATAAAAATGTATATGTTGTGTTGATATTAGAGCGGGCATAAAATATTCAACAGGCCCGCGCGGGCATAAATAATCAAAAAGGTCCGCAATAACAGTATTTTTTTCATGTCCATAATCACACAGCAATAAACTAGGAAATCATACAATATGTTTTGCCGAATCACCGAGATAATCTAAGTTCATTCTTATATTTTCTTTTTCTTTTAGTTAAAACGAAGAAAAAGAAAACGAAAGAGAACGAATTACACGTTACACGAATGACACGTTACTCGTGGTCTTAACAAGCAGGGTTGGGCAAAATACTTGAAAAATCTATTTCAGATACAAAATACAAAATACTTCGCCGAAAGTATTTTAGATACAAAATACAAAATAGTATTTTAAAATACTTTAAAAAATACAAAATGCAACCAACGGTGTTTTACACATAATGGCTTCTATCCTATTTTTTTCTCTTTTAAACGATTATTCACGTTCAAAATTTACATTTAAAATTTTATTATTAAAAATATATAACATTCTTTATACAAAAATGTTTCAAATGAAATTTTCAACCCATTTCAGGTATCAGTATGGGGTCATTCATAAATTACGAAACGCTCAAGTGGAGGGAGGGGGTCTGAGGCAACGTTATGCTGCTTTACGTGGAGATAGGGAAGTGCGTTACAAAGGGGGGGAGAGGGTTTTGAAAATACTCGAAATTTACGTTACGTAATTTATATACGGCCCCTATCATTTGTGATGTATGTTCATATTTTAAGTCTGAAAGGCATCTTTTCCACGCTAAGAGCCGAAGGAGTACTTGGAGTTTAAAGATCTCACCATAAGTTTTTGGGAGTTGATAGTTTGGGACAAGTATTGCAGATTACAGACAATTAACCAAGATGCCTTTCAGACTTAAAGTAAGAACATAGTACATCACAAATGATATCTGATGATTACCGCGGATTTTTAGGTTTTAATATATGCATTTTAGGTGCCTAAAATAGGTTCTTTCAGCATCTGTTAGGCTTTTTAAATGATAGAATAGGCTCTAATAAAACTCGAAACTTACAAGAAAACTCACTTTTTGACTTTTTATTATATTTCTCAACGATAAGACAATAAATCAATATTACGTAGAATAAGCATTGAACATTTTGCGAAAATACTACTTATGAACCAGTTTAATAGTTATAATTATTCCTATCGTATTTTGCCTCAATAAATTACTAATACATTCTCCAAGTTTTCAAGGCAAAATGAATGTTTCTTATCGGTCAAGATCACTTTGCTTTCGGGGAAATTCAATCGCTTTACCTCAGAAACGGAGGCAGCTTCTCCACGAAGTCAGGAAGTAGTGGCGTGGAGACTTTTATCGATAGATCCTTGTCCGGTATAATCACATCTCGCTCTCTTACAGGCGACAAAATGAGGCAAGGGGATAAAAAGGTACAAGAAGACGAATGCAATTTAGGTTGTTAAAAGTAACTTAAAACATCATCCTTGTCTGTTATGGCGACACAGAAGAAAAAAGGTAAAATAAGCCATAGACAAAATAAATTAGGCAAATTAGCCTCACTTTAGGACTTTAAACGTAGAATTGGCACAAATAGGCATTAATGTTGAAATAGGCTCTTTTAGGCGCTATAAAATTGACGAGTTTTAGTTCACATAAACCTAAAATGTATATATAAAGCTTCATTTATTACAAGGTACCCAGGAAAAAAATAGATTTTTACCTAAATATACCATAACGAAATATCAGCTCTTAAAAACACCGCAAGCACAAGTTTTGAATCACTGCGCACAACCACAGGGTGACGAGGCACACACATGGGCAGCACTCGTTCTGGCACGCGGAGCCTGCTCCCCGAGAAATTGAATCGGAGCTCCGGATTACAGCCACGGTGTAAGAAATATATCTTACACCGTGATTACAGCGCTTCTCCAGTTATCTCCGGTTGAACCGACGGAAGGAAAAAAACGTAATCGGAGGAACCGGAGGTCCGGTTGCACTCGTCCACGTGGCGGGACCCTCTCCGTTTACTGGCTCAATGAATGTTTGCGACGGATTAATAAAGAGTATTTTTGTATTTAAAAATACAAATTTTTGTATTTTTTGTATTTAAAAATACAAAATACTATCAGAGAGTATTTTCGATACAAATGCAAAATTCATGTTTAAAAATGTATTTTCGATACAAAATACAAATTACAAAAGTATAGAAAATACGTATTTTAAATACAAGTATTTTCGATACTGACAAACTCTGTTAACAAGTAATGCTAAATGTTCTGTATGTGTTCATACCTAAGTTAATTTCTCATTACTAATCGAAGAACAAACGATTCGTTTCCATCTACACTGAGAATTCAGCATATGTATGGGTTTAGAATAGGGATTCCAGAATATAAGAAAACGATCACAGAATACATTTCTTCCCGTAGTACGTCACATTCATTTTTTATGTTAAATAAAAAATATAAATAAATAAAAAAAAGCCTTATAATGATTCCACATGAATGCTGAAAAAAGGGAAGAGTGTAAAAAGAATTTGATATCACTATTCCTTGATGTAGCCCAGGTATTTGACAGAGTTTGGCACACCAGATTAATATGTAAATTAATAAATCTTGGCGTAACTCAATATCTATTAAAATAATCGAAAGTTTCTTAACCAATAGGAAATTCTGTGTAAAAATAAACTCTTTTGTCGTATCCGAATTCAATAAATGCAGGAGTACCAGAGGACTCAGTACTTTCCCCTGTATTGTTCAACATATGCAAGTCTGATATGCCAACCTTCAAAGATACCAAAACAGCACTGACACAGCATATTTACTTCACATAGTGATATAAATATAGCTTTTGATAATACACAAAGCAGATTGTATGACTTTCAAAACTTAGATCCGAAAATGGCGAATAAAAATTATCACAGACAAATTGCAAGCTAAAATATTTACTTTACGTCGATATCAATTTTTCCTCCTTTAAAACTCAATGGCTGTAATGTGTCTTGGAGCAAAAGTAATATTCCAGTAAAATATTTTGGTGTTCTCTTAGACCCAAAACTAACATGGTCATCTCATATTCAGGCAATGGCTAATAAATCTTATACCAAAATTTCAAAATTATATCCTTTAATAAATTTGAAATCTTTTATTAAAATAGAATGCGGTACGCTAATTTATAAATCAATAATTAGACCTTCTCTGACTTACGCTTGCCCAATCTACAGATGGGCCAGGGTGCTGTGCTCCATCAACCCGTTTGAAAAAATTACATGTAAAAGAAAATAAATGTCTCTGGAGAATTATTAAAGCCCATTGGTTTATTCCAAACACTCAAATTCATAAAGAATTACAAATATAACCTCTCAAACAATATATCGAAAATCTAACAACAAACTTCTCCAATCTGTCAGCGTCACCTTGTACGAATACATTCAAGTTAGGAAATCAAAACGAAATTGCCGAATACGTTCACGATATCCAAAAGATATGTTTCGTCCACCATGAATATTTAATGATATTTAATGAAAATCGTAAATTAAAATTATAAAAATAAAATTAACTGAATTGTTAAAATCAAAACAAATTCACTCATTTAATTTCTCCTATCCATCAATTCAGGCTTAAGAATTTTTATGGACTATTTTTTTGCTTTTGCCAATGATGCAGCTTTCCAAAGTCCGCAAATGCTTCTCAGTTAGCAACAATGCCTTCGCGGTCTCTTGTCATGCCAAAACCAATCTATTTGCTGACACCACTATTGGAAGCACTTCTACTGCACGCAACCCAATACATGTTCTTCATTCAACAGCCAGTGGTGGGCATTTCCTCTTCTTCTCAGCAACAGTTGTTACAAGCTGTTATCTGTAGGAACCGCGCCATCAATGATGTATGCTGATTTAGATATTTTATCTAACAGAACAATATCTGGTCTATTTGGTTCAAGTGTTCGTTTGATGGTTGCATTATCCCACAGAATTCGAGCTGTATCTTTGCTGATTACTTGCTCCGGTTTGCTCTTCTAATAGGGTTGTTCACTCTATCTACGAGATATTCTTCTTCTTCTTCTTCTTCTTCTTCCTCAACATCACGACTAAAGATGTTATGAGTCGGTTGAATATGAAATCTACTCCGGATTGCAACCAGCTACCTAAGGAGTAGATCTAGGGACTATCGATTTCTCTACAATACTTTGCGCAAAATGTGGGCTGTTCCAAGTAAAGCAATTTGTTTCTCTTCCCAGTCTTTTGAAGGACCTGGGAGTATAGCGAAGTTCTTATACAAAGTTTGCGAACAAATCCCAGAGCTCCGATAACTATCGGGACGACCTGTGCTTTTACGCCCCACATTAGTCTGATATATTATTATTATTATTATTCCATTACATCACGACTAAAGATCTTATGAGTCGGCTGAATATAAAATCTACTCCAGGTTGCAACCAGCTACATAAGGAGCAGATTCGGTGACTATCAGTGCCTCTACAATACTTTACGCAAAATGTGGGCTGTTCCAAATAAAGCAATTTCTTGCACTTCCCAGTCTTTTGAATTACCTGGGAGTTTAGACAAGTTCTTACTCAAATTTTGCGGAACAAATCCCAGAGCTCCGATAACTATCGGGACGACCTGTGCTTTTACGCCCCACATTCGGCTGATCTCGATTTCCAAACTCTTGTATTTAAGACGTTTCTCTGCCTCCTTGGTAACGACGTTTTGATCGCAAGGTACAGCAACATCGATAAGTAAACACGATTTTTTGGCCAAATCCCGGATAACTATATCCGGTTTGTTTGCCGCTATCGTGCGATCAGTTTGAATTTGTTGGTCGTACAATATCGTACACAATCCAACAGACGTCACCGGTTTCGGTGAGTGTTCGTACCACTTGGGGCATGTGTTTGGAACTTCGAGGGCGGTACAGATCTGCCAGTGGAGGTAGCTACACACCCTGTCATGTCTTTTAAGGTATTCGGTCTTTGCTAGGATTGGACAAGCTGAGACAATATGATCAATGGTTTCTACTTGCTCCAGGCAAATGCGGCATTTGTCATCTTGGGAAATTTTGAGAACCGCTTTATCATAATGTCGTGTTCTCAAGGCCTGATCTTGGGCAGCTATTACAAGTGCTTCCGATTCTGGCTTCATCCTTCCCCTTTTAAGCCACATAAATGATTGATCTTTATTGATCTGCACCTTGTCCATTCTTTTTAGGTATTGACCGTGGAGTGGTTTGTCTCTCCACGATTTCTTTAACATTTTTTGTGTCTCACACTTCATGTTTAGCAGCATCAGAAGTTCAGTGTCTGTGTTATTCGACGTGTCTTGCCTAGTTTTCTTCGCAATGTTTCTTGCTACACTAACAATGCCTCTGTTTCCCATTCTTCGGTCAGATTTCATGACCTGCCTCATTAGAGGGTCGTCTTGATGGCTGACTACATACTTACCCAACCTGACTATTGCGTTGTGCCAGGAGGCCTCAATTTGTCTGAGGCCTCTTCCTCCTTCCTTACGTGACACATAAAGTCTATGTATATCAGCTCGAGGGTGGGAAACATGATGCATTGTCAGCAGTTTTCTGGTTTTTCGATCCATGGTGCGAATTTCTTGCTCAGTCCAGTCCACTAGTCCAAAACTGTATTCGGCTACAGGTACCGCCAAACTACCTATTGCAGATATTTTATTCCTGGAATTCAGAGCGGACTGCAGGACCAGTCTCACTCTTCTATAATACTCCCTACGAATTCTCTCTTTCATTCTGTCATTCGAGATGGTTTCACATTCTTCAATGCCCAGATATTTGTAAGTTTTACCTGGCTCAAGATCTTGAATCACAGTGTGCGTATCAATTTCAATGTTCTCAGACGTTGTGAGTTTCCCTCTTTTTAAATTGATTTTTGCGCACTTGTCAAGACCAAACTTCATGCAGATGTCATTGCTAAAGTCATTCACGACAGACAGCATTTGGGAGAGAATCGCTTCATTCTTGGCAAACACTTTCAGATCATCCATGTAAAACAAATGTGATACTGGCCTTTCATCACCATGGAGCTTAAAACCAAAGTCAGCTTGCGACAACTGTCTCGATAGTGGGATCAAACTAATGCAAAACAGCAGAGGGGATAGTGAATCTCCTTGAAAAATACCCCTGTTAATCTGAATACTTCTGGTTTCTACTGCTTCCTTTCCGCTGTGGATTAGTAACCTGGTACTCCACGACTTCATACTAGCCTTGCAAAACTCAACAAGTCTAGGATGAAATCGATAGATCTCCAGGGTCTTCAAAATCCAATCGTGTGGTACACTATCAAAGGCCTTCTGGTAGTCAATCCAAGCCATGCTCAAATTACGTTTGCGTTTCTTTACATCATTCAAGATGACTTTATTCAGTAGCAAGATTTCCTTACACCCATAAGAGCCTTTACGACATCCTTTTTGTTCAGCTGGCATTAGATGATTCTTATCTAGATGTCTATACATTTTGTCAGCTATAGCTGAAGTTATAACTTTGTACAGTACTGGCAGACAAGTAATTGGCCTGTAGTTCTTCGCCAAAGAGCTGTCTCCCGCTTTGGGTAGCAAATACGTGATGCCGCGTGTGAGCCATTCCGGGATTTCCTTTGGGTTTTCAAAAATTTTATTAACAGCCTTTGCTAGATGAGAATGTATTGCTGTTAATTTCTTAATCCAATAAATCTGGATCTTATCAATCCCGGGGGACTTCCAGTTTCCCATGTTCTTAATTGCTTGGAAGAGGTCGTCTTCCGAGAATTGGTGAACATCTTCCACTGTTTCTACAAGTTCATCGGCAGCATCAACTTCAGATTGAAGCCAAGATGCGTCTTTGTTGTAGGATCTGCTCTCTTCCCAGATTCCTGTCCAAAATGCTTCGACGTCATCTTTTGAAGGAGTAACAGCTTTGCCATTCGGTTTTTGAGTCAGGTTGCGATAGAATCTCTTCGCGTCTGTTTCAAACAACCGGTTCTGTACACGGAAATCTATTCTACGTTTGTACCTTCTTATTCGTTGAGCCCATGCTTGAATTTTCTCTTTTAGCTTCTCAACTACCATTAGCCTGCTGGTGTCATTTTCAATTTGGTATTTTTGTTCAACATTGAATATTTTTCGTTGAACTTTAGAGGTGTGCGTTGATTTAGAAGATGCCTCAGCTAAGAATGATATTTCACGCCGGGTGTCGGCTATCCGTTTCATAATTCTGTTCATCCATGGGGGTACAGAGCTGTTTACTCTGTTTTGCTGTCGGCCGTCGGTGTTCTTGGCTGGCCCCAAAATTATCTGAGATACTAGATATCCAGTTGCATATATGATGTGATTGATTTCAGTAATATCTAGATCTCTGCCTGGGGTCTCCACCACCTCATTTAAGACAGAATTAAGTGTTTCTATCACTCTTTTAGCTTTGGCATTTTCGTTATTATTATTATTATTATTATTATTATTATTATTATTATAGTATTAATATTTATTCGACATAAAAAATAAACGGAGAAAATAACACGTAGAAAAGTGATTCAACGTTTCTCGATCTAGACCAGAGCGGACGAGATGTCGATATGGGAACCAGTGAGTGGATGATAGCCTTCGGGTGTAAATGCTTGTCTGACGGCGCTCCTGCAGCCACACCCCCCTTCCCCTTCACCGCGGCGCCAGATGAAGCGCCGCGATTGCGCTTCGAGAGCTCGCGCTAATGCTCGAGAGATACAATCGATGTGGGAAGATTGCCTGCAGCTGAAGCAATGAGCTCTTCATGACGCCCTCACAACAGGTACAGAAAAGCTTCTCTAATATAATTCCGCTGACCAGTAAGCAGGAAACTTCTCAAAACTCGTAAAACAGAGAATGAAAGTTAAACTGAAACATTGGCAAAAGATGAATCACTATTACCTCAATCAATTTTTGGGTATCAAGGACCCACAAAACATGAGCTCTGACTACCAACGTGTTAGTAGAAGTCATTTACTATATATACCAACGGGATTCTTCCACTTTTTTGTTACCAGGGTCGGGCAATAAGTTTTCTGTCGAAAATTCACTGTGTTCCGGTATAGGATTAAAATACTTTCTCTTCTTACGAAGGGCGAGAAAGTAAAAATAACCATTTTTTTATTGTCAGGGGACATCGAAACGCGTATTTACGTTTAAATCTCAAAACCGACTTTCCGCAACTTTCTCTAAACTATTAATATGACTCCACATGTACAACAAAATAAAACGTGGAATATTGAAATTGTTACGGAGAAATTGGCAGGAAATTAAACCCAGGAGGAAATGCAACCCACAATACACTATGTTACAACATACGTTGCCATCGCACGTAACTCAACGCTCTTAAAATCGTAAAACTTATGGATCTTCCATTATATTTTTCATGCTTTCTCTGTTCAGGGTCATGTACTCCATAAAACATGTGGTCATAAACGTGCAGAACCTCGAATTCTAAACAAAATTAAACTTACTACATGATATTCTGGGTAATTTCAATGTACAAATCCAACAGGAAATATTATGTTTAATAATAAGCGCTTAAGAATATTAGAATGTTTAACCAGTCACAATAAGATCCTTATGATGCAACACTTTGTTTAAAGCCTAGCCTTTCGAAGCTACTGAATCTGTTTTCACTTTAAATGTTTTACAAGGTGAGGAATGTTCTCACGATTCCAAATAGCTGAAAAAAAAATACTGAATACATAAATTCGGCAATTGTTACTTTCTCGCTATCCCTTACACAGTAGAGTGAAATGTTACGTAAAAAGACGGCGAATTTTTGGCAGAAAAACTCTTAATACATGGCCTAGTAACGAAAAAGTGAATAAATTAAGTCGCTAAATTTATAAAAAAACTCACACAAGTGGTATACTCAGTATCCATGTTTTGTGGGTCCTTGATACCGAAAAATGTCTGTCTGTCCGTCTGTGAGCAATGCTAGCAGTTAAACCGATCAGCCGATTTTCTCCAAAGTTCACATTCCGCAATCGATCTAGTTGATGTCGCGGCCCCTTGAATTTAAAACCTTTGTTTTAATTTTGGGGGTACTTGGGGTACAGGAAAACCCTGGGACATTTTCAAAATTTTCCAAAAAGTTCCTCCATCGTTTTCGATTAAATTTTGTTGTTGGATAATGTGAAGAACGTTTAGGAGATTGGTGCAGGTCTCATGTTCGTTAACAACTCTAAATTTTTGAAAATTGCAAACAATTCAATTTTTTTCGTCGTCTTTGTACAACTACAATTGTGAAGACAGATTTTTTTATAATGAAATCTATTCCTGCAAGACAGATTTTGAAATAAGGTCACCGACAATATTTCGAAATTATGAGTACTTTTCGCGTAATTTTGCGTAAAATATAGGCAATTTTAAATTTTGTTAAAACAATTTTTTCTCAAAAACAGCTTCATCTTTTTTTGGTTACATTTTGTTGCTGAAGGACGTTTAAGAGAATGGTACAGGACCCATGTACGTTGAAAACCCTAATTTTTCGAAAATTGCAAAAATTCAATTTTTTTCGGCGTCTTCCGACAACTACAATTTTGAAGATAAACTTTTTTCTTAGTAAAATGTGTTCTTGAAAAACAAATCTAAAAATGTCACGTTCAAATTTTCAAAAACATGAGTATTTTGTGCGAAATTTTGTGTCAAACAGATAATTTTTATTTTCCTTAAACTATTTTTTCGTAAAAATGGCACAAAATTTTGTGATTAAATTGGGACTTTAGATAGCGTATAGGACACTTAAAAGAATGGTGCAGGTCTCATGTTCGTTAAAATGCCTAATTTTTCGAAAATTAAAAAAAAATTAAAAAATTCGGTGTCTTCGTACAACCATAATTGTGAAGATACATTTTTGTTAATGAACTTTGTATATCAAAAACAGACCTTCAAACAAGGTCATGTTAAAGTTTTTGAAAATGAGTGTAATTTGTGTAATTCGACGGCAAACATAGTTGCCCGCTCCGAATTTACTGCCCTTCGTGAATGTAATAATTCCAGGCAGTTGGATGCAAGTTAGAATTTGTATGTTATTTCATATTCCTTTGTTCGTTTCTTACGTTGGAGCTATTGTATACATTTACAAATTAATATTTTGGAAATTATTTAAAACCTATTTGAAATATATTGTGATAACATAATGAATTATTTACTTTAGTTTTGCTAGCTCAGTTATGGGTTCGATACGATGACACCACGCTTACCTGCAGGCTGGTTGTCAGCGGTTGCCCTCTGTACAGAGAAGCCTGAAGTCTGAATTATTTCTACTATTACGAAAAATTGCGTAAGATTTGGCACAACAATAATTTCATGTATTGAAATGACTTGAATTTTGTTTAACAGTATCAATGTGATTGATTACATGCAATTGCCAGCATCTAGTTAATAACGGTACCGAATTGTCTAGGCGTTGTTAAATGAGGCCACGCAGTTCATATCACCCTTGGCTTCCGCGCCGAAAATCCCTCTTCGCGCCTGTCGTTGCCGAAGTCATCTGCTTGTCTCTTGATGTTTGAATTTAATCCCTTACAAGAATTGTTCCACTAATGTTCCAAATTCTATTCTCCCTATTACATAGAACACGGCGATGTCCCATTTAAATTAATCAGACAACCTTCGCGCAGCTACCACAACGATGTCTGCCTGTCAACAAACATCCGTCACCTAGTAACCGCTTCGCACCGTCCAGAGTAAAGCGCGGTGTTTATTTTCTTGTAATATTTTGTATATTACAATATACAATAAAAATTGCTAGCCTTCAGGGAATATCAGTTTGGAATACAACTATGGCTCGGCAAGAATAATTCGGGAGGTAATTTCTGTGAATTACGCCTTATTTTTGGGACATGATTTACCAGAATGAAAAGCATTTATAATTGTGAAATTTGTGTTGATATTTGCCTGAAAATAATTTTTTTAGTTTTCGACGACTATGCTATAAGACGATCTAACGAACATATTTAAGATACGCAAACGAAGAACACTCCTCTGCGTGCATGTTAAAAATAGATGTTCAAGAAATGAAAGACTGGAGTTTGTTAAAGAAATATTTTAGATAAATTGCAATTTAAAAGTATTAAACCTTGATTACTTGCAACTTTTATTACGTTTTAGTAAAAATAAAAGAGAATAAATGTTTAAAATTGGAATGAGACGACAATTCCTGCTATTTGGTTCTGAGATAACGAAGAGAGAAAATTGTTCACCGTCATGGCGGATTGTCACCATTTCTGAGCACGGAGTGTTGTCTCCAGTCTACATTAGAGTTCACTGACCCTGATTAGCAGTGCAATTTTCTTGTATGTGCGCTGTAAATTTTTACGTGTTTGACGAACATAGTTGAATTACATGGTTTGGTTACATGGTTGAATGTGTCCATCCTTTCACCCCCCTAGTAGTCGCTAATGACCTGCGCTACCGAAATTCAGTTCGCTCGTGCAAAATTTGTAAATCGTCATGTGGGGCATGCTAGGTAATTTTTGCATGTGAGGACATTGGTTACTTAATGGACACATGATCCTGTTTGAAGCATATTCGAGATTTTTCTTAGGGCGTTTTTAATTTAAATATTTGTACTTTTACTGAATATTATATTATTAAACTAACAAAATGTATATTTCCGTTTAGTCTCAAGAGAATTATGAATCCATTTTAACTTCCTTGAACTGACATTATAGACTTGCCAAATCAGATTAAAAAGTTATATGAAAATATTTTCAAAATGTTAAATTTCTTCCTCGAACACTTCAAAATTTATTTTTCTACGAATTAAAGTTTAGGATCTTGCTTATCAAGCGTTGAAGTTGCAGATTAACATTTTATGCATTTCTTTCTCGGAAAATGAAGTAATTCAATTTAGAGTCGTTTGGAAAGTATTATATAATCTAAGTTCTTCCTATTGTATACATTATTATTCTGCTGAGGGACCTTTCCGAAATGAATTATGGAATTTTTATTATACGGAGGGAAACTAATCCTGGATTTGAGAATATTTTAATTTCAGGAGACTACACGTCTTCAGAGACGGCCGCGTGGCCGAGATCGCTAAGCCATTAGTGCCGTAGTGCTCTCGGACCGAGAAGTCCCAGGTTCGAGTCCCGCCTCGGGCATGGTGGAATGTGTCCATCCTTTCACCCCCCTAGTGGTCGCTAATGACCTGGTAGTTGATGCGAACTTAAATAACAAAAAAAATTTCAGAGGTAGCTAGGGAGCTTATCAATCAGGATACGAACAAATGGAAGAGCAGCAACTTTGGAAAGTAACGAAGACTGGCATGCGTTTCTAGTATATATCTAGATTATAGGATCAAGAAAGGGTAAGGAACAAAACAGTTTCTTAAACATTTTGCTTATTTTACATCACAGTTTAAGGTACAAAATTTCAATATAATGTTCGCAACTTCATCTCTGATTAGACGCGATGTACATAGCGATAAATGTAAACAACTGAAAGGGGGTAGAAACATATTTATTCCATCTATTTTTCCCATCCCACCTATTTTTCGGCGACCTGAAAATAAAATACTTTTAAACAGAGACGTTTACCCACCCACTCTTTGAATCCTCCCCTTTTTGACGATTTAATCTGTCAAAACGCGGGTAAGTCGCGTGAAATATTTCAACAATTAGCAGACCAAAAATACCTACTCTACACATTTTTTGAAGTATTGAATGGACGTACTAGAGTTTTCCTCGAATAGAGAGCAAACCCTGACTAGTAGCCCTTCCTTTCACACCCATTTTCCAGAGACTTGATAATAGATCTTAAAACCCCACACACATTCTATCCTTTAAACATCTCTAGAGAATTTCATTGGAAACCTCCACTAGCCTCGGACTAATAACTTATATATTATAAAACATATTGGCTGCCCTATACATCACTCTCGGGAGTTTCCCTCTCTAGGTATTTCCACTCAGCGTGTCACAGCTCCAGCCAGTACTAGTTGCAAGGTTCGAACTGACCTCCGGACACGTGTGATTGTTTGGTGCATGCAAGTGTGAGTACGTGAAGGGAGAGGAGAGGCAAATAATGAGGAAGGGAAGATCACGTGAAGTCCTTGTGGAGCTTCTTTGAAATGTTTGAATTTAAAAAAAATGTACGTAGTTTTCACGCTTCGTGTGATTAATAATTTTGCAAACAGTAATTGAAGTGTAAGACAGAAATTGTTATAATATATTACATAGCCATTAACAATATTGCGAGAAAGTACGTGCTGTTGTAACACCTATAGTTTAGAGAAGGAAATTCATGTGAATGTTACTCTTCTCGTCGGTCACACACCTTCCCAAGCAAAGGAGCAAAATTCAGTTTGTTGACTGTCTATTAAGAAATAGTACATGAGCCGTTGAGAGCAAAAGTGATGTAAGTCAAAAAATGTATTTTCCAGAAAATGATGTGTAAATGAAAAATGCTGTAAAACTATGATGCTCAGAAATAAATGACCCAAAGTGCTATGAACGTTTTAAGGAGGTATTCTTTTAACTTGTTACAGATATTAAGGACTGAAACATTTCTAATTAATTAAGAACTTAACTATTTTGTTGACCTTTACCACTTTTGCACACACCCTTTCTGAAAACTGTTCAAATAACTGGCATGCACAATTTTCGTCTGAGATAAGTGATGTGATGAAAAAATAGGGAAAATAGGGCTTTGTCACGATTTTCAACCTAGTGAGAGCAATTTTGAAGTTGCGATTAAGGTCTACGACTTATCACTAAAATATATTATTTTTTTTCCAAATGCTTCTTCTGTAATGGGTGCAGATAAACAAGAAACTATTTCTTGGGAGCCCCTGGAAGCTGTTGTTTCGTCCAACCTGTGACTTACACCACAATTGAATGCACCGATATGAGCAATGTGTTGGCTACTTCTGCATTGAGCTGGACTCTGGTTAAGAAATATTGAATTTTGACTCACACCATTTCAGCCCGTGATGGAACAATGTTCAAACCATCGACCAGTGCATCGAACTCAAATCTTGCAAAATTTGACTTACACCACTTTTGCTCTCAACGGCTCAAATGTTGTACGTCGCTGAAAGTCTCACGGAGTGCAGATGGTCTTCGAGTGGCCATCGGAACGTCATCATTCGTGTGACATCATTCGGACGACAAAGCTACGGGAGCAGGGAGAGGGCACTTGCGACGAACTGGCCTTATTGCTCGATCGCTTATCGATAAGAAGTCTTAGTCTGCGGTTCCGCGGTCCGCATTCAGGTCGCGAGAGAATAGACCTTAATACTGACGTGTGTGAAAAGTATAGCTCAAAAGAACCTTAAACAATTATTTTACAAAAATTTGAGATCGCATTGTTAAGATGACTTTAATATTTTTCTTGACTACCACAGTATAGGGAGAAAAAGTAAAAAGGAAATGTGTTCGTTAAAATGGTAGATTACAGTTACATAGCTATTAGGAAAGATTCAGAAAGTGGGACATTAATTTCACAATTATTGATAACACAATCTATTAATGAAACATCTTGCTCAGAAATAAACAAGATGTTTCATTACAAACGAATAACAATGTCTAAAATCTACCAACATATCAGGTAGCCACATTGGTTGCGCTTCACGATCTCTATTGAATCATAACTATGCAATTACTACCATGTTCTTTGTGTCACCTGGACAATCACTTCCTTTTTTCAAAATAATTATCTAGACTTGTGTAGAACGAAGTTGATAAGAACATGACCCAACTAGAATAATATTTGTTTGCGGAGCTCGTCAGAAAATACCACTCGGATTTCCACTTAAACTCTGAGCGTATACATGTATTAACTTTGACTACACCCCTAATGAAGTTAAAATAACTAAGGCAGAAGGAATCGTATCGGTAATGTACTCACATGACATTAATACCAAGATCGTCACAGGTAATGGCCCTTATTGTGCACATTGTGTACGGCAAGATAATCTATATGCGAAACAAGTTCACAATCAGACGATGAAACGAGAATACAAATAGATAATTAAGCGAGGTTAACGAGGCCGCGAGATAGAAATTCTTAACCTCATCGGTCAAAACTTCACGACTGAAGACGTCGATAAGAGATTGAGCCAAACAATCAAGTGAAGTGGGTCAAACATCAGTGCAATATCCGCTGATGTAATCTGGACGCCGCGTCTTACTCTCTGTGAAGAACAGCGATTGCTTTACCGCCCCCCTCTCCCCTTGTCGCCCTGTGTCGCGGGAAGTCCTGATGTCAGCGCGTGGCGGCGCCCGACAGAACAGGTTAATGGAGCGATAAGATAGGGGCGGGGCGGAGCGGGGGCAGGGGCGGGGGCGGGCGATGGCGGAGGCGTGGGAGGGGGCGATCGCGGAGGCGGGGGTGGGGACGCGAGTCGGGACGATGGCGGAGGCGGCATTGCGCGTGGGGCAGTGCGTGGGACAGGAAGGGACCCAACAGCCGCCGCCGCCGCCGCCGCCGCCGCCATGGCCACCGAAAAGAAGACAATCGCCGACGCCGGCGACGCTCTGGCGCCCACAAAGTCCGCAGGTGCGTGCACAGGTGCCGGTGCAACGCACGACATACCATGTGTGCAAATAGTACACAAAAGCGCCAGTTAAGAGCGAGGAATATCAGCCACTCCTACGCCTCTATGGCAAGGGAATATTTCCGGCGGAATTTTCTTTGCTGCATTTAGGACAAAACAAAATCATCTACTGCGGAAGTGTATTCCAGGCTTTCAATTTCAGTGTACGGTCAGTAAATAATATCGCAACCACGAGTGATAGATTTGAAGTGAAGATCATGCGACCAAAGAATATTCCTCGGGTATATTTTCTGGGTACATATTAAATATTAAATTTATTCATCAGTGGTGGTCACTTATAAATATTGGTGTATAAAAATATTAAAAAATAATCAATTGTGGGAGTGTATTCAAGGCATTTTATTGGCATGTACGGTCAGTAAATAACATCGGAACCACGAATAAGAGATTTGAAGTGTTGATTATTCGATCAAATAATATTCCTCGGTTGGATTTTCTGGGTGTATATTAAATATTAAATATCGCAACCACGAGTAAGAGAGTTTAGGTTCAGATCATTCGAGCAAAGATTTTTCATTTCGGTTCAGCGGAAGGTGTGGACGCTCGCGTCGGCACCGCGTTGGCGAGATCACGTGTCTAAGCAAAAGCGACTTCGCAGCGCCGACGAAGAGACGATCACGAAAGAAATCTACAAGTGCGTTTTTTCGAATCAGTGAGTAATACTAGATGACAGTTGGACGCTGATGTGCCTCTTGTCTCTATCCTGTTACGTATGCTCTGCGCGTTGATGATGTTCCTGTTAACTTTATGTGATATCGGAGTTATTGATTCATGTTTTCGGGCACGTCAATTGCTATTGTCATTAGTGCCGTTAGTGTAGTAGATGTTTTTCTCGCCTACTAGATGGGGAGATTTGGAGAATTCCTACACGTCGGTTTGCGGAGAATTCCTACACGTCGGCCTCTCCAGGTATCTCCAACTAGCATCGTGCCACCCCAGCCGATCCGCAGCTTCCGATTGGTCTCATGGAGTGTGTCGTAGTCTAGTACATGAAAGTATGAGTGAGTAGGTGGGAGTAAGAGTAGAGGATAAAACAAGGATGAAAAAGGAAGACCGTGCCATAGAATACTGCTTCGGCAATCGCCTAGCATTAATCGGAAAAACTACGGAAAACTACCGATCAAATCAGTCGCTTTCTCTGGATAGGGGCTAAAATCGAACCCCACGCCTTCCCGGTGAGAGCCGTTGCGAAGACCGACGATGTTGGCTCCGAGCTAAACTCAGCCAGGTGCCGCCTTGCTTAAGTGGCGTCTCAAATCCGGTTTTCCGGTAAATTTCTCTTTCGCATATACTCTAATAACATAACAAGAAAAATCCAATCGCGAGAATTAATTCAGCATTAATTGCGATAATTACGTCACGGTGATCAATTGAGAAGGCCTGTCGACGAGGTCCACATGTTTCCCGGTGCTTGCCTTAAGCGGTATCAGTTCTAATGGGACGTGTTTCCTCGTGCCTTCACTTATCCCAAATGACAGTGTCGTTTGTGAACTGACGAACGGAAAAAAATATTTCGTTTCATATTCTCAACCTGAATCTGTTGACCTTCAGAATACATTCGTCTTCGAGCGCTCAACTTTTCCCTGAGCAGCGCAGATGATACCGTGCGTATAGTCACGCATTGTACTGCTTTCACGATTTAGGTTTTGTAATAGTAGACGCTGACTTTGTCACTGCAATGATGCAGTCGCAATTTCCCCAAGGCTCCGAACTCCCCAAGTTTTGTTTCTCAATTTTCTCTATGTCTGTATAACTAATCTGTATCATTTGTGGTTCTATCGGAAAGGCTGCGTTCATTAACCGCGCATGAAAAGTAAAGTTATTAGATTCAAACACATTTGAAAGACAATACCATCGGTGCTACTACTTCAAATCGGAGACTGTCCGCGGGTACCTAGCAACCGTTCTTTGGACGAAATCGCAGCAATCGGCGACTGGCGGCGACGAAATTAAACAAAACATTTGTTTAAACAAATGTGTTAAACGACATTTTTGTAATCTTTGAAAAAACAAAAGAATACAGCAATATGGCGTTAATGCCATCTCACATGGTACATTTAGCACTATCCCTACCAAAAGTTTTAAAGAAAAAAATTGGAGCCGTTTTTGAGAAAATCTTGTTTTTGAAATATTTTAAAATTGCAAAATTTGCAAAATTGCAAAATTTTATTTATAATTATTAATGAGAAAAATTATCTTCAATTTTGTAGTTGTAGGAAGACGACGAACAAATTTCAAAATTTTGCAATTTTTGAAAATTCAGTGTTAACCATGAAAATTGGACTGATGCCACCTTTTTACTTTATTCTTACAATAAATTTAAAGAAAAAATTTGGAGCCGCTTTTGAGAAAATTTTGAAAATGTCTGGGGGGCTTCATGTAAAGTACCCCCAAATTTTGGAGAAAGTTGTTCAACATCGCGGCGTCTCGAGTGGAAACATATCGACCGGGGAATATTCATTTGGAACGAAATATTACTTATAGTTTAGGCCAGTGCTGTGAAGATCTCCTACTGGTGGCAGTGGCACGGCTCGCGGCACCCTGCCATGCCAGAAGCTTCTTTGCGCTACTAGCGTCGGGAGAGGGAACTATTAGTAACCCTGCTGATTTACAATAGTGATGGCGTTGTCTCTTGCGGCGGGGTTCTAAACTGCGCGGAGAGGCGATTTCGTCGTGGCACTGGTGCCACGGACTCCCGCTCGTAGCATCGACCTTGACAACACTGGTTTAGGCGATAATACTGTTCACAGACACCGGACAGACAGAGGGACGGACGTTTTGTTTTCAATTGTTTTTCCTTTATCAAGGACCCACAGTACAAGGACTCAGGCTACTCGTGTTAGGGGATTTTTTCTTAATTTAGCTACTGGATTTATCCACTTTTGATCGTTATCAGGACACTTAAATGAATTTTTTCTGCGAAAAATATGCTGTTTTTATGCGCAGCATTACGTATCTTTTTTCATACTACATATATTACTCCGTATATATATATATATATATATATATATATATATATATATATATATATATGGGATGGGAATTTGTCACTTTTTTGTTACTCATAGTCCCCAAAAAATTTGTTGCTCTTCAACTAATATCGGCAATGCGAAATTTTGCCAAATTCGTATAATGAGAGTGCCTGCGCATGACTGAAGTCCCTGAAGGGAAATGCTTGTCACTCGCTCAGCGTGAACGGAACATTTGCAGATAAGCGATTCTACTCAACTGGGCACTAGGAATGGTTTCAATGTGTTGATGATAAAGAATAATTTATGTCGGCAGTAAAGCCAACATATTTTAATTATATAAATTGTTTATTGCGTTTGGAAGAATATGATGATGGGTTTTAATGGTACCATTTTTAATATTCTGTACCATCTGCTTATTCTATTCTCAGATGTGATGACGCTTTGTCAATATAAACCCAATGAAGTAAGTGGTAGATATTATTATTAGAGATCGATATATACGGTAACAGATAAATTGTTATTTGTGTTGTCCCAGTATGGGTACTTACGACTGAACGTCAACTGTAATTTGATAATGCTTTGTTTACTAGAGCTGGCAAATGAGGTAAATGGTCACAAACACATTTTGTAACACCATTTAACATTCTTTGCTCAATGTGCCTCAAAATACAAGGTGTCATGCATTTCGTTTCCGTTTTGCTGTGGTGTTTCCTTCGCTCTCCTCACGCCTTCGAGGTGCTTTGGATGAAGCCAGAGTTGTGCACAGAATACAACTTTTCGTCTACGCATGTTTTATCTACGTGCAAGCAATATCATCTACGAAGACTATTTGATATTTCATAACAAATTATTCAAATAATAGTATAAGACGAAGTGACAATATAATATTATTCTTTTACTTGACATTTTTACTTTCCCGTATTAGTACGTACATAGGGAGTAATACACTTGGTATAGGGAAAGTTATGTAATGCTGCGCAAAAATAGCGGATTTTCGGCAGAAAAAAATCATTACCGGGCCCTGATAACAAAAAAGTGGATAAAACCAGTTGCTAAATTTAAAAAAATCCTCTAACACGTGATGTAGCCAGAATCCCTCTTTTGTTGGTCCTTGATACCGAAAAACCAATTGAAAGCACAACGTCCGTCTGCCCTTCCGTTCGTCTGTGAACAATTCTAGCGCCTAAACCACACGTATAATTTTTTTCAAATTGAAGAAACCCCTGTCGATCTGGCTCGACTCAAATCTTTGAGATTTTGAAAACGATTCCATAAAATTTGGGGGTATTTTACATGAAGCCCCCGGACATTTTAAAAATTTTCTCAAAAACGACTCCAAATTTTTTCTTTAAATTTCTTGTAAGAATAGAGTAAAATATACTTATTAAAGTGGAACAGGTCCGATTTTCACGGTTAACTCTGAATTTTCGAAAATGGCAAAAGTTTGAATTTTTTTCGGCATCTTCCTACAACTACAAAATTGAAGATAGAGATTTTTCATCCAAATAAAATTTGTTCTCCAAAGTGGGTTCTTTCATTAAAGTCAGGTACATTTTTTTTTTAAAAATTGTAGTTTTCTGGCTATATTGCGCGAAATATTTGCAATTTTTAAAAAATACAAAAACACGATTTTCTCAAAAACGGCACCAATTTTTTTATTTAAAATTTTGGTAGGGATATTGCTAAATGTACTATATGAGATGGCGTAAACCTCATATTGTTCTATTCTTTTGTATTTTCAAAAATTACAAAAATGTAATTTTTTGACTTGTCTGTCACGTCGTTAATATTTACATTAACGGCTATTTATTGACATTATTATATTAATGAGTGCATGTGCTTTAAATAATATGCAGTAACGTTTCTCGAGAACTCAACAGTTTTCTGTGAAAACTAACTGAAAATTCCGTATTTTCAAAAAACGATAAAACGCCATTTTCTCAAAAATGGCTCTAAATTTTTTCATCAAAATGTTGGAAGAGATTTTTGGAAATGAATTGCACTCTTTAATATGACGTAATATTTATTTTGAGGTATTTTTTTTGTTTTTTCAAAAACTACACAATTTTTTAAAAGTTCTCTCATATCTTTAATATGCACATTACCAACAATTTGTAAACATTATTATATTTGTGAGTGTAAGTGCTTTAAATGACTTCAAATGAAGTGTTTCGAAAACTCAAATATTTTCTGTGAGAAGGAGCTTAAAATTTCGCATTTTTAGTAGCGCTTAAAAAAGCTACAAGTTTTTAAAAGAAAGTTGCCATTTAGGACGAGATTATTGTGTTATTTAATATTCTAAAATTAATATTTCCGTTCTACCATTAGGAAAACGAAAAATTAAGAAAATGTCAAAAAAAATTACTTTGGGCGGCGATAGATGGCAATTCGCAAGCGTATGTGGCACGTCCGTATACCTAACCGAGACCCAAGGAAATAGAAAACTAATACGGGAATATCTGTGTGATTCTGTAGCACCACTAATTAATTTTGATTCAGCGGGTGAAACAAAATGTATCAACAAATACCAGCCTCCCAATCAACCTGATTTGCAGAGCTCTTGAATGTTAAAAATGTCAAAATGGCAAAACGATAATAATCATTACTGCAGGGAAACTTAAAATGTATTTGGAAATGAAAAAAAATTGAAATGTATTTTTGTGGAGAAAAACTCTTTAAAAAATTCAAGCACCATCGTATAACATGCATCTTGACGTATAAATTATGACGTGAAAGGATATTAACGCAATTTAATAAATAGAAGGTAAAAGATATATCAGGAAGTCGGGAAATTTAATAATCGATAAGTACGTAAGGTAAAAATGAACAAAAAATCCACAATCCTTCAATTAACAATGATATACCACTATTATAACACTAGTGCGTTAAGCAAAAATCAACAAAACACTAGTGCATTCCGTGTGAGGAATGTTTGTTCTATTCCTCTGCAATTCCAAATATCCCGTGCGTATAAGAAGTGCACAGATCACAGATCACAAGTTGGCAAGGCGCAAACCTCCCTCTGCGCAGAAATGATCACATCTGTCTGCACAGATTACGTAGTGTACGTTGCTAACTCAATGTTGACATGTAGGCGTAAAGTAGAGAACTTTTTCTCGTAGGCGCACATCACTAAATGAATCATGTACTCTATGCATCTCCACTTAAATACTTGCTATAGGTAATAGGTTAAAAACAGCATCAATACATATTGCTCGATTTTAGGCTTTCCTATCACAGCAGTTAACGTTTGTGTTGTACTTGATGAAGGTAAAAAATAATATACCATGCTTGTTTAAATATATTTCTATTCTAACAACTAATCCTCCAGCTATAAGCTGTTCATTAGCAAATTTTAAAAATTAAAAAAGTTCATTATTATCTATTTCGATGATACAATATTATCTAACATTATCTATTTCGATGATACAAAATGTTGATACATCGATACATCGATATTTCGATGATACAAAATGCTTCAATAACTCAATAATAAAACTTGTTGTTTATTTCAGTTACATATTACGTAATTATATCCAGAACGTCATTTTAAAATGAGGGCTAATCACGAGACAACAAAGTACGTGGAAAGTAATGTAACAGTGGCAATCGCTCTTTGCCGCGTACTGCAGACATGTCGAGGTCGCGGGTAACAAGCAAACTAGAGCTCTCGGGCATTGAGAGCCAGAGAAATTGGCGCGAGATTTCAAAGTAAGGGTTGTGCAAATTGTCCCGAAATGGCGATACGTCACTGGATACCTGGCTCATGACAATCACTGGGAGAAGTTACTTGACAGTTTTTATTACAATTTTAGCTATATTAATTCCCATTTTATGTTTCAAGGAAATAAATTACCCATTAAAATGAAATAACATATCAGTCAGATTTGAAATTCTCAATTGAGATACTTTGAATCGAAAGTATCTTTATTCTGTAATCGTATTTACTTCAGAGTGATATAATAACATTAACTTTCTGCGTTCAGTTCGGAGATTTAACAAAGATTCTCATCTGTTAAAAGCGTTGTCAAGAATTTTTCGTTCTCAATAAAAAAAAGAAAAGATCTCAGAGTTCGCCCTCAGGATAACCAGGAAATGACAAAGATTACGATCGAAATGCAAAAGACACAATATTCCAAGCGATAAAGGCTATAAATAACCATTCCACTTAATAAAATAACGAAGTTTAATACATAGAATATGCATTCAAATAATTGCTGTCAATTATTGTCTGTAAATACACTTTTTTGCCAGATTTTGATTAATTGATTCGTAAGATTTTGATTGATTGATTAATGACTCCCGTCGCTTTAACCACCAACGTCATTATTGCCATAAGTGTAGCACATATTTTTGTCGCGGGAGATGGTGTCATCTTCTTCCGCTGGATGGCGAGATGCGGCCCTGAACTTCCTGTCGACTTGCACCGTTTTCCCCTTCAGGTACCTCCCACCAGCCCCAGCTGGGACAAGCTCTAAGCTCCCGACCGGTCTCCCGGCATGTGTGGTAGTGTAGTGCATGTTAATGTATGTGTGTGTAAGGGGTAGGACAAGGAAGAGGAAAGATCACGCGCGAACCGTGGCCCGTTTATTAAGGTACTGCTCCGGCATTCGCCTGGTGCTGAACGAAGAAATCACGAAAAACTACCGATTAGAGCAACCAACCGCTATAATTCTCCTCCAGCTAGCGGTTGAATTCGACCTAGCTGAGAAGCTAGAGTAGAAAATCCTGCCGCCGTCGGGACTCGAGCTCTTGAATCTCCCTGTTAGGGGCCTGCAGTGACATCAGCTGATGACTAGAGACCGGAAAAATATGTAGTATGACACGTCAAAATATGTACATAAATATGTATTGAAAATGGTAAGAATATGTAATAAATATGTAAAATCGGATATAATATGTAATATTAAAATACTCTTATTATAAAACTCATTTACATAAAATGAATTAATATTTATAAAAGAAACCTATAAAAATTTTAAAATTAATACAAACGTTTTAAAAATCATTAGAAAAGCACAGGTTGATGTACACTTGACTTTATAACTTTCCCATCAGTAATAAACCCTTCACAAATTGTTATCCAGGAATGTAGTTTAGCAGACTAGACACAATAGAAAGCATCGTACTGGCGAATTTTACGACCAGCAAACAATCACTGCAGCATGGAATACTCTCATCGAAGTGTTACATGACGGTGATCGCCAAAGTTTCTTGGACGTTAAGGTTAAAGTTTGTCAAACGCGACGTCAATGATACTTTTCACACCAAAAGTGAGAATGATTTGTCGCTGACATGCACTTCCCGCCTCTGAGATAACTGAGGCAGGCGCGTCGGACTGCGAGAATATCCGACCGCTTCTTCACGAAGCGTACCTCGAGTAGAGTACGCAGTAGCATGCAGTAATAATGTAGGAAAAAGGCTAATTTTTTAAAAACTGCTTAATTTCATAAAAAATATACCCGAACATTGATAAATAAAAAGAAATTTAGAGAAAATAGCGAAATATGTAAAATATGTAATATAGTGCCAAATATGTAAAAATATGTAATGAAAAAATTGGATATTGTCTTAGGACGGCGACGATTCGCCAAGATTAAAATTTTGAGAACGGTAAGTAGAAAGACAAAAAATATGTAATTACATAAAAATCCGGTCTCTATTGATGACCTACGACGGTTGCTTTCGACAGGATTGCTCGCATTCCAGCACCCACAGCTCTCTCATTTTCCGACTTATCCCGATGGGTGGACACAGATCAACACCGAATGTGGTCACGGAGACTTCCGCGGAGCACGGTCACGTTTACATCCATAAAAATTGCATAGCATGAAAGTTTTACCTAAGTTCTGGTCTTGTGTTCTATTTGCAATGAATGGACGAAGCGTCGTACGCGAAGGTCGTAATCAGAACCAGGATACTGGTACAGGATAATAGTGAAGCACCTATGCAGGTCAGGATTACACTGTGACCTTGCGAAATCTAAAAATAAATTCTACATATTTACTAAAAGGTGCATGTAAGTGGATTTACAAACAAGATTGCACACAAGCAGTTATTCGCTTCGTGAAAGTGCGCCTTGCTGGGAAGAAACGCCATGCCATGAAAGACGTCCAAAGGACTTCACGAAAATGTGTTCGAGAAAGCTCTCGACAAAGGTATCACATATCATTCATAGATAGTAGTTTATGTGTTAAGACCAAAATTAGAAATGTGTTTATGGGCGAAGTATTTTCCAACTGAGGGAGAGCGTTGCAGGCCCGTGGTTGATAAATTAACTATAGTCTAAAAATCACATTTCGCTCGGTATCCAATTTTTTTCACTGATTCTTAAAGAATCAACTTTTATAATCTAATTAAGGAAGTAAATAACAACATCTTGCGGCTTTGAAACGTGGAAGAGACTCTTTGCCAAGTATTGGAGATGCAAGAGTTTACCGGTGTAGATGAACTGATGGCGTTTGAAACACGGAATGTCCAAATACATGTAGATATTGGGTGGAGCAATTTGAAGGAAAGTTTGGTCTGGAAAAACTCTGACATCTCAGCAAGTTAATGACTCTCCTCATATCATGTTTGGGTCGCTAATTGCTCTTCTAAAACGCACATTGGAGTGTACAGATATCACATCAATCTCCAGACTTATTTCATGGCAGAGACCAACATTCTACTGAAAGGAAATCGAGGATTGTGCAGAAATTGTCTAGGAAGAAACAGATTAAGTAGTTGAATTTTTGAAATTCAAGATTATGATAAATGTAAAGGGGTTACGTGCGAAATAATTTGTTTTGATTACTGAATTTTGTTTTATATTTTACTAGTTGCAGCCGTGCGAATTACGGAGTAGGGGTACCCTCCAAAATTACTCATTTTATAGATTTAGAACAACTCCCTTTTGGGAAACGAAATTTTGATTTTGAAGGTCTACGACACATCGTTTCCGAGTTATGCACGATGCCAACGTGTGTCGAAACGTAAAAGTTAGGGCCCGGGAGTTAATGACCTAAAAATGTTAGAAATATGCAAGCATTTATGACCTAGAAATATGAAAATATGTCCATAAATATAACTTAAAAGTTTTCTGGTTGCAACTTCAAATATAAGCAAAAATATCTCCCCTGTTTAAATAATCATTATATTGAAAATATACTTTTCAAATCTTGCACAGTCACAATTCACACCCTCTCCGTTGGATAATTCTACTTGCCAAAGTTATTAAATAAATTTCATAGAAGCTTTTGACCATGGCCCAAAACCTGACTAACTACTAAACTAACACTTTCTACGCATCTGGTGCTTTCTACGCTTTCTTTTTCTCCGTCTATATAGCTTACCTTCCTAATTCACATATGTATATATCTACAGGAATGATATACAACAAAAAATTGTAAGAAATTAGATAACAATTAGAAGACATGAAAAATCTCTTTGAGACGACTGCAAGCCAGCATGCGAAAATGAAATCAAAAAGATAAAAATGTGACAAAAATACGCAAATTCATGAAAAAATGGCCATAATGTCAAAAATTAACGGAAATGACCAAAGAGTAAAAAAGCCAAAATATAACTTTATATGACTTATGAGAATTGCATAATTTTAGTAATTGAAGATAAAATCATGCTTATCTTCATTTCCCATGGAAATAACGCAAAGAAGAAATATGACTTGTCGAAACATCCGGGCCCTAGTAATAATTGTTGCTGGTTGCACGTACGTCTATTTCCCCCTATCTATAAACTCATAATTCTTTCGTCATAAATCTCATAAATCTGTTTAGTGCGACTTTCCATCATTTTATGTTCATGGTTGCTTAGAATGTCATCGTTTCTTAGCGTATTAGTATAGAGTTTTTTTCAGCCGTTCGAAAACAGTTTGCTTTTGTATTTATATAAATGTTAAAAATATTAATTTTTATAGATACTTTAATGTCGAATGTTTGGCGTGAATACGTTTATTTAAATAAATTTCTTAATTTTCATTTAATGCAATAGAATATTGTTCTGTGTGTATACTTTTTTACCCAGTGCGCGTGTTCAATGTCCCGGGTTCCGGGGAGCAGATTTCCGGATACAATGGACACCAAGAGAAAATTGGTTGAAATCGTCAAAAGCATGTTGTTTCAAATCGCCAATGTACTATAATAGTAAAGCAGGTTCCACTAATATTGGATGACCAAATATTGCAATGGAACGGTTTCTTTTATTTAAAAAAAGGATTTACAAATTTCGGACAATTCACATTAGGTGTATTAAAAATTGTTCCACGAACAAACACCTACACTACACTTTGCATGACAATCTCAAGTCTTATAGAGCCTGCTCGGGAATGTAGAATGACGTGTCATGAGACTCTGTATTGTGTACAATCAGAGGTGCAGGAAGACAAAATTAGTCGGGAAGACAACAAAATAGCGGCAAGAATCTTACGAGATGGTGATTCTTCAGCTTACGTGTCCCTTAGTAAGGCCCTTGAACGCCATATAAATGTGTCGGAAAATAACTCAAAACATGCATTATTAAAAACGTATGAGTGAAACGTGTCGCCGCTGCACGCCGTTGATATACAGTTGGTAACAGTCTTGTTTGTACAGTCCATAATTTGCTCGAAAAACATTAATTTTAAGTGGAAAATTAATACTAATGAAAAATATATTACAAGATAATTCAATAAGTCCAGTTAAATAAAATGTAACTTTGTACACCTAGACGAAATAGCCTTGAATTTGAAATTCACCAGCACACTTAGTCGCTCGGGAACTAGCCTCTAGGAAGGTCTCCAAGCAACAAAATGTGCTGGTGAACTCTAAATTCAAGGCCGTTTCGTCTAGAAGTACAAAGTTACATTTTCTTTCACTGGAATTATTCAATTATCTTGTAATGTATTTTTCATTAGTTTTAATGTTCCACTTAAAATTAACGATTTTCGAGCAAATTACGGGCTGTACCAACAAGCCTGTTACTAAGTGTACCAATTGAAGGGCGCATTGTTCCCTGGGGCCTGGAGCCAAGCGTTTTAAATCCGAGTGCGCAGGGCAGTGCCCTCAGAGAGCGCTCGCCTCCTGGGCGAGGACCCTTCCCGAACGCTTCAAGGACATGCGCCGGCATTCGATCAGCGCGATAAGCGATTTTAATTTTTAACCCCTCGAGTGGGCGCATATGCAAACGCACAAATGGCGTTCATCTATCTGTGGCCATGGAGTGATTACTCTCTTATTTCCACAGAACAAATGTGGATGAAGAGCACTTCACATGTAAGGTCGATCTAACAATGCAACGCGTTCGCTGTCAAAAAATCATTTCCGGTTGGAAAGTGCAACTGCAAATTTTGCAACCTAATGAGTTCAAATGGGTTCTTGGCTCATGTTATTGAGATTTGAGAAAGACAACAGGAAAATTAATTTGGATATACGCGTGTTATGTGATGTCTGAATTACGCAAGAGACACTGCGAAGAGGCTACAAGATCGCAGGAGAATCGCTAAGATAAACCTTCAAAATGACCATCCGTTGCCGAACCTTCCCCTCGTTTTGTATTAGGCTCTTAACGCTGATAAGCGCTGGTAGTGGCTCTATAGCAATTTCTGGCGTATGCGCGTAGCGGCCAGGTAGTTAGGAGGAGGTTCGATTTATCTCGCCTGTCGCGAAAGGCAACATAAGGACTTCAGCGATATTCGAGCGCACGCTCAAATATGGGCTCACACAGTTGATACTGTTAGAGTGAGGCTACAAATTGTCGTGAAACGTTATCTTCAGTATTAAGAGCAACACGATTCAATTAATCATACAGTAGTAAGATGGTACACAATATTTATTAAAAATAATTCACCCTAACGACGCAATCCAGCACACGAGGGAAATATCAGTTTTGTTGGTTCAATAACAGCACATACTTTCTCACATACCTATCTTTTACAATTTTTGAAAATTCTTAGAGTTATACAAATGCATGTGCGCCTTTCTTTTAAGCGTCTCTTGTTCTATCCACGGAGAAAATTTAAAGAAAATATTTGAAGCGCTTTACGAAAAAATATTTTTTTAATAATTTATAATAACTTCAAGCAAAAATTACACTAAAACTGCTTGTTTTTTAAGAGATTGTAATTGTCAGTTTCTTTGGATAAGACTTTTGAAACATTTTCTTCAAGGCAAAAACCTCTACCTTAATTTTTGTAGTTTTGTAGTTTTGCAATGTTGACTTTTTGCAATTTTCGAAACTATCTTGAAACTTTTTTGATTCGCGTCTGCCTAAAAGCTTTCAGATCTGTGTCTAATGGACGCGACGTGCACTCCGTAAGGTAGGGCTCTTGTTTCTCAGGTCGATTCCCTTCCATCAACCTGATCAGTTTCCCTGCTGACTGCTGGGTTTATAAGCAAACTGGTCCTAACGTGATTCCTTCACTGGCGACTGGCATCTCATTTTCCACAATTCCAACATCGATTCTCGCCTTTTGTCACTAAAATTACGTGGGTCAATCAAGGCCTCAACAAACTCTTGATTATGTGTATCTGCATCGGGCTGTAATGCTCGCACTCGTCATGACATTTCGATGCTCCTTTTGCGGCCTCGACTTCTAGTGCGTGACTCGATGCGTCAGCTAAGGTTTTCGGTCTTCCCACCCTTAACGCTCGTTGGGTTCCTGCGTCTTCGAATGCATCAATTAAGGGTCGGACGACTGAGCGTTCCAGGAAGTTTTCTGGAGCTCCAGTTTGAGCAAGGCGTACCAAACGAGCAATATCAGCTACCAGTTCTTGAAGACTCTCGCCAGGCTTCTGCAATTCTTAAGCTGGGTAAAGGTGGCTCCACACATTTGACATTCGCCGAACAGCGAGCTACTTCTCGCCCGATCCAGACCAGCTGATGTGCTCGGCGAATGTTCGCTCCCTTTGATGTGTCCAAAAGACCGACACGCGGTGGATAGGGCGAGCGCCGAATGTTCATCATTCGGCAAACAGCAAGCGACCTATCCACACTACTCGGGATTCGGCGAGCGGTGGGTCGCTGTTCGCCGAATAGTGAATGTGTGGAGCCGCCTTAAAATGCATTTGTTGCAGGAGAGCTTGCTTATAACATGTTTTAAGACTCATGGCAATTTGCTCGAAGTTCGCCTGTTCTCCAGTCGGTATTGTCAGCAGAATCGCAATGGCGTTGCCCTGCAAAGACACAATCAAGGCTGTAGCACAATCTATGGCGCATCAGCTATTTACCCTTCTAGGAGCCTGAAATTGTTTGAAATAATTTAGCCATGAGAAATTGCCATTAAAGATATGTGGTTTTACTCATTGCAGGAGCTAGATAATTTTTTGGCCCGGGGCAATGTTGAAACGTTCTCTACACTGAAAAAATTAAAATGTGAAAGTTGTATCAAAAAACAATACGAGATATTTTATTTCAACAAGGAACAAAAATTGCTTTTAAGATAGAAAACGTTTTTGGAATTATATTTTAAATAATAGTTTTAAGTAAAAGTATTTAGTGACCTTAAAACGCAAAAAAAGTTGTGCTTAGTTAATATTTAATAAAATCACTAGCTGTTAATAAAATCACTAGCTGTTAATAAAATCACTAGCTGTTAATAAAATCACTAGCCAGTGGTCCCTGTCCGGATTCTATTTTTTTATTTTACTTTTGGTACATTTAAAACAGTCAGCTTGTCTTCTAACTGGTTCAGTAATTTTTTTTCGTTCTGTAATATTTTCCCATCAATTATTTATTTGTTCCTCAAAATCTTCTCAAAAGTTTTTCATCATTCTTGAACGTTTTCTCATGATTTTTTTTCTCGAAAGAATTTATTATTCTGGGTTATTATTTTGTTCTAATAACATTCTATTAAATAAATTCCAAAATACTGGAATTTTCTGTTAATTTTCCTTCTAAAATTGAAATTTTTTGATAATTTGCCTCGGAAAATTTTGGAATGTTTTGTTAGTTTGATTAAGGTTTTAATTCACCACATGTTATAACTATTTAATCCCACACCTGACACCTATCGAAACGGTTCTTGGTGGTGAATTAAAATACAGATATTTATTTTTAACAAAGTCGTTTATTTTTCTTAATTTAAATTACTCACTAGTTTGACAATACTGAAAACTCTGATTAATTTACAGAGAGTCTTCTTTAAAACAGTTCTTGAGTTTATGTTCTCCTGATTATTTATTTTCACATTGCTCACTTCCTTTGCACTGTTACACTAGTCGCTGCACTGACCACTGCACTGCTGCTCACCGTCATGCATACATTTCACAGCTCATTCTCCGACTGGACCTCCGGGGTTGCTCATTTATACCTGGTCTAGCGCCCGAGCCTAGCTTCCGTATATACGCCTTTCCTCTCGGAGACACGCGAACACTCCGGGACATCTTTATTGCGATATATTTTGATTGGCTATACCTTTCCCCTGATCATAAATATCTAAATGAAATTATGAGTTAGACAAAACATACGAACAAATGAATTATTTTTCGTGCGATTTTCAACTTTGAGATTAAATTAATTTTGTGTGCATGCAGGGGAAGAAGTTTCAACGTCAATACACTGGACGCGTAAGAAAGTGGGGTGCGAAGTGCATTTCTTCAAATAGAAGTGCAAAGTTAGTTTTCCAGCGATTACTTATCATAGTAACTAGTGGATCTGACAGGATACATTAAAGTCTTTTCAGATTATTGTACAAAATAAATTTTTGTAATAAAACTTATTTACTGATGGAGCTAAAATGAGCCAACACAGCGCATGAAGTTGAAGGATAATTTTGCTTGTAATTATTTCCTCAAAATTGCCTTGTTGATACCAATGATCTCTTAGGAATTATATTAATACAAAAATATCTATGAATTATCTCTTATGAATGACAGAGTGGAATATTTCACACCCTTGTTATAAAAACAAAACTTTTTCTGAAAAGAAATTTAATTTCCATTTATTGTAAAAATTGTAATTTTATAAAATTTCACAGTTGCTAATACAAAGACCAATTTCGAAGAATCCGTCCAGAATACGTGTTAAAGAAAATAAATAATTATGCAAGGTTCACGCACAGGTAATTGTCCAAAATAAATTTCTGATATGGGGCTCTTCTGAAAAATTTTCCGATTATTCTTGAGAATTTCATAAACGTGAGACTGCAATCCCGCGCAAGATCACAAGCAACAGCGCTTGCGTTGATGAAAGAACTAGGGCACCAATCATCGTCTACTTGTCTTGAATTAGTATGAAGGAGACAGTCAATATGTAAATTTAAGGAAGCAAAAGTGCGTTGGAAATACATTGGATCTAAAAGTGACCTTTATTATTATTATTATTATTATTATTATTATTATTCCTCAAAACAACGACTAAGGATGTTATGTGTCGGCTGAATATAAAATCTACTCCAGGTTGCAACCACCTACCTAAGGAGTACATCTAGGGACTGTCGGTGCCTCTACAATACTTTGCGCAAAATGTGGGCTGTTCCAAATAAAGCGATTTCTTGAACTTCCCAGTCTTTTGAATTACCTGGGAGTTTAGATAAGTTCTTACACAAATTTTGCGGAACAAATCCCAGAGCTCCGATAACTATCGGGACGACCTGTACTTTTACTCCCCACATTCGGCTGATCTCGATTTCCAAACTCTTGTATTTAAGACGTTTCTCTGCCTCCTTGGAAACGACGTTTTGATCGCAAGGTACAGCAACATCAACAAGTAAACACGATGTTTTGGCCAAATCCTGGATAACTATATCCGGTTTGTTTGCCGCTATCGTGCGATCAGTTTGAATTTGTTGGTCGTACAATATCGTACACATTCCAACAGACGTCACCGGTTTTGGTGAGTGTTCGTACCACTTGTGGTAGGTGTTTGGAACTTCGAGGGCGGTACAGATCTGCCAGTGGAGATAGCTACACACCCTGTCGTATATTTGCAAGGATTGGACAAGCTGAGACAATAGGATCAATGCTTTCTAAGTATTCCTGGTAAATGCGGCATTTATTAACTTGGGAAATTTTGAGAACCGCTTTATCATAATGTGTTCTCAAGGCCTGGTCTTGGGCAGCTATTACAGCTTCCGATTCTGGTTTCATTCTTCCCCTTTTGAGCCACATAAATGATTGATCTTTATTGATATGTACCCTGTCCATTCGTTTCAAATATTGTCCGTGGAGAGGTTTGTCTCTCCACGATTTCTTTAACACATTTTGCGTCTCACATTTCATGTTAAGCAGCATCAAAAGTTCAGTGTCTCTGTCATTTTGGGTGTCTTGCAGTCTTGTTCGCAGTGCTTCTTGCTACACTTACAATGCCTCTCTTTCCCATTCTTCGGTAAGAACGCATGACCTGCCTCATTAAAGGGTCATCTTGATGGCTGACTACATACTTCCCCATCCCGACTATTTCGTTTTCCAGGAGGCCTCAATTTGTCTGAGGCCTCTTCCTCCTTCCTTACGTGACACATAAAATCTATGTACATCAGCTCGAGGGTGGGCGAGATGATGCACTGTTAGCAGTTTTCTGTTTTTTCGGTCCATAATTCGAATTTCTTGCTCAGTTCAGTAGTCTGCTAGTCCAAAACTGTATTCGGCCACAGGCACCGCCAAACTACCTATTGCAGATATTTTATTCCTGGAATTCAGAGCAGATTACAGGACCAGTTTCACTCTCCTGCAATACTCCCTGCGAATTCTCTCTTTCATTGCGTCGTTCAAGATGGTTTCACATTCTTCAATGCCCAGATATTTGTAGGTTTTACCTGGCTCAAGATCTTGAATCACAGTGTGCACATCAGCTTCAATGTTCTCTGACATTGTCAGTTTGCCTCTCTTTATGTTGATTGTTGCACACTTGTCAAGACCAAACTTCATGCAGATGTCATTGCTAAAGTCATTCACGACAGACAGCATTTGGGAGAGAATCGCTTCATTCTTAGCAAATACTTTAAGATCATCCATGTAAAACAAATGTGATACTGGCCTTTCATCACAATGGAGTTTGTAACCAAAGTCAGCTTGCGACAACTGTCTAGATAGTGGGATCAAACTAATGCAAAACAGCAGAGGAGATAGTGAATATCCTCGAAAAATGTCGCTGTTGATCCGAATACTTCTGGTTTCTACTGCTTCCTTTCCGCTGTGGGTTAGTAACCTGGTACTCCACGACTTCATATTAGCTTTGCAAAATTCAATAAGTCTGGAATGAAATCGATAGATCTCCAGGGTCTTCAAAATCCAATCCTGTGGTACACTATCAAAGGCCTTTTGCTAGTCAATCCAAGCCATGCTCAAATTACGTTTTCGTTTCTTTACATCATTCAAGATGACTATATTCAGTAGCAAGATTTCCTTACAGCCATAAGAGCCTTTACGACATCCTTTTTGTTTAGCTGGCATCAGATGATTCTTCTCTAAATGTCTGTACATTTTGTCAGCTATGGCTGCAGTTATAAATTTGTTCAGTACTGGCGGACAAGTGATTGGCCTGTAGTTCTTCGCCAAAGAGCTGTCTCCCGCTTTGGGTAGCAAATACGTGATGCTGTCTGTGAGCCATTTCGGGAGTTCCTTTGAGTTTTATAAAATTTTATTAACAGCCTTTGCTAGATGAGAATGTATTGCTGTAAATTTCTTAATCCAATAAATCTGGATCTTATCAATCCTGGGGGATTTCCAGTTTCCCATGTTCTTAATTGCTTGGAAGAGGTCCTCTTCCGAGAATTCGTGAACATCTTCCACTGTTTCCACAAGTTCATCGGCAGCATCAACTTCAGATTGAAGCCAAGATGCGTCTTTGTTGTAGGATCTGCTCTTCTCCCAGATCCCTGTCCAAAATTCTTCGACATCATCTTTTGAAGGAGTGACAGCATTGCCATTCGGTTTTTGAGTCAGATTGCGATAGAATCTCTTCGCGTCTGTTTCAAACAACCGGTTCTGTACACGGAAATATATTCTACGTTTGTAACGTCTAATTCATTGAGCCAAGCTTGAATTTTTTCTTTTAACTTCTCAACTATACATGCTTGTGTCATTTTCAATTTGGTATTTTTGTTCAACATTGAATATGTTTCGTTGAACTTTAGTGGTGTGCGTTGATTTAAAAGATGCCTCAGTTAAGAGTGATATTTCACGCCGAGTGTCGGCTATCCGTTTCATAATTCTCTTCATCCATGGGGGTACTGGGCTGTTTCCTCTGTTTTGCTGTCGGCCGACGGTGTTCTTGGCTGGCCCCAGAATTATCTGAGATACCAGGTATCCAGTTACATACACGATGTGATTGATTTCAGTAATATCTAGATCTCTATCTGGGGTCTGTACCACCTCATTTAAGACAGAATTTGCTGTCTCTATCACTCTCTTAGCTTTGACATTTTCGTACATTCTCATCAACGGTACGCGAGATTCAACTGGAAATTGAACTCTATCTCGCGTCGGAGGAGATTTCGAATCATGTTGTTGTTGTTGTTGTTGTTGTTATTATTATTATTATTATTATTATCATTATTATTATAATTATGCGTACGGGATTTAGAGCGGGAAGACTGGCCTTTGGCAGAGTTCTGTAGCCATTTTTTCGACCCAAGCGTCCTTGGAAGCCTACCCCCGATGCGGATTTGGGGACCTTATCGAATAGGCGCACCTCGCGGGGGGTCCCCTGGTACGCCTGGGGTGTGACTCTCACATTCTCCGTCAGATGTCGGTCTCAGTTAACTATACCGGAGCTGTCTGGTTGGGATAAAATAAGATCTCGTTAGGGCGGGATATTGTCGGAGAGATTTAATTTTGCCGGGCATCTGCCAGAGGTCCTTTACATGCCACAAGAGTCACATAGCTTCTGTGAATTCTTCACCCTTCGGAAGCCCGCGCACTGGAGGGTTCAGAGGCCAGTAAGCTCACCCCTCACCCACCGAGGCGCGCTAAAACTGACCTACGCCATTTTGATGAGTGCGGGAGACGGGAAATGGAGTCGGAGCATGGCGCGTCATCTCGCTGGCGCCGACGCGCGTGCGCACGGCGGTCGCGGCCACTCGACGCGTTATCTCGACCAGATCGACAGGCGCATATTTGATTTCAGCAATCTATGGATTAGAATTTTACGTAGATTGCGCGAGCTTTTCAAGTGGTGCGGGAGCTACTTGAATTGTTCGATAAATAAGGTAAATGACACGTAAATGAGGGAACAACGAATAACAACATAGCACCTTCAGCTACTTTGAGCCTTCTGAGCTACATGCTGTCACATACGTGATGATTGTTTGACTTGCAAAATATATAGAAAACAATGCTAATAATTTTAAAAAATGTGAGCTAAAAAGAAAATTCGTGCTTTGATAATATTCATATTTCAGTACCTTATTGAGAGTTAAAATGCAAAACCGTTCAATGAAGTTAGATCAGTTCTTAGTGAATCCTCTTTCAAAATTCACAGTTTAATTGCGCATACTTTCACTTCTCAGAGAAATGAACAGTTTTTGAAAAGCATTATACTTAAGTCATTGTTCGATTATGTTTAGCATTTCACCTCTGCAGACTGAAAGGACAATGTCAAAGAACATGAACTACGTCTCAATGCGGACTTGGACCGTTTCACACTACCCCTGATTAAGAAAAGGAACAGAGACGTTCGTTCATATTAGGGCGCCGAACCTAGCAGGAAACGAATCGGCTAATATTGGAAGTTTCGAATGATACTATAAACTAACGCTAACAATCCATTTCCAAGAAAAAAAATTGTAATAAGATATGACGAGAGTTTTTTTTTTAAACCGCAAACTCTAAACATTATAAACATAAACTTAACGTTTGTTTCGAAGAGAAAATAACGGCACTACAACATCACGTACTTTTACTCAATAGTAACGGTTACGTAATATTACGAATATTATCCCACAATTTCTGCCAATATTATCACTCCCAGACATCACTTGTAAACCTAATTTTTGTAATACTTCTTAGTTAAGAGTATATTAATTTTCGTGAAAATCCTGCGGACGGTTTACCCGCTAGCGTTGTTCGCAGACGGGCGGACAGGCGTTTTTCCATAAAGCAATTTTCCGGTATCAAGAGTCCACAAAATGTGGATTTTGTATTGAGAACATCCGGTAAATAATCACAAGGAGACGTCACGCTAACCCAATCGTAACTACCTGACTGACCCGTTATTGACTCCACAATGTGTTAGAAGAATTTGCTACATATTGAAACAAGATTTATCCACTTTTTCTGTCAGGGCTCCATAATACGTGTTTTTCTTTTGAAAAATCATCATTGCTGCAGCATTACAATCTTTTCTCTATACTACGTAATAAGTACGCAAAAATTAAAAATATAATGTAGAAATTGGCATTTAGTGAGTCAATGTAACTGGATTTCAACGAATATTATATTCTTATTTATTGAGATTGCAATTATCCATGGAATCATCTTCTGATAACGAAAAATGATTGAGAGTATGATTGGTCGTATTTCGACGAATAATTGTTTATTATATTAGACTAGCGTAATATGTTGGATGATATCCACTCTTCTTTCTTGACACATTTTTAGGAGAATTTCCGCTGAAACCAATTATTATTTGATGAAATAAATATTTTACCTACGAGCTACGTATACTTGCCGCCCCCACGAGCAACGCATGCAAAGGACCAACGCCTTTACTCAGTTCCACCCATATCTCCAATCACTTCCACCGGGAGAGATGGCTCAGTGAATCAACTGATAGCAATGCAGTCCCTCTGACCGGGAGGTCCTACCTTTTGAGTCCCGACGGTGGCAGGATTTTTGACACTAGCTTGTCAGCTAGGTTGAATTCAGTCGCTGTCTGGAGGAGAATTCTACCGGCCGGCTGCTCTGATCTGTAGTTTACCGTGGTTTCTCCGATCAACACGAGACGAATGCCGGAGCAGTACCTTAACAAACGGGCCACGGATCGCGCGCGCTATTTCCTTCCTCTTCCTTGTCCCATCCTCACCCCTTATACAAACACACACACACACACACACACACACACACACTTACATGCACTACACTACCACACATGCCGGGAGACCGGTGGGGAGGTTAGAGCTTGTCCCGACTGGGGCGGTGGCCCGCTGGTGGGAGATACTTGTTTGGGGAAAACCCCGCTAGTCGACGGTAGGTCGCGCCGGATCTCGCCATCCAGCACGGAAAGATCACTGCACCTTCTGATGAAAAAACACGCACTAGACTTTCGGGACTAATGACCCAAGTAGTTGACGCGCCGGGAATCTCAATCAATCAATCCATTCGTTTTCCTATTACCTCAATCACAGCGACCCACTATTTTATGGAAAGCTGTAATTCTTTTTTGCTTTGCTTAGGGCGATTTCAAGAGGTCGACCGTCTTTTCCATGAGCAATGGCCGCCCGTGGAATCGTCACGTTCCCGCAGCACGTGTTTCACGCGATCAGGCCCCTTTCTGTGAGCTTATCTGCGCCTTCCTCTTTGTTCGGACTCTTGAGGTCCATGGCCGACACACGTGCGAGTGGCGTCAAAGTCAAGAACGCGAAGCTCGTCATCAGAAGCAATCCAATGGCCGATACAATGTGAATGTAGACCATTCGCTGCGGAAGTCTGAGCCCCTATTAGGTAACTACTCACTTATAAAACCGAGGGGATTTTTACGGTGAAAATTATATGCTATTTTATGCTCCAGATGAGTTTTGTGCTGTACTTGAAATTTAGTTTTTGTGAAAGAGATACTGAAACTATATTGAAACTGAAAATTCCTGAAGAATTTTAACGACAACTAGTTGAAGACCGAAGCTAAAGACCGTTCTACACATTCGGCATTCGCCGAGCAGCGAGCTACTGCTCGGCCAATCCCGATCAAGTGATGTGTTCGGCAAATGTTCGTTTCCTTTCATGTGTCCAAAAGACCGACACGCGGTGGGTAGGGCGAGCATCGAATGTTCGTCACTCGGCAAATAGCAAGCAGCTCATCCACACTATTCGGGATTCGGCGAGCGGGTGTTTGCTGTTTGCCGAATAGCGAAGCCTCCTTAAGCGATTATATTGCACAAAAAGAAGTGCTTAAAAAGTTACATCAGATATGCCTGACACGGAAAATAAAAAAAAGCAAAAAAATATTGTATCATGTCGTTCATCATGTTATTCTGCAACACTAATGAAATGAAAGGTTTAAGATTCTGAAAGAATTTAATCACTATTCATTGTGAGCACAGAGTTAAATAAGTTTCTGTAACTGTGATTTAAATGTTTTATATTTACCATTATCGTGTTATCAAGTGCGTGGATGATGTAGTGACCTATTAGCAGAAGTTCTGCAATCCATCTTAATTTAAATGCGTATACAATATTATTTTGTATAATCACTAAAATATTTGAATATGGACGCATATATTGGACTCGACATCGCGTTTATTTTCATTCACTGATCTTCGCATTTAAAAACAGTAATGGCTCTTCAAACTTAAAAACCTATCTTTGCTTCGCCAATTTTCACCTCATACTTACACATTTGGTTTCGCCAAACGACGAAACGACGACTGCTTTCGATAGATCGATTGCAATTCGCAATTCAAAGTGAAGCAAAATCAACCATTAGTTTTTTTGAACGAAGTAATCACTAAATGATTCCAGAGAAGCATATATACAATTACCTTTAAGGTATTATTAATATTTAGTATTAGTACTACAAAACCAGTTAATAAATAGCCATTGAAAACACCACTACCATTTATTTTTAAAATATAAAGGAAATTATTTGATTATAAAATTTCTAAACGAAAACCCTCGACGAAAGCGCAGTCGATAGATGCTCGGTTGTCCTGGAGACGTGGCGATCTACGCAACACCGCGGTGTTGATCTAGGCGGTGTTGATCTACGCACAGATGCCAAAGTTGGCTTCATGGCGAAATGCATTTCGAAAGCGGCGCCTCCCAGACGGCCAAGTATCTGAAAACTCTTAGTGCTTTAAATACGTAGATAATGAATTCCACGTATTTAACCGTCTCGAATCGAAAATCCGCCACCGTCGACACTTGAACCACAGAACCACCAGGTCAGGATCATTGCAGTGGCCACGGATGTTGCCCTGAACCATCTCAGTCGTCTTACTTTGGCTGCGCTAATGAATGATCTGATTAGAGCGGAAATGTTGGATTTAATTTTGCGGGGCAACTGCCAGCATTTTATTTTTTATAGGCTACCAGCATGATATAACATAATGAAACATTTCTCCCCTTTGAAAATTCAATTTCCAATGACGTACTTGGAACGCAAACTGTTTTGGATGCCCTAATAACTCAAATTGTGTCACTAGTACTAACATATATCAAATGCCTATTTTCCTAGGGAAAAGATCATCCAAGGCAACGGAAAGTAGACGCTTTACACCTACCAGAGTTTTCATCAAGTAGTTTGAAAGGGCCTGTAAAATAATTCCAAGAAGTTAAAGAATGCGCGTAAAGAGAACCTCAACCAGAGAGAAATGCTGTAAATGAGGGTGTTTCCGTCATTTGTTTCCACGAAAAGAGTGTTCTACAAGTAGTGATGATTTTGCCAAATGGTAAAGAATTATTGATGAGTGTTTTAGATAATATAATAAGGAAACAGGAGTTTTCTTAATTCATTCTTTGGAAGCTTGCTTTTCCAAATGAGGTATTCGCACCAACGACAACCGCACCAAAGAACTTCCATTTTACCTGCCACTTATCGACAATGAACTCATGCGGACAAGGTAAATGTATCTCTTATTAGTGAGAATTCATAGACACTCATTATCCAAGTAAGCCATTTTGTGTGGCAGAAGTTGCCAACATCTTTCTTGAATGTTCACTCGGAGAAGCATTGCAGAAAATCACTTTGAAAGGAGTGCAACTTACTACGCTGACGTTATTCAAATTTCACCATATTGCACTTTGGGTTCCGTAGAACAATAGCTCACATCTGTCCTCCGTTTTTGTATTTCAATGTGAATTTGTTTTCTATCGCTAAGCAATATTAGAATGTTTACCCATTAGAGCAGCCGTGGTGACGCACAAATAAATGAAAATACTTTAGGCGGTTTCTTTTTTGATTTTTACTTATGACACCTTAGTATATGTAATAGTCCAGGCTTCCAGCAAACGTTATGGTCGGGGTTATCTTGAGTCACCATTAAAGAGATGCGGATGATCCCGTAATGCTGAATCCATAATTTCTGCAAGCCTTGGTTCGATCTTTTTGTTTTTCGCTTTGTTTTTAAGTTTCTATTGATTGTTATAATTGCATTAACAAAAAGTTCCATTTATTATAGACAATCAGGTAAAAGTTTAGAATTTAGTAAATAAAAATTAGGAAAGTTGGTTTATTCTACCACTAAGTCTTGACATATGTTTCAGAGATCTGTGCGTCTCCATCTTCAGGTACATTTCTTTGGATACAATACATGAATATTAATAAATTAAATCAAACATTATGAAAGAAGAAGACATCATGTAGGCAGAAAACAATCTTAGTGGAAGCTTACCTTTCATAGATACATTGCATATTTATTGTCAACAAGAATATAAACAAATATCTCGATGGAAAAAATTCTAGGATTGATAAATCAAATTTTCGTCATAATGATGTCAAAGTGCAATAGTCACATTGTTTGAGAAGTTCACGCAATGAAAGGCATATAGTTGTCTCTCCTGAGTTAGTCGTGGAGGGAACATTGACCTTACACTAATGCTAAATTTAGTTCTTTCAGTGAACGTAAGAAAACAAATGAATGGAAATGAGATGTAGGGGGGGTCAGGTGACCACAGGAGTGGAGTCAATAACCTGATTGTCATAGGTAATATCACAGCACTTTGAGTGATATTTAGTGTGACTATTTCACGAATTTAGACCTTACATGAATCGAATGGATAATTAAAATCAAAGCAATTATGAAAAATAAAAATATTACACAAAATTGCTACCGGAATATGTGAAAATTTTATTCAGCTCCAAGTTACCACTGCCTCCTGGAATACCTTATAATCAAGTAACATTTGAATAACAGTTTCATGCACAAAATGATTTCAAATATGTTTCGATTTTATGGTAATAAATCTTTCAAAAAACAATTATAAAGAAGTTACTTACAAGAACATTTATTGAAAACACAATTATTAAAGTTGTAGGAAATTGAGTTTTCCAAGTCTTGGTCTGCTGTGGAAGTATTTGAAATGGAAGATGTACAAGCTGAATTAGCAGCGGAATTCGTCAATTTCGAATGGATTAAACACACGTGTGTACTCATTAAAGTATTTTTCTGAATAATTTTGGTTGTAACGTTTCACATAGTTTTGATAGCATATTTTTCGTATTATTCACTATCTTATCTTCGCAAAATAATTGCCTAAAATACGTGTAATTTCATTTGTAGTTTGTACTGTCCATTTGTATTTTATTTCTTCACAACCACCTTGAAATTGCTTCCACACACTTTGTTCCTTTCGCTATTTTTCGGCACTGAATCTTTAGTAATAGATTCTTTTTGAGAGTTTTAAACCTTACCAAAACGACATATTTTAATAGTCTCCTATATTCAGTAGAAAAATTTTTCATGGCCTTATTTCAAAATCTATCTTGGAACAGATTTCATTAAGGGAAAAAAATGTGTACTGTCTCCTATATTAGGGTACTTCAGTAGTATACCTTCTCTTTGCGGCTCTCACACGCAACCAATCTTTATAAATGAGGTCTCTAAAGAAGGAAAATTTCACGGAGACGTGACGAATTGCACTTTGATTTTAAAAATATGGAGGATTTGTTTAAAAAACGCAGTTAAATATTATGTATAAATGCAACCCACAATGCACATTGAGAATTTTTAATCTATATCGTTCAATAACTCTTAAACGAATCGTTCAAGGACCTTAAAAACTAAAAATTTGAGGCAAAAGGTCTCAAACGTTCTTCACACCATAATCTATTGGAAGAGAACCTCTTGACCATTCTATTAAATGTTTGCTGGTTCAACGCTTCTGGATTTTACTCCACCTGTTCAGAATCTGTAGAATATGTAACTTATGTGAGATTACTAATTACTTGGTATTCTATGCGATTGAATTACACGAGAGTACCTCTTTGCTCGATAATAAAGTTAAAATAAGAGTAGTTTGTATTGAGAAGAGAGTATTATATTGTTATCAATTACAAGGTGACGTGAAGAACAAGTGACTGAGGATAAGAGGGTCTTGAAGAAAAATATGTATTACAGGCTAAATATGGAAATGGAAAAATAATGAAGAGGGTGGGTTACAGCATGTGCGAGAGTTCTCGCATGGGTACACTAGTATTATATCAATACGCACAAACTATTGTGGACCAAAAACAATTGCTACCTTTATCTTAAAATAGTAAACAAAGTGATTACAGTGGACTGCAAAAGTTATACAAAAGTGATTATCATATGGGGATAGACATCTGGGTTTGGTTTAATTTGAATAGACTGCTTTATTGGTTATTTACGACAAGGCCAGACATGAGTGAAATAGTCTATAATAAATGGAACTTTTTGTTAATACAATATTTCATTCTCGATCATTTCTAAACCAAAGACACTGAGACACATTTTTCATGAAACTAATAACAATTTTTCATTTATTAATGAAATCTTTAAATTGCAGCAAAGTCGCTGAAAACTAGTAGTGCTAGTTTAGATGTAAGAGATCTAATGAGAATGCACTCTCTACAAACTTGAAGTGATCACCATTTCTGTCTATCATTATGCTACAATAAATGAAACTTTCTGTACTGAATAATAAGATTTTGTATTATTATTATTATTTTTCCACTACATCACGAGTAAAAATGTTATGAGTCGGCTGAATATAAAATCTACTCCAGGTTGCAACCAGCTACCTAAGGAACAGATCCGTTGACTGTCAGTGCCTCTACAATACTTTGCGCAAATTATTATTATTATTATTATTATTATTATTATTATTATTATTATTATTATTATTATTATTATTGTTAACTATTTAAACTACTTGTATGTAACTTATGTAATTACTTACGAAGTATCTTGTATTATCTTGTTCACTGTAAGATGTTTGTTGTGGTGGTCGCGTTGCAGGCTCGGGGCTGGGGGCGCGCCACCTCGTGGCCTTCATGCTGTTCCTGTGCCTGGCGGTGGCGTACGCACTGCGCGTCATCCTCAGCGTGGCCATCGTCGCCATGTGCAAGGACTGCGGCGACGAGGACAGCATCAATGACGACTTCCCGGTTGGTGCATCCCTCGTGTTTTAGTTCAGTTCATTATTAGTATACGAAGAAGCAGTTAGGGTTACCCAAACACAGGCAAACAATGAACCAGTTTCACATAAAATACCTTTTTCTGCAGAAAGACATGTAACATAAACTAATACTCTGAATGCATAAAATATTTCGATATTATCTCATTCGTCTTTAACGTCAAAATTATATGTCGTCGTTATTGTTGTAGCACTATTCCTGAGTTACACCCTAGTAGGCTAGGGCCGTAAGAAACATCACGGACAAATCTAACAAACCCTTAGAGTTTGTATGTCGCGTATTCGTCAGTTTCACGTGTGAACAGAGAAACTTCTGAGAGGCTTTTACTATGCGCGATGCATCTTAAACTGAAATGGAAAAGGATGCAGAGTTCAGTGTACTCATCAGGGGCGGCTCGTCCTAAGGGGCCACAGGGGCCGGGCCCCACCAATATTTAATAAAGCACAAAACTATCCATATATCTTTACAGTAATATCTTTGTCATAATTGTAGTTCTTCATTGGAATTCTTCATTCGTGAAGATCGACAATTCGTCCCTAGAACTCATTCCAAGTCCCAATAACCAAGAATTGAGGGTCATAGTTCCTTGCCGCACTCAAAGATAGCGTTAGTAGTGCTCAAGGGGCCCGCCTTGCTTGGGCCCCGGAACGGTAACCCCACTCTGTTTCCAAGGTCAGCGCCCTTTCGTACTGGGCGCGACCACTGCTTGCTAATTTTAGCTGTCCTAGGGGCACGCACCAGCGGGCCCTTCGCAGAGAAACGGCAGTCTGAGCGCGCCGTTTTCAAAGTGCACGTGAAGTTCTGCGCGCTGTAAGATGAACTCAGTGGATTCATTACACTGTTCTCCGTTTTCTTCACTCAGATGTGAAGAAAAAAAATTATATTAAACGGTTAGGAGCACATCAACTGATTGACTTATCATTTGCACAAGTTGATGGAAAGAAGAAACAAACATTCTGTATTTCGAGGTTTCAGAAAAAAATCATGGTTGACTGTGAGTGAAAACAAAGCTAATTTTGCTTTTATTGTTTATTATTTGGTGAGGAATTGTGGACAACAGTAGGATGTAAGGATCTGAAACATTTGAACGAAAGGATAAAGAAACACAAAGAAAGTGCATTGCATTTAGAAAATGCTTGCAAATTTAAAACATTTGGAACTGTGAACATTGTTGTACAGATTGATTCGGCGATGAAAATTTCAATCAAGAAAACGTAATGAACAAGTCGCAAAAAAATAGACATTTAGGTAGAATAACTGAGTGTTTAGTTAAGTACCACGGCACTCGTCATTCATGAACTAGTAGTATTGAGAGGGCATGATGAATCTGAAGATTCAAAAGACCGTGGCAATTTTTTTAGACTTATAGTTACTCGGCAATTTAGATAGTGTGTTAGATGATCATTTAACCCATTTCTTCCCAAACAGTGAAATACTTAATTTATTTAATAAAGTTTAGTTAAATATTGATAAGAAGTCTCCAAAGATTGCAAAACCAGTTTGCTAAAAATATTTTTATTCTTGGTTGAAGCTAGACGAAACGTTGCGTTTACGCAACGCTGGGAGTTTTCCGGAAAGGAAGTGTACTTGCCGCTTTTTAAAGAAATGTCGGTATTTTGTCAGTTAATGTCTACTAATTTTAATGATACGCAAACAAAACTTCAATTTATTCATGGAGGTGTAACTCCAAATTGAATTTAAATGCTTTTTTTTGACAAAATTAGCCGATTCTTACGAACATTACATTGTCTGCATGCTTTCGTATTATCACTAGCATATATAATCAACATGGACCTTTTGTATTTCTCTCATTGTCTTCTCACTATAATGCCCTGATCTTCAATGTGAGAATCAGATGGAAAATTACAATTTCGGTTTCCAGATCCATATTTTTATTAGTTGTCCCCCTCACTTCTAATAATAGTTCAATCTCGAAATCAATACAATGTAAAGTATTTTCTGGTATTAGAAGGTAAGTATTACTCGCCTTGCAGGGTCTCTAACAAAGCAAAATGTCTTTATGTTTCTCTATCATGAATTTTTTATGAGACGCAAACGATCTGGTGTCATTTTCTCTCATTTGCCACAATTACATTTGCGTAGAAATTTGTTTCTAATAAATGACAAAAATAATGTCATACATACAGATGTTTGCCAAGAAACAGCAGTTCTTTTTTTCTTTAACAAATTTTGTCAAATTGCAAATTAGTTCATCCAAGATCGAACATTTGTGATATTCTTTTATATTCCCCCATGAACATGAAATGTTTTCAAAAATAATTTCTTCTCTGTCAGTACGCACCACATCATGAAACAAACCTCTCATATCTCGCTCTTTTTAGCTAAGTGTCGCCTCCAGTATGAAACTATCTGCACACAAGTACTGATAAATTCTGGCTAAACACTCCGGATTGCAAATGTCTTTTGTTCGTTCATCAAATAATGGTATTTTGTAGATCAAAAATCAATTTTGTAGATTTCTAATCATTACCTAAGGTGTTACTGACCAAAATGTGTAGATATCTTTTTTATTTCTTCAAACCTGTTTCAAAATTTTCTTTCTTTCACGATTGGTATCTTCGAAAGCCCATGCAAACTGTTTCGTATAGGAAGGCACACCTTTGCCATGCCTTGTTTTAGTGCCGAGAAAACAACAGATATTTTGAAAATTGACATATCCGTCAACGAAACAATCCAAAGAGAGCTTATTATACCTAATATTACATCTCTTTTGAAATGTTAAGCCCCTACGAACTGTTAGCCGTGGCGCCATAATGGAATTTGTCCGTTCCCAAATCTGCCGGGAAACTCCCAACGTTGCGTAAACGCAATACAAAATTTATTTGTCTATACAAATTGTTTTGAAAATCATAGACTTATCAAATATTAACACTTTTATTTGTACATATTTTATCTTTTAGTGTGATACCAAAACGTCACATAGATCACCAATTTGAAGTTCAAAAGACAGATATTGGAGAGGCGTGAAAATAGGACATGCGCCATTATGGAGAAAAAAAAATAAAATTGTGTATTCACGTAATGTATATTTATCAAATAAAAATAGTTTTAATGTCATTAAGAACTCTTTTTACTATAGAAAAAAATTCAAATGATTTCAACGAATGGTATAGGTAAAATAAAATAGTGAACATTGCGTTGCGTTTACGCAATGTTGGGAAGAAATGGGTTAAACAATTCTTCTAATTATAAATATAACTCACAAATGACAAAGAAAGAGCTGCTAAATTGTATGTATGAAGTGTATATGGAGGAAATGTAGAAAGACATGTAGATGATTTTATTTCTGTGCAAGCCGATTAAACAGTTGGCATAACAAGTCGAAGTCAACTTGTCTTAATTTTACGATACGTTCCCTTTTCGAACTTTCATCATTCCGAAAGATAAGCTATGGCATTAGCGTAATTTTTGTAAAAAATCTTTTGTTTCCATTGACATAACAATATTTGATTAAGTGACTTAATAAAAATTCCTACTTCTGTTTTTTGTAGAAAATTTATAGATTTAAATGTATAATTAACCGATAAATAATATTAATTAAACAATTGATTAAATGATGATTCTTTAATTAAATAAGTTATTGATTCTGAGATTATATTCGTGCTTTTACACCTGGCCCCACCAGGAAAAAATGTCACGAGCCGCCACTGGTACTCATGCTGTGTACACTGAGAGAAAATAATCTAACATTAGCGACGTTAGCGTAGTTCGAATCAACGTCTTTATTGAAGTCAGAATCGTATTATATTGAACTAATTGTTTGAAGTAAATCGAGTGTGCAGTAATGTAATAAACGACCACTATGCTACAGCAAAATGAATTCCTGTTTGGGACGTTTTCGCGAACCGGTTGTAAGCATTACACACGTACAGTATAGAACCCCGATATTCCCAGATCCTTTCTTTACACTACAAATAAGCATTTTATTTGCCCTTTATTTTTCGTCCGTCCCGAAATTTGTTCCAAATATCCCAAATTTCGGATTTGCGGTGTTGCGATTAGCGGGGCCCTTGTGTGTGAGTTGGGCCTGACGGGCGTGTGTGTTTGTGTGTCGGCAGTCGTACGAGTGGAGCAAGTACAAGGACACCATCCTGAGCTCGTTCTTCTGGGGCTACGTGGTGACGCAGGTGCCGGGCGGCATCGTGGCGCAGCGCGTGGGCGGCGCGCCGCTGCTGGTGGCGTCCATCGGGCTGACGTCGGCGGTGTCGCTGCTGACGCCGCTGGCGGCGGACGGCGGCTGGGGGTGGATGTGCGCCGGGCGCGTGCTGCAGGGGCTGGCGCAGGGGCTCGTCTTCCCGTCCGTGCACACGCTGCTCGCCAAGTGGGCGCCGCCCGACGAGCGCGGACGCCTCGGCACATACGTCTACGCGGGTGCGTGCGCGCGCACTTTCTCGCGCGTGTTTTCACGCGGAACTATGCGAAAAGTACTCAAGGTTTCGAAAAATTGTACATGACCCTATTTCAAACTCTTATCTTTTTCTACTCCCATTGTATGATGCTGTCATTTGATGGCTACAACCAGTTGCATAATGTTAGTCATTTCGATACAGTTTTCACTATGATACAGGTTCTTGACCAGTCACAGAGAAGTTTACACACCAAGTATTGACACTTAATTAATAATTGAGAAACGTTTTAGAAAATGTTACGTTCGATCGTGTACATTAAAATTGCATTTGATATTATATATAGCTTTAATTTCTTTTATTAGTAGTAATTTGTTCGTGGTAGATTTTTTAAAAATAAAGTGGATCGTTTTTTTTTCACTTTAATTCCATTTGACTATCGCAGTACTCCTTAGCAGGTGGAGAGGTAACTACAGCCACCTGCTCCTCACTCGTTCCTCGCTCGTATCGTAATATCACACTCGTATATTAATACCCATCATTACATTATCGTTTCATAATGTACTATTAAGGAACAGATTTCATTAAAGGAAAAAAATCTCTATCGTCGCCTGTATTATTTCAGTAGTGTCCTTCCCTTTGCGGCTCTCACAAGCAACCAATCTTTATAAATGAGGTCTCTAAAGAAAGACATTTTAACGGAGACGTGACCAATTGCACTTTAACTTTAAAAATAGGAAGGATTTGTTTAAAAATTCTAAATATTCATGTAAAATGCAATCTGCAATACACGTAGAGATTTTTTTTAATCTATATCGTTAGATAACTGCTAAACGAAGCGTTCTAGGGCCTTACAAACTAAAATTTTGATGCCAAAGGTCTCACAGAATCATTCCTCGCACCGTAATCTACAGGATAAGATCTTTTTGACAATTCTATTAAATTTTTGCTGGACGCTTCACGATTCTACCCCACTTGTTCAGAGTCTGTAGAATCTGCAACTGTCTGTGAAATTACTGATTACTTGATATTCTATGCGATTGAGTTACACGGTGCATCTCTTTGCTCGGCAAAAAAGTTAAATAAGAATAGTTTCTATTGACATAGGGCGTATTATATTGTTAATAATTACAAGGTGACATTCAGAACAAGTGACGGAGGATAAGATGGCCTTCAACAAAAAAAAATATTACAGGCTTAATATGGAAATGGCAATATAATGAAGAGGGTGGGGTATAGCATGCGAGAGTTCTCGCACGGTCTAATATTTTCGTTGTAGCAAGATTCCGAAAAAATTTTGAACTTACGCAATTTTCGAAAAATCATATTTTCAACGAACATGAGACCTGCACCATTCTCTAAAACGTCCTTCACACTATCAAAACAAACAAACAAACAAAAAAAAACGATGGAGACATTTTTTTAAATTTCGAAAATGTCTCAGGGGCTTCTTGTAAGATGCCCTCCAAAATTAAAATATCGGTTTCAAATTAAAGGGACCGCGACATTCGCCAGATTGATAGGGGAATATCAATTTTGGAGAAAATCGGCTGAAGGGTTTAGTGGCTAGGGTTATTCACAGAAGGACGGACAGACGTTTTTGCCGTCATTCGAATTGTCGGTATCAAGAACCCACAAATCATGGATTCTGGCTGCACCACGTGTTAGAGGAATTTTTTTCTAGATTTACCAACTGGATTTATCTATTTTTTCGTTACCAGCGCCCAGTAATAAGACTTTTTCTGCCGCAAATTCGCCGTTTTTAGCACAGCATTACATACCTTTCTCTCTACTCCGTTGCGAGAAAGTAAAAGAGGAGCACGCGAACCTTTGAACTTCCGTTTTAACTGGTGGTTACGCTTACCCTTGCGCCTTCTTATATCTAAAAAGGAGACTGCCGCCAACGTTATTGAGACTGCGCGTGGGCCAAGCATTGGCAAGTTGGACACAAGTACGTGCGACCGGTGAAAAAGACCACGCTGAATGTCGCGCGTATAAAGACCTTTTTATACCTTAAGTATTTTATTCCCTAGTATTTTGTATTATTTTACAAAATCTCACAATGTGTATTGCGAAGCTTACGCAAAACCACAAAAGGCGATACTAGCGCCGCTATCATTGCACCCTAGTCTGGTGGTTCACTTTTCCAATGGAGAGTTGAGAGGCCCTGCTCATGCATCCATCTCGTCTCTGACATCAGAAACAGTTCTTCGCGGGGCACCACGGACAGCGCGCCATCTTTTCTTCCCCTTCCATGCCCTCACCCCTTACTTACATTCACTTACACTAAGCTCTACACTAACACATATGCCGGGAGACCGGTCGGGAGCTTACAGTACAGGGAGCTGGTAACAAAAAAATAGATAAATCCAGTTGCTAGATTTAGAAAAAAATTCCTCTTACACGTGGTGCAGCCAGAATCCATGGTTTGTTGGTTCTTGATACCGAAAATTCGAATGATGGCAAAACGTCTGTCCGTCATGTCTGTGAACAACGCTAGCGACTAAACTACCTTCAGCCGATTTTCTCGCGCGTAACACGCAGTACACTTACGGGACTAACGATGGTAGCCGTCGACGTGCCCGGAACGACTACTGACTGAACGTGCGTGTGCGCAGGCGCGCAGGTGGGCACCATCTTGGCGATGGCGTCGAGCGGCGCGCTGGCCGACAGCGCCATCGGCTGGCCCTCCATCTTCTACATCTTCGGGTCGGTGGGCGTGGCGTGGGCGGTGCTGTGGTTCTTCCTGGGCGGCAGCTCGCCCGCCACGCACCGCTGGTGCTCCGAGCGGGAGCGCACCTACATCGAGGAGTCGCTCGGCGACACCAGCGCCGCCGTGGTGAGCACGCAAATCTCGTTGCGATCACACACTTATTATTGGAGAGAGGATTTTTATGCCCTAAAAATCTTGAAAGACTCCCTTTAAAATATGCATATATGACCTGAAAATTCTGAAATATGCACCTCAATATGCAATTAAAGTCAATATTTCATATCCTGTATAAACCTTTCTTGATGAAATTCGGGAGAAGCATGCTTGAAATCAAAAGATATATTTCTGTGCAAACATAATATAACCTAGCTTACTTCTTGAGAGAAATAATTGAGGTAAATATGCACCTTAGTGAAGTACGTTGTATGTTTTCTTTATTTTTTCCGCCCGCTTTAAAAATACGATAACAAGAACTATTCCACATCTGCACACGTATTTTATCATCTCTAGATAGGAAGAAAGAAAAACAATATTTATTTTAAAACAAAAATTATTGTTGAAAGCAGAGCATAAAGTTTCTTTATGACTCAAACGTGTACACAATGATGTTTGGATGACTGGCCCGGGCTGGCGAAGTAAAATTTGTTTACGCGAAAAGGTGATGAAAAAATTAAGACTATGTTGCTGAAGAGACCATATATTCCCTATGTGCCTATCTTTCAGATAATGTATTTAGCACAAACGTGTCAAAATACAGATATGCGCTCATCATATCAGGAGAGATGGAAAGGTCATAACAGAAAATCTTAACAAAATTGTTATGACGCTCTGTTCTTAACCTTAACATCAGCCAATTGTATATTGTTCTTTTTCAAAGGATCATACAATTGCCTACTTCAAATGCAGAATATTAGTGATCCCTTCCAGTCCTATTTGTTATAACGAAATCAATTTGAAACATCTGAAATCGCATTACTTATTGTTTCTTTAGTATATTACTGTCAAGCATTCTGGGCTGTCAAGAATTCCAGGGCTTACCATTGTCGGTGCAATGGCGATATTTAGTCCGTCAGGAGATGTCATGACGGACAGATTTTTTACTTTCCGACGTTTACTATGCATTATTTCTCTTTTGCAGAGACCGCCGACGCCTTGGGTTAAGATCATGACATCGGTACCCATGTGGTCACTCATCATCGTGCACTGCGGACAAAACTGGGGTTTCTGGACTTTACTCACAGAAATGCCCAGCTACATGAACTCAGTGCTAGGTTTCAAGCTGTCGTCGGTGAGTACATAAACATTTAGACTAAATTCCTTTTCAATCTTTTAGAGTTCCAAAGGAAGATATATTGCTAGCATCATGTTTTTGCATTTCTTATTTCTTAATTTGTACTTAAATTTTAAAGCATCAGGCTACAATACAAAGATGACGAAAAGCTTCAAGGCTTTTCTTCGATTCTCGCTGTCATAATTTACTGTAGACGTCTATAGGCTCTAGTATTTAGATGTCTAACGCTAAAAAATTCTGTCACAGACCTTTATGATTAAATATCGTATTTGCCTTTCGCTGTTTCGTTGTTATTTAAAGCGACATTTTTTCCAGAATGGCCTTCTGTCAGCGCTGCCATACTTCGTCATGTGGATTCTCAGCTTCGTTTTCAGCTGGGCCTCCGATTTTGCCATGAAGAGACAATGGATGAAACTCACGACGTCCAGGAAGCTCTTCAATACCCATTGTAAGAACAGCCGGCGCAATTGTCGAAACGAGAACACAACGAACAAAATAACACTAGACGTCTGGGGTAGAAAGTCATAACAGCACCGCACTAGAGGGGCAATTCCGAAGCAGGTCTGGTCAAAGCAGAAGCTCTAGGGGCCGCGCCCAGAATTGCCACAGGGGAACGCACAGTGCTTCAAGCTCAGTCGGAGCAATGGAGCGTGCTTGCCTAACTGTGAGACACCTCATCAAATGCGCAGGTGCCATAGTTTCGGCCGCCCTCCTGCGACCTTCCTCAGGGCGAAAAGCGAGGAAGGACGCAGAATGGCGACCGAGACGTCGGCACCTGTGCCTAGGTCGCGGCGACTCCCGGGCAACCAAGTTGATTCCGGCCGCGGAAGCCCACGTTTTCAGTCGGAGGAAGACTAGTTTCGTAGCAGATGTGGTGGGCTTCTCACCGGAGGAAAAGGAAAGGGAGGAAAGGGAAGAGAGACAGAGAAGAGGCGAATAAGTGGCCCCACGTTACCTCAGACATTTTCCAGGTCACGAATATTCTGAATCTAACTCGTTGGACAGGTCTGGTGTAGATGATCTCGTGATGCATGTAATAGATTGGGATCCAGCAAGAAAATTCACGTATGATAAGCTCAAAGCTAAAACTTTTTGAGAATAAGTAGCCCCACGTTACCTCAGACATTTTCCAGGTCACTAATATTCTGAATCTAACTCGTTGGACAGGTCTGGTGTAGATGATCTCGTGATGCATGTAATAGATTGGGATCCAGCAAGAAAATTCACGTATGATAAGCTCAAAGCTAAAACTTTTTGAGAAGTTAGTCAGTGTTATAAGAAACAGGGAAACGCAAAATAAATGACGTAAAGAAATTGATCAAAACCAGCTCGCATGAACAACTCAAGCTGTTAGATATGTTATTGATGTAATCGAGGTTTCTTCCTTTCGTTCTAGTGAACTCAGCTTGCAAAATTGTTTGGACCGTTCTTTACAGGAAATCTGTGTTTAGTTATCTCGAAATCGGCGGAACGGCCAATGGCGCTGATAGACGTCACAGGAACCTTAGATTACATCATCACAACTTCTAACATGACAATTTCGGAGCTAAGAAATCGAATTGGCCACTCAGGAATTCTGTGGAGAACATTTGTTGCATCTCGTAAATATTATTTGAAGCAAGTTCCATTAAAATTATATTTAAAACAATGAAATCAGCGAAAATGCATTAAATATTACGTAAAAAAGGTAAAAAAAGGACTTATTAAAATCGATGAAAAACGCAAAAAAGTCACATAACTAGAGACCGGAATATTAAGTAGTATTAAATGTCAAAATACGTACATAAATATGTAATGAAAACAGTAAGAATATGTAATAAATATGTAAAATTGAATATATGTAATATTGAAATACTGCAATTATACAACACTTTTGCATAATACGAAGTTACATTTCTAAAAAATTCCTAAACAAATTTTAAGAGTAACACGAAAGTTTTAAAGATCATTTGGAGAGCACAAGTTGATGCACACTTTGCACCATACAACTATCCCGTCAATAGTAAAAGATTCTTCCATTGTTATCCAGAGCCGTAGTTTAACAGCCAGACAGATGTGTCAAGGTGCATAAGCAAGGTTATATGCACCTCGAGCCAGACTAGACGCAATAGAAGTCATGGTAATAACTATGACCAGCAAACAATCACTGCTGCGTGCAACATTCTTATCGAAGTGTTCTTCGTTAGCGATCGCCGAAGTTTCTCGGAAATTACGGTTAAAGGTCACAAAACTTGACGACAATGATACATTTCACAAAATTGGTAGAATAAAGAAAATGTTTTGTAAAAATAGCAAAGTATGTAAAATATGTACTATAATACTAATTATGTAAAAATACGTAGTAACAAAAAATTGGATTTTGTATTAGGAGAGCGACAATTCGCCAATATTATAACTTTGAGAACGCTAAGAAGAAAAGCAAAAAAAATGTAATTACATAAAAATGCGGTCTCTACACATAAGAATGGATAATTTCTTTTTGTCATAGTATAAAATTAATTTCTATACAACACGGCATTGTTCTAAACCAAAAAGAAAGAAAAGGGCATTTCATTAAAGCCCGCCCCTATACTTCGGGTTTTCTTTCTTGGCTCACGGGGGTTTGTCAATAAAATGGAATATCTCACGGAATTTCGCGTCGTTCTCGGTTACACCGCTAGAGTCGCATGATCACGACTGTATCGAGCAGTGCTGGCGATCATTCGACTTCTGGCGGCACAACGGAGAACGATGCGAAATACCGTGAGATATTCCATTTTATTGACACTCCCCCGTGGGCCAAGAAAGAAAAACCGAAGTGTACTTATGTGCATGTGAGTGACGGCGCGAGGGCGCATGCGCAGGGCACTGGGGGCCAGCGTGCGCGCTGCTGGGCGTGGGCTACGTCGAGGAGAAGGCGTCGGCCGTGGCGCTGCTCACCGTGGCCGTGGGGCTGGACGCGGCCACCTACGTCGGCTTCCAGGTCAACCACATCGACCTCTCGCCCAACTTCGCCGGCTCCATGATGGGCGTCACCAACTGCGCCGCCAACATCATGTCCATCATCGGTCCGCTGCTCGTCGGCGTGCTCGTGCCTGATCAGGTACCGTCCACATCCTCTAATAATGAGCGAACAAAGATTTAATCTGTTATACCCACATACATATGCATTACATTTCCTTATGAAGGGTTAAGTCGGTCAAAATGGAATGACATGCACGTCATAGTTTAACAATTGAATAAGACTCGGTTTGATCCTGTGATTTCTAAAATACCAATTATTATTAAACAGTGAATATAAACTAATAATCATACATATTTAGATAACTTATTATTTAGGACGTTTGCTATTAAAATGTGATCAGAAAGTTACTTGTGTAAACGCCTCATAGTCTCGCATATTTAGCGTATTTTGCGCTATCTCAAGCAACTTCTGCTTTCATTAACGATTTTAACCCTTTGCGCCCTTAAGCAACGAGCATGTACACGTCCTACAGCTCGTACGGCATCAGAGATGCCATGAGAATGGTGTCCAGGCTATCCGGGATGAGCCGCGTCGTTGATTTGGTGGCTGACGTTTCGGCCAACATATTATGGCCTTCCTCAGAGCGCACTGCTGCCAAATGGCTAGCGAGGCCGCCTAATATAGGGGGGAGAAGGGGTGAACGTGATAGGTCACGGGAACGGCCAACCTATCACGCTCAGCCCTTCTCCCCCCTATATTAGTCGGTCTCGCTAGCCATTTGGCAGCAGTACGCTCTGAGGAAGGCCATAATATGTTGGCCGAAACGTCAGCCACCAAATCAACGACGCGGCTCATCCCGGGTAGACTGGACACCATGAATTCCGGCCGCGGAAGCCTACGCAACCATGCCATGAGAATACCAGCTCGTAACAGTATGTAATGTGACACGTCCTACAACTCATAGGGCATGCCTCAGATGCCACACGAAACTACCTAAATTAACTCGTAGGGCATGCCATGGACTCCCACGAATTTTTCTGGTATGTAAAATAAAGTTTTTGTTGTTGATTCCATCCGGGATACTATTCTATTTTTAAACAATGTTGACGCAGTAAAGTGAAAACGAGCTGGAAAGAGGGAATGCCGAGTATCGGCTTCGAGCTGTGCGACCATTTTCCATTGTCATGTTAGACGTGCCTTACGAGTAGTAGGACCTCGCAGAAACCTCCGAGCGCAGTCACACAAGCCCTACGAGTGCAAAGAGTTAAGTCAGCAGATATCATTGTGCCAAACAATACTGAATGAAAACTAAACAAACACATTTACAAAGACAAAATTGCAAGGGACAGTCAGAAAGTAGTGCCAAATTCAAATTTTTCACTTAACTAATTTAATTTAAGTAGAACAAATAGGATGCATTACTTTCTGACCGTCCCTTGTACTACGCGCATTTCTCGTAAATTGTGATGGGAGAAGAAGGTACCTTAATCACGTTGTTCCATCTCTGCCCTCCAGGGCCACCCAGCACTATCTTTGGAATGACAACTGTATCACAGTAAATGTATTTACACAGTAGCGCAGCTCCATGTTAAAGCCCCAATGATGAAGTGTTGGTCAGCGACTAGCGATCCGCGCAGCGATCAAGGAATACTACGCCGTCTTACTATTCGTAATACATCATTCTGCTAATTCTAACCAAAAAATAAATGTTTTTATACATTTTAATTTCTTTATCCATGTAAGGAAAAAACATGTGAAGTATAGGTTTAGAACAATTTATAAGGAAAAAAATATTTAAATCTAATAAATGTAGTCCTTTGAAAGTGAATAGTGGAATCATGAGGAACAACAAGTATTTCTACATTTTTCGTGAAAAATCTACAAATGTAAGTAATCTAAGTAATAAATAAGGTATATAGGAGGTAACAACAAATTCCTATCTTTCCTTTCTAGGTCTATTGAACAAGTAGAAAACAATATAACTCAGGGTTCTTTTCTTCATTTCTTCTTTTCTTCAGACCACAGAATTATGAAAACGTGCACAAAATTCACTTCTCCCCATAGCTCGTCACACGCAGTTTTTAACTGTTTTTGACGTAAATAAATAAATAAAATAAATAAATTCATTGTTGCTGCACTGAATTGCAGGACAGTGCTCTTTCGACACACGCATTGTTATTAATGTGTTAACTGGAAAAGAATAAGAATTCAGTTGGCTCATATCCAATATGTTCAGATACATGTCAAATGTAAGGTTAAAAGGTTAGCTCGATGTACTTTTACGTGTTACTTAATGACTTGCCCTTGAAATCCTGGGAATACAAAACCACGATGTCAAGAAATAATATGAACTATCTTTTAAGTTTTTAACCAGCACGAATAACAGTTATTTGTAATATCAGTGTTTGTGTTAAATTATTGAAAAAAAATATCTTAAATCGTACATCATTAATTACCGTCGACTTAAAATCCTGGTATTTATGCGTACCAGAATGTACATGGGACTTTCATTAAAATATTGGTAAAAATACCAGAACCCTAGTACGTCTGGCAACACTGGCATGCGCGCGCATTCCTAACTAGCCAAAAAGGGGCTGAGCTGGGCTAATGTATAAATATTATACTGTGGCTGTACTACGTGGGTTATTTTCCGCTTTACTGTTATTCGCCGATATGCTCATTTAAATAATACAAAAATCCACTCAACTGTTTTTACGATTTTTGTGCCTATCTGTCTCTTTGTCAGTCTTCTGTCTATCCGGCACTCTAACGGTCTCCCTGTTCGTCCGTCTCTCTGACAGCCCGCCTGTCTATCTGTCCTTCAGTCTCTATCCGTCCGTCTGTATCTCTGTCCATCAGTCCGTTCACTTTAAAATATTGATGCTATACTGTCTTAATATAATCTAACTTACTTTTTATATTTTCACACAGTTTAACTAGATATTTTGTCTGAATTAGTTGCTTCATTATTTAAAATAATTAATTTTTCTGATTTTTCAGACCGATGCAGAGGCATGGCGAATAGTGTTTTTCTTGGCTTCGGGTATCTACTTTTTGGGAAATTTACTGTTTGTGATATTTGGCAGTGCAGAAACTCAGCCTTGGAACACACCAAAAGAGACAAGAGGTTATTTTATTTCTTTTAATTATTTTCATATAAATTTTTGTTAGTGATCGACCAATTATTATTATTATTATTATTATTATTATTATTATTATTATTATTATTATTATTATCATTATTATTATTATCATTATCATCATCAATTTCATTATTCAAAATTTCACGCTCGTCCGGAGTTTCCAGATATAATTCAAGGACAGAACGTCAACGCATATGGCGAGATATGCTGAGAAGTTCTTGCTCCAGTGCACTCAGGTTCCGCTTCAATGACTAAGAGAGAGAACCTTACGCACAATATTGGTGGTTGCCAGCTGCACGGCCTTTTGCATGGTTCTGAAGTGCCACTCATTCAGATGGAGTTTCTCTTTCGCAATCCTTCAATTTTCAGCAACAAGCCCATTATATGAAATAACTACGGGCCCAATATCTATCTCTATTAGATTCTATAAGTTTTTCAGTTCAATTGAGAGTGGCTGGTTTTTTCTTTTCTTTGCTGCAATTGTTGACAGCAGATTATGATCTAATGGGTCTGCGATATCAATTATTATTGCCCTGCGAGTAGTTCTGCCGAGCACGACAATATCAGGCTTATTTGCTTCCATTGTTTTATCTGTAACAATAGCAGTATCCCACACGATTTTTGTTCTCTCATTAGAGAAAACTTGCTCCGGTAGATATTTGTAATAAGGTAAGCTTTCCATTATCAGGTCCGATCTTTTGGCAAGAGCTTGGTGGATGATTTTGGCTACATTATTGTACCGTTGTAAATAATCTGTTTGTGCCAACGGAGAGCATCCTCTACAGATGTGTTGAATAGATTCGGTGGCCTTCTTACACAGGCGGCACATGTCACTGATGTTCTCTTTCATGATATATTGCCTTTAGTTATTAGTGATTACTACCTGATCTTGAATGGCCAGCACAAATCCTTCCGTCTCACCAAAAAGCCCAGCGGTTCTCAACCATTCAGTCGATCTCTTCATATCAATGGAGTAACTTCGAAGCGCTTTAGCAAACCTTCCTTGGAGTTTCTTTGATTTTCACTGCTCAATTTGGTCCTCAGGTTTCGGAAAACTTGGATTGTGGTTCTCTTGGAGCATCTTCAGAGGTGTACAGCCGTGATCTTGTGCACAGATGGCCGCCATGGATTCGTTGTCGATGAAATAATGTCTGAGCTGTTTTTCTTACTGGCGGCACATAACTTCAAGACTTAACTGTCCACGGCCTCCATGATGTTTTGAAAGATATAGCCTTTCGGTAGAACTTCGAGGATGATGCATTCGATATTTTGATAGAAGTAGTCTGATCTTCCTATCGAAAGCTTGTGAAGATGTCTCAAACCAATTGACAACTCCAGATACGAATACTCGTACAACTCCAGATACTCGTATATGTGATGCTGCAGAAAGAGCCCAGGTGTTAATTCCTGTAAATTTGTTTCTCGAATTAATACCGGACTTGCAGATTTTTGCAACACAAGAGAGAACCTTTCTTTCCACTTGTTTTCTAATTTGTTCAACTGCAGTTCCTAAGAGCTGCTGGAGGCCCAGATTCACTTCCATTGATGAGTTCTTGAATTCTCAAAACTTCCATCAAATGAAGTTCATTTTCTCTGTTCTGGACGCGACCTCTCTTCGCGTGAACAACAGCACATTTCTCCAAACCAAGATCTATACGAACAGAGCTGCTGAAGCTTTCAACAAGTGTCAGCATGCTGAGAAGTTGTTCTGGTCCTTTAGCATAGAGCTTGAGATCATCCATGTATAATTGACGGGAAATGATCTTTGGGTTCTTCGAAGCATATCCATAGCCGGAGGCATTCATTATTATTATTATTATTATTATTATTATTATTATTATTATTATTATTATTATTATTCCTCTACCACGACTTAAGATGTTATGTGTCGGCTGAATATAAAATCTAGTCCAAGTTGCAACCAGCTACCAACGGAGCAGATCGAGAGACTGTCGGTGCCTCTACAATACTTTGCGCAAAATGTGGGCTGTTCCAAATAAAGCTATTTCTTGTGCACAGATGGCCGTTCCCAGTTTTTTGAATTGCCTGGGAGTTTAGACACGTTCTTACTCAAATTTTGCGGAACAAATCCCAGAGCTCCGATAACTATCGGGACGACCGGTGCTTTTACGCCCCACATTTGGCTGATCTCGATTTCCAAACTCTTGTATTTAAGACCTTGGTAACGACGTTTTGATCGCAAGGTACATCAACATCGACAACACGATATGTTCTCCAAATCCTGGATAACTATATCCGATTTGTTTCCCGCTATCATGCGATCAGTTTGGTCGTACAATATCGTACACAATCCAACAGACGTCACTGGTTTTGGTGAGTGTTCGTACCACTTGGAGCATGTGTTAGGAACTTCGAGGGCGGTACAGATCTGCCAGTGGAGGTAGCTACACACCCTGTTGTGTCTTTTCAAGTGTTCGATTTTTGCTAGGATTGGACAAGCTGAGACAATATGATCAATGGTTTCTACGTGTTGTTGGCAAATGCGGCATTTATCATCTTTTATTATTATTATTATTATTATTATTATTATTATTATTACTATCATTATTGTTGATGTTTCTTATTATTAGTGTTCTCGTGTTTTCACCTACAATAATATAATAATTTTTACTTTACACAGGAAATGATGAAGAGAAGCCAACAGAAAAATCTGAACAAGATGACAGTTAGAACTCGAGACAACTTTGCCACGAACACAAAGTGAAAAAAGTGCCATTAGAATAAAATAGTGTACATTTCATTCATATTTAAATAAGAAGGAATGTAAGCAATACTTTTGAGTATTGTCATTACATGTGCTCATGAAAAAACATTCATAATCATGATTTCCATGAAAGTCAACACTGGGGTTTTGTTGACCCAAACACTTGTAGGCACAAGACAAGCTCCTCTGGTAACTACAAGTCAAGAATGAGATGGTCAACCATTTAGTACTTTAGATCAACAGCGTCATGATAATATTTCTGAACAATGTCTCTCGTTTAATGAATAAGCCTGAGATATTAAACATGATATTCATATTTGGTTCAAAAAGTGTGCTTGTTTCAGTCTCTCTTGTGAATCTACATTAGCACCACTGGCTATTGGCAGGAGGCATTTTTGTTCCCAAATATGTGCCAATTTCTGCCAGTAAAAGCCAGTTTGTTTCTGTTACCCTGCCACTGGAGATTTGGTAGATTTTATCTTAATTCTGAAACAAACTTGAGTGTACATATGCAAATAAAAGATAATTAATTTATCTTTTTAGAAGATACCCTACATATTAAAGAATGTCAGTACCTGATTTGATAAGTTTATAAAATATGATTATTGAAGATGTATGGTACATATTGTCAAGAAATGCTCTGATAATTATACGCAAGTGAAAGTAATAACATTTGTATTGCAACTATTTTATTAATGTAGAAAAATGTTCTAATTCTTAAACTACCAAATGAATTATGTATTTGGAATACTGAAAAATGTATTCCTTGTATTTATGAAACAAAGAAAGTCAATATATTCGAGCAGGAATTCTATTGACTTTCAATTTCATTTAAATCAGTGCTACTTATCCTCTCACAAAGGTTATTAGAATCGGTTTTCCCTCAATATACAGTACAAATGTCATGCTTTTTCAATTATTTTTAATTTGAGAGTGAATTAGACATTTTTTGCGAAGGAAACAAAAGAGTAATTTTATTACATTTAAATAGTTATGTCGCAACAAAGAGCAAAAGTGAATAACGCAACATGAAATTTTTAATGTGCATTCCAGAATTTGGTAAGTGTTTTCTTTATTCTAATCCACTAACTACATGAATTCTTCAGCCTCCTGTTCTTGTAATGTGTGTATCTGTACTTTAGACGTAAAAATGCGAATGTAAAAAATGCACATAATAAATGAAACTAGTACTTTACTGTTTATATTAGCTGAAATTTTGAACACTGACACAGAACAAAATGATACCTAATAGATTCTTTGTCTGTAGTTTTTGTTGATTTTACTCTTTTTGAAGCATTCCTTATTTAAATTGAGAGAATATTATTATTTAAAAAGTAACCCATCAGTGAATAAAAAAATGAAACTCATTTTCTTTGAAAACAAAACAACATTCACATAATATTGATTCTAGTTAAATATTTAATTTATCATCAAAAACTGTGTTTGCGTCGCGTGGGGAAGTATAATATGCGCCCATTTTCTTGAGTTTCAGGTTCCCTACATCTGTCGTTTACCTTTCACCTGCCTAATTGTATTATGAATATATTGCAACAAATCGACACACTATAGACTTTGCTTATGGCGCCTCGTATTACAAAAGAGAACAGCGGCCACAGTGACAATATCGTACATGAGAAATCGTCTTTTGACGTGGATACGATGGCAGGAATATCCCAATATTGTGATGAGTTATTTTGGATATATTTCGGAGACCATCACAAATAGGACAAAAGACATTCAAATTTTAGTACATTAAATGTTTAAAGGAAAACAAAGGAATTGCGATAGGGACGAAATCACCTATTGGAGTATTTTTAGGTCTTTCAAAAGATTTGACGTCATTGATAATAACATTTTACTTTCAAAATTACCTTCGTATGTAATCCGTGGTATTATTAAAGATTGGTTACGATCTCAGAGAGTAGAAATATCTTACGGGAAAGATGGAACATTAGGTACTCACCTTTCCAATTATTTGCCAATTGCACGTGGAGTCCCGCAGGGATAGATTTTAGGTTCTATTCTCTTCCTATTATAAGTAAACGATGTACCCTTGGCGATTCGAAGCGGAAGAACAGTTCTCTTTGCAGTTGATACGAATATTCTTTGCAATAAAGAAACCGCAAATAGTACAATATCAGATTTTTTCCAATTGGTTCTGTAATAACAAATTAATAGCAAATGAAAAGAAGACGGTTTCAATGCAGTTTTCCATTTCAAATAAACAATTCTATACTCCACTGAAAACGACCGGTGTGCCATTGACTGATGTTAAAGTAAAATTTTTAGGTCTCTCAACTCAGTCAAACCTCAAATGGAACGTCCATTTAAATGAACTGAACACAGTATTAAGTACATTATGCTAAGCGTTCATAATTCTTCCAAATTCAGTCAGTCTTCATATTGCTCGTTTTTTTTAAATTTTATTTCGCGAATGTTCATTTCCGCCTCAGATATGACATAATATTCTGAGGAAATACATCTAATAGCTCCCAGACTATTAGATTACAAAAAATAATTGTATACGATTAATAAACTAATCTTTCCCACGTGATTCTTGTAAGCCTCTCTATTAATCTGGGAATTTTACCATTACCTTGTCTCTTGATTTACAAATAGGTGGTTTTGGCAAAAATGACTTATTTTCAGCAAACGCCGTTGTCTACAACAAACACTCGACGTAGTAATCATATTCATCAGGTCACAGTATCAACAGTTCATAACAAAACATTCACCTACACTACATTTACATTATTTTACAATACTTTGCCAGATGGCATTAAACGATTAAATTCGTTACAAAAGTTTAAGTCCCATGTATAATTTTTTCTGCTGCATAACTGTTTCTATACAATTAGAGATTATAGCGAGCATAAAAAAGGAAAGTAATAATTTTAACAATGGTATTTAATGAAATATTTACCATTTGCATTGTATAATTCTAAATAATCTGTAACAAGTATCGTCAGCTTCTGGGTCAATGACCCCCATCTCGAGCAGGTTTTTCATCCAGTTTCCCTGATCCTCTGAGCAAATGCTGAGATGGCCCCTTGTTTTACTTCTGGATATAAATGCAACTTCATTATCTGTGCACGTCATCTAGAATTTAATGGGAAATATAGTTACTCAAATTATCGTTCTACATGTTGTCGCCGCAGGAAGTATTATTCCTTCATAAAGGACATGATGAGGAATAAGAGCCCAAATCTATAGCTGGTTTTTACTCTCGAAAATATTCTAACGTACTTTCCCAACAATAGCCACCCGATTCATGCCTGAAGGGCGTACGCAGATTTAATGCTCTTTCGAGCTTGAATTTTTCTCAGGGCAGTGGATTCTACAGCGGTAAGGAAAATCCAAGGGTAACACACAAGAAACAAATCAAATAACAAAGTGAATATGTATTTTAAATCATTCGTCTTACACTTCGTTTGTGGTGACTTCCCACAAACACAAAAAGAACTGGCAATTATACTCTGAATTTTTACTCGTGATCACTCACTTTCCGTGTACGGTTTTGCAAATCAACTTCAATTATTTACACTCTCATTTACATCATTCTTTACCCATATTATTCTTAGGTGAAACTAGACAAATAGTTATCTTTGAAACTTATTGTTCACCTCTTTGCTTTAAATTTACCTTGAATAATTAAACAACATTTAAGAACCTTTACATTTATTGCATGAATATCACTGGTCAATCCTTAAGGCATTCAGGGCAAATGACAATATCAAATTGCGCTCAAATCAACTTGCTAAACGAATTCTCGACAATACCTAAATTCTTTACTTCGCGATCGTTCTATTGTACCGCTTTGGCATGCGGCTGCTGTGAACGGCGGCCTCAGCGTTAAACTTCACCCCTTTCCAATGTTCCGTTACCTTCCGGCGACTCGCTGCTCGCTTGCTTTGGTCGACCTCGCCGGCGACGAATTCTTCAACTCCGCGACGTTCGCTGATGGTGCGCGCGGTCTCGCGCGGCCTCGCTGTCTCGCTACCGCCAGCCCTGGCGTTCGCAACCGCGTAACCAGGCGCTCTGAACGTCTCGTGGTCCTTCTCCTCGTCCTGGCCCTCTTCTCACCGTCCCAGCTTCTTCTTCTGCTCGTACCGTCATAGAGTAAAGATGTATACATCCTTAGTTTATGGTACCGTATTTCTTCTTCCCGTCCCAGCTTCCTCTTCTGCTCGCACCGGATTTCTTCTCCCCGTCCTTGCTTCTTCTTCGGCTCGTACCGGATTTCGCCTTCTCCGCAATCAAGCTTTTGTTTACGCCCTCATGCCACTAGTCCTTCGCACGACTGCAATGTTACGACTGCACGATTAACTTAGTTCATGGGCGTCGCGCACTCGATTCATTTAGTAACTGTTTTCTGATTTCTGCGTTCTCGCACGTCGCCTATTTAAATTTACGCTCTTTCTCAACTAACTGCGTACCACCACTGACTGAATATCGCCGCTACTGCGGCCTTTCAAACTAGCTGGCGCGGCTTGTCATTAAAGGCTGTAAGGCGGAGCCTCCCCTAGAGAAATCGCCCTCAAAAAGAAATTTAAAATATGTTTAAACATGTATTTATTTATTAATAATGGATTTCTGAGTTGTATTATGTAACAATCATATCAATCTTTTTCTTTGTCGGTTCGTTAACGGCCGTCCGTAAAGCATTTGAAGCTGTTGACAGGAAAGAGAGAAGCGGTAGGCTCCCACTTCGTTCCGCCATTAGGCCTACAGGCCATACCTCCTCGTTTTACACGTGTAAAACGAGGTATGACGTCATGCATTCACTGCACAGGCTTACCGGCGGACGAAAGGCTGCCGGATCATAGCCTTCAGGGGTGGGAGGTCTAGGGTCTGAAGAAGGGCGTGCTCACCAGATGGCATTACTATGCAGTTCAGCGGCTATAATTGCGCTTTAACTAGCTTTCCCGATAGGGAACGCGGTAGGAGCGCTACTCCCTTGAGTCTGTATCAGATTTATTAATAGAAATACAAGACAGGCAATGCAATGCAATGCATTTGCGGCCTTCCCCATTTATAAAACCACGAGCCGCGACTGCAAACTAGTATCAAGTTCATTCACAGTTCTCTTATCGTCGCTACTCCGACTAACAACTTGTAACTATTTCTACGCGGTTATTCAACTCCGCACTATCGCCACTATAACTCAGGCAGGAAACACACTTTGCAAAATTTCTGACGAGAAGGGGTCTGTGGTCAGCGCACCGGCGTATTTAGCCGGCCCACCGATGAGGGGTGGTAACGACCCGCCTCCCCTCTCCGACTGACCACGCAACACGTCACCGTTAGGCCTCATTCACAATGCAAACTTAAACGTAACGTAAAGCTGTAAACTTAGCCGCAAAATTTACACGTAAAAACAAGCGTTCACAACGACGAACGTAAAGTTTCGCCTGAACCAATCAGAATTCAATGTACTGAAATTTGATCGATTCGTCTCTAACATGGTGAAAAGATCTTTCCACCATGGTTTCTAGCTTTTTCTTCGAGATTCCTATCGATTTGTCTTTATATACATGCGAGTAGATATTGTAGAAGTGCTCACATTTCCTTCATCTTATAAACAAGGATTCTCATGAACCAAATTCATGAGTAATTCGTCGGACATAATTAGTTTATTCGCCCTCTCAGGTTAAAGTTACAATTAAAATTGTCAAAATTCTTACATTGAATTCACAACACGCAACAAACGCATTCGTAAACTAGTTCTCTACATTACAATAACAATGACATAACCACAAACTACCTGAACACAATCTGAAATTGAACTTCCATGCTGCTCTCTGATTGGTCTTCGGCAGAATTCCGACGTAAACTTAACGTAAAAGCTTGGAGCTTGCGAACTCTTAAGTTTACGGTCTTACGTCAACGGTTACGTCAAGGCACTGTGAATGGTCTCGCTTAATAACACATATCTAGGTTTTGCGGCTACGTTACGTTTACGTTTAAGTTTGCATTGTGAATGAAGCCTTACGTGTATCGCCGAACGCTGCGCTATCTTACCGACGTCAGGCTGCATTTCTAGGTTTCTGGTGCGTTCCGCGTGTTATTTGAATCGTACCAACGCCTTCAACAATGGTTTTATTCTTGTAAAAGTACGTGAAATTCACGCTCGTTACAATATATTTTATTACATCGGAGTGAATTTTTTTAATAATCCTGGCAAAAAACGCTTATTTCTGCATTCAGAAGTCAACTAGTATGCTTAAGGTAGGGATCATAGAATTATGAAGAAGTGCACAGAATTCACTTCTCCCCGTAGCACGTTAAGCAGTTTTTAACGTTTTTGAGGTAAAATAAATAAAAATAAGCATTAAAATTAGAAAGAAATTTTTAGAAAGGTAACAATGGCCATGCATGGTACCTACATCAGAGAATGAATAGAGATTTCGCAATAATAGTGAAAAGGAAAAATAAGTGAAATACCCATAGGCTTATTTAAAATAATAGAAAATTTCTCCAGGATTCCTTTGATTCAATTCAATCAGATGAGTACAACAGTTATATCAAATGAAAATTTGAAATAAAAATCATATAGGCTTACTAGTATTTCTATAATGCGTTAACATACTTCGGGTTATGTAAACCGACCCCCGGATGAACTACACAGTCAATTTTAGTAATTAAGGTGTTGTTTGAAAGCTTGATGTCTCCGATGTCTACACGTGTATTTTTTATTTTGTGTGTGTTATATAAACATTAATAATATGAAAAAATATGATTTTGAAATGTCGACATCACGCACAACCTGGCGGTAAAACGGGTAGTGGAGACAGGCAGTACAGGGCGAGGACGGTGGCCAGTGCCGGATTACCGCATAAGCAGACTGAGCAATTGCGTAGGGCCTCAGTCAAATTGGGACCCCTTCAAAAGACGAGGTTTATTGATGTTTGTTAACATTAAAAAATAGCAATATTATCTAAGTAATTAAATTGGTGATTACTGACATTCTACAAGCACAGATGAAAAGTATAGACCAGGTTTATAAAAATCTGTCAGACAAGTTTTCTTTCTTGTTAAACATGGACTTGTCTCATTCATCATCATCTAACGTTGAAATGCTTGTCGCATCGTATCCTGAGGATCTGGATCTGAATCTTGCCGAACAATTGAAACAGTTTCATCATTACGTACTTTTGAAAAGGAACGAAGATAAACGTATCCATGTAAATTATACTAATTTCTATAGAATCATTACAAATGATAAACTCAAAACAGTTTTTCGGAACTTAGAAATCTGACTTAGAGTGTTTGTAACATTGATGATAACAAACTGTTCTGGAGAGCGATCTTTTTCGCAGTTAAAAAGGATAAAAAAGTCCTCTGAGGACGACAGTGCGACAAGATAGATTGAGCTAATTAGCTTTACTATCAGTTGAATCTGATGTTAAGCGTCGCTTATATTTTGATGATTTAATAAAAGAATATACTCGGAGAGAGTGTAAAAAGAAGATGTATTAAATTATTTATATTTTATATATCTACTATACACACGAATAATCAAGTGTAAACTAAAAGTATTAATAAATGTCTATTTATTGATTGATAAAATTAATTGATAAATGAAATGCATAAATATCGTATTCATTTTTTAGTTTAACTATATTGCATCTTGTCATAAATTTATAAACAAAACTATAAAAATTCTATTTAGATAGATTTTTAATTAAAAATTGGAGTTTAATGTAAACATTTAGATTAAAAAATTGATCAAAGGGGCCCCAAAATATTTATTGCTTAGAGCCCCGCAGAATGGTAATCCGGCCCTGACGGTGGCAGGGTTTTTGGACGGTTCGGCGTCAAGGCACGTCTGAGCAGAGCAGGCCACGCCAGGCCAGATGAGGGAGCGGATACACTATTAGAACGCATTCTTCTCCTGATAGATAAACATGGTCAATAAATATCCGGACAAGTAAAAAAATTCGGCTTTAAACTTCCCATGCAATTCAATCGCACGGATATCCTCCAGTAATAAAGTACGTAATAGTTAAAGCCTTTCCAAGGCGTCATAGAAGAAACAGTTGTCTCGGCCTTCAATGAAGTTGCAGATTTATTATTCACTACAAGTTATCTGCTCATTATGCAGGTACAGTGGATCGGCATCACGAGATTAAGCTAGGTACTCACGATAAATAACACTTCATTGATACATAAGATTGGGTCGGCATATATCTGATTAAAAACAAAGATTGTCCTGAACAAAATTTGTAGACTCCAACTCCTCATCTGAAATGCGAAAGTTAACTTCCAAAATTAAAGGTAAAGGACTTAAAAGCTACGTAACCATTCTTGAAGGTTGAAAACAGGAAATTCTATGAAAACTTCTTTACAGAAGTGTGTTGCTCAACATTTGTAACATTGTAAGGATTAAAGGTATTTGTATTTGCACATTTATGATCTAACATCCTTCGTGAACGTCTTATGTTATTTTCGTTTCCATTGGATTGATTAGTAATTGGGGGCGCGTCAATTTACATGATTATGAGTCTCGTAGGTGTAGTGCATGCTTCTATCGCGGGAGGGGTCTGTGATCTTCCCCACTGGTTGGTGAGAATCGGCGCCGACTTTCCTGTCGGGGAGCGGGGTTTCCCCAATGAGGAATCTCCCACCAGCGGGGTACCGTCCCAGTCGGAAGAAGCTCTCAACTCCCAACCTTTCTCCCGGCATTTGTGGTAGAGTAGTGCATATAAGTGTGTGTATAAGTAAGGGTGATAAGACAAGGAAGAAAAAGAAGGAAAGATCGCGCGTGGTCCGTGGTCCGTGGCCCTACCTATCTAGCCAGTCTCAAAAATCCTGCTATCGTCAGGACTCGTACATATAACCTCACGGTCAGAGGCACTGCAGTGACATCAGTTTTACCCTGAGCCGCCTCTCGCGGTATTTCCATTGGATTTTATTAAAAACGAGATTTTCTTGAAAACGGCTCCATTTTTTACGAGTAGACCTTTTACGCTTTAAATAGTTGTGCTACAGAATGGCATACACTTTCTCGTACTAGTTAGTTTCCTAATTTCTGCTGACGGGTCTAGCATTTCGGTTGTTCCCTATCTCCCTGCCAGCTGCCATCTTCCGCCACCCAAACATCATTTTTTCACATTAGTTCAATATTTCAGTTTCTTAGTGGCAGAAACGAAAATTTAATTTAAGAATATAATAGCAAAGTTAAAAATCGTCCTACATGAACATTTTCTTTCAAAAATTTGGATCCGATTTTATGACAATGGCGTTTAAGCGTTACTGTAAATGCGAAATTTGATCATCTTTTCACAGAAAAGAAGATTCATCAACAGAATTCAAGACGATTTCACAGAAAAGAAGAAATTTGATCATCTTTTCACAGAATTTTCGAAAAAATGTATTGGAAGTTATTTGAAGCGCTTGTACTCACAAATGCAATAATATATACACATTGCTTGAAATGTGCGTATGAAAGGCATGAGAGATATTTTTTAAAAAAATTATTAAAATAAAAAAAAGAATACCGTACAATTAATTTTAGGTCATCTTCAACCATGCAATTAGCACTATCCGTACGAAAAGTTTGAACAAAAAAATTTAAAGCTGCTTTCGAGAAAATGGTATTTGAACATTTCTGAAAATGCGGAATTTTGAGCTCGTTTTCACAGAAAGCTATTTAAAGCACATATACTCATAAATACAATAATGTGAACTAATTGAAGCTAAAGTAAAATTAACAAAGTGAGAGACAAGAACAAAAATACATTTTTGTAATTTTTGAAAAAAAAAACAACAAAAGAATAGAGCAATGTGGCGTTTATGACAATTTATGGAGTGCATTTAGCACTATAACTTCCAAAAGTTTAAAGAAAAAAATTGGAGCCTTTGTGAGAAAATTGTGTTTTTGTATTTTTTTAAATTGCAAATATTGCACGCAATATTTTTAAAAATGTGCTATTTTGAAAAAATTACAAAACAAAATTTTCTCAAAAACGGCTCCAAACTTGTTCTTTAAACTTTTGAAAGGGATGATTCCTAATGAACTCTATGAGACGAAATACACGACATATTGCACTATTCTTTTGTTTTTCAAAAATTACAAAAATGTATTTTTTTAAACTCGTCTCTCACGTCATTTAACATTAGGGGCGATTTGATCACATTATTATATATACAAGTAAATGTGATTTAAATAATGTCAAGTACAGTTTCTCTAAAACTCAACCGATTTCTATGAAAACTTTCTCAAAGTTCCACATTTTCAGAAACGCTTAAACGCTATTTTCTCATAAATGGCTCCAAATTTTTTCTTCAAACTTTTCTAACGGATAGCGCTAATTGCACTCTTTAAGATGACATAAAGTTCATTTTGGGATATTTTTGTTTTTTTAACTAAACAATTGTAATTGTTTGTAAGATCTCTCAGATCGTTAATATGCACATTTCCAGCAATTTGTAAACACTATTGTATTTTTGAGTTAATGTGCTTCAAATGAAGTTTTTCGAAAACTCAAAAATGTTCTGTAAACGCTCCAAATTTCGAGTTGACAGTAGCACATAAACGCCATTTTCTTAAAAACGGCTCCAATTTCGTCAGAGAAAATTGCCATTTAGGACGAGATTTTATTGTTATTTAATATACTTAAAAATATTTTCGTTCTACTATAAGAAAATTATTAAGAAAATGTAGTTTGGGCGGGGATATATGGCAGCTGACAAGAGTATGTGACAAGTCCGAAGAGCTAGCCGAGACGAAAGGAAATAGAAAACTAATACGGGAAAGTCTGCGCCATTCTGTACCACCGCTAGTTAGTTTACGTGACCCTAAAGCTAAGAAACAGGAAGTAAAACCGCTGTTAAATTCGCTCTCTGAAAAACTGGGAACAGACATTACCGAAATAAAATTAAGAAAATATATTTATTTATTTACGTCAGAAACAGTTTAAAACTTGTGTAGAGCTATGGAGAGGTGAATTTTTTTTAAAGTTTTGTTGACAAAATATTCGCTCCTGTATAATAAAATATATTTTCAAAGGTAAATTAGTTATAAATTTGTGACCTTAACCCTCATCATGTTCTTCATGAAAGAATAATACATATTTCCGCGACAATATGGAAAACGATAATTTGAATAACTATATTTCCCACTGAAATTCAGAAGACGTGTACAAATAATGAAGTTACATTTATGTCCAGAAGCAAAACAAGGGACCATCTCAGCATTTGCTCAAAGGATCAGGGACTCTGGACAAAAAACCTGAACGAGATGGGGTCCATCAACCCAGATACAATGTGGTACAATACTTGTTACAGGTTCTTTAGAATTATACAGTCCAAATGATAAATAATTACATTAACTATCATTGTTCAAATTAATGTTACTTTCCATTTGATGCTCGGTATAGTCTCGAATTGTATAGAAACAGTTATGCAGCAGAAAAGATTTTACTTGGGACTTAAACTTTTCTATTGAATTTAATTAATGTCTTCTGGCAAAGTGTTGTAGAGTAATGTACATGAATTGTATGTGAATTTTTTTGTAGTGAGCTGTGGATACTGCCACCTGATGAATATGATTACAACGTCGTATGGTATACTTATAGACATCGGCGTTTGCTGAAAATATATTCCCGCCCTTAAGTAAGTCATTTTTGACAAAAACTACTGATTCGTAAATCAGGAGACAAGGTAATGGTAAAATTCCTAGATTAATAAAGAGATTAATAAAGAAGATTAATAAAGAATCACGTGGGTGGGATTTGCTTGTTATTCGTACAATTCTGTTTTGTAATCTGAAAGTCTGGGAGCTATAAGATGTTTTTCCCAAGAATATTATGCCATATCTCAGGCGGGAATGAACATTCGCAAAATATACACAACAAGCAGTATGAAGGCTGACAGAATTTGAAAGAATTCTGAATGTGTAGCTTAATTTTGTGTTCAATTCATTTAAGTGGGCATTCATTTTGAGGTTTGATTGAATTGATAGACTTAAAAATTTTGTTACTTTAACATCAGTCAATGGCATACTGTTCATTTTCAATGGAGTACAGAATTGTTTATTTGAAATGGAAAACTGCATTGAAACAGTTTTCCAAGACAAGACAAGAAAAGAAGATAAGAGAGATTCTGCTAATACACTGCATGTATAGTAAAGGAACTTTCAATTGCTTCTCCTAGCAGAGACACAACCATTAAGAAAGTGTGCATATTGTTGCATCAACAACCAACTTTACGCTCTCCAAAACAAGCTCTCTCATTAATGGTGAGTACGAATTTATCTACTCGGTATTACTAATAGGATAACAAGCAAGTAAACAAATTGTAAATTTTATTCACCTTACTACAAAGCTAAGGAGGTAACAATTCTCGACTGCGGTAATTCTGGGAACTTACATTTTTGGTCCTCTGTATCAGAGGTCTATCCAATGATGTCGAAATTAAATAAAATTTCTCCGTAACGACTGATTTTATTAACATGGGGATACAGTAAATACATTAATAACACGAACTGAAAATTTCAATATCTTTATTTATCGTTAAAAATCAATTATTTTCAATTGTTTGCTTCATATTTTTTTCATTAGTAATTTCTCTAGATCCTTCTCCGGAGTTCGTGCCCTCTCCATACTTCATTCTGCAGTGACCTCTTTGTCTAAATATAGAATGCAGACTTGAGACCCTTCAATGACTCTTGCCCTGTTGGAACATCATTCCACTCTCAGAAGATTTCCAAATAACATATGAGACACTTTCGGTAGCGGGATGGCGCAAGCACTGATCACTTTTCCGCGCGGAACGGCAGATATCACCATGCTGTGGCAGTCGCGTGCTTCCTGTCGCCCACGTAGAACTCAACGCGCTTTGTTCCGCGGAATATCAAGTGACACCAAGATTGAAACTGAAGCAACAATCGCGCGACGCCTCCGCAAGTTGTAGCCCATGCAGGACGGCCTTTGTTTCCGAAGTGAAACTGAGTGGCGTAAGGTCATCAGTAAGGTCCAGGTAAGGTCCCCTACCTTCACCTCCGAGGAGACTTCTTCGATTATGACCTTAGGTCGATGAAATATTTTTCAAGCTGCCTAGTGTTGGAATTTGTGGCAGTGATGCAATATATTATTTTCTAGTAGGGAATAATTTCCAAGACATTGTATTTCCTACGATCGCTACAGCCGAGGTTCAGGTTGACTAAAACCTAATCTTATTATGCTCATTTACAATGTAAATGAAGCAGGAAAGCGACTTAAGTTCACTATAACCGGAGTCGACTGCATTATCCAGGTGAGAAAATGACAGAAGTACATCTGCTGAAATAGATCTAGACAAGTTGTTGGCCGTACAATACGTCGTTTGTGTCAAATTGAAGATGCCAAAGAGAATTTCAACTCTATGTACGGGTCAATCCATTTTAAGTGGTCCAGAATTTAATAAATTGGTCGCTCGACCATCTCGAAAAAATTTCATATTTTGTACATAAATTTCCTTATGTTTTGGCTGTTCAAAACCATCTTTAATTTTTTTTATTGTACCTGGTTTACAAATGGCGGCCATTTTTGTTTCGCGACGTGCGCCATTTTTCGCGTTCGCAGACATTTACTCTTTTCTGAATTTCTCAGCTCTCAGTTGTTCTAGCATTCTAGAATAAAAAGCATTCGATGCAGCATACTCTGGCCTGCAAATCGAAATATTATTTAGCTATTTTACATGTTTTTATTTGGGAAATATTTGCAACCAAATCTACGGAACGCGAATGAATGAAATTCGATATTCAGCGAGTGATTTTTCAAAGAAGTAATAGAATCTACGTCTTAATTTTTTCTGTGCTTTTACACACAACAGTATAGTTACTTTTTGTAAAATATCATTGGTATATTACGTACCCCTTGAAAATTATATCTTCTTGAAAATTGGAATTTTGGATATTTTTCCAATTTTGAACTGTAATATCTCTGTTGGGGGACCAGATAAAAATCTGAAAATTGCACACATGCTAGACCGCTATCATACCAAACTTCAGTAAAAATTACAACTTTTAGATTTAACTCGAAGTATTTTTTTAAAAATTGAAAACTTACGAAAAAAAAGGCTTCATTTTTCCATTGAGGATACTTTGTGCCAAGTAGTAATCAGATTATTTTGAAGCTATTTTAAACTAAAATCTACATTGATTTAAAATAATTAATTATACTTAATAATTAATATACATAAAAGAGGCCTAATACATAATTTTCAATGTTACGTATACTTTACTCTAAAACGAACTTACAATTTGACATCTACGTCCGTAATTGAAAATTTGGTAATCTTGATTTTGAAAGCTAAACCGATTAAAACAAATATATTTAAAAATAAATAAATTCAGCATTTTTTTATGTTTTTCCATGAAAATTTGCCATTCTACTTACTATTTCTGAAGGTTTCTGCAGAAATAGGGACGGTCGCACCGTATTTCTTAGTGAAAATTACGTGACTGAAACATTAACAGAAAATGCAAGAGAATCAGCGGATATTAGACCAGTGCAGTTTAGGAAAGCAGAGTCGAAGCTACTGCCAAACTTGGCACAGCACCTCTGATTATTTCTTAGAATATCAACAACCGAAGATTCGTATATCTGACAGAACCAACGCGGTGGGCCGAGGATTTAACGCACTTTCTAGATCACACAGGCTTTTGAATCGTTTTCTATGAGTTTGTTGCTTGAGGGTTGTCTTCCCTTTACGTCAAAACGTGTTAATCTGTGCCTTTGTGCACAATTGTGTGACCGTTTATGAAAATGGAGTGTGGTTGCTGTACAGGTGATTTTACTAATGAAATTGGCCATAAACCTTTATGATATTTTTCCTAAGGACATTACGTCAATTGAAGACTTTGATGTAGAGGGGAATGTTGTTTTCATTAAGAAATAATTGTGATATCACATCTCTCTGTAAGTATCAAGAGATAAAATTTGATCTCTTTGGCCAATCTTTTTTAAATCCTTACAAAAATCATAAAAAGTCTTTATCAAAAGCTTTGAGAGAAATAACTTTGGCTCGCACAAAGTTTGCACAACTAACAAGAAAAAAACTTTTTTTCGGACCAGGGAAATGATTGTGTCCATCGTGTTATTCTAAAATTCAGTTGCGATCATTGCATCTAAGGAGTACTATGCGACAGTTCGTATCTCTGCAGAAACCTTCAGAAATAGTAAGTAGAATGGCAAATTTAAATGCAAAAACATAAACAAAATGCTGAATTTATTTATTTTTAAATATATTTGTTTTAATCGGTTTATCTTTCAAAATCAAGATTACCAAATTTTCAATTACGGACGTAGATGTCAAATTGTAAGCAGGGACTGAATACCGAAATAATAGCGGTAAAGGTATTTATACCGGTATAGAAATACCTTTACCTCTATTATACCTTTATTCAAAATACCTTAAAAAATACCGGTATAAGACGTGAAATACCGGTATTTTTAGAGGTACTTTACCTTTATTCGACGTCTATACCAGTAAAATACCTCTAAATAGAGGTATTTTACCGGTATTTTCTCATGAAAATACCGGTATTTTCATGCAGTATAATCATACAGGTTTCGGAGGGGAAACATTCTTATTTTTTACGCTGAGATGGCTCAGAGGAACAATTATGGACTCCGCAGAGTTTCTGACCGGGGGTCCTAGGGTTCGAGTCTCAACGTTGGCGTATTTTCGTCACCAGACATTCTACCTAGGTCGAGTTCTGTTGTTGGTTGAGAAAGAATTATTATAATAGTCTGGGGACGCGAAGGCGTGTTTGGGAGAGCGAACGCGCGTGTGGGGACGCGAACGCGCGTTTGGGGGACTGAACGCGCGTTTGGGGAGCGAACGCGCGTGTGGGGGCCGCGAACGCGCGTGTGGGGACGCGAACGCGCGTGTAGGGTCGCGATGGCGCGTTTGGGGGAGTGAACGCGCGTTTGGGGGGCGAACGCGCGTTTGGGGAGCGAACGCGCGTTTGGGGAGCGAACGCGCGTTTGGGGAGTGAACGCGCGTTTGGGGAGAGAACGCGCGTTTGGGGAGCGAACGCACGATTAGGGAGCGAACGCGCGTTTGGGGAGCGAACGCGCGTTTGGAGAGCGAACGCGCGTTTGGGGAGCGAACGCGCGTGTGGGGACGCGAACGCGCGTTTGAGGAGCGTGTGGGGACGCAAAGGTGCATGTGGGGGAGTGAACGCGCGTGTGGGGACGCGAATGCGCCTTTGGGGAAGCGAACCCGCGTTTGGGGAGCGAACGCGCGTGTGGGGCCGCGAACGCGACACTATTTCCTTCGAAAATACCGGTATAACCTTTATGGACGTCCATACCGGTATAGACGTCCTATAAAGGTATTTTACCGGTATAAAAGAATAAAGGTATTTTATACCGGTATGAAAAAAATACCGGTATTTTTACCGGTATTCAATACCTTTTCGGTCCCTGATTGTAAGTTCGTTTTAGAGTAAAGTATATGTAACATTGAAAATTATGTATTAGGCCTCTTTTATGTATATTAATTATTAAGTATAATTAATTATTTTAAATCAATGTAGATTTTAGTTTAAAATAGCTTCAAAATAATCTGATTACTACTTGGCACAAAGTATCCTCAATGGAAAAATGAAGCCTTTTTTTTCGTAAGTTTTCAATTTTTAAAAAAATACTTCGAGTTAAATCTAAAAGTTGTAATTTTTACTGAAGTTTGGTATGATAGCGGTCTAGCATGTGTGCAATTTTCAGATTTTTATCTGGTCCCCCAACAGAGATATTACAGTTCAAAATTGGAAAAATATCCAAAATTCCAATTTTCAAGAAGATATAATTTTCAAGGGGTACGTAATATACCAATGATATTTTACAAAAAGTAACTATACTGTTGTGTGTAAAAGCACAGAAAAAATTAAGACGTAGATTCTATTACTTCTTTGAAAAATCACTCGCTGAATATCGAATTTCATTCATTCGCGTTCCGTAGATTTGGTTGCAAATATTTCCCAAATAAAAACATGTAAAATAGCTAAATAATATTTCGATTTGCAGGCCAGAGTATGCTGCATCGAATGCTTTTTATTCTAGAATGCTAGAACAACTGAGAGCTGAGAAATTCAGAAAAGAGTAAATGTCTGCGAACGCGAAAAATGGCGCACGTCGCGAAACAAAAATGGCCGCCATTTGTAAACCAGGTACAATAAAAAAAATTAAAGATGGTTTTGAACAGCCAAAACATAAGGAAATTTATGTACAAAATATGAAATTTTTTCGAGATGGTCGAGCGACCAGTGCTGGACGACTTAAAATGGATTGACCCGTACCACAGTACAGTACCTACCTAACATGGGGTTACTTTGCTCCACTTAATTGAGGTAGGATTCTAGAGAGATTTAAAAAATGATATTTTTGTAGAATTTTCCCTTGTTTTATAATTGCATTAGCTAGTTTAATGTTAGGAGTATTTGTATGGCACAAAATTTACTTGTGCTTTTTATACTGAATTTCGAAATGTGTGGAGTAAAGTTACCATAGGATGGGGATACATTGCACCAGCCTTCAAAAGTAACAGTTACAGATGAATTTTTGGGTTTAAAAGCATTGTATGACATTTATTGCAATAGAAAATACAATTCTCATCAGAATCTAAGTACGAATAACTTCAAAATGTTTTGTATGAACCAAAAAATATTAATAGTACCTAATAGCCAAAAAATGTTAAATAGTAGTACCTCAGCATGTAAAAGTAAGACTGTTAATTGGAAGAAAAGAGTTAAAACATTTCATACAGTTCTTTTCCTCTTTCCTGGCTCAGAAATTCAACAATATTTGACAGTGGAGATTTGCTCCACTTTTGCTGTGAAGCAATGTACCCCAAAGTGGGGAAAAGCGTAACATCTTACAAAAATTGCATTCTCGTACTCAGAAAACACAGAACTAAAACATGATATGGAGAATTCTTAAAATGAACACAATTTACCCATAGATTGTTTTCAGTTTACTGAGTTTTTAAATGATTTTTAATGACGCTTTTTCTCCTGAATGCAAGCCTCGCTCTCAGCTGGCAGAAATCTGATACTGATGACCAATGTGAAGAAACTGATCTGTCAATACTATGAATGCGCTTTCCTTTGCCAAAAATAAATTCCCACATAGTGATACAGCTGCTCAGATTATACATACAAGCCCATGAAACTTGTAACAATCCTGGAGCAAAGTTTGACCCCAAGGAGCAAAGTAACCCATGTTACAATATTGGAAATATTATAAAATTGGCTTATGGATTGGATCAAAATAAATACTACTAATACTAGAAGTGTACTGTAGAAAATTTCAGACAACATTTTTTTCATACGTGTAATTTTTTAGTGCATTTTTAGTGTGTGTGTGTGTGTGTGTGAATTCTTAATGCTTATTCCACTATGATAGCAAACAACAATAAAATTTTATTACATAAAGTAATGCTCAGCATTCTTTGACTTCTCAAAGATCCAATGTATAGTATAATATACTACAATTTGCACAAATATAAAGACATTTTTTTCAGCATTATTTTAACACAAGGAAATGAATTTCAGTTAACTATCTTAAAAACAATTCTTTCAGGACTCAGGAGAATAGTATTGAGATGAATTATACTCCATTCCACAATCCCAAAATGTCCATTATGATATGTTTTCTATCAAGTCTTGTGGAGTAACGAACATACTCAACAGATGAAGTTGTGATTTTCTAACGTGACTTCACATTGTAGATTCTATTTGTCACCCCTTTTCCAGGTACGCTGGAAAACAGAACCCAAAAAATCATGCATGACACGTTGCTAAAGAACAACTTCAACTACTAAACATCATGAATGTTTCTTAAAACCCTTTAAAACCAGGCAGAAAAGAAAACTTTGCATATTGTACTACATCATCGTAATCATGGTAAGTGTAATCACATTAATGGTAGGTGTAATCATAGTATCAGCTTAAGCTGCTGCGAATATTGAAATAAATAAAATTTCAAAAATTGGGATCAGGGTGTCCACACCTTATGGTGTGCCTCACCTCCATGTATGAAAAAAAAAAAAAAAAACCACCCATGGTTAAGAGTTAAAACAACTCTTAACCTCTAATCTGGGCTTGACAAATTTACTCACAGTAAGGATTTTCTTTGTATTTGTGGCTCAAGTTCACACATTATCTAGCTCTCAAAACACCTGCTTTGGATGTTGTGGACAGGTTGTTATAAATCACCAATGCATATGTATAGAGCACCAATGTATAGAGCAATTGAGAAGAGATGTCAACACGTTACACTAGTGGGCAAGAAGAGATGATTCACTCTCGTATTATTGTACTGGACATGTTGAGTAAGTACATTTTCTGACCAAATTAATTCTCAGTTCTGAAGCAACTTTTTGGGCTGGAAAATTCCCTACTTGATGGATAAAAAAATCAGACCGTAATGGGTATGTAAAATAAAAAGAAAAATGAGTAAAATATCTGAAATGTTTAGCCAATTAACAAACTTTCTTCATACAAATTAATACAACACAAAATTAATGACTGAATTGGAACTTTCTTGACAATTTTAAAGGTAAAATGAATATTTATAACATGTTCGAAGGCAACCACAGCCATATATCTAACCGCAGAGCCAACTATTTAAAACTTCTTTACATACACACAATAATTTTGTACAGTTTATGGTAATAAACACACATTTCACAACAGATATAACAGTTATTTCATATTTTACACATTAGTCTCAAGTTTGAACTGTTGCTGGATTGGCTTGAGGTTGGTCAACACCAGCTTGGGAATTCAACAAATGGTTTTGGTTACTTGTAGTCACAGCAGTAGGAAGAGTCTTGCTTCGTAACTCAAACACTTGCTGTATAGCTTTGCGAAAGCACAAGAAATTGTAATCTATCACACCTAAAGGAGAAGAGAAATTATGCAATTAGTACCTTAAAAATAAACACTGAAAAATGAATAAAATAAGTGAAAAAGATGCTGTAAAGATAAAGTTTTGTTTAAAAATGTTTCCACAAATATTATCATGTAATAATTTTGAACCCAATAATCATGCAAGATTTGTTTCATGAAAAATGAAATAGTATAGTCAACTTGATAACAATGCAATCTTAAGCATTCATTCACTAATCTTTCATTTAATTTAGAATGTGGACGAGGTGCTGACAAGTAGCTGAAAACTAATAGAGCAGTCTGCCCAATGAGCTAGAATAAAGGCATCATTGCTCAAAGAATGGCAGGGACATTGCCAGCATCACTTCCTTTCCTCATCCCTTACCCCTTTGCAGTGGCCCACCACAACTCTTGCAAATCACACAGGCATCACCTCTGTTGCGATTTGAGAAGAGCGATCACTATGTGTTCCTGACTAAGAGCAGAAAGAGATTATACAGAAAATCCTGCAAATGGACCCCTTCCCCCTCAAAAAAGGGGGGGTAGAAGTTCAGAATTCTTGGCCTGGACAGCTGAGAGAACATTTTGAGAAAGGCATGTTACGACGGATGAATTGTGGTGGCACCCCTTCTTCTGCAAACTTAGATTTCTCAGAACCGAGCTTTAAGTTTTGCACCTGGCCCCAGTGGCAACTCGAATGACCACAGCTACTCTGAGGAGTGGCTCCAAGGCCTCTGTTTTGGGAAGGCCCAGGACTTTCAAAAGCTTCCAAAACAGTTTGATAGAGCGATCCCGAAGAATTTCATGTACTGATTTATATTTATGTAAGTAATAAAGAATAAATACCTTGCCGATCAAAATTGTCCTCTCTTAAGATACACACCAAGGCAAGAAATTTGTTCACTTCTCTCAAATACAAAATAGTTCCGTTGTTTAATTTTATAAGACTTGAACTCTGTGAATCAAAAGCTGCAGCATCAGTATCCTCACGCAATCTGAAATACACCAAAATCAAATTTACCTACATATCACAAACATTTAGGATTTCGTATATTTTTGCAGGTAAAAATTACCAAAAAAAATTGAATTTCTATTTCATTTTAAAATTAAAAAAATTAAACTCTTACCCATAAATACAAGAAACATCAATAACAACATCAATCATATCACAGCACAACTCGTAACTTTGCATGTCCACAGGAGAAGAGTCCGTGGCAATGTAGATCTTTGAAACCACATCAAAGAGGAATGCTTTTTCTATTGCTGAGTTCTGTAAATAAAAAGACAAGAATATTTGGGTTGATTTCAGTGCATATAGTTTTCTTCATCAGTGTTTAATTCTAGCTTCCCGATTAGCAAAAATATTTGAGAATAAATTTTACTGTGGCAGTGCCAGCTGTATTAAATTGCAAACACCAATTCCTTTATTGACCTTTCCTGTATAAGAAACTCTGCATCCTCGGCAGAAAGGTAGTGACACCTCATGGCTTCTAAAGTTGGTAGTTCACGAAAAATGTAGTATTATATGGTCCTCTTCTCAGCATTAACTCATTAGAGGAAAGGGACCAGATGAGTTAAGCTTGGAGCCAGCATGGCCACTGTCTCTGCAATGCCTCTGACTAGGTCCTAGGGTTTGAATCCTGACAGTGATGGATTTTCAATACTTGTTATGTATCTACGTCGAATTCTGTTGCTGTCTGGAGGAGAATTCTAGGGGCTGGCTGCAATACTTGGCAGTTTTTTGTGGTTTCTCTTATCAATACCAGGTGAATACCCGACCAGTGCCCTCATAAACAGGCCCCGAACCATGTGTGATCTTTCTTTCCTCTTCCTTGTTCTATCTTCTCCCCTTATTCATGCACACACGACATTAACACACATGCTGGGAGCCCAGTCAGCAGCTTAGAGCTCATTTGCCTGAGGAGCTGCCCTGCTGAGGAAAATAGCTTCAAATCCAATGTGTTGGATGCTGCTGAAGAGCATCATCTAGTGGGGAACAAACCCCATCACCTCCTATGATAAAACATTTACTACACTAACGGAACTATTGACTGTAGTTGCTGTGCCTGGAAACATCAGTCTTCAAACTGAGCAAAGAATTATAGATGTGTTAACTTCATTTTATTGATGTATCCTACGAACGTATGTCATATTTTTTCACATTTTTCTTCTTTGAGGGGATATAAATGTCTCTAAAACAATCCTAACCCCTTTACTAATACTTTGTAATGTTGCAGGGGGATAATTGCCAATATGTGCATGTTCAATTTGATTGATTACAAACAAAACCATTATTGTATGTGAAATTTTTATTGAAAATGCTGTGTTAATTTTGTAATTTTCTTTAAAAAGTTTGAATTTTAGTAAACGAGTCTTAAGTGAATAAATGTTATGTTTTAAAAATACAAATACGTACTGAAATGAGAATATTGAGTAAATTTTCTAGAGTTGGTAACTGAGGAATTAGTTTCTGAACAACTTTGCTAAATGCTTCAAAGATACTGTGGTCATAAATTGATGTTAAGTGGAAACTAAGATGAATCTGGTCAAAACCTGAAACAAACCAAATACTTTGTATTCTAAACGTAAACTCCTATTTTAACAACTGAAGTATTTTGAACTGAGAAACGTAAACCCAAAACATACCAGAATCTGTTAAATCATCTGTAGCTCTCTGATGAATATCTCGTTGTGTTTCCATTTTATAATCATCTGAAAGACCATCTACTTTATGAATAAAAACCTCAAATTTAATATTTTGGTTTACTTTAAAAGCTTTGGTCACAGTAAGATGTAGTTTATTTAGTGCTTCCATGTAATCATCCTGAACAACACAAAAAGATCATACTTTAATTCATCAAGAACAATAAATAATCTGGGCAAAGAATATTATACAAATAAATTAATAAAAAACACATTCTTCATAATTGGCAATCTTAATATTTGGAAACATAAATACCTGGGCATCAATGACAAACACCAAAGCACCACATCCACCAAATATTGTATCACAATCAAACGAAGTATCAAAAAAATCTATCTGACCAGGAAAATCCCATATTGAAAACTGAACAAAACTAGAATTGGAAATATCATCTTTAATAATTTTATTTGTGCTTTCTAAGAAAAGTGTTTCATTTGGAGACATTTTATGAAACACTACTTTCTGTATAGAAGACTTTCCACTCCTTAAAGAAAACAAAAATAAAAATTAACATTAAATAAGTACCACATACCATCAATACTTCTTCAGATAACTCAATAGGATACAAATCAGCACTGAAGGACAAGTAGTAGTTCTTTAGCCACTCATTTAAAGAAATAAATTTCAGGTTGATATTTTCAATAAGATCTAAATACACAAGGAAGAATTGAAGTTATAAAACTAAAAGACATCACCCACAACTTTCAAAATGAGAGGACTTTCTCAAAATGCCACGGATAGTTTTAAACAAGTACTGTAGCCACATTTACAATGTAAGATTTCATTCCATAACATAACAAAACAAATCTACAAATAATTATATTGCACAACCACATTCAACCACATAACAGTAAAATAATGAAATCACAAATGGCAAATATTTAATGTAAAGCACATCTTCATGGAAATGAAATGGTTAAGTTTTTACAAAATACACAACCATTTGCCCGATTTAACAAAACAAAAGATTGAAATAGTACTGTAAATTCAGAATAAACTGATAATACAATGTCTCTTTCCTTAGTTATTTGTTGTGTTTTTGGGGGGCGTATTCAAGTTTGAAGTCCATTGAAGCTTTGAGAAAATCAAACAAACCTTCGGAGTCCCATTAGTAGAATGCGTGGTTTCTGTTCTCCAGCCAATGGACTCACAGAATTATCTCCTTCCTGCTCAAATGGACCATAACCAAAATCTTTGGGAAATGATCCAGGATATCCACTGGGGTACTGATCATCATCTTCTTGTTCATAAGACTGCATAATGGAACATGTAAACACCATATTTAGGCTAGCTCAATTAGATAAATGAGATCTAATTCAGAAATTCCCAGCAGATAGATAAAAAATTACTCATACAGTACTTGGTTCTTCCAAATCTTGGTGCCAAGAGCCCTAATTCTTTTCTATTGTTTTCACTTACCATTTCGAAAGAGTAAGTTTTGCCTCGTTTTCTTTTTAGAATGTTCACACTTTACACTCTTACTTAAGTATTCTCTCCGACTTTTCAATTGCATATAGAAAACGAAGGCAATCCCTGCATCGCACCAACGACCACCTAAAACCTAACCTAAATACACTATTTGGCACCCACTTGTCAATCCGTAATCGTCACATGACTCCCCATGACTCCTGACATGACAACAAAAGAGAAAGAAACATGATTCATTTTGTGCAAAGAGAAACTACGTTATCGTTCATCGACATATTCGTTGTATTTTATTTTTTGCATCGAACAGATTCATATAAAACTAGTGAAGTTCCAACAACACATACTTTTTCGCATTATCTGTAATGGCGACACAATATTATACTTCAACCTGCAAAAGTGTTCAACCAGCAAAGACTTTTTTCCGCGCCGAGACTCGAACTCAGGTCCACGGAGTTACCCCGCCTTGCACCACCATACCAAGCAATCGCTGTGATCTAACGTGTTGACTTGGGCAGATGCTTAAACATCCAATTGCCTTGCCCATTATTTCCAGATCACAATATTTGATAATTCAGAGATCATTGAGAATGAGACCTGCGCGACATTCTTTTAATGTCTCTTATTTTATCTGTGAAACAATATTGAAGAAAAAATAGAGCGTTTTTTTGAGAAAATGTTTATTTCATAAATTGAATAAATATCAAGCACAAATTACGCAAAAATTCCCTTTTTTTAGAAAATGTACTTGCCCTTTTTTAAAAAGTTAATTTTTACTTTCTAGCCCTTACTTATGTAAGACAAAGAATTAATAATAATGATAATAATAATTACAATAATATTTATTATTATTATTATTATTATTATTATTATTATTATTATTATTATTATTATTTCACAGTTCTGTCTCTGGATAAAATCTCAGGATCGAGGTAACCGTTCGGGCTCTTGCCAAGTAACGGCCCTTTTCGATGTCGAAGCAAGATTACATGTATTAGGCATGAGTAATACTATTGTTGAGGAACTTTCTGACTATTGCGCAAGTATTGAGGATGACAACTTTCTGTAATTCCATGTACAATGTCTTTGGCATTTTCAACTGTTGTAGGCTGTTATGCAAAGTTGTTGGGATGACACCAGTTGTGGACACAATGATGGGTATTGTGTAAACTTTTTCTATTTTCCACTGTTAATTTATTTCTATTGCTAAATCAGTGTATTTGGACCCCTTTTCTGTGTGGGAGGATTGAAGGTTGTGTGTGTTTCGGATTGCGATATCTATTAAGTACGTGATTCTGTTAATTTTCATCAATTAGCGTAATTCTGGCCTATTGTGTGCTATCATTAAGTTTCTCTCCGACTTTTCTATTATTATTATTATTATTATTATTTTTTTTTTTTTTTTGCCGAGGAGGGGGAAATGCGTTACGCATGCCGGTGAGGCCGGGTATGTCGGACTCTCCAGTATGGCATACCGACTAAAACCTAACCTCCTCGTTTCTCGTGAGCCGTGGTATCAACTGCGCGGAACCGTCGTTGAGACATTACTTCACGCAGAAGATTGGCTGGGAGCATGAGCTTTCCTCTTCAGGCGGTCGCTATTGTTTTAGTTTTAGCTCTCTCAGCTTATTGTGCTAGCTTTTCGTTTTAGCACATCAGCCACAAAGTCTCGTACTATCTTCCAGTTGTCACTGGATTGCAGCATAATCTGGACTGTGTTAGCAGGCGTTAGATCCCGTTGCAGTTTGCTGAAGCATTTTCTTCTTTCTTCCTCCCAGGCTTTGCAACTATATATGGTATACTTGGCGTCGTCGTCTTCTTCATGGCATAGAGCGCATATCGGGTTGGCAGCGATTTTAAATCTGTATAGATATGCTTGGAAGCTCCCATGCCCTGAGAAGGCTTGCGTCAAATAGAAGTCCATTGTGCCATGGCTTCTGCTGATCCAGTCCTTGATGTTGGGGACAAGAGTGTGTGTCCATCTTCCTTTGTTCTCTACGTCCCATCGGCTTTGCCACTGGTGCAGAAGATGATTTCTCAACTCCGCTTTCAGGTTATCTAATTGTCTTTTGGGCAGAGCTTGTTTATCTGCTGTCACCCTCAGGTACGTTGTCCTCCTTTCCTGGGCTAAAAGATCCACTGGGGGGACACTGGCCAGTACTAAGGCTGCACTGTCGGATACCGTGCGGTATCCTGCGATTATCCTTAGAGCCATCCTTCTCTGGATCTGTGCGAACTTTCGTCGGATAGACTCTTTAGCTAGTGCTTCTGCCCACACTGGGGCGGCATACAACATTCTTGAGTGAACTACGGCAGATATTAATCTTCTTTTGCTTTCATTGGGGCCTCCTGAATTCAGCATTAGTCTGGAGAGATTTGATCCAGTTTTTGCAGCTTTACCTGCTGTTTTTATAATATGGGGTCCGAAGCTCAATCGCGAATCGATTTCCACCGCCAGATATGTAATATGCCGTTTCCATTCAATGTGTTCCTCCCCTAATCGGATCACCGGGGGGCGGAATGCTCTCCGGTTTGTGATCAATACAGCTTCTGTTTTGGCAACAGCCATCTGGAGATTTCTTTGGTCCAACCATCTTTTAACCCTGCGTAGTGATTCGTTGGTCTTCATTTCCAGAAGTTCCACATTGTCACTGTGGCAAATAATCAGCGTGTCATCGGCGTAGCCAATGAGGCAGGAGTTCTTTGGGAGCTCGATATTCAGGAGATCATCATATAGGGTATTCCACAAGAAGGAGCCCAATCTTGATCCCTGTGGAGCACCGCACGTCATGTCTTCCTCAATCCTGTAACCATTGGAGTAGATTATTTTCCTCTCACTGAGGTAGTCCTCCAGTATCCTCACAAGGTATTCAGGGACCTTCTTAGTTACCAGGGCTTGTATAATGTCTTTCCAGCTGGCGGAATTGAATGCGTTTTTGATGTCAATCGCAACCATGGCACAAAAACTCTTATTCTTTTTTGCTGTTTCTGCTTGGTGGACTGCTTCTGAGATAGCGTCTATTGTCGATAGTCCCTTTCTGAAGCCGAACTGTCTCGTTGAAAAGGTCACATGTCTCTCTAGTCGTAGAAGTAGCAAACCCTCCAGTAATTTGCTCATCGTATCCAGCAGGCACAGAGGTCTGAACGATGATGTCCTATCGATTGGCTTATTACCTTTCCGCATGAGAATTAGCTTCTGCTGTTTCCATTCCTTGTAGAATTTCCCTAGTTCGAGGCACTGGTTAAAGGCTTTCAGAAGGCATTCAGGGTACTCTTTTACCACTATCCCCAGGATCACGTTGGGGATTCCGTCAGGTCCCGGAGCTGTTCTAATCTTAGTCTTCTTCATCACTTGGACTAGTTCGTCCTTCGTGAAGCGATTGGTTTCGTCGAAGTGGTAGTCCGAAGGTCTGCTTCTTACCCAGCCTTCTCTGGTGGGGAAAAGGTCTCTGATAATTGACTTCACCCATGCTCGGTCTTCCAGTCCCGCAGATGGTGGTGGTTTAAATTTGCCCATAACAATCTTATAAGCTTTTCCCCAGGGGTTGTTGTTCACCTCTTGTAATAGGGCCTTCCAACATTTTATTTTGCTTCTTTTTATCTCAGGTTTTAGTCTTTTGCGGGCCGTCTTATAATTTTCCCTTAGTGGAATGTCCGTTTTAGCTCTTGTTGCAAGTCTTCGAGCTTTAACACATGCTTGGCGAAGCTCTGCAATATCCGCTGTCCACCAGTATACCTGATTTTTCCCTCTTGGGCTCCTACGTCTAGGCATTGAAATATCGCACGCATTTTTGACGGTTTTGCACGTTTCCCGTACTACCTCTTCGAGGGAATCTGTGCTTTTCCTTTTTCCCCACCCCATGCTCTCCTGTTGTTTTGCTTCCTTAAGGAAATTTATGGCATCTGATTCATTCAGCTTTTTGGTGTTCCATGATGGACCGATGTTTAACGGATTCCTTGTTTTAGCTCTGTATCCAGCTGGTGAAGTGGAGAATTCGATGTAGCGATGGTCACTAAGTGTTTCTGCGTCGAGAACCTGCCAATCCAGGACATTCCTGGCAATCTTTGTAGTACCTATTGTCAGGTCTATAATCGAAGAAGCAGCGCCCCTTTGAAATGTACACGAGCTCCCTGTGTTTAGAACTACCAGGTCACTCCTAGCCAGGAATTCGCAGACGATGTCACCTCTGCGGTCAGATCTGCTTTCGCCCCATTCCGGGGACTTGCTGTTAAAGTCTCCAGCCACTATAATTTCTCCTGGAGCTGAGGTCATGCTTGTCTCCAATTCATCGATTTTTTTTTTAATTTCTCTATTAGATCATTTGGTGAGAAATAGCAGCTATATATTCTAAGGTTATCTATTTCTACCCATACAAACCCTTGGTTTATGACTTTAAATTTAGAGATTCTCATTTTAGAGTTAAGTACTATAATTCCTGCACGTCTAGTCGTGTCCTGGTAGTAGGATATGCTGTCAATATCGTGCTGCTCACTGACCAATAAGACATCCACCTGTCTTTCCCTCGCCGTTTGAATGAGTAATTCTTGAGCGATCTTCCCTTTGCCTAAATTAATTTGGAGGAACCTAGGCATTCTTCGTTTTACTAAATTTCCTTAACTCTGCAGTGAAGGAAGGGCATTTATTACTACCCAACGTATGATTGTCCTCAAGATTTTGTCCTTGCAGACAATGCATTTAACTGATCCTGTACACGCCTTGGCCAGGTGCCCCTTTTTGCCACATTTGTAGCATACATCACTCCTATCTGGGCCCTTGCAAGAGGTGGAGATATGGCCGAAGTCTAGACATTTAAAACATCTGCGGACCTGACCTGCGGGTTTGACTCTAGCATGACAAGTGAGCCAGCCAATCACAAAATGCTCTGCTTTGAGCAGAACTTCTGCCTGGCGCGAAGGGAGCAGTACAGTCGCAACCTGTCTGCCTCCTTACACCTTGTATAGTCTGCAGGCTTCCGGGGGGAAGTCCCCAGCAATGCGTGTGACAGCTTCTCTCACCTCATCTAAGGTAACAGTTTCGTCAATGTTCCTTAATTCGATTAGGGTTTTCGGGTTCAACGTGTTAATGTTTACCCTATCTCCTACAGCACGGGTGATTGCTTCGTTTAGGGACGATGGATCACAATCTTTCTCCAGGACTATCAGGAGTTCATTTTTACGTGTCCTCCTGATCGTCTGGATATTGGCGTTGTGTTGCTTCGGGTCAACCGCTTCCTTCATGTTTTTTAGAATCTCAGCATATGATTGCCCTTCGTTGGCTGTCAGTTTGATGGCCTGAGTGGTGGGTCTTCTGTTCCTTGCCTTTGAGGTTAGATTGCCTTCTTTGGAGGAATTCTCCTTTTTCGTCGCCGCCTTCCTATATTCGACTTTCTGCCAGATCTCATTGGTATTTTGGTTAGGTTTATCCGTATCCAGCTCGATGACTTCTTCCTGTTTGTCTTTCTTATCAGGCCTCCTGTCTTCGAGTGGACTTGGAGCTTGTCTCTTCTTTTTCTGGGTTTGCGCTGTTTTCACCGACTTCCCGTTCGTCTGTTTGCCGTGTTTGTTATTCTCGGCCTCTTTGACGGATTTCTCAAGGATTAATTTCTCATACATCCCCTCTTGATCTTCTTTAATGTTTTGCCATCTGTTACTTAGGGCATCCACTTCTTCCAGTGCTTTAGCCAAGGTGTCCTTCACTATTTTTCAGAATGTTGCCGCTAATGGTAAGTAATTGACTCTGTAGACGGGCAATAATCTCCGTATTGTCTTTCATCAACTTTTGAGTCAACTCCCATCTATCTATCGTCCAGCCCCTCCCAATACTATCCCCTGCCGTTGTGGGATCTTCTTGGGACGGGGTTCTCATTTCTCCTGTGGGTGCCTCAGTTGTCGTGGGGGTACTTGGAGGCGATCTTCGCAGTTTCGACTTCCGGAAAAGGGGTTAAAACCTGCATGCTCACTTGTCGCAGTGTATTTCAGAGGCGCCAACTGGTCCACGACTCTGAGATTGCAGTCACTGGATGACGACCGCCGGGGGCCTGCTTGCCCACCCCCGACTGCCGGTACTGGGGCTCCGATCCCCTGCACCGTAACGGTTGATCCTAAGGGACCTTCCATAGGGATTTTTTTTCTGGGGCTCCTTCCCATAGCGTTTTTTAGCTACCGCCAGCTTAAGGAAACGGGAGAAGAGAAGGGGGCAGTGGAAAAAAGAGTTAGAATAGAAGGGTAAAGTAGAAACGACTCCCTAGCCCTCGCAAACCTAATAGCGTCGGGGTCAGAAACACAAGAGTTGGCCGATAGGAAGGTTGGCCTATAGGACAGAGAACAGAAGTGTGCCACAAGTAAGTGGAAGTAATGACACACCAAGTTAGAAGTGGGAATTACCGGATATTTAGGGGAGTGACAGCGGACAGCTGCTCCGATTAGTCGCCTTCTACGACAGGGGGAGGTCCCATGGTGCTATTCTACTAAAACCCCCGACACCACACGGGGTATTATTATTATTATTATTATTCCTGTATATCACGATTACAGATGTTATGTGTCGGCTGAATATAAAATCTACTCCAGGTTGCAACCAGCTACCTAAGGAGTAGATCTAGGGACTGTCGGTGCCTCTACAATACTTTGCGCAAAATATGGGATGAACCAAATAAAACGATTTCTTGCACTTCCCAGTCTTTTGAATTACCTGGGAGTTTAGACAAGTTCTTACACAAATTTTGCGGAAGAAAAACCCAGAGCTCCGATAACTATCGGGACGACCTGTGCTTTTACGCCCCACATTCGGCTGATCTCTATTTCCAAATTCTTGTATTTAAGACGTTTCTCTGCCTTCTTGGAAACGACGTTTTGATCGCAAGGTACAGCAACATCGACAAGTAAACACGATTTGTTCTCCAAATCCCGGATAACAATATCCGGTTTGTTTGCTGCTGTCGAGTGATCCGTTTGAATTTGTTGGGCGTACAATATTGTATAGAGTCCAACAGATGTCTCCGGTTTTGGTGAGTGTTCGTACCACTTGAACGATGTGTTTGGAACTTCGAGGGCGGTACAGATCTGCCAGTGGAGGTAGCTACACACCCTGTCGTGTATTTTCAAGTATTCGGTCTTTGCTAGGATTGGACAAGCTGAGAAAATATGATCAATGGTTTCTTCGTGTTTCTGACAAATGCGGTATTTATCATCTCGGGAAATTTTGAGAACCGCTTTATCTCAACGCCAGATCTTGGGCAGCTATTACAAGTGCTTCCGATTCTGCCTTCATTCTTCCCCTTTTAAGCCACATAAATGATTGATCTTCATTGATATGCACCTGATCCATTCATTTCAAATATTCTCCGTGGAGTGGTTTGTCTCGCCACGATTTCTTTAACATTTTTTGTGTCTTACATTTCATGTTAAGTTGTATCAGGAGTTCAGTGTCTCTGTCATTCTGGGTGTCTTGCAGTCTTGTTCGTAGTGCTTCTTGCTACACTTACAATGCCTCTCTTTCCCATTCTTAGGTCAGATTTCATGACCTCCTCATTAGAGGATCATCTTGATGGCTGACTACATACTTGCCCATTCCAACTATTGCATTGTGCTAGGAGGCCTTAATTTGTCTAAGGCTTCTTCCTCCTTCCTTACGTGATACATAAAGTCTATGTACATCAGCTCGAGGGTGGGCAACATGATGCATTGTAAGCAGTTTTCTGTTTTTTCGATCCATTATTATTATTATTATTATTATTATTATTATTATCATTCATTCATTTATTTATTTATTTACGTCAAAAACAGTTAAAAACTGCGTATGACGAGCTATGGGGAGAAGTGAATTTTGTGCACGTTTTCATAATTCTGTGGTCTCTATCCTAAACCATATTCTAGTCGAATTTTGAATACAGAAAGAGAGATTTTTTCGAGTATTGTTGACAAAAATATTCGCTCTTATATAATAAAATATATTTTCAAAGGTAAATTAGCTATAAATTCCTACCCTGAACCCTCATGTTCTTCATGAAAGAATAATACTTTTTGCCGCGATAATATGAAAAACGATAATTTGAATAACTTCCCACTGAAACTCAGAAGACGTGCACAAATAATGAAGTTACATTTATGTCCAGAAGCAAAACAAGGGACCATCTCAGCATTTGCTCAAGGATCAGGGAAACTGGACGAAAAACCTGATCGAGATGGGGGCCATCAACCCAGAAACTGTGGTACAATACTTGTTACAGGTTCTTTAGAATTACACAGTCCAAATGATAAATAATTACATTAACTATCATTGTTAAAATTAATTCTACTTTCCTTTTTGATGCTCGGTATAGTCTCGAATTTTATAGAAACAGTTATGCAGCAGAAAAGATTTTACTTGGGACTTAAACTTTTCTATTGAATTTAATCGTTTAATGTCTTCTGGCAAAGTGTTGTAGAGTAATGTACATGAATTCTATGTGAATTTTTTGTAGTGAGCTGTTGATACTGCCACCTGGTGAATATGATTACTACGTCGTGTGTTATACTTATAGACATCGGCGTTTGCTGAAAATATATTCCCGTCCTTAAGTCATTTTTGACAAAAACTACTGATTCGTAAATCAGGAGACAAGGTAATGGTAAAATTCTTAGATTAATAAAGAGTGACTTACAAGAATCACGTGGGTTGGATTTGCTTATTATTCGTACAATTCTTTTTTGTAATCTGAAAGTCTGTGAACTATAAGATGTGTTTCCCCAAAATATTATGTCATATCTCAGGCGGGAGTGAACATTGGCAAAATATACACAACGAGCTGTATGAAGGCTGACGGAATTTGAAAGAATTCTGAACGCGTAGCATAATGAGCTTAATTTTGTGTTCAATTCATTTAAGTGGGCATTCCATTTGAGGTTTGACTGAATTGATAGACCTAAAAATTTTGTTACATTAACATCAGTCAATGGCACACCGTTCATTTTCAATGGAGTACAGAATTTTTTATTTGATATGGAAAACTGCATTGAAACTGTTTTATTTTCATTTACTTTTAATTTGTTATTACGGAACCAATTTGAAACGTCTGATATTGTACTATTTACGGTTTCTTTGTTGCGAAGAATATTTGTATCATCCGCAAAGAGAACTGTTCTTCCGTTTCGAATCGCTAAGGGCATGTCATTTACGTATAATAGGAAGAGAATAGGACCTAAAATCGATCCTTGCGGGACTCCACATGCAATTGGCAAAGAACCGGAAAGGTGTGTACATAAAGTTACATCATTCCAGTAAGGTATTTCTACTCTCTGAGATCGTTGTTTAAGGTACGAACATGGCCAATCTAGAGCAATACCACGGATTCCATACGAAGGTAATTTTGAAAGTAAAATGTTATGATCAATGACGTCAAAAGCTTTTGAAAGATCTAAAAAAATTCCAATAGTTGCTTCGTTTTCATCCAATGATGAGGCAACATCCTTAAGAAAAGAAAAAATGGCTGTTTCCGTAGATTTTGATTTCCGGAATCCATGTTGGCAATTTGAAAACGCGTCGTGTTTATTGAGAAAGGTTTCCATTCGCACATAAAAAAGTCTCTCTAATATTTTGAAAAAACTGACAAAAGAGAAATTGGCCGATAATTTTGAACTTCATTTTTGTTGCCTTTTTTGAAGAGCGGCTTAATCTTAGCCGTTTTAAAAATATCTGGAAAAATTCCGGTGCATAAGGATGCATCAAATATGTGAGTTAACGGGTGTATAATGGCTGGCGCGCACGTCTTTAACAAACAATCCGGAAATTCATCTAAACAGGCCGAATATTTATTTTTTAATTTACCGATTATTTTGAGAATTTCATAGGGAGAGGTTTCGGAAACGAACATAGTGTCTAAGATTTTTAGGGAAACGTCAGATGTTGAATTTTGTGGCTGAAAACCCTTAGTGAGATCGAGAGCAATTCTCGAAAAGTATTGGTTAAAGAGACTAGCCACTGTTGCCGGATCGTTCACATCTCTATCGTTATCTTTTAAAACAACATTCTCTACAAGGTTTCTAGTTGGTTTGGTCGCATTTTTTACTATACCCCACATTGATTTTGTTTTGTTATTTGAGTTCAAAATATCCTGATCGTGTTTCATGATTTTAGCCTGCCTTATGACTTTTCTTAACAATGATTTGTATTTTTTAAAGTACAGGAGGAAATCTTGAGATACGTTATGATGCTTAGAAATGAAAGAAAGAACTCGTTTGTTTTTACATGATGTTCTAATCCCTTGTGTTATCCAAGAATTGTTTTTGCGTGAAATATTTAATTTTCTTTTCTGAAGAGCAAAGCAAGTGTTAAAATGAAATGAAAGCGTTGAAAAAAAAGAATAATATTTATCGTTTGTATCAATAGTATTATAAACCGCGTCCCATGACTCCTGCAGCAAGTAATCAATGAATAATTTTATTTTACTTTTAGAAAACACTCTACTTATACGTGTATTATTTATTGTGTCATTGTTCGCATTTCGTATAATGGTAAGAATTTGTGCATTGTGGTCACTGTATCCTAAATCTTTTGTTTCAATTTCATGTCGAGTAGTGGTTTTGTTAATTATAATTTGATCGATTGCCTTCTTTGAATTTACTGTGATCCGTGTAGGTACTTTTATTGTAATATTTAAATTGAAGGAATTAATTAAGTTAAGAAACTGCTCTTTCTCGCAAGATTCGACCAGAAAATCAATGTTAAAATCTCCACATACAACAATGGATTCAAAAGAGCGATTGATGACTTTGATTAGTGTTATCTCTAGTTTTTCTAAGAACAAAATGTAATCTGCAGCTCTCTTTGTTGGAGGCCTATAGATGCAAAGCAATATCATTTTTAGCACAGGAAGATGTACAACAGAAATTTCAAAAACATTTTCAACGGCATACTAATTGAATTCCGTCAAGGAGATAGAATCAATATTATTTTTAACGTAAATACAAGAACCTCCATATGCCGAACTTTTATGAGATTCTCTTTTTCTACAATAATAGCCTGCGAGGTAAAAGTTTGGAATTTGGAAAATGCTAAGTTCATTAGGAGATAACCAATGTTCTGTAAAGCAAAGAACATTCATTTGATTTAAATCGCTCAGTAGAGCTGCCTCGATAAGCTCAGTTTTATTTGAAAGGGATTGAACATTATGGTGCAATATCTTTATTTTTTGCAAGTACCTACACTAATGTTTTTCTGCTGCATCTGACTGTAGTTGCTATATATTTACTCCATTTTTACCTCGAGTGCGTGGTCGAAGGTTGTAATGTGTCCCAGCAGTCACAGGTTGTGAGGAAATAGAGGCGTCATTGGTAGTGGGAATGGAAGAAACGGGAGTAGGTTCACAGGAGGGGGTAAGAGGGTTCAGAATAAGGGTGGGGGGTGGGGAACGTAAGGAAGGTGAAAGGGATGGATTTTTGGCAGGAGGCTGCGTAGGACTGGAGATGATGATGTATTGTGCAAGCTTTTCACCGACTGCATGTTTTCCAGCAAGGTTCATGTGGAGACCGTGCCGGGTGAAGTGTTTTACTGAGAGGAAATTCATTTCAAAAAGTGTTACATCTGTTTCTCTCAGTTGCAGTTTTAGTTGTTGGTTTGCGTGCTTAATCTCGCTGCAGAGTGTTGGCCTGTTGTACCAGAAGGGCAGAGTCGAGACTACAATGTTAGTATTTTGGGCGGCACATTGTAATTTGTTTACATGTTGTTCAGGTGTAAAGTTACCGCCCAAATTAATGTCATTCTGCCCTCCGATGATAAAGACTGTGTCCTGATTGGTCATTGTCTTCGTGTGAGTGTCCAACTCTGCAGTCACGTCTGCAAACCTCCCGTTAGGTTTAAAAATAGACGAGACTGAGTAGTTGGGGGGTAACATCCTACTGAGAATGGAGGAAAGATGGCGACCATGGCTGTCAGCTAAAATAAGTACCTGTTTTTTAGGTTCAGTAGGAATGGCTTTGTTTTCAAGTGGGCTAGGATGCGAAGCTTTACGTGTTTTGGTTTTGACACGCTTCCTAGCCTGTTTGCGTTGGTTTGTGCATGTATTTGTCGATGGAAGGGAAGGGTTGTGAGGATCAGGAAGGCGAGGAAAATCTGTTTCATAATCTAAAATACTAAATCTGTTTTGAATTGCGACTGGATGTGGTGTCTATGTCTTATGTGCAGTCACGGGTGCACGGTTGGGAAAATTCGCAGTGTTGCCTACTTGTGCCCAACCGTCATTGTAGAGAACGACCTCTTCCAGCCTTCGGATATGTTTATCTAAATTACTGTTTACGTGTGTGAAGGCTTTCAGAAAGTCGGCTTTGAGGGTGTAGAGAGTAAAAAGAGTAGAACGAACAGTAACCATGTCACGAATGCGTGTTAAAGTACGTGATAAAATTGGAATAAATACAAGAAAACTCAGATAAAAGCAACAGTCACCTAGCTTAATATTTTAAAAGTGAAAGATTTATGTGTATTCGATAAATTAAAAATTAAGATTCGATACAAGAAAGAGAAGGTATGCTAACTTCAAAATCTATTGAAAACTAGTACTTACGAAATTTGGCAATGCGGTTACGTATTTTCGTTCACTTAAGCTGCAACTGTTTAATACAATGTCGACTATACTTTACCGTAAATAGATAAAGATATTAGCTGAAATTTGTTTTCAAAATATTGAATAAGATTTGAAACAAATTCAAAACAACTTGATACACCGTCCTAGTAACGTTCAAATTAACTGAATAATCACTCGCCACAAAAATAAAATAAACTGAATAGTCACTCGTCACAAAAATAGAATAAATCTTTCAGTAATTAAGTTAAAACAGTGATATAAAATCGAAAATAAACTGATCTGTTTATAGATTTTGACACTTGATCACCGACTCGTAATTCTGAAGTTCGTTAAGGTTCAGTAATATTTAAAATTCGTTAGCTGTTGGTTCGTCTTGGTTGGAGCAAAAAACCAGCCAAAATTATATTTCCAGCTAACCTGCAACAAGTAATGAAAGCACTTAAACACACAAAATGCAGTCAGATCGCTAAAAATAGTAGATAAATCTCAAAAAATCAAGAGCACAACCAGATGCGTCAGTCTCAAAAGATGGCGTCAACCAGTCCATTCATTCATGCATTCATTCTTGAAGCCATTGGTCATATTGTCTAAGCTTGTCCAATCCTAGCAAAGACCGAATACTTGAAAAGAGACGAAAGGATGTGTAGCTACCTCCACTGGTAGACCTGTACCGCCCTCAAAGTTCAAAACACATGCCCCAAGCGGTGCGAACACTCACCAAAGCTAGTGACGTCTGTTCAACAATACATTCGTTTACCGTGGCTCGAGGAAGATGGACGCAGAAAATTCTTCTTTACAGCAAGAAATTTTGGATGCTGCTGCGGAAGCCACACGGGATTTAATCCCGGCAAAATCCAAAGGCCGCTATGAAAAGACTTACCAAGAATTTAAAGCTTGGCAATTACAAAATCACATAGACGTGATTACTGAAGATGCAATGCTTGCGTATTTTAAGAACTTGGTAAGCTAATTTACACTTATTCCTTTTATAAAGATAAATCTTTGTCTCAAATTTTGTTTTACAAAGTCCCAGGGACGTAAGGCAATGTCGTTATGGGTTTATTATTCGATGCTGAGATGCACAATAGGTATAAATGAAAATGTGAACTTCAAAAACTTCCACAAGCTTTATGCTTTCTTAAAGAGATTAAATGTTGGGGTGTAAACCAAAAAAGCAAAGGTTTTGGCAAATGATGTGTGGAAGTTCTTGATAGAGGCTGGAGATGAAGAATATTTGTTTCACAAGGTAAGATTGTTACATTTGTATTCTGGAATGAAACAATGAACAGATTTGGTGTAAAAGCAGTCGATGTTTTTGTAGATTGTTGTAATATTTGGCTTCTTAGGTGCTTGTCGCTGTAACGAAATATATCAGCTTCGTGTCAACGACATAAAGAGGGAAGGCTCCATTTTAATTGTACAAATTAATGATTCCAAGAATCATAATTCACAATTTTTACCATAGTTCGCGATGGCCCCGTTAACATTGTGGAAACAGTCATACGTAGAGACCTGATTTTTATGTAATTACATATTTTTTTGTCTTTCTACTTACCTTTCTGAAAATTGTAATCTTGGCGAATCATAGCCCTCCTAACACAACATCGAAGTTTTTCGTTACATATTTTTATATATTTAGTACTATATTACATATTTTACATATTTTGCTGTTTTCACAATAAATTTTCTTATTTTATCAATTTTCTTCAATTTCATTCCATACTTTTTTATGAAAAGATGTATTTTTTATCATCATTATTCCTACATTATTGGGGGAATGTAGATGGTGTCCAAAATATCATTGACACTGCGTTTTGTGATCTGTAACCTTAATTTCCGAGAAACATTTGCGATCGCTGACGTGTAACTCTTTGATGAAGATGCTACAGTGTGTTTACTGGTCGTAGATCTCGGCAGTTTGTGCAATGGCTTCTATCGCGATTAGTCCGGTTGCTAAACTACAGTCCTGGATTACAATAGATGAAGCTTTTACTACTGACGAGAATGTTGTATGATGTAAAGTAAGCAGTTTTTCTAAATGTAATTTGTTGCTAAGTAAATGGTTTTTAATTAGAGAATTTTAATATTATATATTAGATCGGATTTTACATATTTATTACATATTCTTACTGTTTTCATTACATATTTATTATATTCTTATTGTTTTCATTACATATTTATGTACATATTTTGACGTTTAATACTACATATTTTCCGGTCTCTTAATCATAAGATAAATGGATTTTCGTCCAAAGCATATAGACCACGACAAGTTCTTCTTTTTTTACAACCGTGGAAAATGTAGTATACAGAAAGTTGGAATTCCCAAAATTGCAGGAGTGCCAAAAATTATAGCCACATATCTTGGTCTCCCAGAACCAGAAAAATACACTGGTCACTCTTTAAGAACTTCGGCTACGGCACTGGCCGATACAGGAGCTTCGGTTACGGATCTGAAACGTTTTGGTGGATGGCGGAGTGGTGGATGGCGGAGTTCTACCGTAGACGAGTCCTGTGTTGAGGAGTCCGTCGTAAAAAAAGTGAAAATGGCAAAACAATTACTATCTGCGAATAAGGTGGCACGTCGACTTCCAGTGGCGCCACAAAATCATCAATCAATATTACTGGAGAAGAAATTCATTTCGTAGAATGCGCTGAAAATGACGCTAATTTACCAAATATTTATTTTTCTAACTGCGCAATTAATAATATTACAATCAACAATCAGCATCCCCCAAAATAATGAGTTAGTTTGATTCCTATTTGGCTAGTAAATTACCATGTTGTTTTTTCGTAATGAAGTTGGCGTGCGATGAATCGGTGTTTGTTTATTTACGTTGCTAAGGTTGTTAAAAACGCGTTTCTAAGGATTTTAACATACAGGTAGATACAAGTGCACGTAACAAACGTGAAGGGTTGCATGTTAACAGGGGTTAAAGACGCATGTGACCGATAAAATAATATTGCAAAGAGTAGGGTTGTACTTGTCCGACCCGGTATTTTCGCACTACTTTACTAGGCTTTCTCAAGAGTAAAACCTTTTTCTAATATTTTTGTGACTATTAAAGAAAGCGAAAAGCTAACTCTCTAGGAAGATTGAATAATTACTTCGAATGTTGTTTGTAAAAAAGTATGATTTTTTCAAGAACATCTCTTTAATTCTGAATAAACCTTTTTTGAAAATTTGTTTCCAACATCAATTGCATTGTTATTTTTGTTTGATATTCTGTAAGTACATTAGAAGTTACATTTATACATTTTTAAACAAATAAACACGTTTCATTAACAACTTTCCTTCTTAACAGAAAGGATAGACAAATGGATAAGGAAAGACTGGGGTTTAACATGCGAGAGTTCTCTCACGGGTACGCTAGTCTCCTATATTATTTCAGTAGTATACCTTTCCGTTGCGGCTGTCACACGCAACCAATCTTTATAAGTGAAGTCTCTAAAGAAAGAGAATTTCACAGAGACGTAACGAATTGCACTTTGACTTTCAAAATATGAAAGGATTTGTTTAAAAAACACATCTAAATATTCAAGCCAAATGCAACCCGCAACACTTGCCAAAGATTTCATCTAATAACTCGTAAACAAAGCGTTCTAGTATCTTAAAAACTAAATTTTGAGGTCAAAGGCTACCAAAAAAATGTTATTCACGCCATAGTCTACAAGATGAAACATTCCTCGACCTTCAATTAAATTTTCGGTTCCGCGCTTCATTACTATCAAGCCCACCTCAATATCTCAGCCCTTGTTGCTGGTAGCCATTTTTGTGACGACTTGCTTAGAAGGCTTAGATTCTTCAATCTTTTATTTACGTTTTCTATATTCACCGTGGTCAGTGCAGTCTGATGAGGTTTATTCGCATAATCATTCATTCAAGATTTGCTCTCGAGCAACAACTAGAAGTATTATTATAATTGTTTGATACCTATGAAGATGTGTCTTATGCGTGTAGTGTAGCTAAAGTAAAATAGCTTCAAATAAATGAAAAACAAAAATCAAAATGCCATAGACAACAACACTACGTGAATTAATTTAAAATAGCAACTAAATTTAAAATTATTGAAAGAATAGCACAAGTCACTCGACAACTGCCAACGATCGCTCTCCAAACGCACGATTTAAATATCGGCGGTATCTGGGAGTATGTAATACCTCAATGCCCAGCTGCAAACTCATATTGTAAATAATACACCGTTTGGTATTACACTCAAGGTGTCGGTTCGTTAAGATATTCAATGCGCAAACATCGTTTGAGCAACATTTCCATGCGGGTTGCATTTGAAATGAATATTTAGATGCGTTTATTTTCTAACAAATCCTTTACATTTTTGTAGTCAAAATGCAATACATCGCGTCTCCGTAAAATTCTCTTTCTTTAGAGACCTCATTTATAAAGATTGGTTGCGAGTGAGAGCCGCAACGGAAAAGTATACTACTGAAATAATATAGGAGATGACTATTTTTATTATTATTCCACTACATCACGACTAAAGATGTTATGAGTCGGTTCTAAATAATTTTAGGCTAATTAAATGCTCTATTCCCGAATTTTAGGCTCCTCTGGGTTTCCGAAAATCGTGGGCGCTGCTAGCTTTAGACTAAAGCTAGCAGCGCCCACCCGCAATCAATCTCAAAATCAATTGCAAAATCTGAAACCCTTCCCAAAATTTAAGAATAATTTTAGGCTCTTGGAAAAAAATTATCCCCGCCTTCAAATTCCAAAAATCAGGACTGTACAAAGCGAAACAATTAACATTGGTTCTTACGGGCGAATACACAACAAAATCAAAAAACCTTAGGAAAAATCTGAAACCCCTCCCAAAAGTGAAGAATAATTTTAGGCTCTTGGAAAAAAAGTATCCCCGCCTTCAAATTCCAAAAATCAGGGATGTACAAAGCGAAACAACATTGGTTCTTACGGGCGAAAAATGGTGGTTCAGAAATAGGAGTTTTCAAAGTATGGAGAGAGCGGAATCCAGATATGAGACACACCCTGGATTCAAAGAAGCTTGCCAGTCAACGTCGATACATATTCAGCAGTGGAAAATTTACAGCAGAACAACTTACTAACATTCAGAGAAATGCGGAGTATGTTCTTCGATCTAGCTACCCACATGATGGAAATGTAGAACTTGAAAGCGATGGTCCTGTTGAAGGTTCATCTCTTTCCAATTAAATACACGTCAGTGGTGAAAATACATCTGGCAATGAATTACACGATAAGGACATGATGCGCAATCTCCTCCGACGCGAGATAGTTCGTCAACTTCCATTTGAATCTCGCGCACCGTTGAGGAGAATATACGAAAATACGAAAGTTAAGAGAGTGATAGAGAAAGCAAATTCTATCTTAAATGAAGTGGTACAGACCCCAGGTCGAGATCTAGATATTACTGATATCAATCACATCGTGTACGCAACTGGATATCTGGTTTCTCAGATAATTCTGGGGCCAGCCAAGAACACCGACGGCCGACAGCAACACAGAGTAAACAGCTCAGTACCCCTATGGACGAAGAGAAATATGAAACGGATAGCCGATACTCGGCGTGAAATATCACTCTTAGCCGAGGCATTTTCTAAATCAACGCACACCACTAAAGTTCAACGAAAGGTTTTTAAGGTTGATCAAAAATACCGAATTGAAAATGACACAAGCAGGCTAATGGTAGTTGAGAAGCTAAAAGAGGAAATTCAAGCATGGGCTCAAAGAATTAGACGTTACAAACGTAGAATATATTTTCGTGTACAGAACCGGTTGCTTGAAACAGACGCGAAGAGATTCTATCGCAATCTGACTCAAAAACCGAATGGCAACGCTGTCACTCCTTCAAAAGATGACGTCGAAGCATTTTGGGCGGTAATCTGGGAGGAGAGCAGATCCTAAAACAAAGACGCATCTTGGATTCAATCTGAAGTAGATGCTGCCGATGAACTAGTGGAAACAGTGGAAGATGTTCACCAATTCTCGGAAGAGGACCTCTTCCAAGCAATGAAGAACATGGGAAACTGGAAATCCCCCAGGATTGATAAGATCCAGATTTATTGGATTAAGAAATTAACAGCAATACATTCTCATCTAGCAAAGGCTGTTAATAAAATTTTAGAAAACCCAAAGGAACTCCCGGAATGTCTCACACGCGGCATCACGTATTTGCTACCCAAAGCGGGAGACAGTTCTTTGGCGAAGAACTACAGGCCAATCACTTGTCCGCCAGTACTGTACAAAGTTATAATTGCAGCCTTAGCTGACAAAATGTACAGACATCTAGAGAAGAATCATCTGATGCCAGCTGAACAAAAAGGATGTCGTAAAGGCTCTTATGGCTGTAAGGAAATCTTGCTACTGAATAAAGTCATTATGAATTATGTAAAGAAACGCAAACGTAATTTGAGCATGGCTTGGATTGACTAGGAAAAGTACTTTGATAGTGTACCACAGGATTGTATTTTGAAGACCCTGGAGATCTATCGATTTCATCCTAGATTTATTGAATTCTGCAAGGCTAGTATGAAGTCGTGGAGTACCAGGTTGCTAATACACAGCGGAAAGGAAGCATTAGAAACCAGAAGTATTCAGATTAACAGGGGTATTTTTCAAGGAGATTCACTATCCCCTCTGCTGTTTTGCATCAGTTTGATCCCACTATCTAGACAGTTGTCGCAAGCTGACTTTGGTTACAAGCTCCATGGTGATGAAAGGCCAGTATCACATTAGTGACACATCTGAAAGTGTTTGCTAAGAATGAAGCGATCCCCTCCCAAATGCTGTCTGTCGTGAATGGCTTTAGCAATGACATCTGTATGAAGTTTGGTCTTGACAAGTGTGCAACAATCAACATGAAGAGAGGCAAACTGACAATGTCAGAGAACATTGAAGCTGATGTGCACACTGTGATTCAAGATCTTGAGCCAGGTAAAACTTACAAATATCTGGGCATTGAAGAATGTGAAACCATCTTGAACGACGCAATGAAAGAGAGAATTCGCAGGGAGTATTGCAGGAGAGTGAAACTGGTCCTGCAGTCCGCTCTGAATTCCAGGAATAAAATATCTGCAATAGGTAGTTTGGCGGTACCTGTAGCCGAATACAGTTTTGGACTAATAGACTGGACTGAGCAATAAATTCGCACCGTGGATGGAAAAACCAGAAAACTGTTAACAATGCATCATGTTTCCCACCTTCGAGCTGATATACATAGACTTTATGTGTCACGCAAGGAAGGAGGAAGAGGCCTCAGACAAATTGAGGCCTCCTGGCACAACGCAATAGTCGGGTTGGGGAAGTATGTAGTCAGCCATCAAGATGACCCTCTAATGAGGCAGGTCATGAAATCTGACCGAAGAATGGGTAAACAGAGGCATTGTTAGTGTAGCAAGAAGCATTGCGAAGAAAACTAGGCAAGACCCGTCGAATAACACAGACGCGGAACTTCTGATGCTACTAAACAACAAATGTGAGACACAAAAAATGTTAAAGAAAGCGTGGAGAGACACACCACTCCACGGACAATAACTAAAAAGAATGATAAGAGTTAAAATAATGATGAAAGTGCATATCAATAAAGATCAATCATTTATGTGGCTTAAAAGGGGATGAATGAAGCCAGAGTCGTAAGCAGTACTAGTAACTGCTCAAGATCACGCGTTGCGAACACGACATTAAAGCGGTTCTCAAAATTTCCCAAGATGATAAATGCCGCATTTGCCAGGATGCTCCGTACACACCACAAACCCCTCGCCGGCGTTTCTTTTCCTCCTTCAGACACCCGACGCACGGACCCGGCGTGCCCACGGCACTTGTATCTCGGGAGAGCAAAATGAGGAGACACGAACGTACACGAAGACACCCGAGCGGAGTCGAACGAGTCCATGCGCGAGCCGACGGACTTCCATGGCGCAAATCTTTAATTCGAAATCTGTCAGAAATTTAATGTTTCTAATGTTAAGTGGTCGTTAACGCCATTAACAAAATTTGTTGCGAACTTTCGTTTTAAACGAAGAATTTCAAACTATTATTCACTTTAGTTTCTTTATTTTAACTTTTCTATAACATAGTTATTTGGTAGGTGTTTTTTAATATTCTCAATTTATTTTCCGTCGGCTAGTTCAGGTTAGAATTATTTCGGTGCAAAAGAGTGCAGTGGTAATAAAAATGCAGCTTTTGTAAACAAGAAACGGCAGGAGATTGCAGTCACAAATGCCAGTGCTGAGGAAGTAGAAACTTTTTTAGTATCAGATGTCAAGCATTGTTCATTTTCTGCCAAAATCTCACCAGTCAAGCCATCAGCCAGTGCGAACATTCTTTCCAAGTTCACTGATGTTTTTCCTGCTGAACAGTGAAATACCCGAAGAAGAGAATTGCTCTTACATGTTACTTCACAAGTGTATTTGGGAACATTTACTGAAAGGATACGTGTGAGTGCTGTCTGTGGATCCTCAAATGTATGCATTGAAGTACAACAATCAATGTAATTTGCTTTTCAGTTAGTGAACAAGTGTAATAATTGTGAACAATTGTTAAATAAAATTTCAAATAGCCATCGTGTACCTGTAACATCATCTTGTAGTAGGCCACCACATGAAGTGAATAGGAAAATTGTGGATGCTTCTTTGCAAATAGGTAGGGGCCATTCAGCAATAGAGCAGTTTCAATGGTAATTGGTTTACCATGAATTAATGTTTCAATTCACAATTCTCATGTTCTCTCTGTTATTTAAAATAATGCAAAAATAAGAGGAAATTTTGAGGCTTTCATATGCAGCCATACATGAAACTTACATAGATGTTCTAGATTCAGGAAGTGATGAAGTTATAAATTTATTAGTATTGTATGATGGAACATGGCATAAACGAGGCAGAACATCTCGTTATGAAATGGGAATTGTTGACTCATTATGAAATGGATATCTTGACTGGTCTTGTGGCTGATTTTCATGTTCTGTCAAAATACTGTGGCACTGGTGAAAAGAACAAGAGCAAATTATGAGACAAAAAGCTGTGAGTATAAAAAATGGAAAGAAATTCATAATTAGTAATTTTTAATGGATCTTCAAATGGAATGGATGTAGCTTAGGGTGTCCCTTATATTGCCCAAAAAATTATTTTTGCATTTTTTTTGGGCTCACCCCCTAAATATTTTCTATTGGGTCCAATTTACTCAAAAATAAAATTTCATCTCAATAAGTTGATATTAACCCGTGCCGACTTGAGCACGAAATTTGAATGTTAGGGATCATTGGTTTTGCTGGGTTAAGTCAATGGAAAACTATTGATAAATTTTTAATATATAATTTTATATTATAATTTAATTCATTTTTACTCTTTAGACTGTGTTATGGTTTTTAATTTTTATTATGGGTACTTTTTTTCAGTGTTTGTTTCTTGCAAGATGATTACAGTGAACGATGTTCTTGAACAACTCAACAAAAATTGCTTTTGCTCCTCATCTACATTCAGTAGTCCATGAAAATCTTGCATTGATTCAACAGGTCTTTCCGCGCAGTCATTCACAGCTTTTATCTTTATAAATAACCTTTTAGCTTCTAAATATGAAGTTACTTTTCCAGGTTAAAGGACAGTTTTGAATAAAACTAATACCCATCTTCAGGCAAGAGAACAGGTATCTGCTTTTGATTGATACAGAATCGGCTTGTTTCATTGAAATGAAGATTAAATTGAATAAGATGTATTGTTTATTAACGAAATAATAATTAAAGAACGGTCATCAGTGTATAATTGCGCTTGCCATGTTATTCTTCATCCAATTATTTTCAAAAAGGAATTCTCTTCCATATGTAGATTTTCTCAGTCTATACTTGCTACCACTTTGATTTTTATTTGTACGCCTGCTTCATCAGAGAGTACGTTAGACAATTCTTCTAATAAATACTACATACGGTGTCTAAATTGTTTTAAACTTGCTTTTGAAATTGTGGAATCTATCTTTTCATGCAATTTTAGAAATTTTTATAAAGTACCCTGATAAGGAACTTTTACAGCTGCACTGCCCTAAAGCCACAGTTTGACATAAAGTTACGAACAACAGAGAGACATTATTTAAGGAATTTTTAACTACACAAGATAGTTTAGAATCTGATCTGAGCAGAAACATTTTAAATATTTAATATCTCTCGCCATCTATGTTGAGTTCGATGCAATGCCCGGGAAGATGTATCTTTAGTTTGTTACTTTCATAAAAGTTCAACATTTCTTTAAAATCGGACTCATTAAAGAATATTCCCATTTTCTCTTTGCGACTTTGAAAATTAATGGCGTCAAATCTTTTTTAACTTTTTTTAAAATGCTAAAAAAGTGGTGTCAGGATTGCTTACTACATAATGTATTTTACATTCAAATACACATTATAAAATAGGTTTTTATATATGTAATGACGGCACGGAAAGAATTATGCTCTGTCCAAATTTTCTTCAAGAAAAACGTATACTCCTTCAAGACGTCAAGTGTTTGATGCAGTTGCATCACATCAAAGAATTTGTAATCTTTTTTATTCTTGTAATGTTCTTTGTCTCGCCCTTTCTTCTTTATCCGCAAGATGTTCGTCCAGTCCTTCAAGATAACTTTTACGTCCTGGCTCTCTCTGCTGAAATAAAAACATCCTTTTTTCTTCCAACATAATCATTTGTAAAGCTTTCGGATGTGCAATATCAAATACATTGTTCAATTTATTTCTAAACTCATCTTCACGATGCTTAAAAATATCTTCACCCTTGTTTGCGTTTTTTGTAATTTTCTTCACTCCGAATAGTACAAGTTAATAAGTTTTTGCGAACAATGCTGATTAGCTCTTGTTCAAATTCTTGCTTTCTCGCAAAATATCATTCTCTCACCAGCCACAAGTTTAGCGCTTGCCCTAACTGTTCATTTTACTTTCCATGTGTTGTGAAATAAAACATCAAGCCCTTGACTGATGGTCAATTGTGTCCGTTTATTTGGTGTTTTATATTAATAGTTAATATTATGTCCTAATAAAAACACACGTTCTTCAGCACTGCGTATGACACTAACATATGACACTGTTAGATTAGCAACCTGTGAACACGAGTAATACGATTGATTAAAATTCATGCTCTGGACATGTCCATCATGCAAATTCGCGCTCAAGTCGGCACGGGTTAGAATACTCCGATCTCAAAAAAATTTTGTATAGGCATGTTTTGAGTACATTGGAACAAAATCGGAGGGTGAGCGGTCAAAAACTTGAAAGTCGGAAAATAAGGGACACCCTAATGTAGCTACAAGTGAGGTATTGTGGAAGAGGGTCCTGTCTCATCATTTTAGATATACAACAATACTGTCGGATCATGATGCAAAGACTTTCAATCACCATCTGAAACTAAACATCTATGGAGACAACTTTATTATTAGAAAAGAAGAATGTATAAAACATATGATGTAAAGATTTAAAACAGGCTTACAAAAATAATCCAAGAATAGAAAGTGAAGGGTGTTACACTTGGTAAAAAGCAAGACAATTTAAAGGATGACATAATTATTTGTCTTAGCAAATTATCGCAATGCCATCCAGAAGAATATTCCAGATGTGCAGAAGATGAAGTCTGCAATACTTGCCACCTTATACCATGCAATGCCAACAGACTTGAAGCCATTGCATTTTAAATGCCCTAAAGAAGAAAATTTATGGTGCTTCTACAATCGAGCTCATAGAAATGAAATTTCAAAACATGGCCAATACAACATGAAAACTGTAGTCTCGAAGTGTTATTGTAAAATAATTCCTATGTATCAGAGGCTTGCAAAAAATGAATTACTGGAATGTGTATATGGGAAACACAGAATGCAAATGAAAGTTTGCATAGTTTTGTTTGGAGCAAGTGCCCCAAAGAAACATTTCTTTCCAGAAAAAAATATTGAAATTGCTGACATCAGCAGTGTCCCAGTTCAATATGGGATGTGAGGCCAGTGAAAGAGTCAAAGAGCATGCTTCAGGAATCAAAGTGACATCTCCTAAGAAAATAAACATATGAGAGACAAACGTCGTCTCCACAAAAGTGAAATGGCATTGCAACCAGACTTTAAAAGTGCTTAAAAAAAGCAAAGTCAATCAAAGAAGAAAAGGTTTGTCAAGTCAATAAAAGAAGTAAAGAAAAAAGATGCAATGTATGCTTCTGTGCAATTTTAAAGAAAAATTTTATTAATAAACTGTAAATGCACTATCTAAAATTTTCTTTTTCACATCCCTGGTAATTGATTTTCCTTACATTATCCCATATCTAAAAAGTTCCAACTTTCACAATTTTCAATCAATTAAAGTAATAATGTAGGAACTTGTTAAGTGATTGTAGATAAATATAATTATCGTAGTATTTTTGTCTGAAGTCATTACTTTTAGAATTAAAAACTATTTGGTTATTTTTAATTTATTTTGGAGTGATAGACAAACTTACCAAAAGTAAAAATTGTCTCGGATACTAATAAATATATTTTGCAAATAAAACATATAATTATTTAAACACGTAAAAAATCAGTACGATACATTGATTTATTTGCTAATTGGGCTAATTTAATATAAATAGCGTGTCTCGAGAGAACAGAAGGCACAGAGCAACAAGTGGAGCAAGCTCAAGCTCTCCGATCGCTCGACTCCGCTCGGGTGTCTTCGTGGACATTCGTGGCTCCTCACTTTGCTCTCCCGAGACACAAGTGCCCACGGCCGCCGGCCTCCCCCTTCCCCGGCAGCCACCCGCAGGTCACCGAAGGGCCTGCAACCCCCTCCAAAAGGCCCTTCCCCCTTGTCTCCGAAACAGCCTCAACGGTATATTCTCCACGAGGCATTCACTTGAAGAAACTCCGCCAGCCTGGAACCGCGTTTTTGTGCTCTCTCAGCGCTTGATAGGGAGTCATTGCGTTTCGCGCATGTCTCACTAAGCTGCCCTCGGCAGTTCGGCACGGTGTGAACCATCAGATTCCTAATTGGTCTCATTGCGCAACGCGCAACGCTGCCCTCGGCAGTTCGGCACTATTTACACAATCATCAATACAGGTGCAATTTCACTTCGGCGTGAACGACGCCCGACCCGTACCTATTACACCTGAGGGTACCTTGTGTGGCGCACGACCGTGTGGGACTCCTGTTGCCATGGTCTTACCCACAGCAGTTGGGCCAGGTCTCTGACCAGCAGTGAGGCTACTTCAGAGCCCGATAAGTGGGCCACTGTGCGGGACCTGCGTTCCTGCATCATCCCGGAGCGGCAACGATCCAGATCACGCCTGCGCCGTGAACCAGGTACAACTCAGCCAGACAGAGTTCACGTAAAGGTGCATAGCCAGGACCACTGGGACAATTTATGTCAGGACAATTAATAACTGTCGCACCAATGTAATTCATGTTCATTATCATATCACTTGGGTTCATCAGTAGCATCGCATTCCTTTCATTTAGTGTTAAGATTAATTTGAAATAAACATGTGCAATGTCAATATCATTATTTCTTCACTCTAAATCAAACTCAGATTCCTAACATGCGTTCTACCAGCGCAATCCCTCTCCCCCCGGGCAGCAAGGCCCGGCGCGGCGTCATTGTACGTTGGAAAGAGAAGGCCCATTCACAGTCCTCTGAATCACCATCCCCATTTCGCTATCCTCTCCCTTCTCTAACCACAGAAGCAAATAGAAACCATTGATCATATTGTCTCAGCTTGTCCAATCCTAGCAAAGACCGAATACTTGAAAAGACATTGACAGACCGAATACATGAAAAGACAAAGACTGTGTGTAGCTACCTCCATTGGCAGATCTGTACCGCCCTCGAAGTTCCGAACACATGCCCCAAGTGGTACGAACACTCACCAAAACCGGTGACGTCTGTTGGATTGCGTACGATATTGTACGACCAACAAATTTAAATTGATCGCACGATAGCGGCAAACAAACCGGATATAGTTATCCGGGATTTGGCAAAAAAATCGTGTTTACTTGTCGATGTTTCTGTACCTTCTGATCAAAACGTCGTTACCAAGGAAGCAGAGAAACGTCTTAAATACAAGTGTTTGGAAATCGAGATCAGCCGAATGTGGGGCGTAAAAGCACAGGTCGTCCCGATAGTTATCGGAGCTCTGGGATTTGTTCCGCAAAATTTGAGTAAGAACTTGTCTAAACTCCCCGGTAATTCAAAAGACTGGGAAGTGCAAGAAATTGCTTTAAACAGCCCACATTTTGGGCAGAGTATTGTAGAGGCACTGACAGCGGATCTGCTCCTTAGGTAGCTGGTTGCAACCTGGAGTAGATTTTATGTTCAGCTGACTCATAACATCTTTAGTCGTGATGTAGTGAAAAAAAATAATAATAATAATTAAGCAAACAATAATTTTATGAAGCTGAGTTAATAACATACATTAATAAATTGGTGAACTTTAATCCAGTATTATAAAACGCGCGGGATAATGTTCATCGTTATTTTTAATATCCTTTATTAATAAATCTTCTTTCAATTATATTTTGCTTTTAAACCTTATTTAGTTGTAAATAAATCTGTTTCATGCCTTAAATCATGAGCCATAACTTGACCTCGGATTTTAGGACAAATGCCTATTTAGTTCCTTTAGGATGCTGTGAAAAATATTTGCAGATGATTAGGAATCATGACAAAATAGATCTACTGAAAGCATTTAATAGTGCCTAAAATGTCCTAAAAAGGTGGTTGTTGTCTATTATTATACATGTTTTTACCTAAAACTGCGTAAAACAAGCGATTTTCAAGAACGATATTTTAAATGTTAAATTTTGAAATTTGTTTTACGGAAACGCAAAAACTTTTCCGAAATGCAAATATTGTGTGATCTAATACGCAATCGACAACGCACTAAAATCGTTAACCCAAAACACCGAACAAAAAGAGTCCTGAGAGTCAACATAATAAGGATATTTCACGCTCGTCTCCGATCAGCACGCACTTCTTAGGCAGTTGCATCCATTCCTGATGCAGCTACGCTGTTGACAGGTTGAGGCGTATCGCCGCAGCGCGTCGTCTGCGAAGTCCAGGCGAGGAAAGTAACAGGTCAGGCAAGAGCCTACTCTCGGACAGGCGAAGATTACAAAATATATGGTTAAATGGGTCGTGTAGTACATGTTTTTTTTGTATACCATCATTATAAACGACCCTTTTCGATACCCCGAATCGTGCATAATCCAGTATTTTATCGCACGCTACATGACGTCATCGCCATTATTAAACGCGACATGACGTCATGACGAACTTCTACTGTTCACAGAAAGACAGATCTGTAGAACTGAACTTCGTTATAAGCAGAGATGTCAATTCCATCTTTAATTTTCAGCATAGTCTTCAATTTTGAATGACTGCACCACAAAGATGATGCCTTACATACTGCAGACTTCAAAATAACATAAATTAGAAAATGAGAACTCGACACTAGTATTAATCATAAAAAGTATGATAAACTTACCAACTCAGATATATATGCCAGAACAACTGTCTCGCATATAATATTTACATTATTTGTTTCCATCCACTTCCTAAATTTTATATATTCCTTCTCATACAATGCACTCGACTTTTTAGGTATTAAACTTTCTTCTGCCTTCGAGGCTTTTTCTAAAACTACCATTAGTAACGACGCCATCTTTCATTCGAATGCGCGCGTGAATCGGCTCTCCGCTGTCACAGTTGTGACGTCATAATACCAACGTCCATGTTGCCAACTATAAAACTTTACTTACACTTCTTACACTTACTTCGTTTCATTTATAACTTTATAATGATGTTATACAAAAAAATAGCGTATGCAACTCGTTTATAATGTTCCTTTTTTGCACTCATAAGAAAATAGTCTATTACTAAACTCACTCCTTCGTCGTTCGTTTAGTAATAGACTATTTTCTTATTCGTGCAAAAAAGGTCAACATTATAAACTAATTGCATAAACTACTATTTTTCTTCTTCTGTGGGGAGGACGGACGAGTGAAGTAGTTCCAGGAGAAGTTAGCATGAGAAATGTGACTAAATTTGTTTTCTCCTATAAATTTGTGTCAGTGAAAAGTTTATTTTCAGCCTTCAAAATTGTTTTCATGTATAAGACAGCTTTATTGTAGAAAATTTGAAGAAAATATTGATTAAATATTATACTGCTACTCATGAAAGTCAATAAAATATCCTTTTAGTCTCTCTCATCAATGTTAAAATACTTATATATATATATATATATATATATATATATATATATATATATGCAGCGAGTTTTTTACGGCTGACGCCGCAACTCGCTTCCCGATCTCCATTTTTCTCTATCATCCCAATCTCCTTCCTGCAGTCCTCTGTTAGCCATCGTGTCTTGTACATCTTGGGCCCAGCTTCTTGGTGGTCGACCCCGTTTCCTTCTCTCGGGAGGAATCCATTTCCATATTAATTTAGACCATCTAAACTCCTCCATTCTTTCTAGATGACCATACCAGAGGAGGTGTTTGGTTTCAATTTTGTCGATAATATTTCGTTTAACGCCCATAATATCCCTTATTCTCTCATTACGCACATGTTCCAGTTTGGAAATGCCACTGCTTCTTCTCCAAAAATCCATTGCAAGTGCAAGAAGTCTGTCTCGTTCTCTTTTATTCAGTTCCCAAACTTCTGCACCTTAGGTAGTAATACTTTCAACTACTGAGGAGTAAATGATCTGCTTTGTTCTTTTTTTATTTTGTCATTCCACAGAATTGGGTTTAGTTGCCGTATCGCTCGTTTACCTTGTCCAATTTTATTATTAATGTCATCACTGCTTTTACCATTACATGATAAAGTGACCCCTAAATATTTAAAAGTTTTACAACCTTTAATTTTTTTAGTCTCTATATCTATATCTTCCAGCTCGTCATCTCCCACATTCAAATACTCAGTTTTAGACATATTAATCTTTAGGCCCCATTGGAGCATGTAACTCAAGACATCCATATCCCCGGCGACGATGACCTGATCGTCGGCAAAGAGTAGGGTGTAAATAATTTCACCACAAACTGGAATGCCCATACCACTACATTTCCTCTTCCACTCTCCTAGGGCTTCCTCTCAATAGATCTTAAAAAGTGTCGGTGCCATAGTACATCCCTGTCGAAGGCCCTTCGTAACCAGGAATTCTGAGGAAACTTTATTGCCTATTTTGACCATGCTCATACAGTTGCTGTAAAATTCTTTTACGGCTCTAACATAAGTTGTCGACACTCCATTCTTATATAAACTGGTCCACAACTTGTTTTGTGGGACAGTGTCGTAAGCCATGTGTAGATCTACAAAAGCTAAATGAGTTGTTAAACCTCTACAAACTCTTTTTTCAATCAGGTTTCGTAATGTAAATATCCCATTTATACATGAGCGCCTTGGTGTAAATCCATTTTGTTCTTCAGAATCCTTCACTTCCCTCTCTATTTTTTCTTTCAAGATACGGCCATAAAGCCTAGCTAATGACGGCATTATACTGAATCCACGATAGTTGGAACAGTCTTTCCTATTACCTTTCTTATACAGAGAAGTGATTATTGCAGTTTTCCACTCCCGAGGTACGATATCCCCTTTCACACACTTATCATACATCTTGGCCAGGATCTCATAGAGTATAATGGATGCGGACTTAATTAATTCGTTATATATATATATATATATATATATATATATATATATATAATCAGGACCAGGTGCTCGGCCGTTCTTATTTAATTTTACAGCTCTGATTACTTCTTGAGTCGTTACCGGCGGGATGTGTAAATTTTCTTCATTTGTACTATTCTCATTTACCATGTCCAGCAAAACGTTTGGTCTATCTTCAGTAAGCAGTGCCTTATAATATTCCCTCCACTCTTCCATGCTTATTGGGCTAATACCTGCACAGTCATTATTTTGTTTTCTTATTGACTTCAGTATGCCCCATGCTTTATTTGCTCTAGTGTTCTCAAAACATTTTTCTATATCCTCCCCTATATTTTGCCATATCTCGTTTTTTGCTGCAGTAACTGCTCTTTGCGATTCTTTCCTCCTATCTCTATATATTTGAAGGTCTTCGTCACATTTTGTAGCGAGCCACTTATTATATAAGCCATTTTCTTCTTATATACTAACTTCTCTAGACTTTCATTCCACCACATTTCTTTTTTCCTATTCCTTGCATGTTGTTGTTCTCGTTCCCCTAATGCCTCAAAGGCAGATTGGTGTATCTTCTTCTTAACTGCCTGATACATTTTAGTAGCAGAATCATCTGCAACGTCACACAGTTTTGTGGCTTATCTCATTTTATAAAGAAAACAATTAGACTCATCTTGAAGTTTTTGCAAATTATAATTTATTTTTAAAATATCATTACCATCTTCAATTTTGTCAGTATTTTTTGTACTTTTAAAAGGAAAACAAATTCTGGACACCAGTAAATGATGATCTCATCCACACTCGGGGCCTCTCAATACTCTTACGTCTTTTATCCATAATTTTGATTTTTGTCTTAATATAATATAATCAATTATAGATCTTAAATTCCTTGTTGGTTGTATCCAGGTATACTGATGTATCTGTTTATGCTTGAACCAACCATTCATTATTCTAAGAGTATTCTGATGACAAAATTCGATCAACCTCTCTCCATTATTATTTATTGTATTTTCCCCATGCTGCCCTACTATAGGATCGGCAATTCTCCATCCGGTGCGAGCATTTAAATCACCAAGTAATGAAAGTTCTTTTCGGTCACTTACTCTCTTCTGTGATTTTGTCAATTCTACATAAAATACATCCTTACTTGCAATATCGGCATCATCATTTGGCGCATAAGCAACTATAATAGTAATTACATGGCTTTTAATCTCCAATTGCAACTTCAAAATTCTATCATTAATTTGTTCCCAGCTGGTGATATTGTTTTTATATTTATTTTTGATCGCTATAGAAACCCCACTTCGAGCTCTCTCTTCCTTAGGCACCCCACTATAAATGTGGATGTACCCGTTCCTTTCTTCCGTACCCCTTCCTTTTTTACTTTCCCGTATACATACGTATACACGGAGTGATATACGTAGTATAGGGAAAGTTATGTAATGCTGCGCGAAAAAATGGCCAATTTTCGGCGGAAAAAAATTAATTGCCGGGCCGTGAAAACGAATAAGTGGATAAAACCAGTTGCTAAATTAAGAAGAAAATCTTCTATCTCGTGGTGTGGTCAAAATCCATGATTTGTTGCTTATTAATACTTAAAAATCGATTGACGGCATTCTGTCCGTCTGTCCGTCTGTGGTGAACGCTAGCGCCTAAACCGTTCGGTCGATTTTCTTCAAAATTGATATTCCCCAGTCGATCTGATTCTAGTCGAAGCTTTGTGATTTTGAAAAAGATTCTTTAAAATTTGGGGGTACTTTATATGAAGCCCTCCGGGGATTTTCAACATTTTCTCAAAAACGGCTCCAAATTTTTTCTTTAAATTTCTTGTATGAATAGAGGAAAATACACTTTTTATCATGGCATAGGTCCGATTTTCACGTACAGCTCTGAATTTTCGAAAATTGTGAAAGTTTGAATTTTTTTCGGCGTCTTTCTCTAACTACAAAATTGAAGATAGAGATTTTTTCTTCAAATAAAATTTGTTCTGCATATTCAGTTCTTTAATAAAGGTCATGTAAATGTTTTTCACAATTTTGATAGTTTTCGTGCAATATTGCGTGCAATATGTGCAATTTTAAAAAATTACAAAAACAAAATTTTCTCAAAAACGGCTCCAAATTTTTTCTTTAAACTTTTGGTAGGGATAGTGGTAAATGTACTCTATCAATGACATAAAAGCCATTTTGGTCTATCGGTTGGTTTTTTCAAAAATTACAAAAATGTAAATTTTTTTACTTGTCTCTCACGTCGCGTATATTTACATTATCGGCGATTTTTTTACATTATTATATTTACGAGTATATATGCTTTAAATAATGTCAAGTAAAGTTTCTCGAAAACACTATCGTTTTCTGTGAAAAGTAGCTCAAATTTCGGCATTTTCAGAAATGCTCAAACGTCATTTTCTCGTATATGGCTGCAATTTTTTTCTTGAAACTTTTGTAACGGATAGTGCTAATTACACTCATTAGTATAGCGTGAAGTTTATTTTGAGTTTTTTTTGTTTTTTTCAAAAATTATATAAATGTAAATTTTTTGAAAGATCTCGCACATCTTTAATATGCACATTATCCGCAATTTGTAAAGATGATCATATTTGTGAGTGTAAGTGCTTCAAATAACTTCAAATAAAGTATTTTGAAAACTCAAAAATTTTCTGTGAAAATGAGCTTCAAATTTCGCATTTTTAGTAGTGCTAAAACGCCATTTTCTCTTAAACGGCACATAATTTTTAAAAGAAAATTGCCATTTACGGCTAGGTTTTTGTGTTCTTTAATGTTCTAAAATTAATGTTTCTGTTCTACCAATAGGAAACCGAAAAATTAAGAAAATGACAAAAAAATGTACTTTTGGCGATGATAGATTGTAGCTGGCAAGAAAGAGTATGTGGCAATTCCGAATAGCTAGCGAAGACCCAGGAAAATAGAAAACTAATACGGGAAAGTCTGTGCCATTCTGTTTCTGTTTTTTGACAAATAAATAAATAAATAAAATAAATACGGTCATACTTAATTTTTTCAAAATACGAGTAGTTTTTCTTTAATTTTGTGACAAACGTAATAGGCTGCTGTAAATTTACTGCGCTTCGGACAGCTGGATGCGTCGTAAATTAGAATGTGCAATTTTGTATATTATTTCTTTCTTCGTTTCTTACATTCGAACTTTGTTATAGACTTACACATTAATATTTTAGAAATTGTTTACTTTGAAATATTTGAAATAAGTAAAAAGAATTAATAGCTATCAGAATAGCGACAATGCAGGGTCTGCAACAATGGAATTCACTTTGCGCTCGCGAATATCTGTGAATTAGTGTCATTGTTGTGACCTAATGGGGCTGTATGAAAAGGAGTTATAATTGTCTAATTTATGTTGATATTTGCAGGCAAATATTTAGTTTTGCACCAAATGCTGTACCATTTGTAGTGAGTAGAGAATTTGTTGCATGGTTTTAAAGTACTCTTCCCTAATCATGGCCCAATGGAAGGCATTTCTATATTTCCAGGGTATCAGGCTTCTTTTTCCAATGCAGGGTTACAAAACTTTTGCATTCTATTTTTGTGAAGTTGTAGAATTCACATAGTTCTGACAACACTGCAATGAAAATAGTGAGTTCCAAGCGAAGATGTTAGTAGCGCATAAAGTGCAATATTACAGTACTACTTAGCTGTTTCCTCTAATACGGGAAAGTAAGTGCTGTTGTAGCACCACTTGTTCTTAGTTTCTGTGAATCCTACTATGTCCATATCATACTTTTTGATTTTTCTAAATACCTCCTCAGTTTTCGCGGCAATTCCCTGAACGTTCCATGTTCCGATATTCAAAGTCCGTTTCCGCGCGTGTTTTCGTCTTGATGATCCATCCTGATCCGAGGCTTTGCCGGGAAGTTTTGCAGTTTGTTTCTTTTTTTAAGGGTGACGGAGTGCAGGTCGGACGCCCCAATCCCCAACCTGGAGGACCAGAGATTTTGTTTTTGAGGTTACCTTCCTCAAGACAGGTTGGCTTCCCTCTCGCCTCTAGAGTCCTGTCCACCCTACCTCCATAAGAAATAGGAAGAAAAGAGATTCGAAGAAGAAGGAAAGAGCGTGTATACAAGAAAAGTAGAAGAAGCGAAATGAATGACTCCCTAGCCCTCGCAACCTAATAGCATCGGGGTCGAAGAACACAAGGGGTTAAGAGAGACCAAATAGGAAATTTAAAGAAGTATGGCACAAGTAAGTGGAAGTAATGCCACACTAGTGACCCTCCTCCTTTATCCGGGCTTGGGACCGGCGGTGCCCGCTGCCGCCGCACTGCTCGCCCCACCCACCACCATATAGCCCCAGGTGCGACGAACAGCCCAGCATCAGCAACAGACACAGGCGAAGTTCAAATACTTTTTTCCTGCATAATAAAAATTACTTAATTTAATCTTTTTGAGAGCAGTTATAGAAGCCAGAAATATAAATTTTTCATGTCCATTTTTTTGCCTGGCTTAGTCATTCTGTAACCTATTTTAAGTGCCTAAAACGTCGATTTAGCCTAAATCGAGCCTAGTCGAAAATGTCTATTAGTGCATAATTTTTTAATTTTGTAGCCAATTTTAGGTGCTTAAATCAAACCTTTTTTGCCTAAAATATCGAGATCATGCAATCTGTAATTTCGAACTATCAAAGATCGGTTTTAGTTTGCAGAATTTTAATACGGCGATGATTGTAAAATGAATCCCGAACTTTGGTGCGTATATGAATCCCAAACTTTAACTGGCTCGCATTGCATACAGTACAACTTGTGTTCATACAATTTTTGTTTTAGATGCCACCAAAGATTTAGGGCCAAAACAGAAAGGAACTAGTGAAGCTACAAAATGGCACAGACTTTCTCGTACTAGTTTCGTAATTCCTTCGGTCGGGGCTAACTTTCCGATCGTGCCCCATGCTTTTGCCAGCTACCATCTATCGTCGTCCGAACATTTTTTCACGCTCAATTTTTCGGTTTCCTAATGGCAAAAAACTATTTTAAGAACATTATTGAAGAGGAAAACTTCTTCCTGTATGAAAATTTGTAAATGCAAAATTTGAAGCTCTTTTTCACAGAAAATTATTGCGATTTTAAAAAACTTTATTGGAAGTCGTGTGAATCACTGCCACTCACAAATGCAATAATGTTTACAAATCTCCGAAAATGTGCATATTAACGGCGTGAGAGATATTTCAAAAAGTTACATTTGTATAATTTTTGAAGAAACAAAATAATATAGCAAAGTGAATTTTATGTCATCTTAAACAGTGCAATTAGCATTATCCGTACAAAAAGCTTGAAGAAAAAATTTGGAGCTGTTTTTGGGAAAAGTGTGTATGAGTGTTTCTGAAATTGCGGAAATTTGAGCTCATTTTCACAGAAAATTCAGTTTTCGAGAAACTTTATACGAAAATTTAATGCACATGCGCTCATAAATGCAATTATACGAACAAATCGCCTGTAATGTAAATATTAACGACGTGAGAGACAAGAAAAATTACATTAGTTTAATTTCGGAAAACAATAACATAAGAATAGAACAAAGAAAAAGTCTATGTCATCTTACAGAGTACATTCAATACTATCCATCCCAAAAGTTTAAAAAAAATCTAGGGCTGTTTTCGAGAAAATCTTTTTGATATTTATTAATATAGCACATATTGGACGCAATAATGCGCGAAAACTAATAAAATTTTCTAAAAACTGTGCATGACCTAAACGAGGGAACTAATTATAAAAAAAAATCGCTTGAAAGAAAAAAACTCCATCTTAATTTTCTAGTTGTAAGAATACGCCGAAAAAATCAATATCTTACAACTTTCAAAAATTCAGATTTATCAGTGAAAATAGAACCTATGGCCTCTTTGTAAATATATCACTCGCTTTTTTAAAAAAATTATAGAAAACGTTTGGAGCCATTTTTCAGAACATTTCGAACATATCCCGAGAGCTTCATGTACAGTACCCCCAAAAATTAATGAATGTTTTTCAAAATCGCATAGATTCGACTCAGGCCAGATCGACAAGGGTTTATTCAGTTTGGGAAATATCGTACTCGTAGTTTAGGCGCTAGTGTTGTTCACATACACCAAAAGAGACGGACGGACGACGTTTTGAAAAAAAAACAAAAAACTTTTGCGACCTCCGGGGACCCCCAAAACGTGTATTTCCGTTGAAATCTCGAAATTGATATTCCGCAGCTTTCCATAACGAGAAAATAACTAGTGGTGCTAAGAATGGCACAGTTATGTATAAATATTTGTGATCATAATAAATAATAAACGTTTTCGATATTTCGATATGATTTACTGAGAAAAAATGCATCGTTAAATTTACAGTTCGGACAGTTCCATAACGTTGAAGATCGTCACATTTGTGTTCAACTAATCTAATTAATAACATTTAATAATAGTCAATTAAATAATTAACAAAATTGAAAACTATATGGGTCACTCCATCTCAAATCGACCAAAATTTCCCGACCATCTCCCGATTCGACTGAAACTTTTTAAATCGTTTTAGAATGACGAAAAAACACTGAATATGATATTTTTGGCGTTAAATTTTACTTCCTTTGGAAAATTTTGAAATGTGATATTTTGCATGAATTTCAGAGGGTATTTTCTAAAAACTAGTAAAATATCTTCAAATTTGATTTTACTTTGCTACTTGCTTTCTATTTCTAATGAATACATCCCACGCTAAAGGTTTGATATGACAAACCTAATTTTAACGGCATTAATAAGGCCGAATTAAAGCCAAAGTAAATAATTACGATTTTTTTCAAAATTCATTTTCTAAAATACTACATCTTGGATTTTCTTCTTTTTGTCGTCAAATTGAAGTGGGGACATTGAAGTTTATAGTAGTAAAAAAATCTAGATGGTATATTCGAATTTACCAAAGTTATTACCAGTTAAAGTTACATTTTTATTTTTGCTTTTTATGGACTTAGGAGAACTATACATACATAACCGCTTATCATTTGTAAATCTTATTTTCGTTATTTAATGATTAATTCTCGTACATTTTAAATGTATCTGAAGCATCTTTTCGCAGGCAGAAACTTCTATTTATACCAGGTGACCCACCAATTGTGAGCCACCGTCATATCTTCTTAACGGTTCACAACATCGAAAAGCAGTTTTCGCTCATCAATGCGGAATCATGGGACAAGTAATATGCTTTAGAGATATTGTTTGTAATATTTTTAGTTTTGTGCGGTTGTAGGAGCTGACTAAAGAATGACTGAATTTTTAGCTTTCTGTGAGAAGGAAGATTAATTTTTCCAAATAATAAGTAACTTGGATTTTTCTTAACAAGAACTGTTGGGATTATATACAATTGGTATATTCTCAACTGACTTAAGTTTGTATATTTTCTATTGAGTGGGTAATGGATTTAAAATTTTCCTTTCTTCCGCCCTATTCTATTGAGAGGGTAATGGATTTAAAATTTTCCTTTCTTCCGCCCTATTCATGTTGTGATCTGCAAAATGAGTAACATCACTGCATTCATCGTACTTTACGTTGTACTGTGTGATTTATTAGCAGGAATCGTATCAGTACGTTATTAAACACATATTAAACAGGTTTTTTCTAAGAATTAGATTTTGGTTATTTGCCCGTAAAAACCGATGATCATTGTTTCTCTTTCTACAGCCCTAATTTTTGGAATATGAAACGGGGATAATTTTTTTCCAAGAGCCTAAAATGTTTCTTACCTTTTGAGATGGGTTTCTGATTTTTCCTAAGATTTTTTGATTTTGGTGTTTATTCGCCCGTAAGAACCAATGTTAATTGTTTCGCTTTGTACAGCCCTGATTGTTGGAATTTGAAGGCGGGGATAATTTTTTTCCAAGAGCCTAAAATTATTCTTCACTTTTGGGAGGGGTTTCAGATTTTTCCTAAGGTTTTTTGATTTTGTTGTGTATTCGCCCGTAAGAACCAATGTTAATTGTTTCGCTTTGTACAGTCCTGATTTTTGGAATTTGAAGGCGGGGATAATTTTTTTCCAAGAGCCTAAAATTATTCTTAAATTTTGGGAAGGGTTTCAGATTTTGCAATTGATTTTGAGATTGATTGCGGGTGGGCGCTGCTAGCTTTAGTCTAAAGCTAGCAGCGCCCACGATTTTCGGAAACCCAGAGGAGCCTAAAATTTGGGAATAGAGCATTTAATAAGCCTAAAATTATTTAGAACCGACTCATAACATCTTTAGTCGTGATGTAGTGGAATAATAATAAAAATAGTCATCTCCTATATTATTTCAGTAGTATACTTTTCCGTTGCGGCTCTCACTCGCAACCAATCTTTATAAATGAGGTCTCTAAAGAAAGAGAATTTTACGGAGACGCGATGTATTGCATTTTGACTACAAAAATGTAAAGGATTTGTTAAAAAATAAACGCATCTAAATATTCATTTCAAATGCAACCCGCATGGAAATGTTGCTCAAACGATGTTTGCGCATTGAATATCTTAACGAACCGACACCTTGAGTGTAATACCAAACGGTGTATTATTTACAATATGAGTTTGCAGCTGGGCATTGAGGTATTACATACTCCCAGATACCGCCGATATTTAAATCGTGCGTTTGGAGAGCGATCGTTGGCAGTTGTCGAGTGACTTTTGCTATTCTTTCAATAATTTTAAATTTAGTTGCTATTTTAAATTAATTCACGTAGTGTTATTGTCTATGGCATTTTGATTTTTGTTTTTCATTTATTTGAAGCTATTTTACTTTAGCTTATTTAAAAAGTGTGTTCTCTGTGTTGTGCCACAGCACAAGTTTTCCCCTACTACCTCCGCGCACCCGTGCAAGAACCTCACACTCATCCCTATCCTCTTATTTCCATTCTAAAATGAAAAGTTGTTACCGGAACGTATTTATTTGTTTAAAAATGTGTACTGGTAACTTGCAATGTACAAACACAATATAAAAAAACAAAAACAAAATTCAATTGATGTTTAAAAGAAATTTTCAGTCAAGATTTATTCAGTATCATGAAGAGTTTTCTTGGAACAATTCACAACGCTTCCTTAAAGACAACATTTGAAGTAATTATTCAATATTCTTTGAAAGCTTTTAGTTTTTCGTGAGAGTCTCAAAAAATATTAGCTTTTGACTTTTGAGAAAAATACGTGTCTGAACCCGCTGACTTGAAACTTTCTTCGAATGATAAAGAAAATACTGATACAGGTAAAACACAAACACAACCTTAACTCTTTACTGTACACCCATATCCCTCCACAATTAGGGACACTTACAGACTACGGCAAAACGTTAATTGAATAGTTTCACTGCACGCATAAGAAAAAATTTTCATAGGTATCAAGCAACTATAATAATACTTCTAGTTGCTGGAGAGCAAATCTTGAATTAATAATTATGCAAATAAACCTTGTCAGACTGCACAAACCACGGTGTACACAGAAAGCGTAAATATAAGATTGAGGAATCTAAGCCTTCTAAGCATGTCGTCATAAATATGACTCTCAGCAAGGGCTGAAATATACAGGTGGTTTTGGTAATATCGAAGCGCCGAACCCAAAATTTAATTGAATGTCCAAGAATGTATGGTGTGAAAAACGTTTCTTTGAGGCCTTTGGTCTCAAAATTTTAGTTTTTAATATACTAGAAAACTTTGTGTAGGAATTATTTGACGATATATATTCGAAAACATTGGCAAATGCTGCGGGTTGCATGCATATTTCGATGCGTTTCTCTAAAACAAATCCTTCATATTTTTTAAGTCAAAGTGCAATTCGTTACGTCTCCGTGAAATTCTCTTTCTTTAGAGACTTCACTTGTAAAGATTGGTTGCATGTGAGAGCCGCAACGGAAAGGTATACTACTGAAATAATACAGGAGACAATGATAATGATGATGATGATGATGATGATGATGATAATAATAATAATAATAATAATAATAATAATAAGTGAGCAAGAAATTCGAATCATGGATCGAAAAACCAGAAACTGCAAACAATGCATCATGTTGCCCACCCTCGAGCTGATGTACATAGACTTTATGTGTCACGTAAGGAAGGAGGAAGAAGCCTTAGACAAATTGAGGCCTCCTGGCACAATGCAATAGTTGGAATGGGAAAGTATGTTGTCAGTCATCAAGATGATCCTCTAGTGAGGAAGGTCATGTAATCTGACTGAAGAATAAGAAACAGAGGCATTGCTAGTGTAGCAAGGAGCATTGCAAAGAAAACTATGCAAGACACGCCGAATAACATACACACACGTACTGATGCTACTAAACATGAAAAGTGCGACACAAAAAATATTTAAAAAATCGTGGAGAGAAAAAACACTCCATGGACAATATCTATAACGAATGGACAAGTTGCTGATCAATAAATATCAATCATTTATGCGGCTCAAAAAGGGAAGCCATAATCGGATGGAGTTCTAATAGTTGCTCAAGATCAGGCGTTGAGAACACGACAATATGATATAGCAGTTCTCAATATTTCCCAAGATGATAAATGCCGCATTTGCCAGGAACAAGTAGAAATCATTGTTCAGATCGTCCCCTCTGGTCCAATTTTAGCAAAGACCGAAAAAGACACGACAGAGTGTGTAGTTACATCCACTGGCAGATCTGTACCGCCCTCGAAGTTCCAAACACTTGCTTCAAGTAGTACGAACTCTCACCAAAACCGGAGACATCTGTTGGACTCTATACAATATTGTACCACCAACAAATTCAAACGGATCACACGACAGCAGCAAACAAACCGGATATTGTTATCCGGGATTTGGAGAAAAAGGGTCTCTACTTAATGTTGCTGTCCCTTGTGATCAAAATGTCGTAACCAAGGAGGCAGAGAAACGTCTTAAATACAAGTGTCTGGAAATCGAGGTCAGCCGAATGTGGAGCATAAAAGCACAGGTCATCCCGATAGTTATCGGAGCTCTGGGATTTGTTCCGCAAAATTTGTGTAACAACTTGGATAAACTTCCAGGTCATTCAAAGGACTGGGAACTGCAAGACATTGCTTTATTTCGAACAGCTCACATTTTGCGCAAAGTATTGTAGAGGCACCGAAGGTCCCTATATCTGCTCCTTGGGTAGTGGTTGCAACCTGGAGTAGATTTTATATTCAGCCGACTCAACATCTTTAGTCGCGATATAGAAAAATTATAATATTAATAATCAATTTATTTGTCACATAAATAAAGCATAGGCCATGTATGACAAGTCAGAAAATGTCAGAAAATAATCATACAGTGCAAAATATAAGTATTTCTAAATATTAAATACGTAGCCAAAGAGATACTCTGCGAACCGTGTATTAAATACCATACAGAACTTAAATTCAATTCAATTTTCATACTAAATATACTACAATACAGTGCTAATTAATTTTATAAATGATGGTGTAAGAAGGTTAAAATTGAAAAACAATACTAATTAGAAAGAAAGGAAAAAAGAAAGAGAGAAAAAAAAGAAGTAGTCTTCATATAAGATTAACTAGCGTACCCGTGCAAGAATTCTCGCATGTTAACCCCCCCTTTCCCTATCCATTTGTCGATCCTGTCAATTAAGAAGGAAAGTAGTTAATAAAACGTGTTTATAAATTTGTTTAAAAATGTATAAATGTAACTTCTAATGTACTTACAGAATATCAAACAAAAATAACAATGCAATTGATGTTGGAAACAAATGTTCAATGAAGATTTATACAGCATTATAGAGCGAAGTTCTTGGAACAACATTTGAAGAAATTGTTGAATCTTCCTAGAGAGTTAACTTTTCGATTTTTTTGATAGTTTCAAAGAAAATGCTTTTACTCTTGAGAAAGCCAAGTAAAGTGGTGCGAAAATACCTGATCGGGCAAGCACAACCCTACTCTTCGCAATATTATTTAACTTTCCTTGATTTGCTATGAGGAACAGAGGGTGTTTTGGAGTCATGGTGCCAGATTGCTGGGGTGCGAAAAGTGAAAAAGTAATTGTATATTAAAAAGTATTGGCAATTTTCTGCGTTGTACCTCAAGAAAAGCAATTCCAAGCGAAAAAATAATCAAAGTAATATTTTCACCTTTGATGACTAAATAACATTTGTTACCGTTAGAAAGAATTTAGTAGGCTTACACTTCACTTCGGTACATGGGAATGTTGATCAAAAGATATTTGCGTATTGATTATCTTAACGAACAGACATCTTGAGTTTAATATAAAACGGAGTATTATTTACAATATGAGTTTGCAGCTGGGCGTTGATGTACGCCCATGGAAACATAAAATTTCCCGTCGGAAATGCCTTGGCCCGCGGGCTTGATGGCGATGGACATCCCTCACTGTCGAAAGCGATATCTAACGGTGGGTTTGCAAACTATGTTCTCTCGAGCGAACTATGAAGATGAAATTAATTTGATTGGAGCGTATGAAATATTTTAACGTCCATTGAAAGCTAAAAAGTAGTACAGAAGTAAAAGACTTCCGTGATTCCTGCCCATGAAACTAAATTGACATTAGTATACGTAATGTTGCATTCAAGTTGCGTTAATTTAAAATGTGTTGTATAAGAAATATAATCGAGCAGCAAAAGGACAGCTCAGTGCCAAAGTGTTGTTCCCGAACTGGAGAAGTGGCGGGTTCGATTCCGAGTCTAAGTAAATATTTTTTTCCATTCTACATTGCTACAAGATCTTCTAAATTAAAACATTCTACATTTGTCTTGTCAGTGTTATGCATTAAGCAGTCAAAATTCGCTTTCGCAAAGAAGGCAAATATTTGGATTCTGAAGAAATTGGAAAATTAATTGCTTGTGTTTGAAATGAAAAATATGTATAATGTAGTGTGGAGATAATAATAAATTTTAACCCTAAATTGGCTACAAATATATAGTTGCTAAATGCATTAAAACACGGTAATAAAACTTAAGTAAAACGACAATGTTCATTAATTAATCTCGTGCTCTTACAAACACCGAAGAGAACAATAAAGTTTCATAAAACGACAGGTTTTTCGTGGGTACCTTGGATGTAATGGGTCATTGTGCATTTGATTCACAGCGCAGGCAAGGCGGCATTTCAGACAGATTCGTTCATCCTTGTAAAGAATCGAATTCTCAATGGCACAATGTTTGAAATATAACAAAATATTTTGTAGTAGAAAAAGAAAATAACAAATGGACAATTTTTAATCGTTCATCCTTGTGAAGAATCGAATTCTCAACAGCGCTATGTTTGAAATATAATAAAATATTTTGTAGTAGAAAAAGAAAATAACAAATGGATAATTTTTAATCATTTTAAAATAAAAATAGCTGATACTGTCAGGGTATGTAACACATCATCCACATCCATGGACGCTACGCCCCTGTTAGCTGATAACACTTAACCAGCCTATACTCGCTATGGAAGCACAATGCTGTATTTATCTCAGTAGTAGTAGGAGTATTGTAATTGTATCTCAGTAGTATTGACATTGATGCACTTTGACATTACTTTCGTTTTATAAAGATTATTCTTATTTTAAACAATATCAAAACAAAAAATATAATTATTCTTTTTTATTTCAAAATAAACAGTGAAAACACAAACATTGATTATCACACATTTAACATTTGTGATAGCAAATCTTGACAGAAAGAGAGCGAGACTTTTAGTTTTCATCTTCGGAGTCACAGTTACTGGATAAATCATATATAAGCTTTCTTTTTCTCTTTCTGTATAGCTTACCCAGGAAAGGCAGGCAACAATTAGATACAACAACAATTGTAAAAAATAGATAACAATTAGGAGATGTAAAAAATCTTTGAGACGAATGCAAGCAAGTATGGGAAATTGGAATCAAAAAGATAAAAATATGACAAAAAATACGAATATTCAAGGAATAATATAAACATTAACGGAAAAAGACACATTGGTTTTAAGAAGCCAAAATGTAACTGTGCATGACACGTGAAAATTTCACAATTGTAGTAATTGCAATTGAAATCACTCCTAACTTAAATCATAAACTTCCGGGCCCTAGTATAGATCTCTACAAGCGGCAGTCGTCCGAAATGTCTTCCGCGTAGGCAATTTGCTAGACGCGCGAGTCGGTAGTGTTGCTGGACGAACTCCTGACGCTCTTCCCAGCTTCGCTCCTTCCTGCTCATCTTCCCACAGTCAGGAAGGTTTTGTGCATTGTCTCAGATTGACGAGTGGAATGTTCTCCAGCTATTGCTTTTTTCCTAGCTTCCTTTCGAAATTAGTGGAACTACAGAATGACACGGCCTTTCGCGCACTAGTGAGATTTTTAACCTCTTTAGTGCAGCCTAGCTTTTGGATATTGCTTCATCCTCTTCCAAGCTGCTACTTATTGGAGCGTATTTTTTTTCAGATTTCCACAATTATTTTGAACCCTAAAAGTAGAAATGAAATATGACTTTAAATAAGAGAAAAACATGCTCCTAAATGCAATTGTTTTGAAAACATTTGGAACCATTCTTTAGAAAATGTATGAGCGTTTCTGAAAATGTGCAATTCTGAGGAAATTTTCACAGAAAACTTTTCAGCTTTGAGCTTTCAGCTTTTCATTTGAAATCATTTGAAGCACACTCACAAATGTGTAATGATATACAAAAAACGCTCGTAATGTAAGTATTAATTTAAGTAAATGTATTAATGTAAGTAATACGCGAGAGTTATGTCAAAAAATTACACTTGTTTAATTTTTGAAAAATTAAAAGAATAAATAAAAATGGCGTTTCAGTCATATTATTCGGTGTATTTATTTATTTATGTACAAAAGGGATAAAGATATAATTTGAAGGCGTTTTATAGAAAATCTTGTTTTTAAAAATTTCATTTATTTTACGCAAAATTACCCTCAAATTACTAATATTTTGAAAAACGTTGTTCAAGACATTTAAAAATTTAATTTTGAACAACAAATTCATATAGAAAAAACTATATCTTCAATATTTTTGTTGCAAAAGGATGTCAGAAATAAAACTTTTGCAACTTTCGAAAAGTCAGAAAATTCAAAGCAATTGAGACTTGCGCCGTATATGTTTACTTCCCAGAAAATATTAAGAAAACATTTGGAGCCATTTTTGAGAAAAAATGAAAATATTTTTGACACATCATATAACATACTCCCCAAAATTAAAATATGAGTTTTAAATTCATGGGATCGCGACTTTAGCTAGGTCGATCGGGGTACATCAATTTTAGTAAAAAACTTTTGGGCTTTTGACAAAACTAGCATTACAGATACTTTGTGTTAACAAGGACATTGGACAACGATCTACAATTATAGTATAAATTTTAACGACGTGAGAGATATTTAAAAATATATATTTGTGTAATTTAAAAAAATGAAAAATGTATATCAAAATGGCGTTAGTGTCCTTGATACCGAAAAATCTATAGACGGCAAAATCTGTCGGCCTGTGGTCAACGCTAGCGCCTAAAACGTTCAGCCGCTTTTCTCCAAAATTAATATTTCTCGATCGATTAAAATGAACTCAATGCTTTAGGAGTTTCAAACGTATATTTTGATTTTTGAGGGTACAAAATTTTTGTGATTAAACTTTGTCATCGGATAGCGTAAGAGACGCTTAAGAGAATGTTGAAGGTCTCATGTTCGTGGAAATCTACGATTTTTTGAAAATCTAAATGACACTTTTTGTGTGTGGGGGGGGGCGTCTTTCTACAACGATAATATTGAAGATAGGGGTTTTTGTTTTTAATTAAATCTCTTCCTTAAAGATAGATCTTCGAAAATTGATGAGATTTTTGGCTCAAAATCTGTAGTTAAAAAATCAGCTCTTTAAAAAAGTCATGTACAATATTTTTGAAAAAACGAGTAGTTTTCGTACAATTTGCGCTTGAAATATATGCAAATTCTAAAAAACAGTATTTCCTCAAAAACCACCGAAAATTCGTTCTTAAAAATTTTTCCACGAATAGAAAAAGGAACACTTAAAAGAATGGCGCGGGTCTCATTTTCGTTGAACTCTCTGAATTATCGAAAATTGCAAATATAGAAATAATGCAAGAAAGTATGTGCTGTTGAGCACCACTAGTTTAGAAAGTGTAAAGATGTACTTTCGAAAAGATGGAAACTAAGTTTTTTTGCCGAGAATTCTAAAACACAGCTGTTTTGTAAATCGAAAGGCAAATTATTTGACAATATCAAGTAATGATAATTTTGAAATGCAACTTAACATTATCATTAGTGTGCACTTGTCATTGTAATTATAATATTATTCATCATGTGCTAAAAATGTAATTTGTAATTTAATTGAGTAAAATATTTGACAAATAACTGTAATTGTGCTCAATTACTTTTTTTTTACGTTCTTTTCACATCACAGGTTAAGTTTCTCTTAATATATTACGTAATTTACAGGATTGGAAAAATTGTGTTTTCATAATCCTTCAATGGGTAAGTTCTTGCTCTTGCTCATCTATTTTGTACCCGCGGCTGAGGCGATGAAATGGAGGAGGCTGACATAACAAATGGTGGATGTATAGAAAGGCAACGCAGGGCAAACAGTTGGGAGGGGAAACTCCAGTTTGAAGGTGCTTGTGACTGAAATTACGATGATCAGTTTTAATTAGTGATACTCTCACTTGTTCTTTTGTAGAAGTCTTTGTAGGTTTTTAGGGAGTAAAAGCTAAAGTTTTTGCTTGGGGGGAGGGTAGATGGCTAAAGGTGAAAGTTATCCCATGATTGTTCTATCTTATCTGCATTACCCTACCGGGATTTTATTGTAAGTAATTATATTATTATTACATAACTATAATTATAATATGTTACATAACCGTTAAAACTAGAACCGCAGTCGACGTCGTGGCCCAGAGACTTGAGGCAGGTGCAGAAACTAAGGTGTGGGTTCGAATCCAGTCTTCAGCGTGTGAGTCTTTAGTTATGTTTGTGACCTGAAGGCGTTTTCAGTTCACCTCTAAACCCTAATCCATTTACAACCCCTTGCCCTGACCGGCGCCTGTGAGTGAGATCAGTGCGCAATCTATGCGTAATTGATGAACTGTATCCCTTCGTCCACAATAAACGTAGAAGGCGCGAAGGAGCTCACGGGAGTTCATTGGGATGGTCCCGGGCGCAGCCACCAATGAAAGCCGTGATGAGAACCACAGGCGCCGACAGAAGACACGTGGACACGGGGCGAGGTAAAAACAACGAAGGAGTTCCATAAAAATTCCATACCTATAGATTAGATCTAAGTTGTTGAAATTTTCATTCTTTTGAAGTAAGTAGTGCTCCAATTCAATGTTACTATAAAAGTTTCACAGTTAAGTATTTTTAAATTACACCTACATCTATAATCTACCTACTTTTGAAATAAGAATTTGGCGATTATATCTACTCAAATTGGGAGGTGATCGCTACCCGATTTCTCTTCCAGGACTTTCCAATTACTCAAAAATGCTAAATCAGACGATACAAAGAAAAGATCAATGCCAGAATAGTACTAGCCAGCATTCGTAAGAGAAACAGGATTTGCGCTCTTATCATTGAGAATAAAAAAAGTTATCAAAATGGAGGTCATCAGCTATAATACGATTATTACAGCAAGACGTAACGTCTCCCCATAACTGGTGCTTGACACTGAAGTCGACACCCACAAAGAAACTATTAGTGATACAGATAGGCACAACATTTTTCGTAGTAAAGTTTTCTAATTTCTTTGGCGTGGGATAGCTTTACGGTCTTACCCCACCGACTTGTCAGTTTCTATCTATCGCTGCCCAAAATACATTTTTTGAAGTTTTCTCAGTTTTTGTCCTCCCTCGATGTACGCGGTAAATATGATTACTCGTTTACGATTTTTGTACTCGTATATAGTTGTATGTAATTTTTTTGTTGACAGTATACACAAACCTTCACCAAATATTTGTACTCGATCCTTATCAAATAAACTACGGATTATCAGTTTTCGTACCCGAGGAAATCTCGGACACAGTGACCTCAGATACTTGCAAGTATGTACGAACTAAGATTTGATAAGAGGGAAAATGTTCATGTTTTTGCATAAAATTTGCATAAACACATTTTTGATCAATGTTGAACAAAAATTAAAACTACTACCGTGCATTGAACACTTCATAACATCATTTTTATAAGGGAGATATTTAAGATATGACCTTGCCGTACATAAAAACAAGACCTTTTCAAGCTTATAACTTTAAAAGAGTCAATTTTACAACAAAATCTTATATAAACTTTTTTGTAGGAAATTTTGTAAAGAGCATAATTTTCGGAAGGATTTAAAGTTAAGGAGATACATGAAATATGCAAAACCAGAAACACCTTTAAACGCCGCCCCCTCAGCTCCCCCCCTCACACACATACTTAAGGATTTTTAGTTAATTGTGCGGTAAGAACCAATAAATAATCGTGCCAACTTTTAAAACTCAAGGACTTTTTCACGCGATGTATTTAATTTGACTGGGCTAAACAGTAGAATGCTTGATAAGATTGATCACGTTCACATTATCGAATTCTAAAGCACGAATAAAAGGAAACATTTTTTATAGTATTCTGCTTGTTCGGCATTACTGCCTTCCAAGGAAGTGTATTATAATGGATACATAAGAACTTTTAGAGTCCGTCACTCATTGCGTAACTGCCTTGTTTGGCTAATGATATTAGTGTATTTGTAGCTTTTGTTATCTTTTGTTTGAAAATAGCAAATATAGTAATGAAATTTATTATTTATTTAAAATAATCGAAATATTTCTTAATTACGGAGGTTTAAATATGTCTCTAGGGAAACGAGATTTAATTCTGTTTGGTGCATTATAAGATTGGCCTAAATTAAAAAATGAAGAACAAGGAGCTTCAGGAAGAATTAAAAAAAAAGAATTTTGTTTTTCTAAATGTTTTCTAATTGGTTCTAATTTGAATTCTCTGTGTAACTGTGCATTGCTAATAAACCATTGGGCTTTGGTAATTTTTCTTAAAAATTTATTTTGTACTATTTGTAATTTTGTTAAATGAGTGGAGGCTACATTATACCAAACTGGACTAGCATATGAAATTGTAGGTTTTATAATAGATGAATATATTAATAATCCACATTCAATACTGAGAGTGGATTTAGAATTAATAATAGGATACAATTTGAACATTTTATTGTATGTTTTATCTATTGTATTTTTGATATGATCTTTCCAATTTAATTCTGTATCGAAGGTAACGCCTAAATATTTAACTGAACTAGATTTTGAGAGCCAGGGAATATTAATATAACAATATTCTAAACAGTGATTTTGAAGTAACGATAGGAGTGAAACAGAGAGATTCACTTCCGGCTAATGTTTAAAAAGGCTATTTCACTCATGTCTGTCCGCGTCGTATAAGTGACCAATGGTAAGCAAGGATATATTCAAATTAAACCAATTCCAGATGTTTATCGCCATCAGTTTGTTTACCTTTTTATCACTGTAAAACCTTTGCTTACCATTTTAAGATAACGATAGCAATTGTTTCACCTCCAAAATAGCTTGTGTGCATCAATATAATTTTAAAATGTGTCGTTTTGGTTATGTTTAAAACTCTGAAATATAATATATTATTAAAAATTCAGTGTCGATAAACAGGGAAAGGAACAAAGAAAGTGTGTGGCACCAATTTAAAGAATTTTGTGAAGAAAGAAAATACAAATGGACAACACAAACTACAAATGAGGAATTTACACATTTTAGGTAATTAATATACGAAAATTAGATGGTGAAGAGTACAAAGAATATGCTATCAAAACAATGTGGAACGTTACATCAAAAACTATTCAGGAAAATACTTTAATGAGCGTGTTCAATCAAGGCCGTCTAGAAGAGTCTAATATACTATTCTTCAATAGTCTTCAATAGTCTATATACTATTCAATAGTCAATATACTATTCTTCAATATACTAATCTTCAATAGTCTAATATACTATTCTAGACGGCCTTGGTTCAATCCATTCGAAATCGACGAATTCCGCTGCTAATTCATCTTGTACATCTTCCATTTCAAATACTTCCACGGAAGGGCAAGACTTGGAAAACAACTTCCTACAACTTTAATGATTGTGCTTTTAATAAATGTTCTTTTAAGTAGCCTTGTTATTATTGTTTTTCGAAAGTTTTTTTACCATAAAATTGATACATATTTGAAATCATTTTCTGCATTAAACTGTTATTCAAATGTTACTTGATTATAAGTTATTCCAGGAGGCAGTGATAAGTCGGAGCTGAATGAAAGGTTTTCATTTTTCGGTTGTAATTTTGAGTAATATTTCCCTTTTTCGTAATTCCTGTGATTTAAATTATCCTTTCAAATCATGTAATGTATTTATTCGTGAAATAGTCACACTAAATATTACTCGAAGTGCTGTGCTAGCCGGTAAATTCACGACTCGCTACGCGAGTCGTGAATTTACCGGCTAGCACAGCACTTCTCGTGATATGACTATTACACTCATGCCCAAAGAGTATATGCTCATGCCTGTCCGTGTCATAATTAACCAATGCTAAGCAAGGATATATTCAAATTAAACCAATCCCAGATGCCTACCGTCATTTGTGATAATCACTTTGTTTACCTTTGCACTTTGTAATAACTTTGTTTCCCTTTTTAAGATAACGCTAGCAATTGTTTTAGGTCCATAATAGCTTGTGTGCATTAACATATTATTAAAATGTGTCGTTTTGGTAATGTTTAAAACTCTGAAATATAATCTATTATTAAAGATTCAGTGCAAAAGACAGCGTAAGGAACAGGGAAAGTGTGTGAAAGCAATTTCAAGAATTTTGTGAAGAAATAAAATACAGTGAACAGCACAAACAACAAATTAAGAAATTACCTTTAGTTTTGGCAATTAATATGTAAAGATTAGATGACGAAGAGTACAAAGAATATGCTATCAAAACTATGTGGAACTTTACAACCAAAATTATTCAGTAAAATACTTTAATCAGTACACACGTGTGTTCACTCCATTCGAAACTGATGAATTCCGCTGCTAATTTAGCTTATACATCTTGCGTTTCAAATACTTCAACGGAAGACCAAGACTTGGAAAACTCAACTTCCTACAACTTTAATAATTGTGTTTTTAATAAATGTTCTTGTAAGTAGCTTTGTTATAATTGTTTTTTGAAAGTTTTAATTGACATAAAATCAAAACACATTTAAAATCATTTGATGCATTAAACTGTCATTCAAATGTAACTTGATTATAAGTTATTCCAGGAGGCAGTGACAACTCTGAGCTGAATGAGTTTCACATATTTCGGTAGCAATTTTGAGTAATATTCCTCTTTTTCTAATTCCTGTGGTTTTAATTCTCCATTCGTTTCATGTAATGTCTTTATTCGTGAAACAGATACTAAATATCATTGTGATATTACTTATAATAGATGTAATTACGAAGCAACCTGGATGTTGAGGGGAATATTAACCACACGTCTGAAACAATATATCGCATACGCAGATGACTTACTTTCAACCACTAGATTTAAGTCTGCACTTGATCAAAAGTTTCATCGTTTGAAAGAATATTCCTTAGAGTATCGATTAATTGTAAAAAAAAACGAGAACAAATGAACTATATGACATAAAATTGATAATGATAGCTACCAAGAACAACCAAATGTATATCTTGGGTCTAAAGTCAATAACTGTAGTCAGATCGACGAAGACATAAAAGAATGAATAACGGCTAGAAGTAAAGGAAACTTCATGAACCAATTATTCTTCATAAGCAAAGTGAGATCTAAAATTGCAAAATTAAAGACTTCTTGACAGTAATACTGTAGTTGCATGTATGTATAAGAAATGTGGGTTCTCAGAGAAGGCTTTGAAAGGCTAATGACTTTTGAAAGGAAAATTTTGAGAAGGATCTTTGGCCCATTTAAACTATTAAATGGTACTTGTAAAATAAATATAATGTAGAGCTGTACAATCTAATTAAACACAAAAATATGTTTAACCATTGTAGAACTTTAAGGTAAGCTGGTTCAAGTATATCTACAGAATGAAAGATGATAGGTTAATAAATAAAGTCCTTGGATTTTATTACCCTGTTGTAACCACGGCAAAAAGAAGCTCAAAAACAAGATGGAAAGATGATATAATGACCTTAAGAAGACAATAAAGATAAGAAACTGGATAGCTAGAGTGAACAAAAGAAAATAATGGAAAGCTATAGACGAGCAGGCCAAAACAATTAGCAATTACTGTTGTTGAGCCTTACTGATAATAGTAAGAAATAAAACTATTTCCTTAGTGATATGTTCCCTCAGTTCGTTTTATTCGTGTAAATGCTATAAAAATAACTCACGTGACCTACAAACTCTTACTGTTAGTGGAATGAGTAGCCCTGAACAGAAGTTTTTTTCTTGGAAATTGTGTTCAATACAGACAATGTGGAAAGTTTACGATTACTGAGTCATCTAGTATTGTGGATCCAAACCAGTGTCTTTAGAACCCTACACGCAAATTCGCTACAAGTGTCTCAAAATAAACAATCACAAAGATCCCTTTTTGTCAATGAACATATACGGGGATATTTTACTCGTACATAATCGAGTTACACATTTGCCCCTGAATGTTAGGCAATTTCTTATGCACAGGTGTCGTGTACACCACGTTCTGTCGCACTCCATTTACCTGCCGAACACTTATGCTTACGGAATTGCCTAACGTTCAGGGGTAAATATCACATGTGCATCTTTGTTATATGAAATATTCCACATTAGCAACAAGTGATCGTATTCGATCCCTTTACATGCCATTTACATTTGTAACAATGCTACCAAATGTTTCCAACGTTACCAAATGTTACCAATGAGAGAACCTGTACATCCAAAATCGACTGAACTTTTATGACTAGGGAGAGGATTTTTATTCCCTAAAAAATATTGAAATATGCTTTTTAAAATGTGTTTTTAGAACCTAAAAAGTTCTGAAGTATGCAATTAAAATGAACGATATTTCATTTCCTCAATAAACCTTTCTTGATAAAATTCAGCAGAAATATGCTTTGAAATGAAACGATGTACTTTTGCAAACATAATATAGTCTATCCTTTCTCGCGAGAAAAATCATTGTAATATATGTACACCTTAATATAGTAAATTATATGTCATGTATTTCGTCTGATTGGTTTAAATGTGCTATCAAGAAATATCCAACATTTTCACAAGTATTTTATTATCTATAGTAAACAAAAAATCGCAGATTGTGACAAGTTCTTTCGAATCAACGAACGCTCACAAATAAATAGTTTTTATGAAAAGATGAAACGTTCTCTATTTAACGAAATATGAAATGAAAGTCTCTATTTTAACGAAATATGCAAAATATGCACCTATAATTACATGAATTTGCACCAACAGGAAAAATTGACCAAATATGCACGAATTTGTACTAACATATTAATCTGTGTAGCATCATATTCTAACCAAATGTTAAGAAATTTCACTTAGTTATGTACTGAAGCAACGAACAAAACTATGCAAAATCCTAGAAATCCGCTTCCTATTTATGACCCTCATTGTGAGCTGGTTCGGCTGTTGTGCGGCTGCGTTGAGCAATTTGACTGGTTGCTGTGTTTCCACAAGGTTATGGGGGGCATGTCCATAACCTTGCAACATTGCCCGTTTGTTAGGGTACTCGCACCATCATTCGCATGGAAGAAACCGTTTAGAGCAGCCGGCCGCTAAAATTTTTCTCCAGACAGAGACTAAATTCGACGTTGCTATGTAGCTAATGTCGAAAATCCTGCTACCGTCGGGACTCGGATCCTAGGACCTCCGGATCACAGGTTCTAAAATGACATCAGATGGTGTCCTGAGTTCCCTAAGCTGGTGGTTTAATAAAAAATAATACCTTCTCTTTCCGGTGGTAAATTAGTATTAATCTAATTAGTAGCAATAAAGTCATCAACGTTAGATAGAGTCCAGGCTGCCGTAAAATTGCGATTAACAAGAATGAATAAAAGTATTTATTGATCAAATAACACAATTTCCACGGTTTTAAGTCCTACCTTGTAAGTACTGACTATAATTAAAAGTATTTAAGGTAAAAAAATGAAATTTTTATGAAATAGACTACCGTGCCGCGACTTATGAAATGACAATAACGATTTTCTCGAGTTCTTTTTCCATTTTAGTTTAGTAATTTTTCCCTTTAGTCCCATCACCGAGCCCCTTGACTTGCAGGACCCCGGCCGATCGCCTGGTCTGCCCATGCCTGGCGCCGGCACTGACATATGATACATGGCATATAGTGCGATTTTTCTAACCCTGCCCTTCAAGCCCCTATGGCCACGATAGAATATCACACGGCATTTCGCGTCTTTCTCGGTCCTGCCGCTAGGAGTAGCATGATTGCAAGCACTGCTTGATACGGTCATGATCATGCGATACCAGGCGGCACGACTAAGAACGTCGCGAAATACCTTCACAATATTCCACCGTGAAGAGGGGCCTTGAGGGGAAAAGTTAGAAAAATCGCAGTATAATTGGGAGACATTCACCAGTATTTTTATCCGCTAAAGTAAGCCCTACTCACACTATATTATTCGTTTCTTCATTTCTTCTTATTTGACGGTTCGAATCGCAAATTCCCAATCCCAGAAGTATTGAATCGCAGGGTTTTTCAGTTTATTTCCTAAGAATTTAATTAATTATTTATTTATTGAACAAGATTTTTGCCCAAATGAAATTAAATTTTACACAAAGTTGGCGTACATAGTACGAAAGAATGCTATTAAAATAAATAACATTAACAAAACAAAACAAAGTAAATACAGTTAAATACAAGTTACAAATTACTTATAAATAACTCTAAATAAATAATTCTAATCAGCCAAAATTTAATATTCTTGTTTCAGATATCATACAAAACTCGCCTCACTCATACCTAATTGTTCATTGCTAAAAAATTCATTACTATATCTTATTAAACGAGGTATTGACGAAATGTAGTAATTTTGTGTTATGCAAAACATCTTTAAATAATATATTCATTCTTGTATTATATGGATTATTATATGTAATTTAATATAACATTTTCCAGAAATTCGTCATTGTTATATTTTTAAATATATATCATGTTATATTGTTCATATATTTCCTTTCTGCAGAGAGAGTTTTCAAAAAGAATGTTTACTGGAAGTGTCCTGGTCGTGAAGGAGACGAAATGTTATTTCTGTTATATTCTATCATCGATTTAGCATCCTGACCTCGCCCCTTCAATATTTTACAGCTCTGAAAAGCACGCAATTGCTGATTTATCGATTAATCGAAACTTTCAGGATCGATGATCTCACAGTTGCTGATGTCGATAATCAGAAGCATACACGAATTTCGAGATACTGAAAGGCAGTTAAATTATAAGTTGCTGCAGTTTTTATGTAATTTAGACTCCCCCCTTATCCTCCCGGTTACGTTACATAACAGGGTAATAAATGTTGCCGGCTGAAGTCCACGGACTATGCTCCACATCCGGACGTCTTATCAAGGACGAATCACTTCGGAGCAGCTTCGGAGACTTGCCTTCCAATGACTTGCAATGACTGTCACTGAACACCGGCAAAAGATAATTGAGGTCACTCCGTGCCTTGCCTCACATTAATAGTTATGCCATTGCTTTCTCTTGGCGGAATTAAGTGATATTTTGCCCGAAGGCGTTACTTGACTGTACAAAACACTTAAGAGACTTGTAGCAATGGAGTGGGTCATCACACCTTTTGATATTCTTTCCTGTATACCTCGGTGGTTTGTTGGTGCAGTTTTGGGAATAATATTTCTCATGTATTACCTTCGTGAAGCTGTCCAGGTGAGTCGTCCAGTTTACAATATTATTTCTTAAGTTCCTTGTGAATCATCTTCAACATGTGCCAATATTGCAGCAACCTGTCATCGCTTGTTCGCGCGGCAAATTTCGAGACTTTCTGGAGGATCATGTGCCTATCCTCAAGGAAAAATATTGGCCTACATTTTGGTGCTTTGAATCCAGACTGCAAACAATATTTGCAAGTCTTCTACGCTCCAAATTTCTCCCTGATATTAAATATCGAAGGTATGGTTTTCTTTCTTCATAATTTGGTATGAGATTGAAGGGGCAGGTTTCTTTTGCAAGTATCTCTTAAAAATATAAAGTATTGTTTTCGTGGCTACCTCAAACTATTTTCCATTTCTGAGGAAGAGTAGATATCTTTATTTTAAAATCTCTTATTTTAGACTATCTTAGATTAGATATTTGAATTTGTGTAGCAACAAGTTTTTTTTATTTTTTTTTATTTTGATTGTCTATTTAATTCTCTTATCTTTCAATAAATCCTTTTTTTCTTATTTGATCTCTTTCTGATTTGACAAATTAGTTTTCTTCTGTTTGTAATTTGTAGGATTATGCAAATTATTTTTGATTGATTTTAATTGAAGTTAAATAAGGTTCTGTTTTCCTGTAACTAATTAATACAGTGACTTTTAACTAGTAATTCGTATGACATTAAGGTAATTTACATAAGAAACAATTTGTCATATAAAAAGTTTTGAAGCAAATATTCCTTTTCATCGAGGTTAATATCTGTTTAAATAAATTAAAAGCAGAAGTTTTGGGTTAATAAGTTGATAAATTGTGAATATTTCACGAAATTTGTATGAAATGGTGATTTTGAATGGTGTGTAATTAATACTAGCACACAAGTGTAGTAGTTAGTAGCACAATATTTATGTGAATTGTGTGTGTTAAATACTAGCTAAGCTCACAATTGTTATTGTTTTAGATAAACTTGTATCATTTACCTGACTTAGGAATAGTATTTGAACTCTCATCTCAGTGTTTGATTTTAAATATTGTACAATGAATTGAATAGGAAAGAATTTGTGCAGTAATCAGTTGCCTCTTATTCCAGTCAGTATATTTTGTAAGCCATATTCTATTGTAATTAGATATTCTCATTTATTGTGAAAAGTTTTTGGAGAAATAATGATTATTCTAAGGGTTAAAGAAATTTGAAGATCATTAATGATTCAGTTATTTTGCACTCAACTCCAGAAATAAAACTTTTTACATTTTTTCATTTTTTGGTAATTTTTCACACAAATATTGTTAATTTTTCTTTGTAATTTCTATTTAAGGAGTAAAAATGTAATGAATAAATAGATAAGGCTATGTTAATAATAAATGAGGGATACACAATCATTCAGATATTCAACAGTTTTATACAACTAAAGAATACATTATACCAGGGGTTTTGAAACTTTTCTCAACCATGGCTCCCTTAACCTAAATGAAACCTAAACCTCGGCTCCTTTGGTAACCATAAGTTTCAAATATAAGAATATAGGCCTACTAAATATTCAACACAAATGAGTATATGATGTAATAGGCTATTAATAAAGGACTTGCCAGGTTCAATTAATCCACAATTAATTTGTAAAATAAATCATGTACAGTACAATTATTATATATTAATACGATATTACAAAATAAATAAATGACACAAGGATTAAAGTAAATCAAATCTAAAGGTCATATTTAATTAATCACTGTGACACCCCTGTAAGGTCATGACACCCTTGGGAGCCACGATGCACAGTTTGAAAACTCCTGCATTATACAATTTAATTTATGTTCTCAGTATAAATATAATTGTTTAATTCAATACAGGTATAAATTAACTCAAAAATGTTTTGAGAAAGAGGCCCTGAGAGGTTTTTTGAGGCCTGTTTCCATTCAGCTCTAAAAAAATGTATGCCATTACAACAGCTCACATAATTGTTGAAATACACTTTCTATCAGATTTAATTCTTTTAACTCTTGTTGGTTGTAAAGACAATCATTTTAACCATCTCTTCGCTGGTGTCTATATTAAACTATTTCTCATTCAGAGAAATTTTACGCTTGAGTGACGGAGGAGAAGTTGGCTTAGACTGGTTAGAAGATGGCTGTGTCCCCAGCTCTCCCATTATTATAATTCTTCCTGGTTTGACTGGTGAAAGTCAGGCTGATTATGTGAAATGCTTAGTAACTACAGCAAACCAAATTGGAATCAGAATAGTTGTGTTCAACAACAGAGGAATGGGTGGAATAGAATTAAAGGTAAAAGCTTGGCCTTATACGGAATATTTGTAACATCTGCAGTTAAGGGCAATTACGTTCAAATTCCAAGATTTAGCTAATTTGTTTTTATAATTATCCTATTGTAGACTCCACGTACATATTGTGCTGCAAATATAGAAGACTTCACAGAAGTAGTACACCATGTTAAAAATTCAAATGCCAATGTGCCTTTGGCTGCCACAGGAATCTCAATGGGAGGGTATGTATTGATGCAAAGTACACTAATATAAAATGAAATATAATATCTTATTTCTTTATAAGAGTGAGAAGTATATGTAAACATTATTATGAAAATGACAATAATTGTTTGACTTGTTAGTCATAAAAATAATGAAATTTTATGAAGAGACTGTAGATCTATGAACTATGCTTACAGATTAATTCTTGGAAATTATCTAGCTTCTAAAGGTAGTGAAGCAAGAAAAATATTTTCTGCAGCAATGGTTATCTCTGTTCCTTGGGATGTATTTAAAGGTACTGAGAGTATTGAAAAGCCCATTATTAATCTAATGTTGAATTGGCATTTATGTGGAGGACTATGCAAGACAGTTGAAAGGTAAATATATTTTTAGTAAAAACTACATAAATAAATTCAAGTTGTCTACCCTCTCATCTACCTGTCCAGTCCATCCAAGGATTTTAAGAGTTACTATGCAATAGCTTATCAATCTTAAAAAAATTGTGTTTATTTAACTTAAAACTATTCCAAAAGTAGTAATATTTTTGAAAAAATGTACAAGAAGTGATTAAAAATACAGAATTGAATTTAAATTGCTTTCAATATTAAAGTGGTAGGGCAGATTTTAAAAAATTAAATTTTGCAATTTTCAAAATTCCTTAATTTTAATGCAAAAAGGTCTTTGTTGTATTATTAAGCAAACTTATTTTATTTGAATAAAAAAATGTAAACAAAAATTTGGAGTAGTTTTTGAAGAAATCTTGTTTTAAGTAAAAGAAAAAAAATCCTTATTTGACCCAAAATTAAGTGAAAACGTCTCATATTTAAAAAAATTATATGTATATTATAGTATATATTATTATTTAAAAATATACATAATTTTGAAGAACGGATACTGTACAAATAAACAAGGGTTCTCTTGGCTTCAATAATGTAATTGTAGAAGGATGTTGGAAAAATTTTAAACTTTTGTAATTTTTGAAAATTCAGATGTTTTACTGAAAAATGGATTGTTTCATTTTTATAGTATTCTTTTGTCTATTCAAACAAACTTTTTTTAAAATTTTTGAGCCATTTTTGTAAAAAGTTTGAAGAAAATAAATTAAGATGACTGCAGTGCTTCAAATTCAAGGGGATACTTTATCAACCAAATCAATAGAGTGAAAATCCTCTGTTCAGTTAAGGCACTAGTGTTGTTCCCAGATGGACAGACAAACAGATTAAGAAGAAAATACTTTTTCAAAGGCTTAAAAACATGAAATTTGACATTACCTTTTTGAGAAAGTAATTTACCTCTTATATGAGAAAGAAACGTTCACTTTTTTGGCATTAGAAACCACAAAACATGTTTTTCTGACAAAAAATTGGCAATTTTTCTTGCTCATTACATATCTTTCTATTGCTACAAAGTAGATTCAAGGAAGCAAAAATTCTAATCAATTTTATAACATTTGTGTTTATGCTCAATTGAAGTAGAAGGGGGTGATGCCATCAGTGTTTCTCCAGGTAGCGCCATCATTAGTTACACCAATGCCTTGGAACAATTTTATGTATGATTCCTCTCCTTCGTCACTGTGTAAGTTCATTAACCTTAGTCTTCTGTATTTCGGATTATTTTTGTGCTTTATCCTATGTTAGCTTCTGTTGTTTGAAAACAAAATATTTTCTTTTTAGACCTACAATTTAAGTGCTGATATTCAAATCTCTTTGCGCTTCCAGAAAATGCCTTGAATTATGGTTCTACATTAACTTGTATTTTCTCACATCTAGATAAATTAATAAATTATCCCTTTTAACGTCATTTATATTTCTAGGGAGAAGTATTTTGAACACCTATGTTGATGCAACTCCCTTTGCTATTGTCAGTATTAAATCCAGCTCCCAAAATTGTTGACTTCCCACTATTATTCACTTCCCACCCATTTACAAGACATCTTTTTAAATTTATATTGAAACTCGTTTTTAATCATTGTTCCTCTAATAATGTTCATGATAAGTTATAATATAGTTTCACATTCTGATATACTTATGCATCGATTAGAATCATGGGCCATGAATAGCCTTGAGATTGTCAATTATTACAAGACAGATGAGATTCCTGTGACATCTTTTGGAATCATCTTGAAAGACCAGAAAAAGAAGTAAAGGTAATAGAAAATGATTCAAGACAAAAAATATAGTAGAAGAGGTGAAGTAAGATTAGAAAAAACGGTTCTTTCACCAGAAAGTGAAGATAGACTACCAGTCCCATTATCCTGCACTTCATGGTGATGATTGTGATGAATTTCCCTTAAACTAGTATAGAGAAAGATATGTAATGCTGCAAAAAATCAATATTGAGATTTTGACGGAAGTAGAAGTCTTGGAAAAATTAAATGATACGTTTTTAGCTTAAGCTCTGAGGATATTTTTATAACTTTCTAAAAAATGGTTCCAAATTTTTCTTTAAAGTTTAAGCTTGAGTAGAGAAAAGTGCACTCTTGAAAATGGTGCAGGTATAATTTTTGTTAAAATCTCTGAATTTTCGAAAATTGCAAATGTTCAAAACTTTTTGGATTTCCTTCTACTTCCAGAATATTATAAAAAAATGTGGTCTTAATGAAATTGTTGTTCAAAATTAGGTACTAAATTAAGTCATGTATAATTTTTTCAAAATATGAGTAGTTTTGTGTAATTTTGAGTGAAATGGAACAATTTCAAAATATATGTAAGATTTTCTCAAAAAGGACTCCAATTTTTTTCCTTTACTCTTTTTATTTGGATAGAACACAAGCACATATCATTGTTGTTTTTTTGACACAAATGCTTCAAATGATCTCTTAGGGTCATTCCATCTTAAGTGGTCCAGAATTTAATAAATTGGTTGCTCAACCATCTCAGAAATAATTCATACTGTTTATTCCCTTATATTTTAATTGATCAAAGGCATTAAAAAAAATTATGTGTTGCACAAATTGTGGCCGTTTTTATTTTAAGCCATACACTATTTTTCATGATAGTAGGCACAAGGTTGTTGTAGATTTTTAAACTAAAATGCATTGAATTCAGTAAACTCTGTTCCACAAATCAGTTTTATTTTAGTTACTTAGTTTGTTTTTATATTCAGGTAATTTTTTCAACTGAAACTGTCAAACAAGAATGAATTTTGATTTTTAGAGAGTAATTCTTCAAAGAATGAATTGTCACTGCCTTGATTTTGCTGTGCTTTTACACATATCATTGTAGTTACTTTATGTAAAATATCTATCATAAGCAGCACACCACTTGAGACTTACACCCTTCCAAAAATTTAAGTCAATTTTTTTCCATTTTTAATTGTAATATCTCTGTAGGGAGACCAAATAAAAATTTGAAATTTGCACCAATAAAAGATTGCTATGATACCCAACTACAGCATAACTTTCAATTTTGAAATTCACCTCGAAGCTTTTAAATAATTGTAAATTTATTATACATGTTTATGTGTGTGTGCTTGCATGTGGGTATGTGCATATAAATATGTTATCTTTTATAACACTCACTCATGTTTTGTCTGAAAAGTCATTATTGAGAAACGTATTTATTAATTAGGAGGGATTGGATTTTTATGCAGTATAAAATGTCAAAATGTGGAGTAAAAACCTAAAACTGCAATATGGGTGAAATTGTGTAAAAATGTTACCTAACAAATCAAAGTACTTGCTAAAATAAAAAGCAATTTCTTTTGAATTAAATTATGTTGTGAGCTGTAAATCGTAGTGTGGAATTATGTGATGAAACACTTTTGGGCATTTCTCACGAGAACTTCGTTTTGTGATGGTGAAAAAACATATTGCATCTGATCACAAGCTCAAGGCAAAATAAGTAAAAGTGATAAAGGGTAGTAAATAAATTGTAACTGATTCTTCAAAATTGATGTTTGAAGAATTATTTGAGTTAAGCAGGAAACAATGCTGTGGTTCAAGACATTGTTAATTTATATTGTCGTTATTCAGTTCTGCGAATTGTTCCTTTCCAACATAGTATTATATTCAAGGGGCTAAAAGAAAAAGAAATGAATTCAAGAGAAGTCATAATCTGAATAACTTAATGTTCAGTATTAACAATTTTTCACATACAGAAACAAACTAAATGAAGGAAAATAATAAATAATCCTCGAAATGTGCAATCTTTATACGTAACAAAACTAAATATCCATGTAAATGCAACCTGCAACACACTCAGCAGTATTTTAAATCTATATCGTTAAATAACTCCTAAACAAGGCGTTCTAGGGTCTTAAAAACTAAAATTTTGAGGCCTTTGTCCTCAAAGAAACATTTCTCACACTGTAATCTACAGAACGAGCTCTTCTCGAATATTCTATTACATTTTTGCTGTTATGGCACTTCCTGATATTACCTCACCTGCTCAGAGACATGCAGAATCTGCTAGTAAATGTGAATGAGAGGGACAGAGAGCGGCAGAAACAGAGACAGACAGACAGGGACTGGGTGAGGGAAGGAGGAAGGGACAGTGAGAAAGGGAGATGGAAGGGGAAAGAGGGAGATGAAGGGCAGAACAACATCTGCTGGGTTTTCCTAGTTTTATATATTATTAATTGTAAAATACACAATGTAATTTAGCATAACCCTGAAATATGCAAATTTATGCAGTATAACTCCAATGTGTAAAAATATGCAAAATACAACCTTGAAATAGTACCCAGAAACTCCTATTCAGAAAGAAAACTGAACTCTGTACATTGACGCCTAAGCAGAAGAAATATGCAAATGCATAAAAATCCAATCCATATTAAGTACAATATTTAGTGACTCTAAAGATAATTTAAACATGTGTTCTTTTCTCCATAAATTTGCTGTATTTTTTATGCATTTGAAGGATGGAACAGTGCTTGGGTAGGACAGAAGAGATTCAGACAACAGTCTCTTGGGATGTAAAATCTGTTCTTCAGGTGAGCTCTTCTGCTTAAGGTTGTTTGAAAAACTGTTGATTCTGCTGAACCAGTAAGGTTTTTCATATTTAATTCTTGTGTAATGGTGATTGATATGATTTGTGTAGTAAGAAAGAATATTAATATGTTATAAATATTAATTGTTTATATTGGGTTAAAATCTTGTGTCATTATCATCAAAACTTCATGAACTTTTTCTTAGATTTAGGGAGGTTTTGGGGAGAACTAAATTAATTAATTGGTAAGTTTTTTTTGAGACTGATACCCCCAATTTTTGAAACAAAACAGTCTTTTGGCCCCTGCGGCCCTAAAGACACATACAAGAAGTGTTAGAAATATGTTAATATGTTAAGTAAAAACCTTATTATGTATTAACATTATTATACAAATAAAATTATCAATTGTTACTATTTTCCCAGTGGAATGCACAAAATTTGCATTCCTTAGTGACCATATGCTATATAAAATTATTTCTTAATTTTTGCAACTGAACTGTAGAACTGCAGTCAACATAATTTATAGACAGTCTTTTAATCTTTAAATTTCAGAGCAAAACCATTCGAGAATTTGATTCAAAATTTACCACCAAGCAGTTTGGATTTAAAGATGTAGAAGATTATTATACCCAAGCCACAATTCATACAAAAATTGACAAAATACAGGTGCCTTTATTATGTCTTAGTGCTGCTGATGATCCTTTTCAACCATTGGATGGTAAGAACATTTTAAAATTTTCTCACTTCTTTTGATATGGGAGAGAAAAACCACATGAATTTTCACTGCTATATACAGTACATTACATATTCTTTCCAATTTTGTTAGTAGTAGGTTATCCACCTGTATAGATGGTGTTTAAGATGTCTGTAAATATTTCATTTCAGAATGATGTGAAATTAAGATTTAACACTTTAAGGTGCAGTTTTGTATTATTAGATCTGTAAATTTTTCCAAGCATTATTGAAAACCTGATTTCATGGTATTCTTCTTAAGTTCTATCTTTAAATCTCTCTTGTTGTGAATAATAATTGATTATCATAATATTCTCTTGAATTGTGCTCCAAACACCTAACATCTCCTGAGATAATGGATTTAAAATTTTTGCAGCTATTCCTGTTGATGCTGCCAATGAATCATCCAACGTGGCAATTGTGATAACAGCTCGAGGTGGTCATATTGGATTTCTGGAAGGATTTCTGCCTGCCTTAGAGAAACAGTATATGAGCCGTCTATTTTGCCAGTTTTTTGCTGCTGTTTTTAAAGATGGGGTAGCTCTTTTGAGCTCATCAGATTCTGAAGAATGATTGGTGTCACTCTTGCCTTTTAGAAAATTATACAATTTTTTTCCCCCTGTAGAACTTATGGCTATTGAATGATAGTTATAGATAATCTTCATAAGTTAGTTTTATAATTTTAACACAGAGTATTAGTAAATGGCACAAATCATGAGGAAGATATCTTTATTGGTATCTTGAAGTTAAAATATAATAGGCTCAACTACATATTACTATATTCAAGAAACATTGATTTTTATCGTGTTTCTCTCATGACAATTTTAGAGTAGGTACTAGGTACTGTCGTTTTAAAATTTTTATACTGCATCATGCAAATTTATCAAATTAACTAGCAACAAATGCTGAAAGTGTAATAGCATTGTGCAATTATTATTTTTATCTTCACACTTGTGTATGTGCATATTCACTATCAATGGAAATTTAATATTGATAGAGGTTCACTTATCAAATCAAAAATTCTTATTATTAGTGTATAAAATATATTATTAAAAGGAGCTTGTAGATGATAAATTAAATAAGCAGATTAAAGCATTTCCATCTTTAATAGTGAATGTGCATGTTGAAGTACATTTTAAATGAATATTTGGGTGATTTTCACATATCATATATTCAGTGTCTTTAGTTTTATTTAATGTCCATTGTGTTCAGTTGTAATGCAGGTTGATATTAGTAAGTGATTCAAATGTTGTGAAGTAATGAAAACAATGAGTGAGTCACCCAGAGGAAAGGATGTATTATTTACAAATGTGATAATATAACATTAATTTTTTATTATTGTTTTTGTTAATATAGGTTGAATTTCTGTTTATTTGTCTTTATATGTTATCTCTACTTTGGCAATGTCTTTTAGCTGAGGTAGGCATTTAAAACTATATTGTTAGATTGAAAAGCATTTAGTGATAATTGTTTTCAATATATGTCTGGATTGGACAGTGTTATGAGTAACATTTGTCAAATCAGATCTAATGTCCTTGTAAACAATTGTTTGCCATATTGGATTTTCCAGTGCATGGAAAACAGGTAGTGTGATGCACTCTGTTTTCATTGATAGCATTGTAATATGAAATGTGATATATTCTATGTTTTCAAGTGCAGACGAGCAGCAGCAACAGTTACAACTGTTTAAATATACAATTAAAACTTCAAAATATAATTTCTAAGTTTTTGTTGATTGATCTGAGACCAACAGATTGGTCTTCAGCATGTATAATTGTTTTAGAATGTCTATTTCATTCTGTGGAGAAAGCACCCAATTATATTACAGACAGTCCACTTTTCATTTCTAATTAAAATTATTGATTAAATCATTCAGCATTAAAAGGAGGGGAAAAAATAAAACATTTTTTATTAAAACATAATGTACAACATTTCATGAACTCATACTTTCACATCATCACATACAGTCATCTAAAACAATAAAATAAACCGAATTAATATATTTCTTTACAAAGTGTGTATGAAATTAACAGGTGCAGACATGAAGTAGCAAGATAAGAAGAGCAGGCAACAGTTATTTACTCAGGTGATTAGAAAAACATGTGAATGAAGATCAACTCATATTAGCAACAACATCATTGTGTAGTCAATATCTAGCTTACACATTGGCTGTATTCAGTCATGAACTTCATAAAAAACAAATTTTTAAAAGTTACAAATGTAAATCAATTATCAAATGTAAATTCCATATGGATAAAAAGCATTTAATTGTGAGAATACAGCGGCGATGGTGGAGCGGTTAGCGTAACGGACTGCTATACCCAAGTTCGCGGGTTCAAATCCAACCGAAGCCGTGGTTTTTAGGGGTGAAAAAATCCTTCGTACGCCTTCCTTTGGAGGGGAAGTAAAGCTGGCTGTCCCATGTTAGTAGATTTACTTGCATGTAAAAGATCCTCAAGCCTAAATGAAGCCTCTGAGCCAAATTCAAATCATCGGTTTCATTGCCTCAGTAATACCTTCTTTCCACTAGTTGGTGAAAGGAGTGTAGCAAAATTTGCGGGGTCAGACGGAAGAGCAGGCGTCATGGCCTGAGTCTCACCACGTAAAATAAGGCAATTCAGTTCAATTCAAAGAATAATTTCTTGTATTGGGAGAGTCAAATCTTTCAGTTGAGGTAAACACTTTTCTAGAACTGTTATGTACATATGGGTGATATTAGCAAACATCGAGTGAGATCAAAACATAATTAGGTGATAATATTAATACAGAGATATCCTTCACTGAATTCAAACTATTTTTAATGTTCTGATTGGTTAATTGTAGAAAGGGTTTTAATAAAATATTTAAATATTTACATAACTCATAATGTGTAGTGCCAATCAAAGATACAATTGACCTCATTGGGAAATTAATCTTATGGATTTTGAATAGATTTAGCCAGTTCAGGTATTCAGCCAGTTGCTGGATAAATGTATTTGAAAGTCTTTGAATGTATGTACTTATTTGTTTTCCATCTTTTACCTATTTCTTGGATTTCTTTGAGCAAACAAAACTGTTTTCTTTGTAAAACAGAATGTGTATCTAGTTTTAATGAAAAGTATTTTACTGTTTTCTCTCATTTTATTGCTGAATGTTTTAAACAGCAATTGTAACCAGTAATGAAAAACGAACTGTCTGTAATATCTATGTAATTGGGTAGTTTTTCCAAAGAATTTGTAATTGTCACTTACTGCAATTTTGTATTCATTGGAAGAGGAACAAGTGAGTTGGAAATTAATGATTTAATTTCCATTGGAACTCTGCATTTAATATTGAAATGATTATAACATTCAATTTAGTAAGAGTGCAGTTAATATTGAGAATGACAATCAATGAAAGTGAAAATATATCCCAACAGTTAATCTAGAAAATGCTGAAGCCTCTTATTTGTGTTACTGCTGAAAGGGGAGAGGAGTAATGACATACATGGAAGGTCAATCAAATATGTTCTAATGATAATTGTTTCGTACGTACCAATATAAAGCAGACTTGTATAAGCAGAGTTCTGAAAACACTGGTATTCTGCTGTATTCATCTCTTGTTTTGCATATGTGGAATAGTGATGTGTGTTAAAAAGCAATGTTTTGAATCAGTTATTCTTTTTTAAGTACTAATGTGGCATTGAAGATTTTGTATAAGGAAAAGCTATTATATTTAAATATTGTTGAAACACTAGGATGTACTTTTTTTTTCAATGAGAAACAAGTTTCATACAACTTCACAATTGTTTGTACTGTCAAGATCCTAGAAGGTGTCTGCTTGCTATGAAACCAATGTGGTGATATTTTGATTCTACTTAAATATGGCTTTTATTTTAGTAATTGTGTAAAAAATATAAATTGTAAAAATTAAGAGTACTTTCATTTACAAAGTAATAAATACCGACATTACAATAACTTTTTCTCTGGTTCTGATTGTGTATTACGATTCCATGACATACTTTAACAAGAGGTTGTAAAGTGTAAATAAAATGTCACTAATGCTAATGATAATTTATACTACAGTGAAACCTCTATTTATCATTTTTAACTTTTTTTTTACCCCAAATGTTTTACATAATATTTTACAAACTTTTGATGCACGGATATTATTTAGAATCATTAATTGAGAAAATGATATTTATTTGCTTTTTTTTTTACTACATTGCACTAAATAAAGAATAATACTGTTTCTAGAAAAACAATCTAGCATATCTTCATAGCTATACATAGGTGTCTTATCTTAGCAGCATGATCATGTTTGAAACAGGGCTACTTAATTGTAAGAGACAAATATCCCAAATTATCACTCAAAAACTGCTATGTAATGCTACAAAATGGAAATGAACATGCTTTAAGATTTTTTATTTTTTTAATGTAGTGCCAGATGCCAAACATTATATGGAGGAACTTTACAAAGAAGTTTCACTGCATTTTAACAATTACTGGAGTAATTTCATGGTTTTAAAGAATGGAAAAATATCACTTCTCTGGTATCACAACTAGAAGCACTTTAAAGTATGTGTGCATCGCACTCAAACAATGAATATCCTAATGTTTCAACAATGTTATTCAATAGCTCGCTATAGAACTCCTGTATCTCTCTATCCATATATACTCTAGCTCTCCTCTATACAAACAATTTAATAAAACATTATTTGAAAGAAGTTAATTCAAACCATTGTTTTTTAACATATGTTGCCTTTCAAGTTATATTAGAAGAGGCTTGAAAATCGCAAATGATCTTGTCTTTATAGAGCCTTAATGATTATATTGGCAATCCTTTTAGAGCTCTGCAGCATTCTGGCCTTTGAACTCATGTCTCCACAGTCGCTTGAAAAGAGAAAGGTTTGTTCAATATATATTACAAGTTGTCATTTTCTCCAGTTTCCTTTCCATGCCCCTGAATAATTCAAATGTTTCATTCTCTAGATTAGCTGTGTTATTTAATTTTAAACACTTGAAGACATTAGAATTACATGGTGCTAAAGAGTTTTATCTTTCAACTTACACTTACATCTTCTGTGAAAGTTGTTACTATTTATTGTGTATAATTATAATTAATTTAAACCATTTCTATACATTTTTAAATTACATCAAATACAATATTCAGTGAAAACATAGGAAATAGTATAATGGAGATTTGCAAAGGAGGTCATAAAGATTAGTAATAATCTAAACAAATGTATTTCAAAGCACTGTCATTGCATGATTAATGTAATATGGTCACAATAATTTAAAGATATAAAAAAAAAGTGATTCCTAAAGAAGATGCAAATAAAGAAAAATTTTCGTTTATGAGGAACATTTAGACAATTTTAATACACCAGTAAGTCCTACTAAGCTGAAGGTTCTCATCAAGAAACTGAAATAGGGGAGATAAGATTACTCTTTTTTCTACAATAGACATAACTCACAATTTGGAATTGTATTAAGAAATTGTAGTATGAAGAAATCAGGTTTTTGATGTACTTTTTTTTGGTATAACAACTTTACTGTGCTTGAAAATTTTACTGAGCTTTTGCATTTGCATCCTTGTATTCCAAACACAAACATCAAACCTGTTTTGTGTAAAAAATATTTTGTTGAGATATCTCACTGCCGCAACAAATGAGCTTTATGTAATGTGTTTGTTGTACTCATAGGTTATTCATTGAAATCATGATTGTGGGAGAAAATGTGTATTAATGACGTGGCGAGGCAATACACAAAAGTATTGTCTTTTTTTTTTTTTTTTTTTTTTTGGAAGTAAGGGAAATAAATGTAAAGGTGCAATTTACACACTAAAATATAGAAAATGCAAATTTTATGTTAATTGTTTATGTTATTTTATGATAACTGACCAGAAATTGCTCCTTCACAAGCTCTTTTAATTCTATTTCACATTTTAGAATATGTGTAGTTTTTGTATAAGAACTGAATCTTTAGTTTATTAGAGATTTTTTACAAATATTAATGGAATACCACTCTTTGCTTGTTTTCTTGGTCTGTCTTCTTTGAGAAAAATCCAAAAAGTGAAACGAACTGACTGCTATTTCCTCTGCTGCATTATGAAAGTGGTAAAGGAAAGCAAGATTATTCTTGTTGGAGGAACATAGTTTCAAAACATTGATATTTCAATAAGGAACTGTGTCTATGAATTGATGAAGTATTTATTTATCTAATTAAAATATTTGTAGTCATGTTTTTGCTGAAGTATACTTACTTTCACCAGTAATTTTATTCCAATCACTTTTAAAAGGATCTGTTACAAGTGTTTCAAAGACATGGTTGTGTAGTTTTGAAAGTTTAATCCTATGCTATGGACATCACAAAATTGTCCATGATATTCACAGCTTTAAAAGTTCAATGTTTTTACGAGGGAGCAGGCATTAGATTAGCAAGTTTTGTGAGAAGAGACACTTTGCATTACAGAAGCCTTTGATTCCCAATTTAAAGCATTTATATTATTAAAAATTGATAAAATACTAGTATTTATAATTTGTCTCTTTGTCTAAATCATTACCTTCATTATAAATTGTTTCCTAAAGTATTTGTCCTAAATATTATCAAGCAAAATAATACAGAATAACTAATTCAAATAATGATTTTAAAATGAGACAGCCATTATTACTTTTTTAAAATTTCAATTCTTTCTGCGGGAACACCAAGAAATAAAATATCTCCACAAGATGAAGCCCAAGTATTTAGTTTATAAAACGCCAAAAATTCATCCACATAGCTCTCATTTCAAGTGTTTTTCAAATTAATCTCAATATCTGTTAGAAGTTAGAGAAAGTTTAGATATTCTGTTGTTCAAATGGTGAAGAAAAAACCTCTCCTGCAACAGGGGTCTCTAATTTTGTATGCTTGTTATGTTTATATAATTATTGTGTATTATTGCTATACATGCATGCAGATATATTTTTGGTATATTATTACATAATTTTATGTAGTTACAATTGCAAAGAATAAAATCATGTTGATAAACAAAGACATTGGTTTCTGTAAATGGATATTTTTGTAGATATAAAAATTACGGTTTCAGGTCGTTAGGTCCACAGACAAAAGATCTAATACTCGTTAGGTCTAATGAACAGGACATCTATTACCAACCAGGTGTAATGCAACGTAAGGTCTACATGACAGAGGATCTAATACCAATAGAGGTCTACAATTAGAAGGTTCAATTAATAGGGTCAAATAGACATAAACAAGTCTACATTTTAACATTGTCAATATTAAATTTTCAAAATTTTCGAATGGTAGCAAATTACCAAAATTTTAAAGATAATGGTGATATTGACTTATACCTTCGGTCTTTGAGCTACAGACTGACTATTTAAACACCTGTACCATTTTACGTACACAATGTTACACGTACAATTTCAGACTATAACATACTGATGTAATGACATGTGAACCACATTTTGTACCGAATTTCTGTTAAGCGTAATAGATTAGAAATTCATGTCTGATAGACTGAAGTTTATTAGATATTTTTGACAATTACCCCAAATATTATTAGACACTTTTTAAAATTAGACCAAATTTTCATTAGATGTGTTTTTGTAGACCATCTGACATTAGACTGTAAAAATTAGATCTGTCATTAGACCTAATATCCCTGGACCTAATGACCTCTAACCAAAATTACAAACAATATTAATTTTTAAACGTAACATTCAGTCAGAACCTAATAATGCCTAAGACTTTTACGTAAAATGACAATATTTTAAAAAGGAATAAAATATATTGATATCCTAATATATTGGAAGGCCATAACTGAAAAGTGGTATATTATACAATAGTAAATTAAACCCATGTTTTGATTCACTGATTTTTATTTTAGAATGCCCTACATAAGAAAACTAGTGGTATTACAACAGCATTTTCTTTATCATTACATTACATTCCTGTAATACTATGTTGCAACTTGAATCGTACTAACTTACAGTAAAACTTCAATTGTGCATTTTTCAGGGGACCGAAGAGAAAAAAAATGTATAAGTGAGAAAAACTCATAACTGAAATTGATTATTATGAACAAAATAATAACTCAATATTTTTGCACTATCGTTTTACGAGTTTTCCCAATTCTTTAGCAGTATCTACTCATTTTTTAATTTTTTTTTGCCACTCTCCTTAACAACTTTGAAAACTTTTATGTTATCTAATATTGAACGGGTTTGCCTTTTCCTACCACTCTTTTTCGTTACAACGGACACGCAATGGGGGCCTGATGACCTTGTGCAACTCAGTTTCATTGCGGAAATGAAGGCAGTGCCCTGCGCGAGCTACGACTGGCGACGGCGACCCGTGGCTGGTTGCCTTGGTTTCAAGCTTAATTTTCCTGGAGATTCCGCGGGTCAAAGCGCGGTGTTCTACGTGGGCGACAAGACACGACTGCCACAGCCCCATAGCCTGGTGACACCCGCCGCGACCTCCGTCAAGCTGCAACCCCCACTTGTCAGAAATTAAATATTAACTAGCCTGTAATTTTGAAATACTTATGTACCAATTTTGTACCAAAATAAAATTTTTTGTACTCAACTATAAACCAATAAAAAACGATATTCAAAAGTGGGGGTGCTAGCTTGACGTCAACCTACAACCCCCACTTTTCAGAAATTCAAAATCACCTAGCCCATTGTTGTCTACTAATTATGAACTAATTTTGTTCCACAATCAAAAATTTTGTACTCACCTACAAACAATTAAAAAACGGTTGCAAAAGATACACTTTTTGCACATATTGACGAATTTTTTAAACCCCCTTGGAGTCACACTTCGAAGTTGAAATGTATACAGCGGTTTGCTACTACAGTGACCTTTCATGAGTATTTTTTTCAAAATTGTATTTCCCCCAAATAAATGAAATTATTTATTGTTGTACAAAATTAATAGGCAAATAGAAGATAATTATTGGCTAGTTGGAATTGAATTTATGACTAGTGTTGGTGGCTTGGCAGACACTTTTGGTTTATGCCGCACGCAATTTTTTCTCTTTTTCGATTGCAATATCTCCGTTGGGGGCCCAGATTTGCATTTCAACTTCGAAGTATGACTCCAAGGGAGTTTAAAAAAATCGCCAATATGTGCAAAAAGTGTATCTTTTGCAACCGTTTTTAATTGTTTATAGGTGAGTGAAAAAGGTTTAATTGTGGTACAAAATTAGTACATAATTAGTAGGCAACAATGGGCTAGGTGATTTTGAATTTCTGCAAAGTGGGTGTTGTAGGTTGACGTCATGCTAGCACCCCCACTTTTGAATGCCGTTTTTTATTGGTTTGTAGTTAAGTACAAATTGTTTTATTTTGGTACAAAATTAGTACATAATTAGTTCAAAATTTTAGGCTAGTTAATTTTCAATTTCTGACAAGTGGAGGTTGCAACTTGACGGAGGTCCCGCCGCACGGAATAGTGATCAGTAGGGCCCGGATAATTATGTAATTACATATTTCCGTATGTTAACTCTATCAAGTCAAAACAACAATATATTTACGTTTCATGTCGATTAGGGCCTAAAACCGATGACTTTTTAGTACATATATTTACATATTTTACCCGAAAGTACATATATTTACATATTTTTCACAAAAGTACATATTTTTAAATATTTCTTAATATTTTCGTTTTTCTGCATTCTTTTTGTATAATTCTTCATTTATCCTACATGTTTTTGATAAGAAATAACCAAGACAAACAATTCAGCATTGTCAAACAATTTTTCGGCAGTCTCCTCTCCAAATTGGCGCTTTTGCATTGCGTAAAAATGTTGATATTGCAGCACGCAGAATCCTACAAAAGGGCAAGGTGTTGCACTCCAAAGCTTCCAGTGTGTAGATTTCAGCGCGAGTAAAGCAGAGAACAAAATACTACTCAGAAATAAATTTTGTGTATGAAAATGGTACGTCTAGCAAGCGATAACTCGCGCCCACAACGTATTTTTCAGAGGTCTCTCTTGACCTTAATGCCCTTCGCCAAAAATTACACACACCAACGCAGCACAGAAAGCGCCATTGACAGTTTTCTTTCCCCGTTTGTAGCACTTGAGCCTAAACCCTTGTTTGTAAAGTATCTCTGTGAGGTGAAAATCTAAAGTAAAATCATGATGTGGCACTACAGCTTTTGGATAAGAAAAGGACAAAAAATAATTCACGGCGATTGGCTTAAACCTTGAGGTAACGCAGACTGGGAATTTGCCATAGGCAAAGTTTGGTTTATCTTTTCAGAGAAGTCAAGCAATCGCGTCTTGGGTAAGAACATTATTAAAGAAAGCTGAATTTGTGCTAAGAGTCAATTGATTAAATATCAACCAGCATTGTTTTTATTCCCTAATCCGTGAATAGCATTGAACAGTGACTTGTTGGGACAAAGTTTGAATATACACCAGTAACTTCGTGCGATGTGGAACACTTGGTCGGTACAAGACCTTCGAACAGATAATAGGAAAAATTTCCCCCTATAGAATATTTGAGTAAACTCCTTGCATGCTTGCGGATGAGCCGTTCCGTCTCTCACGGGTAGACTACTTCCTGTGCACTAGTGGAGACAAACGAAGTGTCATTCGACGCGTCTCGGCGTCCTAATAGGGAACTGATCATTTGTTTTCAGAAATGGCTATAAAATTCTAAGAAATTTCCAAAAACGTGTTTTTTTCGTGTTTTGGCGCTGTGATCTTGGTAAGTATGCCAGGAACTAAACGCCACCTAACTAGATGTAGGTGGTGTTGATTAAACTCCAGTACAATACCGACGAAGAGAAAGACAGAGAAACGAGGACAACGAAGAAGAAGATGACGAAGACAAAGAAAACGACGACAAAGAAGGAGACGACGTAGAAGAAGAAGAAGGAGGAGACGACGAAGAAGAAGGAGACGATAAAGAAGAAGGAGGAGACGACGACGAAAAAGGAGGAGACGACGACAAAAAAGGAGGAGACGACGACGAAAAAGGAGGAGACGACGACGAAAAAGGAGGAGACGACGACGGAAAAGGAGGAGACGATGACGAAAAAGGAGGAGACGACGACGAAAAAGGAGGAGACGACGACGAAAAAGGAGGAGACGACGACGAAAAAGGAGGAGACGACGACGAAGAAGAAGGAGGAGGAGACGACAAAGAAGAAAAAGAAGGAGGAGATGACGAAGAAAGAAACGACGACGAAGAAGAAGACGACAAAGAAGATGAAGACGAAAAAAGACTAAAAAAAAACAAGTCACACAACCGAAAGTAATTTAAAGCGTCAGTGACGTCACATTCAGCTATTTTCTAAGAATTTGAAACAAATATTTGTTTCTCATTTTTTACGGAGACCGTTGTAAGTAACAGAATTGTGAGTAGAATTATGTTTTAATTTTGTTCTTTACGAGTATATTAAGTCTACACAGATCAACATTTGAGCAAAAGTATTTTATTAAAACGAATTGATATAATAATTAAAGTGTTACATATTTCTTACTTTTTAGTACATATTTCTATACATTTTAATACATATATATGTACATATTTTCCTAATTTTTAGTACATAATTATCCGGGCCGTAGTGATCAGTTTCATTAGCTGAGATTAGCTGCTTGTGCCGTGCCGCAACCGAAAATATCTCATATGTTATTACTGCGAGCAAACGGGCCTTCGGAGAATGTGACAGTCATTGCACTAACTTTCTCACTTATTGGTCATCTACGTCGTTACTCTCTCCCGGGGACGACTTGGACGTTCCCTCGGACCTGGCCGTCGCCTCCTCAGAGCTCCCCAATGCATCCGACGAAATTTTTCGAAGTTCCGCTGCCGGAGGTGGCCTCGGAGCCGACTTTGGGCTACCGTCCCGCGGGCTCGCGCGGTCTTGGACCCTCAGCTAGGCCGAGTCGAGCTACCATACAACAAGTTTCATTAACGGGAAGTCGCCTCAAGAGGCCGAGAGGTCGCTCCGCTGGAGCGCTCTGGAGCGTGCAGACTCGAGTAACATACAAGTTCCGGGGCTCTCGGCGCAGGTCGCTCCCCGCCTTACCGGGATCATTTGAATGTAATACGGTCTTAAAAGGACTTTTATAATGGACGTATAAGTGTGAAAAACGTATATACATAAAACGCATAACTGAAATAATTTAGCATGGGAATTGTATCCAGGACTTACCAAAAGACACACATAAACGGGGAAAACATATGGGTGAGAAACATGTAAAAGGAGTTTCACTGAAATTCTTTGGACGTCTCTTGGAAAACTCCCATCAACAAAAGAAGCACAGGAGATTCAAATTTGTAATTTTCAGACTTTAAGGAGTTTGAATGGCAATTGAAGTTATACCATATTTAATAGCTCATCTTGCCCTATTTGAGGGAACATTTTAAAGAAAATATGTATTATAGCCTATTGTAAGAATAATATTCCATCCTTGGTTGGCCATGATGAAGACCTCTGACCTACCAGATTCTTTTACCAATTACCCTCCTATTATCTAGAATGAGTTACAAAAGCACATACTACTGGTAAAGGTTAAGTAATATTATTATATTGCACCTGATCATACCAACACATCAGCCACCTCCCGAAAAATGCTAGAAACAATCTATCTCAAAATTCCTAATATTTTGAAAAAGTTTATATGAAATGATTCAAAGTTTTAGTCTTAGAAAATATGTTAAGAAAGAAATCGAACTTCAACAATAAATGTAACTTCATTATTTGTGCACGTCTTCTGAATTTCAGTGGGAAATATAGTTATTCAAATTATCGTTTTTCATATTATTGCGGCAAAAAGTATTATTCTTTCATGAAGAACATGAGGGTTCAGGGCAGGAATTTATAGCTAATTTACCTTTGAAAATATATTTTACTATATAGGAGCGAATATTTTGTCAACAAAACTCGAAAAAAACCTCTCTTTTCTGTATTCAAAATTCGACTAGAATATGGTTTAGGATAGAGACCACAGAATTATGAAAACGTGCACAAAATTTACTTCTCCCCATAGCTCGTCACATGCAGTTTTTAATTGTTTTTGACGTAAATAAATAAACATTAAAAGTGTAGTACACATTTGAAAAGAAAATTGAACTTTGTCACTTCGTAGTAACTCAAACTTTCACTAAAACAACTAGTATTTTCAAAAACATTTATGAGATATAAATTAAAGCTATTACACTGAGGAATGGAATGCATTATTTTATTTTTGTAAAATATATAAATATTGAACTTGAAGATCAGGTTCAAAAGGATATGAACTTCAAAAATTTTTTAAATTTCAAACTTTTTAATTAAAATTGAACTTCCGCTACACTATTAACCTATTGCTCTATTTGAACTTGCTAAGCACTATTGCTCTATTTGAACAAAAATTTTGAAGCCATTTGAGATAAATCTTCTTTACATATTTTTTAAATGGTTACTATTTCACTCAAAATTATACGAAAACCACTCATTTTGAAAATGAATTTCATTAAGAATAAGTCTCTTAAAAATTGCAGTTGTAATTGCAGGTAAGAGTGCAAAAATTTGTCAGCTTTTGCAAATTTTGTTAATTTAAGATTTCATTGAAAATTGGACCAGCACAATTTTGATAAGCATGAACTTCTCTATTTGTGCAAAAAACTTAAAGCAGAAGTTTGTTGGTGGTAGGGTGGGGCACCTCTCACACAATTCTGAAAATGATGTTAGTTCTTCATGTACAGTCCCCCCTAAATAATATAAGGAAACTGAGACTATATTTCTTATATGAGAAAGTAAATCTAGCTAATGAGCTTCCAGACACCCTATAGCGTTCTCTAAAGACTTGTAATTTCCAAACCCATCTGATATCTCCACAAATATGTCCAATGCTCAGGAATAAAGAAAACAAACAGCAGCATAGCTTAAAAGTCAGTACTAGTGATGGTACCAACAGCATGCAACTCACTGTTAGCTGCTTGCAATGAAATGGTTAAAATGTTGGAAGCCCAATTCTCAAATAAAGAGATTCGAGGCTTTAATTTTAAATAAATTAAAAGTATTTTGGATAAAAATTTACAAAGCTATTGCCATTTGAAAAGTGTTAATTTCTATGGTTTTAATGTAAAATTAGTCAAATTTCGACTAATTTGTCATAATGTATGAGTTGAGTAATGTCAACTATGCAAAATATCACAGCTCATGTATAAACTATGCAGAGTGCTACTAAGTTTTCACCTTTAAGGGCCTTTCATTTTCACCCTAGGAAAACAAGTAAGGACACAATAGCTGTATATAAGAAATACTAGAGTTCAGCAACAAAATATCCATGGAACCTGTGATTTTTTTGACACACATACCAGAATTTGGAAATCCAATGACTTTGACCTTTCTGACACTGAGCTACTTCGCTGTACCACTCAAATCACAGAGCAACATTGAACTTGATGAGTTTGAGAGATCAGAAGATCAATGGCATATGACAGACTTCAAGCCCTCAAACACAGGATGATACTTGCTCTGCTATCCAGGTTGGGCTGCTCAAAGTTAAGGTTTTTGTTACTCGGGATAGGCACAACCTGGCATGTAGCCAATAATGGTATACCATCTAGAAGTCAATCCACTTTAGCAGAAGTAAATCCTTTATCCCCCAAAGACAGAATGCAAATTTTGCAGGAACAAGATGCATCAATTTCTGGGATTCATTAAGCACGTAGGAGGAGACAAAACTTTAATGTGATGTGCACACTGGCTCTGCATGTCAAACACTTCCGGGCTACACTGGCACTGGTTGTAGATGATGTTTTGCTATTTATGAAGGTGGCTCCACACATTCGTTATTTGGCAAACAGTGAGCAACCGCTCGCCAAATTCTGAGTAGTGTGGATGAGTTGCTTGCTATCTGCTGAATGATGAACATTTGTCACTTGCCCTATCCACTGTGTCGATCTTTAGGACACATCAAAGGAAGAGCGAACGCTTGCCGAACACATCATCTTGTCAGGATTGGGCGAGCAGTAGCTTGCTGCTTGGCAAATGCCAAATGTGTGAAAGAGAGAATCAGATTTGGGGTTTAAATGTGGTTGCTGCATTGGTTGTAACCAGTTTCTTTTTATTTCAATATTCATTTAACATTCTTAAAGTTACTATATAATAGCATCAGAAGAAAATTAATCTCAAATTTTCATCAACCAATTCATAAACCTTTGTATAATAAATATACACATTCAGATTTTAATAGAGATGGTTTTATTTACTTTTTGAGAACTTCAAAAATGACAATTTCACAAAATGTCATCAGAACAATTTGAAACAGGATAAAGCACAACAGAAGCTTGACCATGTTTTAAAGTCCATCAACTGCTATAATTTAAATAAGTCTTTCTGGAATTACCTCTCCTCTGAATGTGAAATAGAGCCAAGCTTCTGCAGAATGAGTGATGATACATCTCAGCTACATAAATATCACTTTCATAAAAATTATGCTTATTTCTCAACATTATTTAAATGTATAACAAAAGGCACTCTGACACAACTGATTTTATCTCAGTTTTGCAGCACAAACATAGAACATTCAGAATAAAAAAGAAAAAAGCACTTGCACACTCATATTCACACATTCAATAAATACTTGTTCTGCATTACATTTTAAAAATTCAAAAGAACTTTCTATACAATATGCATTAATTGTAGTTGAAACAGCTGTCTTACTTACTGCCTTTTAATTGTAGTTAAAATGCACCATCTACATAAATTCTAAATAGATGGAGCATAGAAACTAAATTTTGAGCATTATTTTAAGGCCATCTTTTCTAGGCACATTTGTTATCAACAATACATACATAGTACCACATTACATAAATAAGGATAAATAATACAGTGTTATGTATACAAAATATAAATTTAAGAAATGTGCAAGTATGTGCATCAAGTATAAAAAGTGAGATTCTTAACAAAGCATTTCCCTATAATATTTCAAAGTAATCTTGTATTATGAAAAAATTCATTGCTAAAATCAACTATTGATCAGCCTTGGGTAAGTTATGTACTGAAATAGTGATGCACCAATTTATGTTCACCAAACACTCGACATCTTATACAAACTATCTTTGGAAGTTTCTTTTTAATACTAATACAAAAATAAAATTACTATAATCAAATAGCAGTTAAGGTACTTTTCTCTTCCTCTGTTAGTCCAGGGTGCCAAACATCAACAATGAGAACCAGTCTGGTTGTTGAACCATTGTGCCATACTTCATGTTCATAGCTGTCATCGAAAACTATAAACCTTCCTTCCTCCCAGCTCCTGTTAATTAAAAGAGTCAAAACAATTTGTTTTACAATTCAGATAATACAATTTCACTGTTTGTAACCTCAAATTGTGAGTTCAGTTTTGAATATTACTAGTATATATTTGATGTTTTTAACAGTTATTTTTTATTTGGTCCCACAAAGTAAAGAAGTTAATTAGAAGAGTTCTTGAAACTGATGACAACATAAAAGTTTTGTCAAGAAAATACTTGGAAACATGAAAATGTGGGTTTTCATCATGAATGAATGAAAGCTGTGAAAATGGATTGTCACAGCAATGCATATATTTGATCCCACTGGGATAAGAGTTCACATCCCTCTTTTATCCACATAAATGCTCTTTCAAATGAATCAGACATTGCATTCATGACATGAAACCTCCAACATAACCACAAGCATACAGACACTAGCCACAGTTTTAGAAGATTCAAATTGTTGTGAGTAATGAATAAACAATAATTCTGTTTTGTTCATCTTTACATTTCTTGCCAATTCTTCCATCTGTGTGATTCAATCTTTAGAAGTCTCACGGCAGTAAGTTTTAACAAGTCAAATATAAGCTTGTTCATTACGTGTTAAATTGAGGTTTTGAGTGCAATAATTTTGATTGAGATTGAGATTTTGTGTGCAGCTACTAAGGGAAAAATAACTTTAATCCTGTGTTAGTCATGCCAGACTTTGGAGAATCCCACTATTATCATATAAAGTTTCAACAAAGGGTTATGTATTTGTCTTCACCGTCAACAAAGTACTGTATCTTTGAACGAAAGGTCGGCTCTTAATTCTTGGGTCTTTTTTCACAGCAGAACAAACATTTTTGCAGAATCCTTTATACAGTGAAGAATGTTCCAATAATAAGGGTTGAAATATTGGCAGACCCAGGGCAATCATGGGAGTCATATGCTCCATTCCTCTAGACCTCCTGTACTTGTGTTATTTATGGAATAAACTTACGTTTGTTATCTTGTTTCTTCAATTATAATGGATTTCTGAGCACAGTTGACCAGACAATGTTTGTGACTATACATACTTTACCCGAGTTTTTTATAACAATGACAATATTTTATTAAAATATTAACTGATTGTTTATGATGTTTTCACCAAATCTCAACAACAGATTTTTGAAAAAGACCCCAACTAGAGTCAAAATATCAAAAAAGAAATAAATTGTTTAATGTAAAATGTAAAAAAAGAAAAAAAATAGTGTTTTTATTAAGGTCAAAAATCCATTATTTTTGTTATTTAACTTGTCTTATTAAAAACATTTACCACATTTCAATTACGAATAGACCTTTCTTAAAACTTCAAGTTAACTATTAAAAGATGATTGAAGTAATTTTGAACATTTTTGTACGTGCACATGTGAGGTTTGAATTGAAATTAACTACCCTCCCAAAAAAACTTTCTGGAACTGCCCCTAGTAAAACATCCTTTCAGCCAAGTATACAGGATTTCCATAATGACAAAGCCAAACTTGTGGACTCTGGCTGTAGAAGTCTCCGATTGTAACTGGGTTCAGGATTTAACATTTGCATAAACAGAAAGTTTTAATTTCCATAATTTCTTTGAGAAAATTTACAAATAAACAACAATGTTCATAATAATAATAATAATAATAATAATAATAATAATAATAATAATAATAATAATAATAATCAGTCCCAAATTTTGAGTTATATTTTTTAGAATTAAAAAATTGTTAAACATTTAAAACATTCTTATAACACACACATCAATAAATTTTATTACACTTCGTCATTTTGTTTTATAAAATAAGTGTAACATGTATGTGCAATGCACGAGTAATAAACTTTATTGACTGTGTTACAAAAAGGGTTTTGGGTGTTTTAACAATTTTAAAAATATTATTATTTTTATTATTATAATTATTATTGCTATTATTAATAGATGCATTTAGACAGTCTAACATAAACAACATTCCTTCAGGGCTAATTCTGACAAGAATAATACAAAATTTAAATGTTTTCATTTACAACCCTTATAGAAATGTTAATAATTTAACTCAATGCCCAAATTAATTTTACTGCATGTCGGCATGCGTGCACATTAATAATGTGCCCATGTGCACAAGAATATCTTGGGAACTATCGGTTAGTATCAATTTGCAACTTTTATCACTGAATAATTGTTGCAAAATGAGACCGCAAGATGCTCCAACAAGTCAAACCTCAATTTTTCTATAGAAAGTAGTAAAATTGCTGATATTATCAACTTTGGAGTGGATAAATCTTACTTTACACTGCCTCTCCCTCCAATATAACCACAAGTTCATAGTAGATTCATTTGCACATTATTAGAAGAAGGTTCAAATTGTTGCAAGTTATAAATATACTGTTCAAAGTTATGAATATATACAGGAGTCTACAATTCTCATGCACTCTCAGCTACATCAAATCTAGCTTTCAAATTCAAACACTTGCTTAGTTTAAGATGTTAATATCCATCGAGGATAAAAAATTCACAAATTTGGGCAAAGGAAACAAAGAGTTACCCAGAAATGTGTGCTCTCAAATGAAAATGCTGGGCATTAACGGACAACTTCCTATAAGGAAGTTTAATAATCACTGTTAAAAATTCTAATAAATATGATTATTTGAATGAACCTAAAAACAAATCATGTCATCAGAAGCTTAAAAATAAATATCATATCAAAACAGAATGCATACCTAGTTTCTTCAGCAACACGAATAAAAGTATTCTGGGGAACTACAAGCCCAAGATGAGCACGTAAACGACAATTTGTGGGACCGCAGTGAGGCCAGACATGTGTGCCTGGATGCATCACACTGAACTTCACTTGACCCCTCTTGCAGTATCGAGCAGCTGGAAACCTTTCAATGAGACTGCACGTCACTGGAGCTACATTGCAGTTTGCAACAATCTTACGACCTACAGCAAACAAAGACCAATTATGATGAAAATTGTTATGACAAATACACGTACCTGATTTAATATTAAGCAGGAAAATAAAATGCACCGCACATCTAAATCAAGTAAAAAGCAAACAAAGCACGCATTTTGTTTGTCACATGAAAGGATATGGACTATATATTTTAACATTTAATTCAACCAATAAAAAAGGTACCCAGATAGGTTTTTACACTCCTTAGCATTTTATACATACTTCAAAATACTTGAAAAGTCTTTTTAATATCCATCCGTTCTATTCAGGTCCACCTTGAGTTTTTATGTACTATATTTTTGAGGTGTTCACTTAGTCTTTGCACACAAGAATTCAGTACAACATGCTTTGGCAATTTAGGCAAATGACATTTCAGAATTTAAAGAGAAGAACACAAGAAATAATTTCAAGAGAAGAACATAAAATTTAGATGAACAGATTACAAGAATGCAAGGGAGCAAATCAAAAAACCAAAACAACAACACATAAAGCATTAGAAGCAGCAGCTGAAGATCTCATAAAAAATTGCAAAATCATACAATATAAAACAGAAAAATTTTAGACGCATTTAAATTACAGTTCATAGGAGTAAACCATGCTTATTGCTTTCTTCTAGGAAGTGACATTTACTTCATGAGAGGGAAACAGTTTTTTAAATGATATTGGGGTCAAGAGAATATGCTTTTGTATATACAGATTTGCAGTAAGAAAGATAAATAATACTTATTTTTACAATGAATTTTCCCCAGCATTAACAACTGAAGATTATACCTCTCATTAAATTATTTATTTTTAAAAATGTAGAACAATCATTTTTCTGATAAATATGAAATTTTGGTCCTAATTTTCCATTCACTCGCACACCTTTCTAAAAGACCCAAACACAGCACAACCTAAGTTTTGCATCCCTTCCCAATGAATAATAATAATTTAAAAATTTGAGGGCACATTGAAAACAAGTTCCTCTTATTTTCTTCCTAAATACAATTCTCTTTTGAAAGCATTTTCAAATTGTTTAATATTATTTTGAGTGAAATGATGGAGAACTGAAGATTTTCTAATTTATTCTGTTCTTTTAGTTAAGAGTCTTCCCAAAATTATGAATTGATGCAAAGCAAAAATATAAAAGTTTTCTCCCTTAAAGTTGATTTAAAGCATTTTGCCTAAATATTCTATAGATAAGAAGGTATCTATCCTAGCTTCTCTTATTGTACAGCTTATTGATATTTTTGCCCCTGTTAAAACTGACTTTTTTCTTGTCCCTACAAATCATTCTGTGAAAAACTTTGTAAATTTATTAAACTTAATTTTTAATCTTTCTTCAGTGTTTCTAGATGTATTATGTTAAATTTTCTGTAACCTTCTTGATGTATATGTTTAGCATTACTTCAGTGTTTCCTGTTATGTTATATTGCCTCATATTATCTGCTATACACTTACAATTATATTTTACTTATGTAACTTTTTCAATTTCTAATCCTCATGTACTTACATTTATGCTTTTTTTCAACTTATTCTTATTCTCTTTTGATTTTATGTTTATGATCTGTATTTTTCTTGTGGTTAGTCTGAAAAGCAGTAATTTAATTACTGAGACTCGCCGTTGTACTTTTTTGTGCAATAAAGTAATATTATTATTATTATTAATTAAAGAGAATTAGACAGGGTGATTTAATTATCTGCTCACTGGCAAAAAAATTCATGAGTTGCAGAATTGTTAGAAATTATTTACAAAATCTTAAATTTAAAATTCTCATTTCCAAGGAAATCCTCCTTTCTAACTCTTCTCAAGTTACAGACTAACAGTTTCTTGGATTAACATAAATTACAATAAAACTTTTTTTCTTTACTTAAAATAATTACAAGACACGATTAAGGATTACGTTGCAAGGGATGTTTAAAGTTAAATTCAATTTTACTAGCCCAGGTATTTATTTATCATATTCTCTACTCAGACAGGAAAAGGAATGAATTCTGACTATAGAATATCCCTGGTCTGGCTTATGCCAAACAGCACAAATTTACCTTATTACTTTCCATGCTACTCACCCTATGCTGCCTTGCCTGAACCCACTCCTGCCCACCTTGCCCTGCTACATTTACTACGATCACTGTTGCTATCATCCTGAATATTTTATACAAATTCAGATGTGCATGGAAACACACATTGTAAAATACACCTTCCAACTTCACTGAACTACACAATCCAACACTGCAACAAAAGTGCTGTCTGATGTGTTGAGATTCAGTAGTTCATGCAGGAAAAGGAGGTTTACATAACACACTTTAAAAAAATAATCCACATGATTTAATGTTGCAAAGAGTTGGAGATTAAAAAAAAAGTTTTAAGAACAAAAATTAAGCTTAAAAGTTATATAAAAATCATTTATATAGATGGCTTACTAATAAATATACTAAGGAATTAAAAACTAGTGATTTTACTTTGAAAAATAAGTTTAAGTGGCAAATGTGGAAAAAGTTTAAAAATGTCTTTCAGCATACTTTATAATTACAAAAATACTATCTTATTTTATTCTCCATAGATGGAGTTCACATAGTTTTTATTAAAACAATTTTCTGAAGCCAATGCCAGCAAAACACTGGCAAAAATATGCTTGTCTCACCATGCTGCTCTTCAGTTTGCTGGCCTAACAATCAAATTTTGTAGTGTGGTACCTACTATATGCAAACATATGTAAAGTCTGCATCTCCTTTACAGAAATCAAAAATGCCTGAACAAAGCAGAAACACAATGCAAAAAGTGCTCAGAACTGCACTGGGAAGTAACATTTCTTCAATAGACAAACTTGAAAAGGAGGTTTAAACTGCTATTCAGATTTAAACATTACCAAAAGACACGACACAGTATTGACAGATATTTTCTGTATCTGAGTTTGCATCTGCCAATGTTATTGTCCAATCAATATTAGACACATCAATCTTAAAACACAATTACACCACCATATTGTAGTTGTAAATATACATTATTTTTTAATATATACAGGTGAATTATCTTACCCCGAGCAAAAAGTTCTAATTGTTTCCACTGGCCAAAATCCTTAAGATTTTCAGATTCATCCTTATACAATGTCAAGCTAGTATTATACAAAGCATTCAGCCCTTCTTTCTGAATAGTTTTCCAATTGCTCAACAACATCCTGATAAGAAACAAGCTCCAAATGTATTAAATAAATATACAAATGATACAAATTTTCATGCAAATATGAAAAACAATTACTTGAAGTTCGAGGCATAAGTGGTCTCTTCAAGAGTCCACCATGGCTGACCATGAAGTCTGTCCACATTGTACAAGGAACGTTGGTATTTTGACAAAAATAATCCTTCCTTCACTCCTAACTCATGGACCTAAAAATGTGATTTATTAATTACAAACAAAACATGAACTCAAGTCAAAAAATATATGCCTGCTTGTGCTTAAATATGTATCCCCCCCCATGCATCCACAATTCTACAGGCTAATTAATAAATTTTAAGTGTTTCTTAAGTCTTCAAAGGTAAAATATAATATACGTATTTAAATAAATCAACTTAATTTTCATGTTGAAGAGAGGGGGAAAAAAAGGGGAAGAAAGGAAAAATGAAAAATCTATTGGTGTTCAACAGCACACACTTTCTCACATTACTGGTAACGGCTACATACTATTGAAATATTGCAATTTCAGCACTACTAACACCTCAGCTATTACTTAACATTCTCAATTCCATCAATTCAAATAAAGCCCTTGTGACGCATATCTGCATTTATTTAGATACTCAGGAGCAGCAATCATTTCTTACTTTTAAAAATGAAACAAAGAGGAATAAATTTGACTGTAACAGTATTCACAGCAAATTGTACAGAAGCGAGCAATGCACTGTTGTCAGCGCAGCACTGTCAAAACTATGTGCAATTTCTTTGGCATACATGCTTGGCGAATATTTTCTCATCAATTCTTGACAAAAACACTTATTTCCTTCTGTTCTACTTATTTATGGGGATTTCTACTTATTTATGGGTTAGTCATAGTATATCATACACAGTTGATATAAAACAAACTCTAATACTAATAAACTAATTAAATTACTACTGTTCCATGATTTGTAATATTAAGTCAATTTATTACCACCTTATTATACATTGACACTGCCTTAAACAAAGTGCAGGAAAATAAAATTTTAAAGTTTACAGTAATGTGATTCAGTGTTTTTATTTCAAACATTTTTATAAACTAGTTTCTGAGGCCAAACTCCTCTAACATAATAAACATTTAAAATAGTAAAATGAATCCTTTAATGTTCTATAGCCAAGAAACAATGTGTTTATTATGTAAAACTATAAAATAAATCCTTAAGTTTTGGAAACCCTTGTTTAATTTTCAACTCACAAAATATTTATCCAAAAAGCAAAAATCAATTTTATAAAAAAAACGATAATTAATGTTCTACTATTTTGCTTTACACTAGGTAAAATTTTGAAAGACTAAAATGGATTGTATTGCTGGTGAAATGCTGAAATGTGTATAGATAAGTGACCATTCGTTCAGTGAAAATATTTATGTTCTATACCTCACAACATGGACAAAAAACATGGATTATCAAATAGGTTTCAAATCATTTCTAAGAGGCTAATTTGGAAATGTATAACACAAGCTCCCCTGTAAATAAAACTGCTTTATCTTATCGCCACCACCAAGTCACTGTTCAACAACGAACTTTTCAAATATCCATTGCGGCATTGTCGCGCAAATCTCAATTAAGGTTCGCAGATCCCTTGAAATAAAATACATCAATATATTGAGAATACAAATTGTAGAATAGAGTTAAAATATAAATAATAATGGCATTTTAAATAGTAAATTACAATTAAAATTAAATTAATTATTTCTCATATCCTTTGGATTCATTCTTGTTCTCGGAGGATTTTTCTCGTGGTCCGTAGTTGGCGGGACACTTTTAAATATTTCATTAATTTCAAGCAGAAATTTCACGAAAACTACTTTCAAACAAACATACATGACCTTTTTTTAATGAGCTGATTTTTCGAACAGACTTTGTTTACAATGGAAATCTCCATCTTCCATTTTTTGTAGTTTCCAAATGTTAAGTTTTTGCCATTATTGAAACTACAGAGTGTTCAATGAAAATGATACTTGCGCCATTCTTCTACACGTCTCTTCTTCTATGGGGGGGGATTGTTTTTTGAGAAAATATTTTTTTAAATCGCCTTAATTTCAAGTGCAAATTACGCAACACTACTTGTTTTTTCAAAAAATTGTACATGACCTTCATTTAGAGAACTGATCTTTTTCAATAGACTTTGTCTGAGGCAAAAATCTCCATCTTCAATTTTGTAGTGAAATGTTAACTTTTTGCAATTTTCAATAAAGTAAGCATACTTGAAAATGGGACTAGCACCATATTTTTCACAGTCCCTTATCACATTTTATTTATTTATTTATACAAATGGTAACAGAAAAACTGATGTAGCTGCAATCAAGATATTTCAACAAGTTTGAATTAATTTATAGTGAAATAAATGTTGAAGATTTATAATTTAAAATCACACAGGCAAGAATAAAGTCTTTTAAATTTGGAAACACTGATGGCTGAGACGAGCTCTTGTGAAAGGTTATTAACTAAACGATTCACGAGGATGTTTGGTAGCTATGTGTTTGAATTTAGCCTTTAGCCTCATTGTGTCCTCTACGGTTGCGGGCTATATAAAGTTAAATCAAAAAGTTTGGAGTCTTTCTTTTAGAAAAATATGAAAATGTCCTTGAGACTTTATGTAAAGTATGTCCAAAAAATGAAAACATTGGTTTCAAATTGAAGGGGCAACATCAGCCAGATTGATTGGAGAGTATCAATTTTGGAGATAATCCTCCTTTTGGTTTAGCCACTTGCATTGTTCACAAACTGACAGTCAGACATTTAGATATCAAACCATTTATCAGTATCAAGGACCCACAAAACTTGGATTTTGAACACTGATTCTTTCATCCTTGGGAGAAATACCAAAAAGTGATCTCTTAAGAATTACATTTAAATTATAAAAAGAATACCAAAAACGTGTGGTCGTAACTCTTCTTGTTGGATATTCTTTCAAGCCGCAGCCACTACCACCATAGAATATGCAATATGGTACCCTACGATTTCACATAATCACATTTATCTGTTATCACAGCACATTACTGAGATATGTGGTTTGCATGGCTAGTGTTAGATTGAGAGATAAGATAAATTTCTTACAATAATCTGCCCAGATCTGCTAACAAATCATCAGTTCCCTGCTGGAGACAGAGATGCATCATTGTTTTGATTGGTGGATGGGAAGAGGTCTATAACCATTAGTGAGTGGCAGATGGACACACGGACAGAGATTATTCGAGAACTATATAATGATTAAAAACTTAAATTCATGATTGTGCAATTTACAGAGCATGTGCTCAGGAATGGTGCACGGGACAAGCTCAGTGTGCTAATGACTGCTAATGACATCAACTACTGATATAATTAATAATATAAGGATCATTCCATGTCAAATCAGCCGAAATCTCCCGACCATCATCCGATTCAACTGAAATTTTTAAATTGTTTTCGAATGATGAAACAACACTGAATATTGACTTTTTGGCATTAAATTTTACTTCCTTTTGAAAATTTTGAAATGTGATATTCTGCACGAGTTTCAGAGGGTATTATCTAAAAACCTAGTAAAACGTCTTCAAATTTGATTTTACTTGGCAACTTGCTTTATATTTCTAATGAGTACATCCCACCCTAAAGGTTGGAGATGATAAACCTAATTATAATGGCATTAAAAAGGCCATATTAAGGCCAAGTTAAGTAATTACGAATTTTTGACTTCTTGGCTGCCCCGGTGACGCAGTGTCGTTGGCTGAGAGGCCAACATTTCGCCTGTCATGTCGCAGGCTTCCTCAGGGCAGTGAGGAAGGTCACTGCCCTGAGGAAGCCTGCGACATAACATGCGAAACGTCGGCCTCTCAGCCAACAATGTGGCGTCACCCTGACAGCCAAGAAGTCAGGGACTCAAGCTGTGGAAGCTTACATGTACATAAATTACGAATTTTTTTCAAAATTCATTTTCTCAAATACTACATCTAGGATTTTTTTTTGTCATCAAATTGAAGCAGAGGCATTGAAGTTTAAAGTAGTTAAAGAATCTTGATGGTAAATGGGAATTTACCAAAGTTATTACCTGTTCAAGTTACATTAATAGGAATAAGAAGATGGTCAGGAGATTTTGGCTGATTTGACATGGAATGACCCATAATAAATAATATTAATGAATAAAATAAATGCTCAAAAATATATTTTTCTATTGAAAAAAAAATAAATAAATAAATAAAATAAAATAAAAAGAGTCTATCTTAGTGTTTGTTGAAAAGCATAAGTACATGCATCAGCATATCAAGACAAGGCATTAGATACCTTCATAGCTTCCTCCTTACGCCCCAGTCTCATGAGTGCATCTCCCAACTGAAAGAAAAATCTTCCATCAATAGTTCCTGTTTCCCTGCTGCGAATGCCTTTTTCCAGATATTGTACTGCACCTGCCATATCATTTTCAGCAGTTTTTAGAATAAAGCCATAATGAACTTGTGCAAATCCATTGTTAGGCCACTTCTTTAATGTTTCTTGTAGCAATTGTTTTGCTTCATTTACCCTGTGAACAAGAAAATGGAAGTTAGAGAGTTAATTTTTTTTCTATTCAAGAAAGTGTCAATCTGCTTTACCTGTTTATAATGAGATAAGTCACTGCCAATTGATTTGAATGAGTGGGTACATCAGGAAAGCGTGCCATTAAAGACTTATGAACTGGTACAGCTTTCAGGTGCTGTCCTAAACATGCCAAATGTAATAATCTGAGAGAAATTCTTGCATGAATGCAATATAATACATTAAACAGTGTCTTGGGAGAATCAATGCTACAAAATTCAAATATTATTCTCAAATTGAATGCTAGTTTACTATACCATCTAAGAAATATGACAGCAAAATCATTTGAATTGATATTTGTTAAAAGGTCATCAATCAGAAAACCAAATTATAAGGAAAATAAAACCTATTTAAAATTAAAACTGTATAATGAATGGTGATTTTTTTGTTATGGTATTATTCTACATATTTATAATGATCCGTGTCAGTAAATAACAATGTTCTTAGATTAGATTTTCTGATTTTTTTTAAAATTTCAAATATTGTTCGCTGACATTTTAACAAATACTGGAATAAATTGTTGTATTTTTACTTTGTAATTTATATTAAAACCTAGAGTTTTGTCAAGGAATAGAAAAAGTTATTTCATATCTACGTAAGCATTCATAACATATTACAAACATATTTATCAAAAATGTAGCTGTTAAGTACACAGACTAACAAAATCCTTTCTGCTTTACCTTGAATTCCCTTTATTATTGTTCATAAATCACCAAAGATTTTGAAGTAACTGGTGACTGTAGAACATTCTCGTAAACCCTGCAGGTAGTATGTACTGTCTGATTTTCTCTACGACTATCTTCTTTAAACTTTTGATAGGAATCTGAAGGATAAGCTGGATGCTGAGATGGCCCCTTTGTTTTCCTTCTGGACAGAAATGTAGCTTCACTATCTGTGTACGTGTTCTTAAGCTCTTTTGAGAATGTCGATATAACGAATATCCGTTTTCCATTTTATTGTGGTGGTAAGTCAATGATCCTTCACGCAAACCTAAATCTGTAACCGATTTGCCTTTGCCAATAGTTTTTATTATACAATATCGTATACTTTAATATCAATTCTTGCCAAAAACGCTTGTTGCTACATGTATTCATAATTCAATTTAAATGTAGTCAAGTTAGAACAGACATCCCAGAGCTCAAGAAACCATGCACATATTGCACTTTCCCCCACAGTACTTCACTCAGTTTTTAATTGTTTTTTATGTTAAATAAATGAACAAAATATAAGTAAAGACGTGTCTGACCAAGAATGAATATATGATTGATGGAAGTCCTCTTCTCTCTCAATTGTATTTGGAATGGTACAAATTGCTGACAGAAAATGTGACATAGTTACTTCTTTACATTTACTTTGTTTACATTTTGCCTCCTCTGAGACTAACTTTTTGTTTAAGGGCTTCCACCAGTTCTTTGAAATCAATGATATAGGATGTTGCCACTTCCTTTACCTCAAATTTCTTAGGCTCAACACTTTCAATAACATGCTGTTACTTTATGAATACTGTAATATCTGTTGTGTCTTCCTAGGCTCCATCTTACAACTACAAAGTACCTACCACATGGCAAGATGCTGTGATTCCAACTAGGAAAATACCAAGTAATCTGTTGAATTTTGTGTCAGTCATAAACAGGAGATACCTATACAAAGTCTGGTTTATATTTTGACCTGGACAGTTGACAAAGATATGATGAAGTTCTGTATTACTTGGTACCTTATGTTTCAAGTAGTTCCTCAACAATAAGCCTAACTTTTCTGGTTCTTTACAACCATCCCTCTTCATGGCAAACAACTCTTACTGCACTTAATATTGTTATATACAAAAAACATTCACAGTATGTTGCCACAGTTAAAACAATTTGTGAAAAGAGATTGTTAGATAATAACAGATAAAGTCGAATGATAATGACAAAACATTTTTTTGCCCTGCTAGCCTTTAGATGATTCCTCTTGGAGGAGACTACAAAACTTCCTGGCTTTACATTTATGTATCAATAATTTTGCCAAAGCTGCATGTTTGGCTACACCATTTAAATGCAGACTCAATTTTTTTCCAATTTGCAGTAGGTTTCTACATGAAGTCTGCCAAAGTTATTATTGACATTATTTTCTGAAATAGAAGTTATAACTCACATTAATATTAGAGCCATGTTTCTCAAAGAATAGTGTCCTCATGTTTTTTCATTCAGGTCTTCACTAAGATAATTCTGTTTCTTTCCTAAATAATGTGGCTCTTTGAGAAGCTCCCTAATCAAGTTCTTCACAATTGAAAGAAGGCTGAGTGATACCATGTTCTCACATATTTTTTGGGTCTTTATCTGCCAACTTAAGCTGTCTCATCCTTCAAACTCTTGCTTCAATTATCATTCAAACATTGAATAAAAAGTTCATAAATAAAGAATTATATTCCAGTTCCATTAATTTTATACATAGTCATACATTTTATTTAAAAATTCCTGTTATCTTTTAATTTTTGTTTCTGATTGTCTATGATATTGTACAATCAAAATGGGTTCCATTTGGTTTTTTAGACAATCAATTCTTGATTAAGTGGAATATTAATGTTTCATAAAAATTTATTTATTCAAATGTTATAACATATTTACAAGTGTTTGAATAAATACGTTTTTATGAAATGTTAATATTCCACTTAATCAAAAATAGATTGTCTAAAAAAAAAACCAATGGAACCCATCTTGATTACATAATGTTATCTTTACAAAATGGTAGGATCATCGTTAAGCTTGTTATCATTGTAAATTGTTCTATAGTTTATAAGGTATCCTGATTCTTAAGACATCTAATGTTTATGTAATGTATTATAGGGAATTCATTCCTTTGATGCCTTGTTAACTTTCAATTTATATATGATTTCTTGTCTGCTGCCAAGTTTGTTTGCTTGGAAAGAGAGTCTTTTAAAGTATGTATTATGATTTATGATCAATATTTCCTTTTTATTTTAAACTAAATTATATATTTTAATTTGTATATATTTCTTCTTTTATAGTTTCAATTTTAAAATAAGCCTGCTGAAGAAGGCGGACAAGTCTTCAAAACATTGTGAATCATGTGCCATAAGCAATTTTTATCATTTTGTAAAGATAACATTTATTTTCAAATAAAGTGTCTGACTGTCCATAAAATCATTGGAACTGGAATATAATTCTTTACTTATGAACTCATCAGACAGCCATTAGGTCACCTATTATAATTGAGTAGAAAGGTCTGACATATACTTCTTGACATGCTACATCTACTAAAATGCATTTAAAACATACATATTGACTCTGGGAGACTCCTTTCCAGGGAGACTTTGATTCACTTCCAAAATGTGTATCAAACTTTGCAAAAATAAATCTTGTAGGTTTTGCTTTCGAAAGTTATAAAACTTTGTTAAAAGACAATGGTCACTACAAACAGTTTCCAAACACTTCTATCGGCATATGAAAGAAATGGTTACAATACAATAAGAATTAAACATCATATTTTATGAAACCTTGAGATTATGGAATTAAAGAAACAAATGTAATATAATTTGCTTACTTGCAAGAAAATCAAGCTTGTTTTGAAGGTTAGGTTAATCACTTAATGCAAATATTAATCATAAAGAAACTGAAAGTTTTGGTTTCTTTATGATTAACATTTGCTTCACCTTTAATTTTAGCTGTTTTTATTTTATTTAATTAATAAAAGTCTGCATTTCTCTTCCTTTTACCACGCTTCTGCACTAGCATTATCATTATCATTCATGCTAAATGTTAACAACTTATCCTGGCTGGCAGAAAAATGAATCAAGTTGTTGACAAATGTGTAACGTGAAAGTATGATAACAACAGACTGTACAGAAGTATTTCTTGACAATATGCCAATTTTTCATATTTTTTAAATTTTTTTTGATGTCAAAAACAGAAACTGTGTGGTACATGCTACGGGGAAAAGTGTACTCTGTGCATGTTTTCTTAATTCTTACCCTAAGCCATTTACAAGTTAAGTTTTGATAAATAAAGAAATTAGTGTTTTGGTAAAGAATTGTTAACAAAATATTGGCTCCAATGTAATAAATCTGTTTTCAAGGGCAAATCAGCTATAGATTTGGGTTCCTGTCACTCATCATGTTTTTCCTGCTGCAACAACATGGAAAATGATAATTTGAATAACTATATTTCCCACTGAACTTTAGAAGATATGCACAGATAACAAAGTTACATTTATGCCCAGAATCAAAAGAAGGGGCCATCTCTGAATTTATTCAAAAGGTCAGGGAAACTGGCCACAAAACCTGATCAAGATGGGGGTCACTGACCCAGAAGCTGAAGTGCAATACTTGTTAGAGATTGTTTGGAATTATACAGTCCAAATGGTAAATAATACATTAATTATCATTGTTAAAATTAATGTATCTTCCCTTTTTGATGCTTGGTATAGTCTCTAATTGTGTAGAAACAGTTATCCAGCATAAAAGGTTTTACTTGGGATTTAAACTTTTGTATTGATTTTAATCATTTAATGTCATCTGGCAAAGTGTTGTAAAATAATGTAGGGCCTACATGTATTGTACCGGTATGTGAATATTTTGTAGTGAGCTGTTGATACTGTCACCTGATGAATATGATTATTATGTAGTGTTATAGTTATAGACATCAGCATTTACTGAAAATACATTCCTGCTCTTGAGAAAGTCATTTTTCACACCATTGATTCCTAAATCAAGAGACACGGTAATAGTAAAATTCCTATGCAATGAAAATGAAAAAATAATTTTTGTTTTATCTCCAGCTTCAAAAACAGACACATTCTTCTTAATCAAAATTCTGGTTATCTCAAAAGACCCCTGCCCTTTTAATCAGTTAACAGAGGTTCTACTGTACATTGAATTTTCCTTGGGTGTGATCATTACACCCATTGGTATTCAAAAGATTAAAAAAAGTTTGGAAGTCACAGAAATCAGAGTGCACATTACATCAATTAAAGGTTCTTTCTTCCATCCCAATTAAAATGTGAAAGATTCCTTGGGATAAAACATCGCATTATTTACGATCAGACTGTTGTTCATATGAATAAGTTATCTGTCATGCTAAGCAACATGTTTTACCTTTAAATCTCATCCTGTTTATGCAACGGTCAGCAACTTGAAGAAATAAGTCATCAGGCACTATTTGATCCAAATTCAGGATTTGCTGATATTCTTCAATAGCCTGATCCAAGATTGGGTTGCTACGTTTTAACTCTGCAATACCGTCAAGAGCTTTTGCTCTTCCATAGCGAGCAGGCAATGAATCAGGGTATTTCATCACAATAGATGTGAATTTCTTAAGGGCTGCTTCCGGATTCTGTTGAATGAGGTTGATTTTTTGGCATCGTGGAAAGGAAGAGGTGAGGTAAGAAGGAACGAGGAGCAAATCTCAAGTTAGTAACACTTTCAAATATCAAATATTCAATCCCATTTTACATTCAAACCCATTCAAACATATTAATGAAAACTAATTAATGTACAAGGATCAGAGTGATTAGTTTATAAAAATGGAGCAATAAAATAAAATAAAAAAAATAAAATAAAATAAAAATAATGGGGAAAAAGGATACACAGTCATTAAATCAAGACTAAAGATGTGAGAACAGACCTAATATTAATCAGAAAACTTAGGTATTTGATAAACCAATAATTATATTTTAAAATATAACTGCTGATGTATTTAGTACAAATAAGTATCCAAATTCCACACCATAATTAAACCAATTAGACAAATGCAACATAAAATATCTCAAAGTTTTATACTAAATAATTTTGAGCAAAAATCACAGCAATAATACAGAACTGTACAAGAAATCAATATCATACTAATATTTAAAATTAAAGAACTGAAAACCTTACATTTTTAAACATTAAAAGAAAGTAATTACCAGGCCAACCTGTTTTAGAATGATTAGACATTTAAAGAAATAATCTACCATATCATTCAATAGAAATGTCACTCTTTTGCCCTTTGGCTTTGCCAAACAAATAAAATGAAATGAAATTAAACAAAACAAAACAAAATCATGCCAATTTTTAAAAAAATTTAAACCAACATTTTGGAGGACAACTGCATTTTGATAAATTGCTTATTCAATGCATGCTAAAATGGTAGATAATAGCACTTATCCTCCTCTTAAACCATCACATGTAGTAATTACAGTTCATTAATTTGAAGAAGAAAAGAAAAAATGAAAGAAAATCCCTGCTTGCAGACACATTAATAATAAAAATAATCCCTTTCCTTATACACTGTTTAAATAACAATCCAAGAGCAACCTATCAACCAAATTTGATAATTTCATTATCTTTATTTCACTTATGATGTTCATGTGGGTGCTAATGAAGTAAAGACAAAGAATATCAATAGGACTAGTTTTGCACTCGTAAAGCAATAGTGTTAAGTACAGCAGAAAAATGTGCGTCTATATAATTAAATAAATTTATATATATTTATATTATACATACATAAAAGCATGAAATCAGTAAATACATGCTGAACACTTTACATTCATACAAGCTAAACCAATCATAGACTAATTAAATAAATTGGTCATTAAGGGTTTCGAACCAAGAGTACATAAATACTAGCAATACTCTAAAACAAAATTTAAAAAATGAATAACAACAGTGTCAGAAAATGAGGGTGTAATTAATAATTTGAAAAGGAATCAGATGCTAGAAGCAAGTTAGAGGATACATATGCATGTTCAAGTGTAATTAAAAAAAAAAAGTTGCAAATTAAGATGCTAATTGCATTCTTGAATTTAGGCAGAAAGGAAACTTAAAAGGAGAAAAATTGCCTGAAAGCGGTAAAGAGAAAGATGGAAGTGAATGAAGGACGTTTAATAGCCTAGATCCTACAACAGAAAGAAGTCATAATAATATTGACATTAGGACACAATAGCATAACACTACTGACTTAGTAACTACAGTTGTAAATATTTGTAAAATAATAATGGCAAGATGTATTCATAAGTCACATAAGTTTACATATGTGAGAGAGAAGGAAATTCTTGATATTTTTTAAATTATGGAAGTAAGCATTGTAAAGCATACCTCATCCAAATCAGCTTCTGCATTGTTTAAATCATTTTGTAGTACCCAGTCATCTTCATCCTATGAATAAAACTATTCCCAATTAATCATTCACAAAACTTTTTACCCCTAGATTGGTAAGAACATTTATATAAGACTTAGAAATGTAAGTAATGTACTGACAACACTTAATCAAAGGACAATACTGCTACATTTGTGACCAATACATAATTATATTTAATGGATATTCTCTCATGAGAAATTAAGTTTGATAATGAACTTATGAAGAATGCTTATCGACCATAATTATAAATGTGGAGGCGGGTTAACAGGACTTGGTCAGTGTTGAGCAATATTAATTTACAACATTGTTGTTTGCCAACGTTTCGGAAAATGTATTTCCTTCATCAGGGCAATATACAACATGAGAGAGAAGACATCGTCTCCTGTATTATTTCGGTAGTATACCTTTGGGTTCTGGCTCTCACATGCAACCAATCTTTATAAATGAAGGCTCTAAAGAAAGAGAATTTAACGGAGACTTGATGAATTTCATTCTGACTTTAAAAATATGGATACTTCCTTTAAAAAAACGCATCGAAATATCCATATAAAATGCAACCTGCATCACATGTCAACATATATCGGCAAATAACTCTTAAACAAAGCGTCTTAGAGCCGCCAAAGGCCTCAAAGAAACGTTTTTCACACCATTATCTATAAGATGAGACATTCTTCGATCCATTCAATTAATTTTTGGTTCCTCGCTTCAATACTATCAAGGCCACCTCAATATTTCAGTCCTTCCTGTTGATTGCAATTTTTGTGGCGACCCGCTTAGAAGGCTTAGATTCGACAATCTTTATTTACGCTTTCTGTTACCACCGCAGTTTGTGCAGTCTGACGAGGTTTATTTGCATAATCATTAATTCAAGATTTGCTCTCCAGCAACATCTAGAAGTACTATTATAGTTGCTTGATACCTATACCTATGAAAATTGTTTCTTATGCGTGTAGTGAAACTATTCAATTAACGTTTTTTAATGGTCTGTAAGTGCTGTGTACTTAATTGTGGAGGGATGTGGGTATTCAGTGAAGAGTGAAAACTATGTTTGTGTTTTACCTGTACCAATATTTTCGTTATCATTCAATGAAATTATCAAGTCAACGAGTTCAGACCCGTAGCTTCCTCAAAAGTAAAAAGCTAATATTTTTGTTACTATCACGAGAAACTAAAACCTAATTAACAAAGAATATTGAATAATTACTTTAAATGTCTTTAAGTAAGTGTTGGGAATTGTTCCAAGCAAATTCCCTACGATATTGAATAAATATTTATTGAAAATTTCTTTTACACATTAATTGCATTGTTTTTTTATTTTTATTTGTAATTGTATTAGTACATTGCAAGTTACCTTTATAGATTTTAAACAAATAAATACATTTCGTAAACTACTTTCCCTCTTAGAATGAAAATAGAAGGATAGGGATGAGTGTGGCGTCTAACATGCGAGAGTTCTCGCACGGGTACGCAGAGGTAGTGGGAGAAAACTTGTGCTATGGCACAACACAAAGGACAAACTTTTTAAAGTAGCTAAAGTAAAATAGCTTAAAATAAATGGAAAACAAAAATCAAAATGCACTCGCCTACAATACTACGTGAATCAATTAAAAAACAACTAAATTTAAAATTATAGAAAGAATAGTGCAAGTCACCCGACAACTGCCAACGATCGCAGTCCAAACGCACGATTTAAATGTTGGCGGTATCTGAAGTACACAAACGCCCAGCTGCAAACTCATATTGTAAATAAAACACCGATTGATATTAAACTCAAGGTGTCGGTTCGTTAAGATATTAAAAACGCAAACATCATTTGAGCAACATTCCCATGTACCGAGGTGGGCCTACTAAATTGTTTCTAATGCTAACAAATGGTATTTAGTACTCAAAGGTGAAAACAGTATGATTATTTTTTGGCTTGGAATTGTTTTTCTTGAGGTACGTAAAGACGCAGAAAATAATTCAATACTTTTTAGTAAACAAATAATTTTTCAATTTCTCACCCCAGCAAGCTGGCACCCTGACTCTCCAAAACCCACTCGGTTCTTCATAACAATCAAGGAAAGTTAAATAGTATTGCAATGAGGAGGTCTGTTCTTGCCTGATCCGGTATTTTCGCACTACTTTACTTGGCTTTCTCAAGAGTAAAAATCTTTTCTATTATTTGACTATCAAGGAAAGCGAAAAGCTAACTCTCAAGGAAGATTGAAAAATATCTTCAAATGTTTTTAAAGAAGTATGAATTGTTCCAAGAACATCTCTCTATAATGTTGAATAAACTTTAATTGAAAATTTGTTTCAAACATCAATTGCATTGTTATTTTGTTTGATATTCTGTAAGTACATTAGTAGTTCCTCTCCTTTATGGAACAGATAGACAAATGGATAGGGAAAGGGTGGGATTTAACATGCGAGAGTTCTCGCACGGGTACGCTAGTGTAACATATAACAACTACCAAAAAACAAACCAATTAATAGACCCTATCTGGATACAGTGAAAATTACATTTAAATTTGCATACATACAATTCACATACCTTACAACATCCAATTGACTATACACATACTAACTGCTACATGCTGTGGATCCTGACCCACACGTGGTGAGGAACATTCACACGTCTAAACATCACAACAACCATACAACATGACTTGAACTGGTGGAATGTTGAGTGGTGAAGCAAAAACTGTTGGCTATGAAACGGAATTCTAACTTCCGATCTTTGATAAATGGTAGTATCTGGTATTACCGTTTTATTATTTATACAAGGTCTGAATTGACATCATTTATTTGTCTGTATATTAATTTATTTAATTTTCCCCTTTACTGGCTTACTCTCCCTAAAATTAAAAGTTTTTTATTTTTTTTATTTTTTAAAAGACATACACACCAGGAAACAGATATGAACATTGATTTGCACATAATTACAAAACCAATAATACAATTAATAATAAGAGCACAACAGTATATACAATAAAAGGAAATACTTAATATTAATTCTTGACACTGAAATTATCAAAATTTTTGTCAGTATTATTAGTGTCCCTAATGTTTACTTATTTATTTTACTCACAGAGAAAGTGTATAGTCAATTGGATGTTGTAAGGTATGCAAATTTAAATGTAATTTTCACTGTATCCAGATACAGTGATATATTGGGTATTTTAATTGGTTTGTTTTTTGGTAGTTGCTATATGTTACATTGTCTTCTCTCTCTTGTTGTATATAACCCTGATGAAAGAAATACATTTTCCGAAACGTTGGCAAACAACAATGTTGTAAATTAATATTGCTCAGCACTGACCAAGCCCTGTTAACCTGCCTCCACATACATAACTTAGTGAATAATCCTATATTTCAGTTGTGCAATTATTTCATGCAATATTCAGTAAATTACGAATTATATTCTGAGCAGAAGCAGATAAATTATTCAATATTATTTATTCTGAAGTGGTTTTAGGTAATTATACTTTTAGAATGGAGAATTAACTGTGTTTCGTAAATAAAAGCATTTTAGCAGTTACAGTATAAAAATTTGGATTTTATTGCCTTTCCAAGATTTGCAAATATCACATTAATTTTTCAGACTCTATTCTCTTTAACTCTATGTCTGCACTTTGATTATCAACATCAAAATTGAGGGTGGTCAGTAAAACTTAAATTTCAAATTAAATTTTTTATTTCTTTTGGGTTTTCTAGGCCAAAAACATTCATAGTCATTGCACATGTTTTTTGTGATGCCAAGTGTTAAACTAAAATTGTTTTGTGTGTAATCAACACTATTTTAAATAACCAATCAATTAAGGTTAATATACATTTCCATTTTTAACATCAAGAATCACACAATTTATGATAAGTTAATTAAGTTTGATAAAAATATTAAGGAAAAAGTAAATGAATGATAAAATTAATAAAACACGATACTTAAACAATCTAAGCAAGTAATTTGTTGATTTCCACAGAGCTGATTCAGCCCACATTTTTGCTCTTTTACACTCCAAGGTAATACTGCGGTAAATTCAAATCTCCAATTAAAGACTGAAGTCTTGTAAGATAATTTGTACATACATTCAAATGACCATACAAACCTTATGATCATTTGTAAATGTGGGTACAACCATACATAAATACATGTACAACTATATGTAAACATATATATAACCATACGTAAACATATGTACAACCATATGTAAACATATATAAACCATATGCAAACAAACATACAACCATACATAAACATATGTATAACCATATGTAAATGTGTGTACCACCTTATGTAAATATATGCACATCTATATGTAAACATACATAGGTATTTATGCATGTTCAGATGTACATCCATTCAATATTGAACACTGAAAACAACTTGAAAATATGAAAATATACAAGAGATCTATACTTGGGATATTGGAGACCCCCTGTCTACTTGAATGAGATGCATAAAAAAATGTGGGGGGAAAAATTACTGTTTTTTTGTTTTTCTGTGTTCAAAAATTCTATGAATTTTTGTGCCATCAAAATTTTAGAATTCTTAACAATGTGTGATGTTAGGAAGTAAGTGCCCTTGACAGGCATGTTCTTTGGGCCTCGAATGCACTGACTCAGTTAAAACACAATAGACAAACGTTTGAAACCTTGTTTTGTGTTTCTGCAGACATGTGAGTTGTGATGGTAATACTTGTTAATTGTTTTTGGTTCTTGGAGTTGAATATTATGAAATATTATAAATTGAAAAACAAGAGAGGTATATTTGAACATTTTCAAATATTTCAAAGATTGAATCTAAATGTTAAAAAAAAACAATTTTTGAAAATAATTGTATCTTATATTATGTTGTATTCTTCATTGATACCCCGAAAATACTTTTAGTTATTTCAGAATTGTACAAAATATTTCAATTTTTGGAGAGATGCATTTTCCAATACATAACAGTTAAAGAGCAATGCTTCAATGTGAGTGTTTACACGACTTTTTTCTTACCCGACTTTTTCCTCCCCCTTGCGAAGGTCCTTTACTGACAGTTCCCCGGGCAGGGCTTTGAGATGGTTTTTCTTCTTCTTCCTCCTCACTTTCGTCATTACCTGGGGAAGCTCGTGAACTTGCTAATTATGAAAAAAGTCACATTATTTATCAATCACATTTTCAAATGCAATTATGAGTTACAAACTTACAGAGAATTTCAATACAACTAATCACAAACTACAATTACTCTGATTAAATATGTATAGTACAAAAAATACATTTTAAGGCAACTGTGACAAGATGTACAAATTTTTGGTCAACTCATGTTTGAATAATGTAGAAACCTACTCAAAGTTTTGGTCCTCCAACTCATTCACTACGTTACTTTTTGGAAGAAAGTAGGAAGAGGTAAAGGCGAGTTCTCTAGATACATATTGAAAGTTTGTAGTTTTCTCAATTTTGTTCTTTACAGTTCTCTCAAGCTTGTCAATAAAAGCCATAGAGGACAATGAAGAGCAATAATTTCTTGTAGAGACCATGCTTTCTCATCTATTTAAGCACAAGGGCATATTAGAAATTTGTAATTTCTTGAGAGGAAAAGGCCCTACTAAACGAGATCTCTAGTGAGACAACAAAGGTCAGCATTGTTTAACATTGGTTTAAAATTTTTGAAAGAAATTGTAACATTTTCATTGTATCTTTAGAACACAATTAATTCTGTGCAGTTGTTCATTGCCAAATACCAAAAATTGCATGATAATAACAATAATAATAATAATAATAATTATTATTATTATTATTTGAAGTGAATTAAATTCCTATTATTTGCATTAATATTATTCTTATATACAATGAAAATAAGTAAATGCAAACATATTAATGAATACTGACTTTTGAGGACAGTCTGGGGGTGAATTCCCGAAGATGAATCTTCCTCAGTGCTATTTCCCTCTTCTCTCCCTTCTCCTCCTTCCTCTTCCTCTTCTTCCTCCTCCTCCTCTTCTTCTTCTTCTTCCTCTGCTTGCAATTTTTGGTTTCCTTGAACTTTGTTTTCAGTGGAATATTCTACTTTCAAGTCTGATCTTTCTTCTCTTGGGGAATGAGAGTTCTTGCAGAAAGAATTAAGTTACATTAGTTCACGGCAGCCTGATATATCAAAATTAAAGCAAATATATGGAATGAACATATTTCTACATGTATATTATTCTTACATTTTTCTTCTCTTCTACAGCTTCATTTTCATCCATAGACTCTACCTCTTCTGCCTCTCTTGGAGAGACTTCTTTTGGAAGCAAGTGGCTATATTTCTTCATTATTCTATCAAAAGTATCATCTTCATCTTCTTCCACTTCATCTTCTTCACCTACATTTTTTTCTTCCTCCTCTTCTTCTTCCTCCTCATCTATTTCCTCTTCTTCTTCTTCTTCTTCCTCTTCCTCCTCTTCCTCTTCTTCCACCTCTTCTACATCACTTCTGTGATCTCCACTCCTTTCTGTCATTGTATAGCCAGAGTGAGATTTGCTTTCAACATTCTTTTCCACCATTTCATCAGTCTCTCTTTCAGCTTCATCCTCTTCTTCATCTCTGTTCCTTGATATGTCTTTAAGAAAAACTTCATTTTTTATTCATTTAATATGATAGAATAGTTACTCAATTCCAAGAAAAGGGTTTCAACAGCTAATTGTAGAATTAAATCTTACAACATAAAATATTACATGCAATTGAAATATCACCTTCATCATCAATTGGTTCTCCAGCCAATTCCTCTGGAATTAAAGTCTGTCTCCTTAAAATATGTTCTTCTGGTGCATCACTACTAGCAAACTTTGCTTCCTCATCAGCTCCTACATTTTTAAAAGGAAGACAATTTCAATTTTTTTTTTTTTTAATTTTATTTTTAATTACATGCATACTTACTATTACACAAAAATTCAACATTTTAGTTATCTGAAATTAATGTTGTGTCACTCCAAGAAACCATTCAATTAATTAGTATTGCATGTTATAATTGTCAGCACTTCAGTATACTTTGAGATAGTTATAACAAAAAAATGCAATTTAGTATTTTCACAAACTTTAAATTTTTTCTTGTAAGCAAAAGTTTCTCAATTGTCCACTGACTTTTGTTAAATACATGTTATAAAATGGAGCAATCCAAAGGAAAACTAGATTTTTCTGATAATGGAAAGATTTAATGAAATTATATTTGTATATTGAAGCAATGTGAATTCCATCAGAGACCTTCCGCTTATCATGCTATAATAAAAATACTCATCAATCAGCATTTCTTCTTCCTTTGCTCCCTCACCAGCTCTGATGAACACTGGTTTTATGTTTCATTAATTGATGCTCCTGCTTCAAAACAACGATGCAGGAAATAATAAGTGTCAAAATTTTGCAGCATTTTTATAACGCACTTCATATTCCTTACAGTACATTAATTCCACAAAGTATGTAATGTTATCAATGAATGAAAAAGATTTGGGTCTATATTCTTTCATAAATTTCATTACATGCACCATGAAATAAAATGATATGAGAACATAGACGTCAAAAATTTGAATTGAAAGTAATATGTGGAAGAAATTATTTTGAAATTTTACAGAATGCCTTCAGCTCCTGAGAAATTGAAATTTTGGATGAATTTCTAAATTTATTCCAATAGGTATTTACATAACACACATTTGGTTGTCCCTGATCCTCAATGGAAATTCTGTACAATACCACAAAACACATACATGACACGCAAGAAGATGTAGAGTAAATAAAAAGCACTACATCTATGAAATACAATTTTCCAAAAATTATTTAAGCCTTTCATTTTTACAATATCTATTAAAATCCAATAACAATTTTTTTTTAAAATTTTACTTCTATTCAAATTAAAAACTTATTACATTCCCTTGCACGATAGTGATTAATATTGAAGAAATATTTCCCTTACACAAAATCAGAGGAACACATTTTTAAAATTAAAAAAGACAAATTATTCAAAATTACTCCTTTTCAGATTTTCCCCTCCTATTTGTTGTCTGCTTCATTTCTCAAATTAAAGTAAAAAAACAAAAATGCTAATATCTGTATAACACTGTAATACTAATGTATCCTCAGTAAAGGGAACATATAATAAAGTTCTTCCCATCCTACACAAAACAATTATTGTTGGTTATTGGTAGAAGACAACCTTTTATCTGTGTCACTGTGCTACATTCACCCAGCACCAAGCTTCCATTTTTCTCTCTATCCATCCGATCAGGTCTAACTATATCCTTTGAATCTATATCTGAATTTAACTGTCTCCATCTATAAAGATCAATAATATCAATATTTTCATGTTAAGACGCAAAACACAATACATGGAATTTAACTATTTGGCAAGTTTGTTCATCCCATCAATGAGGAGCCAAAGGTTGGGTTGGAATCATTCCAACATGAGTGAATGGAAAGGCAATGTGTGCATCACCATGGGAGCACTATGGTGACCCTTTATCTCTGGACGGCATCTCCCCATACACAGATAAATCCTGTGACATCTAGGGTTGGAGGCTCCTGAATAGAGGTGATTACACATTATTTATATGGCTTATCCAAATTACCTTTCTCGGAGATTTGCTTTTCTATTAGCTAAGAAATGACAAAAATGTACTAGACATCTTGTGTGTTAAGCTTAAAGATTTTAAATCCTTCTTAGTAGTATTGATCTTCAATGTACACAGAATTAGTCTAAGCTATTTCTTCTTGCTACTCTATTACACTATTATATTTTTTATAAACACAAAACCCACATGCTCTCATACATTCACAAAACAGTTTGTCAAGATTCTATATCTTGAACATATTTGTGAACTAAAAATCGAAAACAAAAGTTGTCATTGCAAAAGGGAGAGAAACTAATCACTATGTTGATGTTCATTTACCTACAGAACATACATCTCTTATAACAGAAATCCACACCAGTCAATGTACATTAAGTTTTCTGGTCTAATGTACATTAAGCTTTCTGGTCTACATAAAATGTGCACAAGCACATCTAACATGGCAGATCGCAACACAGCAGTTTGTTACGTAAATTTAAGATGTATATGGTTAAGTACTGCACACTTACACATCAGGCATCATATTATATAATTCTTCCGTAGCATGGCAGTTAAAAAAAAAGTTGCGAATAAGTAAAACTGTGTTACACAGAAGCTACCTATGAAACAGTCAATATAAAATGCAGGGTTAGTATTCATGCTGACAGTGTATTGATTTTAATACCGACCAGTGTTCCACTTCCTAACCAGAACCATGTGAGCGACAATCACAAGCGCCACCCCCACACCAAATTTAAGTGCCACTGTAAACACATACAATAGATCTTAAAAAAAGAACTAGAATCTGTCAACTTGTACATCACTTATTGAAGGATACAACCTTTGGTTTACAACAAATAGAGTGGAAGATTTTAATACCCACATGTATATTCAAATTTATTTTTCTGAATCTGTGGTTAGTGAATCTTTATTTTTGTGTATTCTTACAATTGCAGTTCTTAAAAATCTTCCTATTAAAAAATATCCTTTACATTTTTTAGGCTTTTAATTATGATTATTACAACAATCTAAATTTAACTGGGTAAATAAAAACTGTAAATAAACACCTTAATACCAAACAGAAAATTAAATAGAGATACCCATTTTGTATACAAATGAATAAGGAAGAAGGTAATCATACCAATTACAGTTCATTGTACCTTGATACCTTAATAAGCACAAATAATTTACGAGTCAACCTGCTTATGTTTAATACAAAATTACACAATGGGTCATCTTAGCCAATCTTATGCTCTCTCCCTCTCTCTCATTTGAACACTGGAGAGTTTTATTATGATGATCTCTGCTTGGATTTGAAGATTAAACTATTAGACATATAATATCTGGTACACAGATGTAGCTAATAAATTAAATATTTATTGGTGTACTTAATTTTTAGAACTACTTTCTTTTTATGAATCAGCTGTTGATTATTATATTGATTTTGTAGACTTCAGGAAAAGTACTTCTCACAATCAAGAATCCTTAAAAACAAAACTCAAAAACTTCCCAAACATCAAAGATTTGTTTTTAGAATAAAGTGGTATTTATTGCACTACAAAACTATTGAAAGAGAATGGAAAATATAATTGCAGGTAAAACTTAAAATTAAAAAATCCAGGATTTTGTCAAACAAGGAAGGATCATACCTTCCAAAGTTACTGTGGGAATGTTTATTTACTTTTATCTGCCCACATTACCATTAATAAGCATAATTTACTCTTGAATTAGAAGAGAAAAATACGGACCCTAAAATTATAGCTGTGAGCCTCATAGTAAGCTTATGAGGTAGCTGTAAGAATCCACAATATTAAAGGACATGATCGGAAATTCTCTAGATTTACTGTTATGACTTCTTGATGTTAGCACCACTTCTAGAAGTCCTGGTCTAAGACTAGTAGTCCTGACTATGAACATTAAGGACATGTAACATTTGGGTAAGACTTAAGAGTTGGGGCATAAGTCATGGCAACTTTTTGTTGTTGTTGTTGTTGTTGTTGTTGTTGTTGTTGTTGTTGTTGTTGTTGTTGTTGTTGTTGTGGTGGTGAGAATACAAACATGGAATAGAAAACATGAAATGACACATGAAAGGACAAGGAATGAATTAAATCAATTAACGACACATCAAAATTGTGTTTCTCATATTTATTAAGATATCTGAAATGACAGGACTGGTACCAAAGTATTTTAGCATACATGAGTCCACAACATTCCAAAATCTTTACGTACCCATTCTAAAGACCTGATTAATCAGATGCTTGATTACTGCAAGTGCCACATAAGTCTGCACACTCACAGGTCATCACATGCGCTGCTGATCACTGACTGTAACATGTCCTTACAGAAACTGTCCTGTCCATGTCACGCTTGTCCATTATGGAAAGGTATTATTTCCAAGAGCTTCCACCAATTCCCTGCACCATCTCCATTCTAACTCACATACCCATCTGTTGTTGTTGTGAACACACATTAGTACAGAATTTCTTTAATGTGACTAATAAAATTTTCTGATTCGATAATATTTCTTTTAGGGAGAAAAAAAAAAAGATAGTTTCCATGACTTCTGACCCAACCCTTGTGTTATTTCTTTTAATGAACCCATTATACCACATTATTAGGATTCAAAGACAACACAAGTGGCCAATATCAGGAAAAGTTCCCTTACTCTCTACTGCAATGAATAATATTCTCTCTCAACAAACTACTGTTCCATTTTGTAATGGTGACACCAGGCAATAAGCTTGAAAAGCATAAGGCAAATTTATATTGGTGAAATATCAATTCAATGATATTCTTTCAATGAGACAAATGCATGTGTGGTGTACATGCTTTTTAAGATACGAAGCAAAACAGTCAGCATAAATATAATTTATTAAAATTTTTATTAATTATTATTAAATTTTTATTAATATTTGTGTGAAATTAAATATTTTTTTAATTTCACCAATAATACATACCGTATTTGCTCTAGTATAAGTCATGTCCATGTATAAGTTGCACTAACGATTTTTGTCACAATAATTTGAAGAAAAAAAATCTTGTGTACTGGCCTCACCAAATAATTTGGTGCTCAGTAAATTTTATAATAAAAATATATATTAAATTTTAAAAAATAGGAAAAACCTTAATGTGAAATTGGATGGGGTGAGTGCCATGTCAAATTTGATTGGCTGTTTCTGCTCATCCATCTGAGTGCGACACTTTGTTATACTGCAATTTATTTCACTCTGCCCCTAGCAGGATGTTTGAGATCAGATGTTGGTGGTTTCATCCAATCGGGAGCTTATGCAATTACTGCTTATGCAATTCTATTACTTATTACTGCAATTTATTCAACTCTGCCCCTGGGAGGTATCAGCATTAGATTAAACCATCAACAGTTGATACCTGCCAGGGGCAGAGTTCAATAAATCACAGTATAATTCCGATGCTGAGAACATTTGTGCGCCAAATACAGCTGATCTCTATTTTCAAACTTTTGAATTTCAGTAGTTTCTCTGCCCATTCAGTTACTATGTTCTGATTACATAGTTTAGTAACATCTACAAGTACACATGATTCTTTTCTCCAAATTCCAAATAACAATATCTGGTCTGTTTGCTGCTATTGAACGATCAGTGCCATGCATGGTTTTGGTTTGCGTTCTTGCAAGTTAGAGCATGTGTTTGGAACATTAAGGGTATTACAGATCTGCCAGTGGAGGTCACTATAGACTGTAGCACCTTTTCCAATATTCTGACTTGGCTAGAACTGCATAAGCTAAGATGATATGATCTGTGATTTCTACCTGCTCCTGACAAACACAGCATTTATCATCCCAAGACATTTTCGGACTGCTTTATAATAATGTTATGTTAATGGTGCCTGATCTTGGGCAGATATTATAACTGCATTAGATTCTTGCTTCATTCTGCCCTTTGAAGTCAAAAAACATTATTACAACATTAATATTAATCAGGCAATCTCTAATTGTTTGCTTGTGAAATGCACTTTCCCCATTTATATTTTGAAATATCTAGTTTTCAAAAATTGAATTTTATACAACACATACAGTTTTATTGTTACCAGTACTTCAATATATAATCAACATTTTTCTTTTTCAAAAATAATCATGAGTTTGTAGTAAAGAAAAATCACCTTTGGAAATTGTTTCCTCTATGGAAACTCAATTTTTATTTTCTTGCTAAGGAGTAAAGAGGAAGTTATGTTATGCTGAGCAAAGAAACGGTGATTGATTGATTGATTAATTAAGGTTTAGAGGGCGCTTCAACTGCCAAGGTCATTGGCGCCCATGTCGAAGTATTTTAAAAAAGGGAATAGGTTCAGTTGGTGTTACAGATGGAGCCGACCCCCTAATTAAAATCATATACATAAAGAGAGACTTGAATTCTACATCGAGTATTCAAGTAGTATGACAGAAAGAATATATAACAAACATGTAAAATTCATAGTAGAACTAAAAGTTGGCTGTAAAGGGGCCAAAAATAAAACAACAAAAAAGTAAAACACTATTCTTATCTCTCAAATAAGATTATATATTCCGCTTTCCCTCAAGAAGCAAAAAAGTTTTGAGAGCGCGGAATCGTCATCCCTGAGCACCTCCCTTAGCAAGTTGCCCAGGCCATGTCTTCGTCGGTTGCCAAAATATTTCCTGCAGTTCAGGAGGACGTGTTCCACAGACAGAACCGTCCCGCATGAGTCACATACGGGAGGAGTTTCTCCTCGAAGGAGGAAACCATGAGAAAAGTGGCAGTGTCCAATTCGAAGATGGGTTAAAATGACTTCCTCACGCCTAGAGGAGCGAGATGAGGAACGCCAAGGAATTACAGAATTCTTTATCCCACTTAGTTTAAAATTGGTATTGTGCCACTCTTGTTTGCCACACTCTAAACAAAGATTGTTTCAAGTAAGCCTTAACATCGGACAATGGCACAGCAGGAACGTCGATACGAGTATTACGAGTAGCTGATTTCGCCGCCAGGTCGGCCAGCTCATTCCCTGCGATTCCCACATGGCCTGGAACCCAACTAAGAACCAGGTCTTAGTTGCGGGACAGGAGACATTGAATCAGGTTTTGAACTGATTTTGTCAGGTAGTCTGACGAAGGCCGGGAGACAGGCTGAAGAAAACTGAGAGAATCAGAACAGAGAACTACTTGCTGCAACGTCGTTGACTCGATGTACTTTAGGGCTTTGAGTATTGCATACATTTCAGCAGTGAATGTACTGCACTGGTATTGAAGATGATATGATTTGGTGGCCCAGATGCATTGAAAACTACACACCACTGCGTCATTGTGCGATGACCCGTCCATGTACAAGAATAGATGATCCGGATAGGCTTCCCTCATACCCTGAAACTGCTTCTGGAAAAAACCAGAGGACCAGTATTTTGTTTGGAAAGATTGGAGAGTCTGAGGTCAATATTGGGGAGAAGGAGTTTCCAAGGGGGAATCAGGTCATTTGGGGGTTTCACAGGAGTGGGAAGATCGACATTAAGTCCCCGCAAAAGATTTCGCAATCGAATGCCTGGGGGCTGGAGTAGCGATGTTCGAAGAATATAAGAAGATTCATATTTTGGGGGAGTGATTATTCGGCGACAAGGATGATTAAAGAGTCCTGACACTTTAGCACCATAAGACACTAATAGAATATCTCGCCTTATTTTAAGGATGGCTCCCCAGCATCAGCTAGAATGCACTCGATTTGGCTGGTGCAATACGCGCCTGTTGAGAGGCGAATACCTGCGTGGTGTATGCTGTTGATGGGTCTAAGGGTGGAAGGAGCTGCAGAACCATACACTTCACTACCATAATCCAATGCTGAGCGAATGAGTGCTCTGTATAACCGCAGTAGAGTAATGCGGTCGACTCCCCATGAAGTGCCACTAAGCATTCAAAGAAGATTGAGGGGGGAGACGCATCTGGTTTGCAATGTGTGGATATGAGAGCGCCACGTGAGGGACTTGTCAAAAGTCAGCCCCAGAAACCTGGCAGAGTCAGTGAATGGAAGCTGATTTCCTCCCAAGTACAGGACTGGATTGCTATGCAAGTGGTATATTCTGCAGAAGTGCACTTCAGTGCATTTAGTAGGTGAGAACTTGAAACCTGTCGACATGCTCCATTCATGCAGCTTGTTGAGCACCAGTTGGAGTTGCCTCTGGATCACACTTCTGCTGCTGGATGAACAAAAAATGGCAAAATCATCTACAAACAGCGATGCCTTCACAGGTTCCCTCACGACCGACGCTATACTATTTATGGCTATGGCAAACAGAGTGACACTTAGCACCGAGCCTTGGGGGATGCCGTTTTCAAGGGGGTGACTGTTAGACAGTTTGTCACCAATGCGAACTCTGAAAGATCTGTCCGATAAGAAATTTTGGAGGAATAAGGGTAGCTTCCCCCAGAATCCCCACGAGTGCAAGGTTCGCAGAATGCCATACCTCCAAGTGGTGTCACATGCCTTTTCTATATCGAATAGTACGGCGACAAGGTGTTGTCTCAGAACGAACGAGGTTGAAATTTCCGTTGCCAAAGCGACGAGATGGTCAAGGGTTGACCGGTGTTTCCTGAAACCGCACTGAATTGGTGCGAGTAGGTTTCTGCACTTCAAGGTCCAGACCAAGCGCTGGTTTACCATCCGTTCCAGCACTTTGCAAACGCAGCTGGTGAGAGCGAGAGGTCGGTAGCTCGATGACAGCGACCGATCCTTTCCCTCCTTCAGAGCTGGGATAACTATGGCTTCTCGCCATACAGCAGGGATGGTGTGCTCTTCCCAGATGCGATTATAAAGGCGGAGGAGAAATTGCATCGCCACATCAGGAAGATGTTGTAACATAAGGTTGTGTATTTCATCAGGACCTGGGGCAGTTCTTCTGGCCAATGCAAGAGCAGAGCGCAATTCCGATATGGAGAAAGGTGTGTTGTAATCTTCAGACGCTCTGCAGAAGAAATCCAACGGATGGCTCTCCATCCTTTCTTTGATCAAAAGAAAGTCAGGAGCGTAGTTCGCTGAACTTGACATGGCTTCATAGTGCACAGCGAGTTCCTCTACAATCATATCTGGAGATGTGATCATTTCTCCGTTTTTCAGGAGACCTGGCGCCGTATTTGGTAAAGAGTGTCCTTTTATCTGTCAAATTTTTCTCCATACCAGGCGTGGTGGCATGTGACAATTGAGAGACAAAATGTACGCTCTCCACGATGCATTTTTGCTCTCTAAGATAGTTCTTCTAGCCTTCGCCCTGCATCTTTTGTACTCGATTAAGTTATCCACTGTTGGATAGTGTCTGAGACGTGCCAGTGCCTTTTTTTGAACACTGACCGCTCTCGAGCAGTTCTCATTCCACCATGGAACGAAAGGGTGTCGCGGTTTACCACTTGCCTTTGGAATTGCGATGGAAGCAGCAGCGAGTACAGTGCTATTAAAATGTTCTGTCATTTCATCCACATTTCTGAAGGGACCGTCTGACAGGTTAACATTATTTTGGAATGTCGACCAGTCAGCTCGTCGCACGATCCATTGAGGGGGCCGTGCACAACTACGGCGAAGATGATCAATGTGGACAATCGTGGGGTAATGGTCGCTTCCATAAAGATCTTCTAATATGATCCACCGCATAGCAGTAGCAAGTGAAGAGCTGCAAAGGGCTACATCAATAGCCGTGCTAGAATTTGCAGCTACGGCAAAATGAGTTGGTTCCCCTGTGTTGAGAATAGCCAAATTCATGGTGTCGATGACAGATTCCAAAATAGCATCTTTTTGACACGTACGAGAGGAACCCCAAAGAGGGCAGTGGGCGTTTACATCACCCACAACCAAGAAAGGTGAGGGCAATTGGTTTATTAGACTTAGGAGGTCATCAACCGACACCGTTTGTCTTGGGGGAATATAGATATTACATACGGTGAGTGAGAGGGAGATACACCTGCACACAAACTGTTTGAAGGTCGGTGTGAACAGGGATTTCTGCAGAATGCAGCGAATCCTGGACCAAAGTAGTAACTCCGCCGTGAGCGCGGAGGCCGTCATCGACATCAACCCTATAAGGAGTGAAACCGCGAAAGTGTATGGACTGTGGTGGAGAAAGATGCGTTTCCTGTAAGCAGAAAATTGATGGTGTATAACGGGACAATAAGAGTTTTAATTTGTCCCATCGGAGAGAAAAACCGTTCAGATTCCAGGATAGGAGAGCCGTTGTTTAAGAAGTTAAGAGGATTTCTTCTTTTCCTTTTTTCGCCTCTGCCGCCCGAAGGAGCGAGTGTCCACCCCGGCTGAAGTTTCCTCCAAGGCAGACTCATCCTGACCACTGCTCGACAGGCTGAGAGATCGCTCAGAGCGAGTTTCAGGAGTCAGGGTAGGTGGTCGGAGTTTGGAGGATCTATCATTTTTCTTGTCCAGGCCAGCAGGCCGTGTGACATCAGCCTTCCTGCGCGGCTGGGAAGTGGATTCTTGTTCTGTCTTCGTCTTTGTTGCCTTCTTGGATGGTGTTTTGTATTTTGTGGGCGTTATTATTTTCCCACCTTGCAAAGGCGATGTCTCCTCAGGGAAGTCCACTGGGGATACCTGGCAACAGAAGTTCGCTACTGGGGGAGTAGCAAGGGAAGACTTAATACTCGTTGCTTTGACCGTGTTTGCCAGAGTGCTAGAGAAAGAACGCCTGAGATCCACAGGGTTCTTCACCAGGTATCGACGTTTCCTTTCCGGGAAAGATACCTTCTCTGTTACTCTAATTTTTTGAATCTCCCTCTCTCTGAGATATGTGGGGCACTTGTTAGAGTTGGCCGCATGGTCTCCTTCACAGTTTACACAGCGCACTGGTGATGAACAAGGGTTCGGATCATGCGTGGATTTACTGCACTTTGCGCAAGCAGGGCTTACGGCCACGCACCTTTGTTGTGTATCACTGAACCTCTGACACTTGAAGCAGTGCAGGGGGTTCGGCACATACTGCCACACGCGAAGGTTATAATATCCACAGCTAATTTTCTCTGGGAGAGAAGGGAGATTAAAGGTCAGGATCAAGGTGGGAGTGGGGATCTCTTTCCCATTCTCCTTCCTCCTGATCCTATATACCTCTGTAACGCCATGGCTCTTAAAAAAAGGAGAGAAGTTCGTCCTCACTTACAAGCACAAAGTCTTCGTGATTGACCACTCCCTTACATAAGTTAAGGGTAGGGTGAGTGGTCACTTCCACTTGGAGGCCGGCAATCTGCTTGGTTTTTTGGATCTTGTCAATCTGCTCGTCGGTGCGCGCTTCGAAAAGAATGGTACCATTCCTCTGTCGCATGACTGCTTGCAGCTTTCCAAAACAGTCATCAATGGCTCGTGCGAGGCGGACCGCACTAACACTTTTGAAGGATTTTTCAACTTCAACACACGACATTACAAGAAACCGAGGTTTCTTTGGTTTGTTCTCCTCCAGAAGGAAGAAGCTATTCAAGTCTACCGTCTCACATCGCCTCTTCCTTGCGGAAGAGGGCAAGGGGTTTGTTTTGGGCTCCATACGATTGAAGCAGATTTGTCTCCGTGCTCCCCACCCACCACGGAACCCAACACGAGGACACCCCACTGGGGTGCCAGGGCTGACATGGAGATATAGTAGGGGAATGTGACAGCGCTGCACCGCCGTGGATCCCCCCGCTCACCCTGGAGTTCAGTGCAAGACCTAGTCCGAGCCGATTGATCGAGAGTGGGTTAGCTCCCGACCGCCCGTCTAGAAGAGTCCGAGGCCAAAGCGAGTGTATTGACACCTACAAGGAATGTTTCCCAAAAATACGTAAACGTACCCCTTAGTGCAAACCAAAAAAAAACGTAGCACCAGGACTAGTTGGGAAACAAACAGGTCTCTCAACTGCCAGGACACACATTCCTTCCGACACGGGTCGCCATGCATGGCAAACACATGGGTGGGCGTTCAGCATACAGAGAAGGCCAGTGAGGAAGAAAAAGGAGTGAAAAGAATATACGTGACATAAAATGAAAAGCAAGACAATGAAAAAATGGAGAAAGGAACACATGAGAGCCTTCTCTGCATCCCCCCGTCAGGACGTGGACCAACCCACCTCGACGGGAAGAAACGGTGAATTTTCAGCAGAAATCTCTTATTACAGGGTCCTGGTATGAGAAAGTGGATAAATCCAGTAGCTCAATTTAGGAAAACCAAATCCTCTAACACATGGTGTAGCCAGAATCTATGTTTTGTGGGTCCGTGACAGCGAAAAATTCGAATGATGGCAAAATGTCTGTCCGTCTGACTGTGAACAATGAGAACTTCTAAACCGTTCAGCCAATTTGCTCCAAAATTGATATTCCCCCAATTGATCTGGCTGATGTCATGACCCCTTGAATTTGAAACCGATATTTTAATTTTTGGTGGGTATATTAAATAATGAAACCCCTGGGACACAACAGAAAAAAAAAAAGAGATTAAATTTTGTTGTTGGATATTGTGAAGGACATTTAAGAGAATTGTGCAGGTCTCATGTTCGTTGAAAACCCTAAAATTTCGAAAATTGCAAAAATTAAAATTTTCTTTTTGAGTCTTCCAAAAATTACAACATTAAAGATAGAGAATTTTCCCTTAACGAAATCTGTTTCTTAAAGGTAGATTTTGAAATAAGGTCATGTACAGTTTTTCAAAAATTTGAATACTCTTTGCGTAATTTTGCATGAAATTATGGGTGAGAAAATACATGCTGTTTTAGCACCACTAGTTTTGGAGGATTTGAAACAATAGGACATTTAAATAAAGCTTCTACATACATTACAAACATTGCATAGCAATGTAGAGTATTACTACTAAAAGGCAAAAAATTTGTAAGATCTTATATTAACTGGTTAAAAGATATCTAACCAAAGATTATTTACAAAATGACTAACACACCAAAGTACATCTGCAATAGCATGATAATGTATAATCAAGACATTTCAATAAGGTGAACAACATTCACATTTCATCAACAAGGGGAGAGAACAAAAATAATTGAATAAAGGAGTTTTCTAGAGTTATTACACCACAGTAAAAGTTATAAGAATCGACAATGAAATAACTTTTATAATATTTCAACTTCTCCTTTTAATAATGGAAGAACTTTTAGTTTACCTCTTCTCTCAGGACCAAGTGAGTTTTTACACACAGCTCACAAGACTGAACAACAGTTATTGGAACCAACCTTGTGTATTTTGTTCTAGAGACAAGATCTCAGGAAATATATTTCTGAGTTATTACACTTAAGTCTTATTGCTTTGAAGTACAAAAATATAAAAACAGAAGTTTTATTTTTATTTATGTATACCTAATATTTCAAACAGCAAATGCAAGAAAGATTACAGCAATCTTTCTTAATATCTGTCACAGTTGCCTATTGAAATAAATGAAAGTACTTACTATTTTATTGAATCACTAAGATATGTCACACAAAAACTGTCAATAAATTAAAAATATAACTGCAAATATACCATCAAATTGCATCATCACTCTTTCTACCCTCTAAAAGCTTTAAATGTGTTGAATATGAACAATATATTATGAGAGCACATTCACTATAAAGTCTGTTCTCTAGTAATTACTAATTCAACAACAAAGTTCTATATAATCTATCACTTGCTTTAAGAAATTTTGTTATCAAAATAAAAAGTAATCAAATTCAATAATGTGTAAGAAATTGCTTCCTGTAGTATCCGATGTATCCATATATAAAAACTATGTAATATATAGGGATCTGTTTCCTATTAATACTGCTTCTCACATCCCAGTTTTCAAGTCCAAAAAGTGCAGCAATTCTCAAGTGATGACACTGGTTAATGTCTTTCATCTCTAAAATCTATTTAAAACTTACTTTTCATAATACACCAAATATCAGCTAGTCTTACACTTACAAAACAAGTTTCTTATCTCTCAACTTCTACCATTACAGTAATCCTTCCTTACCTCCCAAAGGCTCTGGCTCATCGTTGCCCTCATCATCATCATCATCGTCATCGTCATCACCATCAGCATTGTCATCATCTCCATCAGCATCTTCATCATTCTGGCTATCATTTTCATTATCATCTTTCAGTGTATTATCCTGGTCATTTTCTGAGTCATCATCATCATCATCATCACCATCTCCACGTTCATTTTCGTCATCATCATTCTGCAACATTCATTTAATACTAAAATAATTTTAACTCAGACTGTGAGATACAATTCTTATTGAGCAGATATTAAATGGATGGAAAAATTTGGAGGAATTATTACTAATGGTCTGCAAATTATAAATAAAATGTTTCATTTTGCTATTTTAAAATAGAAATAGAGAAAATTCAATGAAGATCCAACTTTATTTCAACCTGCTATTTACCACATGTACAAATCTAACAGCTATTTACCAAATGTACAAAAATTATGCTGTAATGAACCAACATAAACAAATATTAATTATTATAAATTATTTTGCCATATAAAATATTTCATCATCGCGCAACCCAAGCAGAACTAGCAAGAAAGTTCGCAATCAGATTCAGAAACGGTGTTGACACCTGCCTGGAAAAATCCAACGTTCTCAAAAAGATTCCCTCAATTAGTGGGAGCATATTGCATTGTAGGAGCACCACTACGCTACTGTTACCCAGCTATCAAGAGCGAGAAGCATGAACACTGTCATGGCATCGAATGACGCTATGCCTACCAGAGAACTGGAGGCTATGGTAAGCTAACCAACACCAAGATGAATGCTCTCGACATCCTTGTCACAACTCCATTGAGTGCTCTCTCTCTCATTACTCTCTTCCCTTCTCATCCCTGTGCCTTCAAGTAGTATATAATAATCTTCAGGTATTGAACTTACCAATTAAACGTATATACTTTGCAATTACTATGATTGCATTTCTTCCCCACTTCATAACCCCCTTCCCCTTTCTAGTCACTCTCATCGTTTTCCCCGTGACAACCTCTCCTACATGAAATACGTTCAGTAGTTAGTATTCACATAGAAGGGGACATCACTATGCATTTTTCAAAGCATTATGTTGCCATTAAATATTCAATTAGTAAGCTTGACACAGCATATAAGTCACTTCTTGTATTTGTATAATACTCAAATACTTACCTCTGCTGATTTGGGTCCACTCTGATTCTCCGCATCACTCACATCATTAACATCATCATCATCCTCATCCCCACCTATAAATATATATAAGAATAAATGAAATTTTAGGAAAATGGATTACATAAAACTGTAATTTGTTTTTGTTATCATCATTAGTCATAAAGTAAGATACATTAAACAAACTATACAGCCCTTCAGCAATGCTTCAAAGTAGTGTGTGAAACAAACTGACATAAGCAATTAATTAAATTACCCGACCAATAAGGACTAAATTTAATTTCAATCTGTGTCTTTACTTTCTTACATACTGCTTACGTGGTATGGAGAAAGTATTGTAACACTGTGAGAAAAAAAAAATATACATTTTTTGATAGAAAACTCGCATTGCCAGGCCCTGGTTCCCAAAAATTGCTCCAAATTTTAACTTAAAATTTTTTTCCTCTGATAGAGATGCATAAACAAAGGGTGTAGGTTGCATTTTCACTGAACTCCCAGAATTCCAAAACTGTGAAAGTTCAAAATTTTTCCGACATCTTCCTACTACTACAACTAGTGGTGCTACAGAATGGCACAGACTTTCCCGTATTAGTTTTCTATTTTCCTGGGTCTTCGCTAGCTATTCGGAATTGCCACATACTCTTTCTTGCCAGCTACCATCTATCATTGCCAAAAGTACATTTTTTTGTCATTTTCTTAATTTTTCGGTTTCCTATTGGTAGAACAGAAACATTAATTTTAGAACATTAAAGAACACAAAAACCTAGCCGTAAATGGCAATTTTCTTTTAAAAATTATGTGCCGTTTAAGAGAAAATGGCGTTTTAGCACTACTAAAAATGCGAAATTTGAAGCTCATTTTCACAGAAAATTTTTGAGTTTTCAAAATACTTTATTTGAAGTTATTTGAAGCACTTACACTCACAAATATAATCATCTTTACAAATTGCGGATAATGTGCATATTAAAGATGTGCGAGATCTTTCAAAAAATTTACATTTATATAATTTTTGAAAAAAACAAAAAAAAACTCAAAATAAACTTCATGCTATACTAATGAGTGTAATTAGCACTATCCGTTACAAAAGTTTCAAGAAAAAAATTGCAGCCGTATACGAGAAAATGACGTTTGAGCATTTCTGAAAATGCCGAAATTTGAGCTACTTTTCACAGAAAACGGTAGTGTTTTCGAGAAACTTTACTTGACATTATTTAAAGCATATATACTCGTAAATATAATAATGTAAAAAAATCGCCGATAATGTAAATATTAACGACGTGAGAGACAAGTAAAAAAATTTACATTTTTGTAATTTTTGAAAAAACCAACCGATAGACCAAAATGGCTTTTATGTCATTGATAGAGTACATTTACCACTATCCCTACCAAAAGTTTAAAGAAAAAATTTGGAGCCGTTTTTGAGAAAATTTTGTTTTTGTAATTTTTTAAAATTGCACATATTGCACGAAAACTACCAAAATTGTGAAAAACATTTACATGACCTTTATTAAAGAACTCAATATGCAGAACAAATTTTATTTGAAGAAAAAAATCTCTATCTTCAATTTTGTAGTTGGAGAAAGACGTCGAAAAAAATTCAAACTTTCACAATTTTCGAAAATTCAGAGCTGTACGTGAAAATCGGACCTATGCCATGTTAAAAAGTGTATTTTCCTCTATTCATACAAGAAATTTAAAGAAAAAATTTGGAGCCGTTTTTGAGAAAATGTTGAAAATCCCCGGGGGGCTTCATATAAAGTACCCCCAAATTTTAAAGAATCTTTTTCAAAATCACAAAGCTTCGACTAGAATCAGATCGACTGGGGAATATCAATTTTGAAGAAAATCGACCGAACGGTTTAGGCGCTAGCGTTGACCACAGACGGACGGAATGCCGTCAATCGATTTTTAAGTATAAAGAAGCAACAAATCATGGATTTTGACCACACCACGAGATAGAGGATTTTTTTTCTTAATTTAGCAATTGGTTTTATCGACTTATTCGTTTTCACGGCCCGGCAATTAATTTTTTTCCGCCGAAAATTGGCCATTTTTTCGCGCAGCATTACATAACTTTTCCTATACTACGTATATCACTCCGTGTATACGTACGTATACGGGAAAGTAATAATGAAGATACAAATTTTTTCCTTAATGAAATTTTTTCATCAAAAACGCCTACAAATAGGATCATTTTCAATTTTTCAAAAATGAATAGTTTTTGCATAGTTTTGAATGAAACAGACTTTCTTAAACAACTTTAAATAATTATTTTCTCAAAAACAGCTCCAAATGTTTCTTTAAATATGTCCTCACTTGTAGCAAAGATTGGTAAAGGAAGTGGTGCTGGTCACATTTTCATTGCATGCTCTGTTTTCGAAAATTGCACCAGAAAAATTTACATTGCGAAAGAGAGATTATTTGTAAAATGAAATCTGTTCTAAAAAAATGTCTTTTAAAAAAAGCCTGATAAAAAAAAGGCCTTTAAAAAAATTTTTTTAATCGATAGTTTAGTGTAATTTATGCAAATCTTTTTTCTTTTTTGTTTTTTTGTTTTTTGTTTTTTTGTTTTGGGGGGGGGGGGTTGTTTTACACACTGTTTTAGGTTGCAAAATGATGCACTCAAAGTAGCAAAAATTGAGTTGCATTGATTTTCAAAGTGATTTGACTTTATTTTTCAGTTCCAAACCTTGACTATCATCTTAACTTCTGAAAGCATATTGTGGATTAAGGTGCTTTTTAGTCTTGATGTTATGTTGATCTGTAATGATAAGATGTTATCGTGCTTAAGTGGCATGCCAGGAGTCCTGTGATTCTGATGCAGATGGCGATAAGTTTTCCAACTGTGATAGTTATCAACTTAATTTTCATGTCATTTGTATGGAATTAACATCATTCAAGGTCCGAAGCTTAGAACTGAAAAAGCCTCACTGGCTTATCCCTCTCTCTCTCTCTCTCAACTTCAGCTTGCAGTCAGCAGACAGCATTGTGGAGAGAAAAAAAAACATGAAAGCAGACCTGTCCAACATGCTATGTTTTTGCACACTTTAATTTTGGTGTAAAAGCAATAGTATGTTTAAAAGATATTAGTATGTTTAATAGAATATGTTAAGAAATAATTAAGAGTTGGTGAAGTGGATTCATTGCATATAGTGACATTTGGCTTTATTTGTGTATTAACCAAAATCTGTCTAATTTACTTTTCCTGCATTCCTGGCCTCCCAATCTTACGTGCGTGCGTGCGCGCGTGCGTGTGTGTGTGCGCGCGTGCCTGTGCGCGCGTGCGTGTGTGCGCGTGCGTGTGTGCGCGTGCGTGTGTGCGCGAGCGGTGTGTGTGCGTGCGGTGTGTGCGTGCGGTGTGTGCGTGCGGTGTGTACGTACGGTGTGTGCGTGTGTGCGCGCGTGCGTGTGTGTGGTGTGCGTGTGTGTGTGTGTGTGTGTGGTGTGTGTGGTGTGTGTGGTGTGTGTGTGAGTGTGTGCGCGTGTGTGCGTGCGTGTGTGTGGGGGGGATGTGTGCGCGCGCGTGTGTGTGTGTGTGTGTGTGTGTGTGTGTGTGTGTGCGCGTGCGCGCGCACGCGTACATGAGGATAGACAATAGAACTCCGCACCCCCTCCGAGATAATCATAAAAGTTGTGATAAGTCCATGTTCTCTGCTTGTGGCATAGCCGGGCAAGGTTGTAACATGTCGATGGGGCACTGACATATTACAATGTGGACAGAAATTCCAGTATTATAATATTACGCAACCATTACCAAGTGTGAAAAAGTACGAGCTGTTGTAGCACTACAAGTTTCTTCATATGAATACATGAAATATACCTTCGTCTTCATCATCTTGGTTATCACCATCTTCCTCACTTTCTGTAACCCCAGGAATGGCATCTTCATTTGATTGAGTATCATCTTCAGCTTCATCACCATCATCAGCTTCCTCATTATCATTATCATCATCATCATCATCATCTTGTTCATCTTTCTGCTCTTCCCCAGATGCTTCAGTTGAATCTGCTTGAGGTTCTGGGGACTAAATAAACATTATTAGTAAAACCTCATTACACATGGCACATTCAGCCAACACAGATGCTCAGTTCTTACCTCCTCTCCACTCACATCCCCTCCCTCCTCAGAAGGTTCTCCTTCTTCCTCCTCTCCCTCCTCTTCATCTTCTTCCTCCTCATGCTCATCATGCTCATCCGGCTCTTCATGTTCATCATGCTCATCATGTTCATCATGCTCATCATGTTCATCATTTTCTGAAATGTTTTGATCGTTATAAAATTTGACACCAAAATCTCTTTACTAAAAACTTTTGATCATACCACTGAAAAGAGACATATTACACAGAACAACAAATTTCTATTTATTTATTTTGTGACGTGGTTCTTTTTATGATTAATGGTTCATTTTGTTCTAATATTAAGGAAAATCAATGAAAATGTTTCTGATTTGCTTTTACGACCAGGATTTTGAATTTATTCGATTTTAGTCCTTTTTCTAGTTTTGCCATCATTTTGTTCTAAACAATCGAAAAATGTTTTGTGTAGCCTACATATGTTTGACAGATATCCTTTATACTAAAAAATGTTCAGTGGAAATATCATGGCATGAAAAACTAATTTTTGTAACCCTATTTTTTAGAGAAAAAAATAAGCTTTCTTGTAATATTTTGAACTTTTTCAACAAAAATGAAATTCAATGAAAACAGTGCTTATATTTCAACTGATGGAAAAATGGTAGTACAAAAGTAGTGCTAGCGGAAAGCACATTTAGCCTCGAAGAAAATCTCAAATTGCCTGCACCATTAAATAAACTAGTGGTGCTACAGAAGGGCACAGACTTTCCTGTATTAGTTTTCTATTTCCTTGGGTCTCGGCTAGCTATTCGAACTTGCCACATTCTCTTGCAAGCTGCCATCTATCGCCGCCCAAAGTACATTTTTTTGACATTTTCTTCATTTTTCCGTTTCCTAATGGTAGAACAGAAATATTAATTTTAGAATATTAAAGAACACTAAAACTTGGTTCTAATGGCAATTTTCTTTAAAAAATTTAGAGTCTTTTTTAAAAAAATGCATTTAAGAAAAAGCATAAGCATTTAAGCGATATTAAAATGCGAAATTTGAAGCTCTTTTTTGCAGAAAATTTCAGTTTTCGAAAAACTTAATCTAAAGTCATTTGAAGCACTTAAACTCACAAATACAATAGTGTTCACAAATTGTTGGTAATGTTATTAATGCATATTAAAGATGTGAGAAATCTTAAAAAAAGTTGTTTTTGAAAAACAAAAAAATACCCCAAAATGAACTTTACGCCATATTAAAGAGGGTAATTAGCACTATCCGTTCGAAAAGTTTGAAGAAAAATGTGAGAAAATTGCGTTTGAGCGTTTTTGAAAATGCGGAATTTTGAGCTAGTTTTCACAGAAAATGTTTGAGTTCTCGAGAAACTTTGTCTCACATTATTTAAAGCACACTTACTAGTAAATAAAATAATGTGAAGAAATCGCTGCTAATGTAAATATTAACGACGTGCGAGACAAGTCAAAGAAATTTAATTTTTGTAATTTTTGAAAAAAACAAAAGAATAGAATAATATGGCAATTACGTCATCTCATAGAGTACATTAGGCACTATCTCTATCAAAAGTTCAAAGAAAAAATTTGGAGTCGGTTTTGAGAAAATCTTGTTTTTGTAATTTTCTTAAAATTGCACATATTGCAAGTAATATTGCGCGAAAACTACTGAAATTTTCAAAACAATGTACATGACCTTAAAAGAAAGAAATCACTTTGGAGAACAAATTTTATTTGAAGGAAAAATCTCTACCTTCAATTCTGTAGTTGTAGGAAGAGGCCGAAAAAAAAATTCAAATTTGAAATTTTCGAAAATTCAGAGTTAACCGTGAAATTAAAAACTCTGCCACCTTAATAAGTGTATTTTACTCTATCCTTACAAGAAATGTAAATAATACATTTGGAGTCGTTTTCGAGAAAATTTTGAAAATGTCCGGGGGCCTTCATGTAAAGTACCCCAAAATTTTATAGAATCTTTTTCAAAATCTCAAAGCTTTGACTCGAGCCAGATCGACAGGGGTTTCTTCAATTTGAGGAAAAAAAAACAAAAAAGATCCTACGTATGGTTTAGGCGCTAATGTTCACAGACGGACGGACGGACGTTTTGCTTTCAGTTGGTTTTTCGGTATCAAGGACGAACAATAGAGGAATTCTGGCTACACCACGTGTTAGGGGATTTTTTTCTTAATTTAGCTACTGGATTTATCTACTTTTTCGTTATCAGGGCCACGCAATTAATTTTTTCTATCGAAAATCCGCCGTTTTTACTTTCCCATATTTGTACGTATATACGGAGTATCGGGAAAGTTACGTAATGCTGCCCAAAATATGACGAATTTTCGACAGAAAAAAATTCATTGCCGGGCCCTAATAACGAAAACGTCGTTAAATCCAGTTGCTAAATTAAGAAAACAAATCCCATAACACGTAGCGTAGCCAGAATCCCTGTTTTATAAGTCCTTGATACCGAAAAATCCATTGAAAGCAAAACGGCCCTCTGTCCATCCGTCTGTGAACACTATTAGCGCCTAAACCATAGGGACGATCTTTTTCAAATTGAAGAAACCCCTGTCCATCTCGCTCGAGTCGAAGCTTTGAGATTTTGAAAAAGATTCTGTAAAATTTGGGGGTACTTTACATGAAGACCCCCGGACATTTTCAAAATTTTCTCAAAAACAGCTCCAATTTTTTTCTTCAAATTTCTTGAAAGAATAGAGTAAAATACTTATTAACACATGGGTCCGAATTTCGCGGTTAACGCTGGATTTTCGAAAATTGCAAAAGTTTGAATTTTTTCGGGTTCTTCCGACAACTACAAAACTAAAGATAGAGATTTTTACTTCAAATAAAATTTGTTTTCCATAATGAGTTCGTTCTTTAAGGTCATGCAATTTTTTTTTTTAAATTTTAGTAGTTTTCGCGCAACATAGCGTGCAATATGTGCAATTTTAAAAAATTACAAAAACAAGTTTCTTAAATACGGCTCTAAATTTTTTCTAAACTTTCGGTAAGGATAGTGCCTAACGTACTCTATAAAATGGCATAAACGCCATATTGCTCTATTCTTTTGTTTTTTTCAAAAATTACAAAAATGTAATTTCTTTGACTTGTCTCTTACGTCGTTAGCGGCGATTTGTTCACATTATTATCTTTACAAGTACATGTGCTTTAAATAATATCAAGTAAAGTTTGTCGAATGCTCAACCGTTTTTTCTGAAAACTAGCTCAAAATCCCGCATTTTCAGAATCGCTCAAACGCCATTTTCTCATAAATGGCTCCAATTTTTTTTCAAACTTTGGGAACGGATAGTGCTAATTGCACTATTTTATATGACTTAAAGTTCATTTTGGGGTATTTTTTATTTTTTCAAAAAAAAACACACAAATGTAATTTTTTTGAAAGATCTCTCGCATCTTTATTACGCACATTACCAGCAATTTGTAAACTTAATTATATTTTTTAATATAAGTGCTTTAAATGATTTTATTTGAAATTTTTTGAAAACTCAAAAATTTTCTGTGCAAAAGTGCTTCAAATTTCGCATTTTTAGAGGCGCTTAAACGCCATTTTCTTAAAAAAGCTGCACATTTTTAAAAGAAAATTGCCATTTAGGACGAGGTTTTTGTGTTTTTTAATAGGCATTCTAAAATTAATGTTTCCGTTCTACTATTAGGAAACAGAAAAATTAAGAAAAGGTCAAAAAAATGTACTTTAGGCGGCGATTGATGGCAGCTGGCAAGTGTATGAGGCAATTTCAAATAGCTAGCCCAGACCCAAGGAAATAGAAAACTAATACGGGACAGACTGTGTCATTTTGTAGCACCACTAGTTTCGCGCAGCATTACATAACTTTCTCACATTACGAATATTAAAATAAATGGACTAGGTGAAACACAACGACCTTTGTAACAGACACAATGACCTTTTGTAACAGCTGGTCGCCCCTTCATAACATCTGTTACAAAAAGGTCTTTGTGTTTCTCCTATTGATATCAGAGCAGACGTTACCACATCTATATAAAAATGGACTTGATATGGTTATGGAAATGGAGTAGGTTCTCTGCAAAAAAAAAACCCTCTGAATTTTCAAAAGGTACAAAAGTTTTGTTTTTAAATTTATTTGTATGAATTTAACATCAAAAAAGTTAAAAACTGCGAGACATCTTATGGGGGGGGGGAGTGCAATCTATGTAACTCAAGCTCTGGGATCCACACCCTAATATACTAGAGTATGTTGAATTAATAGAGCTTGCAACGAGCGTCTTTGATAAGATTTAAAAAGAAAATATTCACTCTCATGTTAAAAATACAACAAAAAACTATTTGCAAAAGGTCAATGAGCCACACATTTGGGCTCTTTTCACTTATTCATACCCCATGTGAAGTAATAGAGTTACTGGCACAAGAACATGGATAACAATTATTTGAGTAACTGTTGCACGGAGTCACGCTCACGCACGCTCATTGTAGGCACACTCCCGCCTCAAAACCTAATTAGTCATGGGCAGCTGCTCGCCTCTCTGCGCGGAGAACCAGGGCAATTGAACTTTGTCTTCGGATGGCGTAAAGAACGCTGAAGGGAACGGGTGGCGGTCTCATGTTCGTTGAAATCACAGAATTTTTGAAAATTGGTAAAGCTAGAGATTTTTTCTTAATGAAATATGTTCCTTAAAGACAGATCTTTAAATAAGTGTATGTTCAATTTTTCGGAAATAGAAGTTTCCATGTAATTTTGTTTGTAACAAAGTCTGTTGTAAAAAATCAGCTCTTTAAAAACGCTCATGTACAATTCTTTGAAAAACTAGGTGATTTCCCTTAACCAGTGTCTGAAATTTATGAAATTACTAAAAAACATTCCCAAAAACTGCTCCAGATTTTTTCTTTAAAGTTTCTCCTCACACGTAATAAGGGGCGGTAAAAATATGGTGCTAGCCCCATTTTTAGCTATTGTTTTTGTTTTTTCAAAACTGCCAAAAAGTGAACATTTCAATACTACAAAATTGGAAATTTTTGCTTTAAACAGTCTGTTGTATAAAAGCGCTATAAAAAAGGCCATGTATTTTTTAAAAACAAAACAAAAAAACGAGCTGATTTCGCTTCATTAGTCTGAAGTGTATGCAAATTCTATTTAAAAAAAACAACAACCTCAAAACCCACACGTAACAACGTATGGTAAAGATATTAACTAGTGGTGCAAGAGAATGACACGGACTTTCTCGCATTAGTTTTAAAATCCGGTTAGTCTGGACAAGCTTTTCGGTTAGGCCTTATTCTCTTCCCAGCTGCCTTCTTTTGTTGCCCAAAGGACATTTTTTCACATTTTCTCATTTTTTCGGCTCCCTAATGCTAAAATTGAAACATTCATGTCTTGAAGACTAGTGTGGAAGTGTAGAAGCCGTGTCCAATCCGGATGGCCGGGGTGGTAAAATGGCCGTGTTCGAATCCAGCGCTTTGGACAAAAATGGCACCGGTTCGAGTCACGTGCAGGAATTTTAATTTATTTATCTCACATGAATGAAGTTGCATAAAACTATTGTGAATTCACGAAATATTATTGAAAATCATTCGAAACACTTCTATTCACAAAACAATCAATACAGATAAATACACCGAAGGTGTTTGTATGTGCTTTACGAATTTTTAACTTTTAAACATTTTTTGAAGTCTCTTATTCGATATTTACAACGTATGTCATCTTAAATCAATTGTTTTATTTCGTTGCATCTGTATGACCCGATTTAAGTAAAATAATAACTATCAACAAGAAATTTAAATACATTTTAAACACAACCTACGGGACAATTTTGGACTAGTTTTTCTTTTACCGTGATATCCCTAACGATTCCGAATATTATTACTTCTTGCTCTTACGAAGGTTCCACCATACGGCGCTTCTGTGGCGTAGTAGTATGGATGTCGGCAAGTTAACTCTGAGGATATGAGTTCCTGTGTCGGAGCGGAAATAAACTGTTGCTGGTTGAAAACGCCTTTGCAAGTTTATTTAGTAATATAATATAGTGGAGCTGTTAGAAATGATGCGAGAAAGTATGTGCTTTTGTAGCACCACTATTTTTTTATGTTATCTCTAAATTAATAAAATTAAATAAATCCACATCCATCACCTTAACAAGCTGCTTTACAAGAAAATTACAGTGTCATATTTCATTAACATCAGTAAAACCTGGCATCATTACCGACCCAGAGCTCTCACCCCGGAGATTCATAAAAACCCGCACACAACGTACAGGTTTGTATGGCACTTAGCAGCCAAAACCCGCACATGCAGACTAGTTATTTCATAACTTGGATTATCGAGAGCGAAATCCATCACATTTGGCGCTCCAACGTGGCCGTTTAAATGTTATTTATTACATTTGGCGCTCAATGGGCGTAATCCATTTCATTCGGCGTCCAGTACGTTAATCCTTTGTACTATATTCCCAACTGAGCTCAAGAAAAACACGTACACATAGAGTAGTTACAATTTTGTCTAGAAGCTATCTCAGTGCTTGTTCAATGGATGAAAAATATGATCGAGATGGAGCATCCTTGAAGTTAAAGATTTTTTGAACCTCTCCTGTCACATTTTTGAAGATAAGAGTTTTTTCTTAACGAAAACCGTTGTTTAAAAATATATCTTTAAATAATGTCATGTGTCATTTTCTAATAATATGAGTAGTTGTGCAATTTTTAAAGGAATTGTGGCAAATAAAAAAAACGAGTTCACGAACGTTTTTTAATTAAGCTCCATTAAAAAACGAGTTCAACTAGATAAATGTTTCGACAATGATACAGCGAACGTCCTACTTTTACTGCAAGTAGTTTTCATGTCATTATGAGTTATATTATTTGGGTTTTTCAAGTTATGGGAGTGAAGTGTGAAGATTGATGGTGTAATACATTACATAACTGTTACCGATAATACGAGATAGACGTGCTGTTGAAGTTTAGTTATGTTATTTCATTTTATGACCTGATTTTGAAATGGTGCAGGTATTCCCTTGCAAAATACCCAGAGAAAATTTGCCACACAGTACCTGTTGCTTCCGTGATCAACCGAACAAAAGAGCGCTCTTTTCCTCTAATTGCTTCTCACATTCTACTTCATACATTTGAAAACGAATTTTTACACAGTACTTGAGAAAAGAGTATAAACCACAGAATTCCCAATGAAAATTTGCTAAGTAATAATTCTCTTCAATATACAGTAAAATCTGTCTAAACCAGAACCTGTACAAGCCGGAAACCTGCCTTAACCGGATAAGTTCTGCGGCCCGTGAAGTTAAATGGCATTTTACACAGCATAAAACGGAATCTGTCTAACGCGGAAACGGAATGGTTTTTTATGTCCTGCAGGGGGGAAAACCTTCGTAAAACGAAATTTCTGCTAATTTAATGAATTTCGCAGAGACACGAGAGATACTCTTAATGGAACGAATGCATCTGCAAGTCTGTTTTAATATCTCTGTCTATGTTGGATTAATTTCACACGTTGAAGCCGTGCAGTGAAGGAAACGGGCTTCCGCTGTTATCGTAGAATTCGATCTTGGGGTCATTTGTCTCTCAAGGCGTAGGCCTTAGGGGAATTCCCTCTCTCCTGACTCTCTAAGCGTGGGTAGGTGTATGGGAATGGCTTCAATTCACGCGTCTCCTTGCCTCGCATTGACAAACGTAACACCTTGACCAGAGCCGCATTGCTCAAGGCCAGGTGTGGGTAGTGTCGGATAGACCTAGTACTCTGGGTTGTGACACATTGTGGCCGAGTCTGTAAGAAGTCCGGGTGCAGCCTCTGGCCAGTGAGGTGGCGTGTTTTCATGAGTTTCACAACCAGTTTGACAATGAAAAAACGACATAAAACTCTATTAAAATTTGGCCACTTTGGAAAACAATTGAAAAAGTATTAGTAAGAGAGAAAACCAAAAAGCAAAATCTCTAGATTAATGTTGAAAAAAATTATATTATGTCAATGAACAAGTAGTGAAATATTTCCTTTAACTGAATTGTCCGAAATAATTATGTTTAATATTCTTTATTGATGATTTCGTCCGTAAATAAGTTTTATGTTAGTTTAGGTTTTATAATTATAATAAAGTCATGTTACTAGTTTCAGGACGGGAATGTCAATGTAAAAGTGTCATGAACGTACAACCCTGCATAAAACGGAAACCTTCCGAAACCGGAAAATTTTTTTGTCCCAATCGATTCCGGTTTAGACAGATTTTACTGTATTATGAGAAGACAAAATAAGGCATAAACATATAACAGGGGCACCCAGTAACTTTATGACAATTAAACAGAAAAAAGTCCCACATAATTTTCACCATCTTATCGAACGCAATTTTACATGAGAGGAGATATTTCTACGGGTGACGCAAACAGAACGCAAGGATTTGAAACTAGTGTTATTGACTTTATACTGATCACACACAAAATGCAATCACATCATTACAATTGGTAATGTATTCAATTTATGAATTGCCTCGTTTTCTCACGTTGTAAAGATAACGTCAGACAGATGGCGGCCTTCTTCGTGAATACACCGAAGTCTTTCTTCGAAGTTCGCGAACACTTTCGGTAACGTGTTATGCGAAACAACAGCAATTTTTTTCTTACCATATTGTAACTTTCAGATCATTGAGTGTGTAACGTTTGTTGCAGTACCTTTTACTTTTTACTTAGTCCCATATTAAGAAGTTGCAAACCGACAAATCTGGTGAGCGTGCAGGCAAGTGGGCATCGCCGCAACGTGAGATCACGTGTTGCAGAACTGGCATGGAAATCATTGGCTGTGTGGTGTTTTGGCTCCATCGTGTTGGAACCACATGTCTGCCATGTTCATCCGTAAAGTGTCCGGTTGTGGTCGCACTAAATTGCGTAGCGTAGTACAGTATAACGTGCAGCATTCATTGTTAACCTACGAGACAAGAAAAGCCTGGAGCAGAGGCACACCTAGTGGAGCGGCAGACTTTGAACAGACGCTCTTCCTCTGTCAACATTTTTCGGCGTTTGCATCGCGCGAGGACCAGGCGACTTCTGCTTCAGGAGTGATCCAGTTATGCGAAAAAGAGGCAACCCAACGCAATATTGGGTTGCGACCACACTGAGGAAAATGTTGTAGTAGAATGTTCTAAATACTTTTAGTAAACGATCATATAGTAAGTACAATTATTCGTGTAGTAAGATTAACTAAACATGATTTAATTTCGTTTAGTAAATCAAACAATTCATAATCGTGAGTGAATGAACAAATCATTGCCAATGGTACTATTCTTGTTTCGTAGATAAAATTATTTGATACCTACGTTTCATGTCGTCACTGTTTAGTTAGCACTATTTACTAAATACTGTTTATATAGGCCGATTATCTGTCAGGTAATCGAGGTTAAGGAAGTACGAGTCCACGGGGACGTAGGATGGGTGACCGCTGCGGGGAACCCTAGTTGCTACCTGCTTGGATGGGCAGAAAGAAAGTATTCCCTTTCACGTTTCGTTTAGTTATTTTCACCGCACCGTTTAGTACTCAATGTATTAGTCAACGCAACGATTCGTTTAGTTTTCTCCGCTAGATGACATTCGTCACGGGGTACGACCTGTCTAGTGAACATTACTATACGTGCATTAGTGTGTTTAACTAAACAGCAGTTTCGTGAACTTGACTAAGCACTTTGTTCTACCAAAATATTCTATACCGTTTAGTTGAATCTAATACGCGATTAATTGTACGAATTAAACATTTCTCTCCGAGCAGATACCAAACAATTTCGCGGAACATTGAAGTGTGTACGAAAACGCAGTTGAACTGTAGTCTCAGTCATTACTTTGGAAGAAATGTTAAACAGCGAAAACGCGATGATGCACGGTCTACTATGCCATTGCTACTGAAACTAGACGTTCTAACTTACAAAATAACAGATCCCCCACCCCGCCACAGATACTATACTGCAATTTCTGTAACTTCGCCCCTCCCGGCCACTCAAATCCCACCTTCGCGATGGAATACGTCACGGCATTTCGCGTCTTTCTCGGTCTTAACGGTAGAAGTCGCATGATTGCAAGCACTGCTTCATACAGACGCGATCATGCGAAATCTAGCGGAACGACCGACAAAGATGCGAAATACCGTGACATATTCCATTGCGCAGATGGGATTTGAGTGGCCTTGAGGGGCAAAGTTAGAAAAATCCCAGTATACTCAAGTGAAATCTATGCCTTCTTTTTGCGCCACCTGTATATACTTCGGTTTTTCTTTCTTGGCGCACGGGGAGTCGCATGATAGCAACTGTATCAAGCAGTGCTAGCGATCATGCGACTCCTAGCGGCACAATGGAGAACGACGCGAAATACCGTGAGATATTCCATTTTATTGACACACCCCCGTGCGCCAAGAAAGAAAAACCGAAGTATAACATGTATATCAATCTACATGTCATGATTTTCTAAAAATGTTGTTCATATTTCTACTAAATGTCTTCCTTTTTATATAAATTGTTAAGACTTACCTTCTCCGTGCTCTTCCTCGCTTACTTGTCCTTGTTCCGCATGATCATCATGCTTTGCAGGAGAATCGTCAACCCATCCATCAAATATAGGCGCCCAACGAGATTCTAAAATAGGATTATCCACTGAAAAATATTTTTAAAAAGGGGTTAAAATTGAAATAGAAACAGACTATGACATAAAAAGTGACGAAAGAACTTACAATCTGTGGAACCTCTGTATTCAGTAATGATAAGTCCAACCAAAACAAGTAATACACCAAGCAAGAAGAAAAATACTATCTTGGCGCAAATATTTCCACCAGTGCCTGCATCCTTGTGTACATGGATATTTTCTTCCGAGGAGAAATTGTTGGTGAATTCTTCAATCACTTCCTCTAAAACACAAAAGAATTCATTACCTCTTATTTGGTAATTTACCAAGTCATTAGCATCTACTTAAGTATATATAACATTCTTAATTTTATTGAATAATTTTTAACAAAAAGTATCCGCTGCTCTATGTTAAAACCCATTAGTACTTGTTACTAAAAGAACTAGTTTTAATCTGATGCCAAGCTCCCGTTATTAAGGATTTCTCGGAACGACTAGTTGAGTAATGCGTCTCTAAGAAATACGAAGTGAAGAATGCCTGCTTGCGCTTGTTAGATGTAACGATGTATCCTGACAGAGCCTATGGCCGCTATTAATCAGATCTGACAAAAGTTATCCGGTAGTTTACAAATTTTAATATTCGTAATTGGGGAAACAATTGTCTGCACAATCTCTTTTACGGCGAAACCGCATGTTTACAGACACGAAAGGAGGGTCTTCAACGTTATTTCTTGAGGGAGGGTAATGGACCCTCACTGCCCAGTTCCAGTGTCAAGCGACAAAATGTCGATCCATAGCTTAGCGGCCAGGACGCTTGCTTTCACCTCTGGGTATCGGGTGCAGGGAACCGACACAGCTGGGGTGGATTAGGTTCTGTCCACGGTGGAAATACACGGGTGAGTTCCTCCGGCGCACCGAATTTTGCTCGTTCTGCGCACCACCAGTTTGCGTCACAAACCACGTAACCAAAAACGGGCACTTCTTTTGAAAAGCCAGTCCAGACACTGGCCGCCATGTTGCATGGAAAGAAAGTAGTGTTGAGAAACATTTTTAAAGTGATACAAATGGCTATTTTCAGCGGTAACCAATCAAAAATAACGATGGCGGTGTACAAGATGCAAGATTTAAAACAAATGCTTCATAAATCTCTTTCAATGTCGTGTAACGAGGTGATAGTTTCGGTGGCTGCATATAAAATTGCCGCGAATATTGTGACGCAAACTGGTTTCGGAAGCTCACTGGCTGAAGTCGGATATGATCAACACCCCCTGAATATATCCAGGGGGCGTTGATACGATGCGCAAGAGCCTCGCCCCTCCCCCTGGTTCTGTCAAAAGCATTCAGCCGTTCGCGAGGCCCAGCGTAGAGAGCGTAAACAGACAAAAACTCCCCACGCTCGAAGGGGAAAGGTCACCCCGTCACGGAGGGTTTCTAAAATTCTGTAAGATGAACAGTTCTTGTCGGATTACCATTGACATTTGTACGTTGTTTCAAAGCAAATAGTCATTTGTAACAATTGACTTTTATAAAATTTAATAAAGGTATTTTTATGAAATACTAACGCTTTTTCTGCGCTTAATTATCAGCTTCCTCATTACCCTTGGGCCACCCTTGAACTCTTGGGATTCGGCTCGCCTAAGTCGCTTGCGCGAGGGTCTAAAGATCATTCGCGAATATTCGATTGACGGCCCCGATCCTCTTTCATCTTTGACAAGCTGACTATCAAAGTTATGGAGCTCTACGCCTCTCAACGTTCCATGCTCTATGCTAGCATCTCAGAGTTAACAAGGCCTGCCGTACACGAGTGGATTATTCTTTAGAATCCGCTTTGCAGTAAATGCAAGAAAATTGGGATGCGATTGACTAAAGCCAATAATTATATAAATTTAACATTTATGCGTCTTGCATTTCCTACATACATTTAAATAGCAAAATATTAATAGAACAAATATGACACACATGACATCAGCCGACATTTATTCGGCGGAAACACATCCTATAGTACCCAGACATAGATTACGGAAAACAATTGTAGGAATAATAAGCAAGTGCCATTCACATGATTCCAGGCGGGCTACACGGTCGCAAGGCATCGGACCAGAGTTACTCGGCAGCACTCACGTCGTTAGCTTCAAGGTGGAGGGAGCGAGGAGGTGGTTCGCCAACGACCTTTGGGCAGGATTGGGCGTGGGCTTCGTTGGTCGGCATCCTATGTGCAGCCGGCGGAGGATCTCAATCCCACACATAAAAGTCCGACGGGGAGCACGTACCTCCCTGTCAGGTTGCCTGGATTCCTGCTGTACTCACTTCGGCGTGGAGGCGGGTTGGGGGTCCCGAGCTAGTCCGGGCGGCCCCCATTTAGGCACTAGGCTTCGTCAAAGGACAGAGGCTCGATGCTCTGGGCAAAGGGGGACTTGTCCTGGCGCATTGTGAGTGGCGCTTAATTGGACTCCGGTGCTAGTCTGGAAAGCTAGTAGCTCCGATCTGGCACAGTGGCCCGGCCCAGGCTTGATTGGGGAGGTTCCCTCAAAGGGCAAAAGCGTTCCGGCGGGATCCGGATACAGGCCTGAAGGTGTTCTTGCCCTGGAAGGAGATGCGAGTAAAGGCCACAGAGCTTAGACGCCCCCCCCCCCGGGGAGCAACCCCCCTGGGATAACAAGAATTGTAAACCAAGCGGGTGTACCAAGCCCCGCTATATTAAGCTTGAAATTCTATCATTGCCTTGGCGTCTTTATTAAGCTTGAAATTCTAGCATTGCCTTGCCCTTTCTCTACGATCAATAGTTTTATCAAAACTGACTTCAAGGGTGAGAACGTATTTTCATTCAATGCAGATTTCTATAATCCACTACTTCTGATTATTCAGATTTATTCAGCAATATTTACGAACTGTCATTATCAATATTGCTCATTATAAAACAGGATTGGACACTTGTGGTGCTCCAGAATGGCACAGGATTCCTCGTAATTGCTATTTTTCTATTCCCTTTAGACTGGGATAGCTTTTTGGTTTTACCTCATCCTCATGCTAGCTGCCACCTAAACAATATTTTTTCACATTTTCTCAGTTTTTCGGTCCTTTATGGTAGAACTGAAATATTACTAAGAATATTAGAGGAGAGTAAAACCTGGTCCTGTCTTCAAATTTTCGTTGATATATTTTGGGCCATTTAAAAAAAAAAGTTTCAACATATCTGAAATTTGAAGCTCATTTTAACCCAAAACTTTCATCTTTCGAGAGCCTTCTTCAGAACTTATTCAAAGCAATTTTACTCACAAATGCGATAATGTATAAGGGCCATTCCACGTCAAATCGGCCAAAATTTCCCGACCATCTTCCGATTCGACTGAAACTTATTAAATAGTTTTAGAATGACGAAATAATACTGTATATTGTCTTTTTGGCATTAAATGTTACTTCCTTTCGAACATTTTGAAATGAGATGTTCTGCACGAGTTTCAGAGGGTATTATCTAAAACACTAGTAAAACATCTTCAAACCTGATTTCACTATGCAACTTGCTTTATATTTCTAATGAGTACTTCCCACTCTAAAGGTCTGATATGCTAAACCTAAATATAACGGCATTAATAAGGCCAAAGTAAATAATTATGAATTTTTTTCAAAATTCATTTTCTCAAACACTCCATCTTGGATTTTCTTCTTTTTGTCGTCAAATTGAAGCGGAGACATTGAAGTTTATAGTAGTTAAAGAATCTCGATGGTAAATGGGAATTTACCAAAGTAACCAGTTAAAGTTACATTTTAATTTTTGCGTTTTATGGACTTAGGAGCACTATACTTATATAAACGCTTATCATTTGTAAATCTTGCTTTCGTTATTTAGTGATTCATTCTCATACATTTTAAATGTATCGAAGGCAGAAACTTCTATTTATACCGGGTGATCCACCAATTGTGAGCCATCCTCATATCTTCTTAACGGTTCACAACACCGAAAAGCAGTTTTCACTCATCAGTGCGGAATCATGGGGCAAGTAATGTGCTTTAGAGGTACTGTTTGCAATATTTTTAGTTTTGTGCGGTTGTAGTATGCGACTTTTCTGAGAACTACGCATTCATAATTCAAGGCAGTGTACAAAAAGTATATAGGAACAATACTCAAGCTAAACATGCTCTTTTCGGCCAAGCGAAGAAACCATTGTTTCAATTTTGTCATAATATCAGACGATTTAAATTATAACACGGCAGCATATATTATTTCCAAATACAGCTAATTATTCTTGAAAACTAAAATTTCAAACCTGAGAAAAGTCTTATACTATCCGAATCTAAGTTTCTCGAAAAATTAAAACTTTTCGATGAAAATGAGCTCGAAATTCCGTATTTTCAGAAAGGCTCAAACGCCATTTTCTTGAAAATTTCTTCAGATTTTTTTTAAACGTTTCGGGCTGACAGTGCTCACTGCTTTGAATAACATGACATCAATGCTACTTTAATTTATTCTTTGGTTTTTGAAAAATTATACAAATGTTATTTTTTTAAATGTCCCTCAAGTTAATATTTACAATATGGACATTTCTTTTATATTATTGTACTTATGACTACAAGGGCTTGAAATGATTTCTGTTGAAGTTTCTCGATATTTCGAAAGTTTGGGGCAAAAGTGTGCTTCAAAATATACATTTTCAGAAACCCTTCGACATTTTCTTAAAAACCTGCAAAAAATTTCAAAATTTGCTTGGCTTCAAAATTTGCAATGAAAAAGTGTGTTGTCATATTCCGATTTAAACGTGTGGCACTTCAAGGTTATGAGCTGGAAGGAGAGGGGAAGGGGCATTGTCAAACACTACCAAAAAATTTAAGTTGCAACGAAGCTCCCGATTGGTTGACATTGTCCCCCTTCTCCATCCATTTCGTGACCTTGAAGTGCCACTGTTTAAATGTGACTTTATAGAACCAGGTTTTACTATTCTTAAAGTAATATTTCAATTCTACTATTAGGAATCCGAAAAACCGAAAAAATGTGAACATATGTGTTTTAGACGCTAGAAGATGGCAGCTGAATAGAGGGTGGGGCAAAACCGAATTGATAAGCCATAGGCTGAAGAGATTTGGAAACTAGTACAAGAAAGTCAGTGCCATTCTGATGGACAACTTTCTCGCCTACGCGTGTATGCGGCACAGAGAAAGTATTGTAACGCTGCGGGGGAAAACGGCAAGTTTCAGCCAAAAAAAGCTCATTAACTATAACTAACAAGTATTGTACCTCAGCTTCTGGGTCAACGATCCCCATTTCGGTCAGGTGTTTCGACCAGTTTCCCTGATCTCTTGAGCAAATGCTGAGATTGCCCTTCGTTTCGCTTCTGGACATAAATGTAACTTCATTATCTGTACACGTCTTCTAGCATTCAGTGGGAAATATAGTTATTCAAATTATCGTTCTCCATGTTTGAAGTATATTCCTTGATGAAGGTCATGATGAGGGATAAGACCCCAAAACTACAGCTGATTTGCCTTTGAAAATAAATTTTATTACATCGGAGCGAATATTTTGTTAATATTTTTTGGCAAAAACGTTCATTTCTTTCTGTATTCAGAATTCAACGTGTTTATGGTTTAGGATATGGAGGAAATTGTAGAGGAAATAAGAAAACGTGTACAGAATACACTTCTGCCCCTAACACGCCACAGTTTTTAACTGTTTTTGATATAAAATAAAAAAAATTGTCGGTCTTTTGCCCAACTTTGGAGCTCTCCCACAACTAGCTAATTCGACACCTTAACATAAGCTGTTGGGGCTAGTAGAATTTTACTATTTGTCAATCTCGAATTCCAACTTCGTAAACAATTGCAGATCGCCACGTTCAGTAATGTGTAGACTCTTCCTTTTCTTGGCAGTAAATTAGCTACTTTTAGCAAATAGGAATATCTTTCTCTTGAAAAATCTTTGCACGGTATTAAATATGAATTCTCCCTTGGTATCAATTTCCAATTTTTAGAAAATAATAAGAGTCCCGGATTGCTGTAGATTTTTTCTAGCTTCCGCTCATGCGAGCAATATTTGCAAACTATATTTTATATTTTTCTATGTATTGAAAATATTGTTTTAAATAGTTCGTTGACAGAGTGGGTACGTCTCAGCCGCCTGTCTTGACTGCCTCAACACTTCCCCTCATTTGCCTCTGGAACTGCTACCGCTCCCATGGAAGGTACCAGCGGCCACTGGGTATTGCCTCCGTTGGGAATGAGCAATCGGTTTTGGCCGTCGGCACAAGCGTAGAAGATCGATGTTGCTATCGATTGGTGAACGGTACGCTGTGACATGGAGCATGGGGTCGCGCATTGGCGGATCCAGTCGATATTTGGGGGGGGGGGGGGAGCGGGGAAAGTAGATTTTTGTTAAATAGCAAACGTATTTATTATTTATTGTATATTATTTATGTACTGTAGATATGATACTACACAATATTATTGTTTAAATAATTACATAATTCGAATATAACAAATATGTAAATAAATTTTGCCAAATGAAGGTAAACGAAAACTCTAGGCCTTTGGGGGGGGGACATAGCCCCCATGCTCCCCCTGGATCCGTCAGTGGTGCCATGCCATGGTGGAAAGTATCATTCCACCATAGGATGTGCTTAAACTCCCTGATCTCGCTGGCTGCTACGCACGTTGGTGATTAGGGGAAAACTACAAGACCCGAATTATGAAGGCATCGCCAGCTTGAACCAATTCAATATCAATTAGAGAAATAAACTGAAAATACACATTTATTACGAAGAAAATTTAAGTCGTAATACGACGTTACTTAGTAAAAAAGCAAATAAATTAGGTAAAAGTATAATAGGATCGACAGGAGAGGGCAATCGGTGAAGAGATAAGGCGAGCTCCCTTCTCCCGTGGCAGAGGAAGGGGCGGGCTGCGCGCACGTACATGTGATTTCTGGAACAGCGGACCTCATCTTCGATACGCACACTGTTGGATTCCAAGAAGCAGGGCGTCTAAACGGCTATAACAAATATCAGCGGAACTGATTCGATTCTTTCATGGCACGTGGCAACAATAACAAATAGCCCTACATGCACCTGATGGCAGATTCAAGGTCTCCCTAAGATGGGGTTGCCATACGTCCTGAAGAAGCAGGATATGACATGAATACCGACGGCGGCGGGATCTCTGACTTTTTATTGGGGGGCTAATTTGTGGAGGGTAAGTATTTTTTATAAAAAAATAATATTATGTAATTGACTGCACAGTTATGTAAAAATTAATTTAAATTCTCTTTGTTGAAATAAAATTAATTTTAACAAAAATGTACGAAAAGCAGTATTTCAATATGCTTGTATTAAACAATTTACTTTTTCATAATCTGCATTGCTCACAATATGAATTTGAGGCATAACATAAATATAACAAATATGTATAAACATATTATATTGTAGCTGTTTGGATTGTGTTTTATAATTTGAAATTTGAGTACCAGAGCCATTCCACGTCAAATCACACAAAAGGCCAACATTTGACCATCATATTTTTTCTATTTATTATATGGATCAAAGAAGTTAGCACGTACATTTTTTATTTTTTCTAACTTTATTATTTTCGGTAATATTGTATGTTGAAATTTGTTAAAAATGACTAACTTAAATCATCACCAACTTAAATGTATCGTATAAGTGAATACACTAATTATAGAAACTCCGTTTAAATATTCATTCAAAACTTTAAAAAATGTTTAATTTTTAGATTTTTCAAAATATTTCTTTTCCTGAATTTTCAATTTTAAAAACCAAAATTTTTGTAAACTTCAAAAGCTATTTTTTATAAATATTAATAAACGCATTGGAGTATGGTTGACAGCTCTAGAAAAAATCAAAGTGGGATCTCAGTAACTTTAAAAAAACATGATTTTTTTACGAGTACCTTCACTGGTAGAAGATTGCTACAACAGACGCGTTTCTTACGTTACTGACCGGCAGATGCTTTGGATGAAGCAGTAATTTAAGTACTTTTTGAGGTGGTGCAACTTCACGATTATAATTGGTTATTCAATGACGGATCTTGACACACGCTTTGACTAACATTTTGAAATTTTCTGATCTGTCACAATGCACAGTTCTAATGCCTTAGCGAGTTTACTTTCAGTTCTGGACAGAATTCCATTTTCTTCAGTCAACTTTTAGCCACTATTATCATGTGGTCGGTGTCTGCGAAGTGTCGTTTATTGAATGCCCAACTATAAAAAATTGTTGTTGTTGTTGTTGTTGTTGTTGTTGAATTTTCAACGTCTTGTCATCAATTGAGTGAAACGAATCTGTCATTTCCTTCATAAAATCTTTATTGTCTGATTTTTCAATGGACTTCAAAGGATCTTGAATGTGAAAAATTTTATGAGTCAGCACTTTGTAAACATTTTATGAATCAGCAATTTCTTTTGGAGAAACCGTTTTTGTTGCAATTTTCTTTTCTTGACGGAAGTTTCTCCTATTGCAATTAAGCTCTTGTTTATCTCCTCTACATTCATTTCGCAGTCACTTGACGAACAATCCCAAAACCTTAAATAGTCATTTCCTTGATTTCCACTACATTCACTGGACGTCCCGCTACACTCATTAATGCCCCGGAGCCACTGATACCGACGCACTCTTCACTAACAGAAAGACATTTTGGAAACCAACTCACCAACAAAAAGACTTTTTCCGACATGAATTACAAATTCGTTAATCTAACGACTCCCCTAAATTAAGTTTCACTAGTATAACGTGGTTTACGCGTCTTCGAGATTTACTCTTCTTAAAATCGTGATCAAGAAGAATAGATTGGAACATTGACGTGTATCTCCTACGTGATCGCCACTCGTGTTGCACAGTGTACGATTCACAGAACAAACTCTAGCCTCTTCTCTTTACAAGAGGCGTATTCCTACTGATGTTGAGAAAATTTTACTCATGTCCCTTGACAAGCGGTCTGTTATATTTTACGAGCAAGATCAGGAGGGCGCCCCATCCCTAGGACGCAAAGGGACCCAGCAGTAAAATTCGTTTCGCTGACATGAGGAAAACCATTGGTAGAGTTCGTTTCGCTGTCATTTATCCCTTCTGGGGACAGAGTGAACACGTGAGATAATATTTCTTGAAACCCTAAACAGGCAGACTGTCATTCTTTTTATTGTTCTTCAGCACTTGGATCAAGGGTTGGCCGAACAAAATTCGTTAGTGCAGGGGCAGGAAGCGCGCGCCGGCATACTTAGAATATTTAGAACTACGTGTACACTGCCCATTTTTTCTTGTATTTTGTATAAAATTGAACAAGAAGTATGCCTATATTTAAAATTTTTTTTTTGATCGAGATCATATAGAAATTTTCATTTTTTAAAAATAATTACAACTTTTAATAGAAGTATTTATTTTAATAAAAAATTATTTGCACACGAATAAAATACACATTTCAAAGTAATAAATGAAACAACCCAGGAACTTTTATTTTAAATACATTCAGAGCATAAATCATTTGCGAAGTACCCGAAAATTCCAAAATGTATTATAGGCATAACTTCGCAAATAATTTCCAGGGAAATAAAAAAACATGTATTTTTTTCCAGATTTAATAAAAAATATATCATACATTAAAAAAATATCGTATCAATTCTGCGATGACACGAAAAGGCTCATCGAGTATCATATGTATACAATAAATGGGAAATACATATTCTTTTTGAGAGTTGGGGCCGTCCATTAAGTACGTAACGCAAATTTCGAATATTTTTAATATTCCCTCTTCCCCTTGTAACGCAACCCCCTACCCCTATGTAAGGCAGCGTAACGCTGCCTCAGACCCCCTACCTCCCCCTTTAGCGTTACGTAATTTATGGATGACCCCTCAATTCGAGTGTTATGACTAGGGGCGGATTTGAATGAAATGTAATCTTTCTTCTTATCACTTTGGAACAATGCCGTTTGTATAGAAATTCATTTTGTTACGAAAAAGAAAATATCCTATTTTTATGTCTTTTTTTTGCATTTCTCGTTGATTTCGACTAATAAGTCATTTTTTGCCATTTTACGTCATTTTAATGCATTTTTCGCTGATTTAATCTATTTTGAAATCATTTTAATGACATTTGCTTCAAACAGTATTTACGAGATGCAACAGATGTTCACCACAGAATTTCTAAGTAGCCTATTCGATTTCTTCGCTCATATATTGTAATGCCAACTGTTGTGAGGTGATAAATAAAGGCAGAGATTTTCTTTTAAAGAACGGCCCAAATCAAACATTTGCAAGCTGAATTCATTTGAACAAAAGGAAGAAGACTCGATTACATCAGTAACATATCCAACAGCTTGAGTTGTTCATTTGAAATGGTTTTCATCTTATTTTTTACGTGATTTTTCTTTGTTTTTAGGGCAGTTTTAAAACATTTTAAGAGCATTTTACTCATCATTTTTGGCAATGTTTTAGGTCATCAAAAGCCGCCCCCTAATTATGACTCAGATCTGTCTGCAGACCTTCGTTTTCCGCCCAGACGCTGCAAGATAGCTCCGAGGATGATAGTCACGCTATCGAAAATATCGTAAGCCTCACAATAAATATTTGATACCAGACAACACCCGTCTTTCATTCATTAGTTATGACTCATGATTTGGGGCATGGAACTGTTCAATTTCTACTTCTAATAATATTGGATAAACATTCACCAATTTATTAATGTATGTTACTAGTTCAGCTTAAAAAAATTAATGTTCACTTAATTATTACTGAATTTCTTCTCAAAACACAGAAAAAAGTAAATGTTGTACAATATAAATTTGAAGATCTGCGAAATGAGATGTCTAAATACATATATTTTTTACAATTTGTCCCAACATTTAGGGGGGGGGGCAGTTACCCCCTTCCTGAATCTCGCCTCTGAATATCGATATGTGTCCCGCTGTTCCGCCAAATTTTTCTTTGTTTCTGAAAAATGTCCTGAATTTTTATATTCTCATTTCACACTGTCCTACAAAAACTACTTGTGAACTACGTCACAGAACTAGGTGCCACATAAAAGAACGCAAGCGGCTAATGCTCGGCAATTTTTTAACGAGGCAATATGAGAGCTAAAAATAGATAAAGAAAGGTGCTGTGTGATTTGATACAAGGTGCATCTGTCCCTCGCAATGAGTTAGTACAAGAGAATTTGGAATGCAAAAGCGAAAAGGGCTCAGTCAATCACAATGTTTTAATATCGACCAAAGTAATGATTTATTTAATATTTTATTGAAATACTCTGAAATATTTAACAAATTTTGTCATGGAAAAATAAGGGAATGACCTGGATACAGAGTAGTATCTGCGGAATGGCAGACACTGCACGTGCCATGGGCGCCACTCATGAAGGGCGCTATTTAGAATATACCCACTGAAACAAATAACACCCTATAATTTGAAGTAACTTGACTAGGGCGCAAATTCTATGCTTGCCAGGGGCGCCTAAAACGTCTCTGCCTGGATAACCCGGTAAAGTCAGGAAAATTCGTCCTAGAAAAAAATGATCACCCTGTTATTCTTGAATATGCAATGTAATTTATCTTGGCCTTCTATTTTATTGTTTTCTTAATGCACTCTTTCCTTGTTATATTTACTTGACATTCTCTTTAGCTATATGAAAATTAATAATTTGCTCTGAAACATATTTGGGATGTCCTCAATTCCATTGATATCCTTATGGCAACCCTACCCTGACATCATTTCGTGGTTCCCTAATGTATCGCAGGCCCCAGTTCAAGATGAAGGACATTCAGATTTTTAAATGAAAAACTTACATTTAGTATAAAGAAATTAAATTGTATATCCTACTATTCATTGTAATGGATTATTCATAAAGGAGTTTGATTTCGTCCCGTTACTTTCGACGTGTGCTACCGCGACGCTGAAGACACGGCTCCCTGCTTTCTTTGTTACAGGACCGACATGCGCTTTGCAATCACGAACCAGAGCATCGAGACCTATATACCAAGGGAGGCGGGTTCGGGTCAGTGGCGTAGCTTCATTTGGTGTCACCCGGGGCCAAACTAATGGTATCATCCCCTATAAATTAAATATAAAAATATCTATTACTGAATAGCTTATACATTATTTAATAAAAATACAAGTACATTTGCATGTGACATTTATTTATTATATATTAAAAAACTGTTTCAGAATAATTGTAATATAATTTTTAAATAAATAATCTGAAACTGAGAATAACTAATTAATAAATGCATATTTTATAAAAAACACTTTTCGAGATTTAAGGGCGGCAAACTTATCTATAATTTTATCAAAATCTATGCTATAATCTGTAATCTATACAAAATCTATAAAATTTTCCAATTGGTGTCACCCCTAAAATGCTGTCACCCGGGGCGGACCGCCCCCCCCCCGCCCCCTCCCTAACTACGCCACTGGTTCGGGTCACAATTGAGAGCACGTGCACTTGCACATGCACTTACACTCGGGGACAAAGCACGCCTACGCACGACGCTACTAAATATAGCCTGGCACAGCCACGAGGTGCCGGCCACCGAGTTATGCTTTGTCTCTCTTCTTTCTTTATAACTCATGAATACAAGACCTTTACAAAATGTGGGAGGATGCAAAAAATAAAGACAAGTCGATCGCGAGATTTGTATATACATTCATTCATAGCAGAAGCAAGCATTTTTGCAAAATACAGATCAAGTTATTAAAATCTATTATCAATGTGAAATCAATATCAAACTTTAAATAAATATACTTTCAATTCTCAAATTAACTGACATTTTTTAAAATGTTATCTTATAATTTGTTATGTTCATAAAAAGTATATTAAATAAGTAACACTTGAAGCCTTTATATTTTTTACATCCTTGCAGATTAATTTCAAACTGCTTTTATACATACAAATATTAAAATGGGTCATTTGATATTTGCCCTTAATGTAGTACTGAATTACTTTCTTTTTTTTTTTTGCTCCTGCCTGAAATAGTTGGATTCATCCTCCCTTCCCCTCTGGCCAAACTCGGACTCCCTAGGGGACATATCAGTTGTACAGTTCCAAGGCTCTCTGAGCATTTGGGCAGCTTGGCTCTTTCACAGGCCTATTATTAGCTCTCAAGTGAATACCAAACTATAGTAACTATCTAGACCCTACAAATATTAAGCTTTAGAGGTAGATTACAATGTGATTATAATTACAGTGCAAATTAAATCAACTCAATATGAACTTTCTTTTTATGTAAGACCTAAATAACTTGTTCATATTAACATTATAATTTCTCTTTAATCATAATAAGGAGAAGCATGCATACATTTACATTAAAGCATGCACAAACTTACTTAATCCTGTAAGGTTAATTAGCCAGATTACAAAAGAAGTACTTATCTCAGTATTAACATTTTTATTAAATAACACAATTGGGGGCACAAAAGAAGCAAAAAAAAAAAAAAAATACAAAAAGAGAGAAAAAGATTACTTTCAAGAAATAAAAATCAGAGTCTGGTTTTGATGCCACATTCGAAAAAGGTAAATTTCAATTAAAAGAAACAACAAACAAAAGCTAGAGGAATTACACTGAATCATATGCAGCATTTTTAATGAATACAAAAATGTGGCTTGGCGCGCAGAATGTCAGATTTCTTTGCCATGTCCGTAAGATTTTCGAAAATGTTTCTCCAGCAACAATTAACGTACGAGTCTGGAATACTTTTACTCTCTTCGGACGGTTAATATCACCACATAGTTTTCACCCTTTTTGTCGAACATTCTAAAAATAACCTCACCTTCAAGCGAGAGGCTTCCTCATGAACGTGAACGACTACCTACCTTTCTTCTTCCTTTTCTCTTTGCGTTTTCTCGGTTGCACGTCTCCCGACATTTTCGAACGTCAGCGGCGGTGCGCGCTTCTCGATTATGAAATTTCGTGCTTCGGAGACGTCTACTTCATTTGATGAATCGATGCAAAATAACGGACACTCCAAATCCACGCACACGCTTGTGACCCGGGCCGCTCCGCGCCGCGTGCGACATACTAGCCAGCCGCCGGCAGGGCGGGCCCGGGCAGACCACGACGGCGGAGCCTACCACCCGGTCAAAGAAGTCTCTTCTCGGAGACCCCTTCGGTTTGGGAAGGCCTCCCCCAGTTCGCGTTTAATTGCACGGTTGTCCCTTCTCAAAATTTCGTAAAAGTAATACTTTGACAGGTAATGGGGCTATTGGTGCTATTACGGGGAAAAAGTAAATTTGCTTTACTTCTCTTTATTGTTTAACTAGCATTCATTATTCATTGGTTCACCCGTTGTAGATATTTACAACGAAATGAAATGCGAATAGTTTAATATTATAATGGCACACGTCTCTCAATATCACGCAGACACCTGTATTTTTAGTACAAGCATTTCCCATGTACTCCCACACGGCTCGATTACTCACAAGGTTGCACGGAATAAATAGGCTCGAAGCGCATCCACGTGCGCCAAATACAATTTGAAATGGTATTATCTTAATTTGCTATTTGTTCTCTTTCTAGAAAGCTAAATAGTTTTCACACAAACACGTAAGCAGCGAAGTGACATGTGCTGAAGAATTTTATAAAAATGCGTAAACGACAGAATACTCTGGAAGTTTTTCCCCTCTGCGCGACAATTAGCATTCGACCCCCCCCCCCACACACACACACACACACAAACTCTCTCCGCAGCATTGCTTGAAGTCCATTTCCAGAGTATCTAAGCTCAGGGCCAGATTTAGGTCCTCCCCCACCCCACCCCACCACGAGGAGCAATTCAAATTTGTTAACAAACATTCATTGTAAAATAATCACATTTTATACAAACTCCTTTCAACAGTTATACTGAGGTTAACAATTATACTTATTCCAAACATCTTATGAGGTGCAGTCTCCGTAGGTGGGGCCATAAGCAACTGTTTATTTGGCTTTTAAGTAAATCCGCCTCCGCCAAAGATCGTTCCGCAAGCTACTAGTCACTTTCTCAATACCACTTATCTAGCTGACGATTACTCACCTCGAAAAACTTGCCTAATTGCTGTCATTGAATATAATAAACATTCAAAATTCTAATTTTTACATTAGCACTTCTAGGGAATGTAATAAATAACTAGAAGTAACTGTTTTATCTTTTAAAATTGATTGGAAAGAACAAAACCAAAAAAGTGATATTTATCAATGTTGATGTTAATTTAAATTCCATCAATAGGACCAATTCTAATGATTGGCATTGTGTTAGCATGTATTGTGCAGTTGTTTAACTCAACCTTATGCATTTAATTCAGAAAAATTATAAAAGGGAAATACAATTTTTCAAAACTTTAGTGTTTTAAAATATATACCAATTTCAGACATTCCAATATTCTAAGATTCAAAACATGCATGCTTGTCTTAATAAACAAACTATATGGTATATTTTTCAATATACCATTTATACATACCTGGCAATATTTTGTTTACTGAAAACAGAGATACCCTTTCAAATGTAGCAAAACATAATATTTATTATGTTTATTTTTATGATAGGGAATTTTTTGTTTTGTTTTTTCTTGCCAATGGAGAGGAGGTATTACTAATTAATTACTCTCTCTTTCTCCTAGAGCTGAAATATTTGGCTGTGTCAGTGGACTCTGAGCATCAAGGACACTTGCAAAACTGTCTCGTGTGAGCGCAAAATACTCTTCACTTCGTCCATTCCACATATGAAAATTTACAGAAGCTGAGGAAAAATAATGGTGATAAGAAGAAACTTATAATTACTGTCTGTGTCTAGTTTCACAACTACATAATTCATATCATATATGGTAATGGTAGAGGAAAATGAACTATTCTATAGCAACCTACAGCTAAAGAATTAGATAACGTAGTATTGTTCAAGTTTTGATTATTTTCTAGATGCCTCTGTAGTACTTGTAAATGCTGGGTTGATGTGCTATCAAAATAATGCAGAAAATTATTCTACAATATTCTGAAAAATGCCACAATTCGTCTAAGTGTGTGAAAACAAGGAGGAAAATCCCAACAAGGGAAGTATTACTGAAAAACTGTTAATAGTGCTTGTTATCAGTAGACCTTGGACTTTTAGGCACAAAAAAGTTATGATTTAGGTACCTAAAATAGCAAAATGACGAAATTAGACACTATCAGGCATGAAAATTGAAGTTTTGGCACTTAAAATAGGTTACAAAACGACTAAACCAGGCAAAGAAAAATCATTAGAATGAAAAAGTTATATTTCTAGCATCTAAAATGGATCACATAAGGATTAAATTAGGCAATTTTTATTATGCAAGATGTTATGCATTTTTACATTTATGAGAGACTACAAGCATGTTTTATTCACTATCATAATCAACAGTATAGTATATTATAGATATTTTCTATAGGAAGGCTGTGTCTTATCCGCTAACATAATTTTGGAAGCTGAAAATGAACTTTCCGCTGACATAGATTTACAGAAGCAAACAAATTTAGTCACATTGCTCAGGCCCACTTCTGGAACTTCTTCACTCTCCCCACTTTCCCTAAAACTTGTATCACATGAGCCATTAAACCATCGGACCATCTTTTGTAAGCTTTGCATTGCCGACGGTAGGCTTTTGCCGACCTGTGCCTTTCCTTGCCTGGATTTCGAAGACAATGCATTGCTGTGATAAACCACAACCTGTCAATAGCGCACATGCACCAGAAATGGGTGCATATTGCCAAGTGCATGCTGATCAGAGACGAGTATGAAACATCCTTATTATGTTGACTTGCATGGCTCCATGTTTTCTGTATGTTGGGTAGGAAATTTCGGTGCATATTCGATTGCATAATATTTGAGTTTCAATTAAACAAATTTCAAAAAGTAGCATTTAAAATATGATCATTCTTGCAAATTACTTGTTTTAGGCACTTTTAGGCAAAAACTTTTTAAAATAGGCCTTGACAGACTTTTAGGTCATTATAGGCACTATTAGACACTTACAATATATCTATTTTTTCATGATTCGTAAACATCTGCAATTATTTTCCATAACATCCTAAAGGAACTAAATATGCTTTTGTCCTAAAACCCAAGGTCTTGTGACTAATCACTGGCCAGGGCAGAAAACACCAGATAGGCATGTCCTTGAAGGTTGGAAGAGGAAATCAAAATTTATTTGCAGAAAATGCAATGTGGTTTCATCCCGGTTGTTTCATGCAATTCCATTATGGCTAACGGACACACAACTTTATTTATTTTTGGACCCCTAAATTTTATGTGTAGATTACTCCACTAACTAATCTCTTGAAAGTTGTAAAGTTTCCTGCTTTTGGCACTCTCAGCTCGACTCTCTTTCAAGGCCAGTACAAGCCCATTTATGTGCTCTGCTGACTCAATTTAAGTGTCCCTTGTGCACAGCTTCCACTGAAATGGATGGCTAATTTCTCAAAAATTATGATTCAAAAAATTTGAGCATTGATTCGTGATAAAGTAATGTGTTTGATACTTACTAGCAAATATTTAAAAAATATTTCAAAAAACTTTATACACTAATGGATTAAGGTAAACTACATTAATGACACATGCATCTTAAGACAGCAAAATAAATTGAAAATGCTCATGACAGTTGGTTTCTCAATGGTAACAAATAAATGATTTATTTACAAGAAAAATGTCCGAGTTGAGTCCAGAATACAATATTTTTTGTAATCACATGCTGTCCAAATATTTCTGAAGATATTTGTAAATAATATTATCTATTGGCTCAACAGTTTAAAAAACTATTGTATTATTGTTATTATATAAGCAGTACAGTGACAATTCTCTGATGCTATAATGTCAAAAAAATTGCCTATCTTATACAGAATTAATATTATTCAAATTTGAACATCCAGTCCATTGATGTTCCAGACACTGATTACAAAATATTTACACAATAATTTTTTTTTAAGAAAAGAAAGGGAGACAAATTTAAAGTCGATCACAAAAAAGTTTGCTTGCAAACAAAAATAAAATTTCATTATGACAGGCAAGACTATGTCTTAAATCCATACATTATGTTTAAAAATCCACCTAATTATCTCAAAAGCAAATTCAACATTTGTACAAAAATGCCACATATGTAGACTACCCGAAGGAAGTGAACTCAACAAATGTACAAACTACATAAATTATGTTGCATTGTCAATTCAGTCACAAACATTTACCCAATTCAGCACAGGTCTTCGGTTCAGTAAATATGAGTGGATGATTCTCAGTCCTTTTCATGTGACACTTGTCATTGTCATTTTGTACGAGACATTTTCTTAGTATTTGTGCTTGTGTTTATGTTTACGGGGTGGGGTTGATGGCGAAGATGCTCTGTGCTTCACTCGTGTTGGCGATGGCGATAATGAGCTTCTTCGTTTGCTGCGAGGTGAAATTGGAGAAGCCCGTCTTTTAATACGAGGAGGTGAAGGAGTAGCCCCTCTATGCTTCATGCGAGGTGACAATGGAGATCCTCCTCGTGACTTCTTGCTGCTACTGTGAGGAGATCGCGATCTTCTGGAAGATTTCCGACTGACAGGACTACGACTGCGTGACCTACAATTGATGTATGAACAACTATAAGATAAAATCTCATGCTAAGCACAAGACATTAAGCACAAAATTCTTAAACTCATTGCTACAAAAAGAGGCATATAATTATAATTAGAGATAAGAATGTCTGCTAATATTTTGAACTGAAACTATGGTATATGGTTATTTTATTCTCTGTTCTTTTGTCCTTTTTAGATTGCAATTCACAGACATTTTACTTTTATTTCAAATAAAAAGGTACAAAGTTAAAAGGAACATTTCAATAGTTAGAATTTTAATCCTACAAGCAAGTGCTGACAACAAAAAAGAATGTTCAAAACATGATGAAAATTACTGGCAAAAGTGGTAATATTAAATATATTTTCGTTAAGAAAGGCATGTTTTAATTCTGAACAAAAGTTTTTAATTACATTAAAAAGATGGTCATCTCCGAATTTTGAAAAAAAATCTTACCTATATGAGCGTTTACTTGGAACAGGACTGCCCGATGAACTTCGAGAACGCTTTGATTTGGATCTTGAACTGGATCTGAGGATATGGAATTACACAATTATTAATACAGAATCAGAAATTATACAAACAAAATTTATTACTAACAAACTTACGAATCTCTATGGTAATAAGAATCTTCAGGAGAAGAACTTCGTCTACTACTGCGTTCCGATCTATTGTCTCTTCGTCTTCTATCGGATGAATTTTGGCGATCTCGTTCTCTATCAGTTTCCCTCTCCTGTGAATCTTTTTCAGCATCTCTTTCTTCTCTTTCACTCTGCCTTTCCTTTTCTCCTTTCTCTGCCTAAGAAAAAAAAAATTTAATAATTAATATGCTAAATCATTGTAAATGCAGTATCTAAATCTTATAAGTAGGGCCCAGATAATTATATGATAACATATTTTCCTAAGGTAACTCTATCAAGTCAAATCAACAATATATTCACGTTTCACATCGGTTAGTGGCCAAAAACGTTGAGTTTTTAGAACATATATTTACATATTTTACACAAAAGAACACATTTTTACATGTTACTAAATTTTTCTACTATCCTACATTTAAAAAAAATTAATTCTTTATTTTTCCTATATGTTTTTGATAAGGTATCACCCAAACAAACAATTCAGCATTGTCAAACATTTTTTCTGTAGCCTCCTCTCTAAAATGCCGCTATTATTATGCACTGAAATGAGTGTACCCATAAATATCTACGGTATTGTAAGTAGAAGGGGAAGGTGATGATGCAATCCATAGCTTCTGTTCTTTAGTTTTTTACGAGTATCACAGAGAGCAGAAATTTGATTTGTGAAAATGATATGTTTAGCAGGCGATATCATGCACCCACATTGCATCTTTTAGAGGTCTCCTCTGATCTTGATACCCTTCACCAGAAACTACAAGCACCAGCTCAAGAAGGGCCATTGACATCCCCCCCCCCCGATTTTTACTTGTGACCCTCTACCGTTGTTCGTAAATTATCTCTTTGGACCAAAAATCTGAAGTAAAATTTCGCTGTGGAATTGATGTGTAAGGAAATCATTTTGGCAAGGTTATGATAGGTTTGATGAACGTTTAAAAGTGTAAGTCTTATTTTGTTAATTTGTGAAGTGTTACCCAAATGCAATCATCAAACTATTACAAAACTATTTAACGATACAATGGGATTTTTTGTGGACTTACAAAGTTAAACATAAAGTCTTCCTTCTGGTACTAGTGCACCATCGTACTTGTGCAGGGCAGCAGAAGCCCTGCAGGTATTGTTCCAAAATTACTACTTCTAACCTATCTTGTGTATGCGTTGACGCAATGATTTCCAATATATCTATCTATGTATATATATATATATATATATATATATATATATATATATATAGATATAGATATAAATATATATATATAAAGGGGGGGGATTAACGAGATGGGGTACCTTGATCGACGCTATGAGCTACAATGCTCAACATTGTGATTTTGTAATATAAGTTATACATCAATTTGATTCTGAAGCTGCAGCATCTATAGGCATATTGAAGCAATTGTTTGAAATACTCAAAAGCTGAACAACTATATGGCCCCATTTTTCAGTAAGCACTAGAATTAAATGGAAGCTTTCTTCGCCCACTGCACGCACGTGATTCGTCGCCCTCCCCCAACAAGAGGGAGCTATAAGTCATCAAAGTCTTCGCTGTGTGATGTCACTGTCGTCCTCGGAGGAACTGTCTAGTAATGAAACAATAATTTTGTGGACTTTTCCATCCATGGTCATGTCTGTTTTCATATATTCTTCTCCAATTTTCTTAAAGTGTTCACAACACTTCTTCCATTGATCTGGACAATACTCAGAAAATAATATTTAGCATACATTTTCTTTAACTCATAGAGGGGTACCGATGCTTTATTTAGTAACACGATTCTTAATGTAACTCCAAACTAATTCGAAGGAATTGAGATCAGGATGGTAAGGAGAGAGCTTGATGTTCAGGCCATATTACCTGCGAATGGTAGTCTTAATGTTAGAAACAAATACACACAATATTATGCCTGTGAACTTTACTTGAAATTAAGCTTATGGAAAGTACAGCATATGAAGATGAAAGGAACAGGACCAAGACCAGGGGTCTTCCAGCGATGCTTCCTATATACATGCTTTTCTCTGAATCTTAATATTCTAAGAGTCAGTGTTTATGCATAAACTGCTGAAATTGTTTTGATTTGGACAGCTGACACTTTTACTTGGGTCCACGAACAACAGCAGCCTGTTCAGACCCTCTCCCCTCACCCGACCCCACCGGCTTGCACACAGAGTGAGTGAGAGAGCTTACAAGGGAAGTGAGAAGTTGATGGTGGGAGTCATGCCTCCTCGCGCATGCTCATTCAAAGGGAGATTTCCAACATGTGCTACTGTACTTGTTGGCCACATGAGCCAGTTTGTTCAAGACAACACAGAAAAGGATAATAGTTCAGTGGTATGGTGGGAGAAATGGCTCTTAGTTTCAGCTTCTGTGAAGGAGAGAATAAAAAGATAGCTCTGATAAACTTTCAGGGCATTGGAAGGTTCCAGTAATTAAGGCCTCGAGGAAAATCATATCATAAAATAATATCCTGTCAGTTAATTTTGGCATCTTGACCAAAGTATGAACATCATAATCATTTTCAAGTCTCCACCCTGGAACACCATTCGAGAAGGCTAAATGGCACAGAAACCAGTTCTCGACTTTCTCCAGGACCACTAATATGAGTCCACACAATTGACACATTAGATCTCACAAAGAGAGGAGAGTAGTAGTTTGTGGGTTTCTATTCTATGATCGTTGGATGTACAATAAATCAGGAAGCCAACAATTTTCTTAGCATTACAAGCAAGATCAATGAGTAAATTAAAGTCCAAATGAGAGTCAAATATGACCCAGTGGTTTACTATCAATGGTTTAGGTATATCGAATAAGATGACATTTCCTTGTACAGCTAATAACATAGCACTTTAGTGTCACATCACTGTTTGTGCCCCAGACCTTCAGAGATGAAAGATCATGTCAATGTTTTGAATCGTCAAATAAATTTTGGTGTCTTCAGCAAACATCAATACATTACTGCGAGTTATAGCACACAGTAACTTGTCTATGAACACATCGAACAATAAGGGCCCTAAATACAACCCCTGAAGAACTCCAGATTGAGTATGAAATAAATGAGGACTGAAGCCACAAACCAAGACAAACTGTTTCTTGTTGTTGAGGTAAGTTCACAGCAAGGATAAGATAGGACTGCCAATGCCAACTTCTCTACGAGAATTTTATGATTTATGCAGTCAAATTTCTAAAATCAGTGTAGATGACATCAGCCTAATCTCCATCAAGGACTTTAGCAATGAAATGATGAAGAATAATAAGATTGGTACTGGTGGATTTGCTGGTCGCAAAACATGCTGATAATCAGATAGAGTAAAATCAATCTTACACAAGATAGCACAAACTACAACTTCCTCAAAGGATTTAAGAAGAAGCTTAGAATAGATATTGGATGATAACAGAAAACCTTTGTTTTTAGTTGGAAACGTGCCAGAACATTGGGATAAGACAAACTGAAGCAAAATTGAATAAGAAATTGAGTACTGACAGTTCACATTAAAGGCTTTAGGTGTAACATCAGCACCACCACCCTTATTGATATTCAGTCTACCAATCTTCTCAAAAACATCAGCAAAAATTAGGGTAACACAATTCAATAAGATAAAATGATTCACAGTGTCGTTGTGAGTGATTTATTCAAAAGACAATCAGGTTCAGAGTACTGCGATGCAAAATACTGACAATCAAGCAGCATCATTGTAGTTATTGCTGTGCAAATCCCTCCATGAAAGGAGGATTGGAATCTGATGGTTTTTGTTCAGGAAATTAGTGTTTCCAGAAGGTCCTCATATTTGTCGAAATATCTTTTTCAATTCCTGATAGGATAGCTTTCTGTTCATTGTTTACGATAACAAATTCCAATATAGATTGTTTAATCTCCTTGTTCTGCAATAATTTTGTGTCTGGTCTGGGTCTACAAAAATTATCTATTAAAATATTTTCACTTACCTTACGTAGTAATTTACGGCGATAGTGTTCCACTTGCTGTTGAATAGTCCAACCACTTTTGAGACTTCTCTGCCCATTTTCTAACTCGTCTTGATACTGGACAGCTTTCAATTCTATTTCTCTCAGCTTGGCTCTGCGTTCTTCGTTTAAATCTCTGCAAATTAAGGTGAGTAAGGTAAGTAATTTATACAATTTTTTGATGAATAATGCTTAAGCCAAATTATATTTCCAGCAGATTGTAACTTACTGAAATCAAATTAATGACTGGATCAAATGATTAAGTGATACTGCCAAAAAAGTAGTACATTTGCAAAAGTTTCTGAATGAGTTTGTGGCAAATGGCACATAGATTATAACAGAGACAATCTGAGTGTACCAATATTGACTGTGAATCTATATTCCATGCAAGAACAAAACATATAGATATACGGCATAACTTTATTAGAGAAGTAATGACATCCAGATCAATGAATTTGGTGCATCTTGCATCAACAGAAATGCTACCCGACATTCTAACCAAAGGGCTGACTAAACACAAACATGAGTTTCATGTTAACCTAATGAGACTATCAAGATTATCAACATAGAGATTATCTCCAGGGAAGTGTTGAATCCCAATTGGGATAGTACTAGTATGGCGATATAATCTCTGTGGACCCATGGTTGCTCAGCAATACCAGTTGCTTTGCAACTTCCCTGTTGTTTACATGTATTACTTGTTTTCCCAGTGTATCTTGTAGACATACGAATTACTAGATGAATATATATTCAATCATTTAATGAAACTTGAACATGTATTTTATGACGACTTTGATAACAGCTTCTCTATTAACTTAGCAAGTGAACTGCCCATACAATTCTTTTCTTGTGTAAATTGAGCAACATTTATGAATATAATCATAATAATAATTAATGGCTTTATTGATATGGCAAGACATAATTAATTCATTTAAAATATATTAAACAAAATCAGTCCATGAAAATCTTCCTCACCTTGTTTCATAACTCTGACAATCTCCTTCTTGTGAATCATCTCCTCCAGGGCTGTCTAACTGTTCATCTGCTTCAACTTGCTCAGGTGGCTCACTCTGTTCAAGTAAATCCCATTTACTTGTGGTCATTGCCTGGGCCTCTACTTGCTCAGGATCAACTGTCTCCCACCGAGAAGGAACAAATCCTGCTGGCATGGCAACTTTGAGAGAACGGCCAGCTCCACCACCTCCTCCTCCTGGACCCATGATAGCACCCGGGGGCTGCACTTTGAAGTCACTGGGATCTTCTTCCATTGGCTGACCATCAATGTCATCATCCACTAGAAGAAAGGGAATCGACATCAGCTCAAAACTTGTAAATAAAAGTACAATGTAGAAAGAAAGAAAGAAAAAAGAAAAAAAAATTGTGGATAATAGAAAGTTTCCAGGTCAATCCATGAAAGTCAGGCCGACTAGATGAATCTTAGGCTGTTTTCAACTAATGTGACTACCTTCTTTTATGCCTTATGTCTCTTGAACTGTTAGTTGCCAGTTTCACAACATGTAGCCTTGCAAACAGCCAAAATTATTTGAAGAACTGTTATCAATTTGGTATCACAACATACAAAGAAAAACTTAAAACTAAGAAAATTTTTTTATTAAAAAAAAGCAGAGCTAGAAACATTGTTTACATTTTAAAAGATTTCTTGTAGAACTTCCAATAAATAAATAAATTAAATAAAAAAATAAAAATCAACAACAACAATAAAACAAATTAGGATCAACTCTAGAAAATGAAACCCTGAACTCACTGGGCACACCATCAATATCATCATCTATTGGTCTGTGCTTCATAGCACCCTTCAGAAGTGCCACTCCATCCAGGGGGATTCCATCCAAGTCTTCTCCTTCCCCTTCAGCCCCCTCTGACATTGGAGCTCCATCGAGGTCTGCATCCACACCCGTGTCCCTCTCTTCATCATTATCCGTATCTCCTTTCTCTTCATTCTACCAAACAATGAACTAAATGTATTTTCATAATTTAAAAGGAGCTGTAAATAGTAATGTTACTGAAATGCTCTCTTACCAAGTTTGTAAGACCAAGAAATGCATTTTGTAATTTGATCAAAAACTCCTTAGGATATACAGCCCATTCTTCCCATGCTCGAAACATCTGCATAACACGCACTTTAAATCCTTCAGCTTTAAGTCTACTTTCCAAATTCATATAAGCAGTATGAACATCTTGAAAGATTTGCAATAGTCTGGATTCCAACCTATACCACAACAATGAAAAGTAATGTTATTATATGAAGTATATGCACAGAAAAGTGCCAAAGTAGTTCTGTGTAGCCAAAGTAGTTCTGTTTTCAAACAGCTCTATGCACAAGAAACAAATAATTCAATGAAGGTTTTCATCGGGTACAATGAAGTTTCATACACCTAATAAGAGTTTATTTCATGCCACAAGACTGAGTAATACATATTTAGTAATAAGTGGTAGAATGCTTAATAAGACTTGTTAGAAAAATTATACCCTTTCCGATAATAAGATGCGTTTGTTATCTTCACCCCACAGTTGTGAAGAATGTCAGATATTAAATATAATCGAGCTATCTTTTTGGGGATTGGTGTTTGTAAAATCGACAATGATTCTGCTATGCAGTCACAAATTTCTTCAGCTGCTTCACTGTGTTCAATACAAAACACCATCGCCTCTGCAACTTTCATTCTCTCTGGTGTCATGTTCCTCAGCAAATCTTCTAATCGGTCCCGTTGCCTACATCACAAAATTTCGGAATAAATCTCTTTCTTTTTTTCCCCGAAAATAAAACCAATAAATTTGTTTTTAATATTTTACTCACGTATTTGACAAACTGCCTTTCCTTGGTTCTTTTTCTTCCCCCTCCACTAATTCATCAGGCATTCCCTGTGTATATGGATTCATGGGTGGGGGTTTCCATATAGAACCTCCTGCAAGAAATGAACCACACAATGGCAAAAAAAATTAACTATTTTAAAGAAATACATTAAAAATAAAATAAAATAAGTATCATGAAATGTTTATGTACTGATACGTTCTGATACGTACTGATAAGTTTTGCACCTTCTATGCAAGCAAAAAATACCTAAAACCTTTCTATCTATCTATATCTCTCTCTCATATATATATGAGAGAAAAAACCCCCACACACAAACACGTCATATCTATTACAAACAGAACTCTAGAATCAGGGTTAGAGTAGGCAGAATGCCATTAGAATTAGCAGTTTTTATACATTTGTTTTCTTGGAAGGAAGTTAAGTTTGTAAGCTAAACAATTTGTTATGAATTATAAATATCCATATTATCAATTCTACTCAAGACATGCTCAGAATCTTTGCACACATTCAAATACTTTTTCTCCGGACACATTTTCCTTTTGCCCCTTCCCTTTTTTTAGTGCTTCCACAGGGAGGAGTTAACAAAGCTTAAAGCAGCTAATCATTCCCTTTAATATTCAATTTTTTGTTTCAGGAATTATCTGTGAGTACTTAACAGATGTTCCAATGTTACATGCTTAACAGATGTTCCACTAATGTAAGTTTAAACAAATGTATGGTGAACACACAAAACTAAAGAAAACTTTATAGTACCTTTAAACATACGAAATTCTTGAGTCCGCCAACGGAGCTGAAGATCGCCTTGTAAAATTGAAAATAATTTCCAACGATAATAAACATGTGCTGGACTTTGATTCTCAAATAAGAATCTGTAAAGTAAAATATTGGTTTGTGCAATCATGTGAAACACATTAATCATTTTTGAAAAAAAAAGAACCTGAATAAATTACCTAAACATAGGATTGTTGATTTCTCGATTCATTATCATTGCTTCAAACATGGGTCCTTCACGAATCACAAACTCGATCATACGGTGAATCAGCATTAGGAGATTTCTGTAAGTTAAGAAGACAACACACATAGCCTAACCACCTTCCCACTCTGCCATTACTCTGACTCATTTTTAGGGGGGACATTCCCCACCTCTCTCTTCAAATAGTGCGCTGCTTCTTTAATTGCTTATTGTAAAACCTATACTAATAATAAATATTAGAGATATCTCTCAAACCTATATAATTGTGGGATTTAATTTTAGAATATTTGAACACAAGCAACAATGATTTTCATCCAACTTTGGTTTCTATCTTCAAAATTCAAATAAACTTTCATAAATATGGGGTACTGAAACGATTAGGTGATAACTGAAGGAAGAGGAAAGATAAAACAAAAATTAACAATATAATAATGCAATCAAATCAGTAAATATGCTTATTTTTAACTCTAATATACACTGAGAATTGGAAAATTTAAATTTATGTCAATGTAGGGAGTACTTCAATCCAGAAAACAAAATTTAACCATGCAACAAGATACTAGCTAGATAGGTGGCTCAAACCCTTCACATTTTAATAATTGCCTAATTTTTATATAACTGTAATTTTCTATGTTCCAGAAGAAATATTTCAAAGTGGAATATTTCACATTAATTCATAAAGCTTTTTCATATCATTTCATTGTGCAGATTAAATTATTTGAACAAAATTCAAACACTGATGTACCTCCATTACAATATTTAACAGAGAAGCAATAGAGCAAGGTAGGAAACATTTGAAATGAATCAGAGAACATACTTCAGGGACTAAATGGAAACACAACTTTTATCTCGCTCACTTTGATGATTTGGTATCCGAAATCACTTTGGACGGGCAAAAGGTAAGTATACGTGGAAAAACAATGAACGGAAAATTTTCAGGAGACACAGCAGGACATGGATGAAAGCAGAGAAATAAAGCACAATGACAATCATTATATCAGTTCTGACAACCATTTAATGAATGAAATTCAATTTTACTAACACAACCCATAACTAATTTAGTCTTAATAATAAAAGCGTAATTGAGCAAACAACTTCCCAAATAGAAATTAAGATTAAAAGGACATGTCACTCATTACAAGAAAGTTAAAAGTTTGCTAAGGGAAGGTAACCAGACGTCCTCGTTTCTGGGGAACAGTTCCCAGATTTACAAATATCCTCACACAATGTTCTGTTATATATATTTATAACGTTGGGGAAGCATTCAACAAATCTAAATAATTTCTTCTCAGCAGTAAAGTTACTATACTTTTTCAGTACCTCTAGGGTCACTATTTAACCTTAGTTGGAATCATGACTTAATGGGAGTCAGTCGTTATTTCTAATTCCAGATAACACATCAAATCAAGTACAAAAATGTAAACCAAGACATACTTTTGTTCTTCACAAGTTAAATAGCATGTCTAAATTTACTGAAAAAAGATCCGAGAATGTTTTGCTAACAGCATCAAAGTTCACTGATAAAGTGAGGTTTGTAAATGGATACACTTCTTGAATTGGTGTGTGTGTGTGTTTTTTTTTTTTTTTCCCACGACACATTATTAAAAATAGTGCTTGACGTATGGGCAGAATGCAGTCTGCACAGAATCGCTAACTATACTTCTATACTATATTAAATTGAATTATGAAGAATAGTGACAACAAATATTTTTGGCAAAACTCTTATATCAAGAAATACTTGCTTCTGTTTAAATAAAATTATCTGCATGAACAATTGATCTATACAGATTTTGGCTCTTATCCCTTATTGTGCCCCCACATGAAGGAAATGACTTACTACTGTGAGAACATGAATTATTTGATGGTACTGTTCATGAAAAAACTACATTCCCACAAAAATCAAGAAAAGATACATAGATAGTGATGCTTCTTTTTGTTCCAAAGTAAATCAAAGGGTCATTTCAACATTCACTCAATGCATTAAGGGAAAAAAACCTGATTGAGATGGAATCATTGACTTGGAGCTGAAGAACAAAACATGTTATAGGCATATTCAATCTTTTAGAATTATACAAGACAAATGGCAACTAAAACATTAATATAACTTTGAACAAAGTATTTTCATTTTTGAAACTCAATAGTATCTGTAATTGTATAGAAACAATGCATCGGAAAATATTTTATTTTGCATAAGTACTTGTGAATCAATTTTAATGGTTTAAAATCATCTGGTAATGTGTTGTAAGGTAATGAACATAAAGATGAAATAATTGCAAAGAGCTGTTGATACTTATACCTGATGAATAGGGTTCCAACTTTTAGAAGTTAAAAAAGCAGAAAATATTTATTTTTTATGTGCTTAAAAAGTGAAAAAATTGTGTTAAAACATTGAAAATATTTATTTATTATCCATATTAAAACCAAGTTCAAAAGAAGACTCAATGTAAAACATGACGTTATCCTCTTTACCAATCTGCACATTCCAGCTATGCAAACTGAGGAAGTTTGGGAGCTGCTCATGGTACAAGTGTATGTTATCACTCAAAGTATAATTGCCTGAATCGACAGTAGGGTTAGAAACCCCCCTCAGACAGTTTAACAAACCATAAACCATACACACTCAATTCAATAAGGGAAGTTTCAATAAAATGAGATGCTAGATCATTGCATTCCAAACTGGCACAACTTTCCCCATATATCCAAAAAACTCTGAAGAATTAAACTTGAAAGTTCTTAAAATATTCATTTATTCATATAAAATTTAGTGAAATACATAATAATTTTTGTTTCAATGAAAATATTTACTTTAATACAACTTCATCAAAATATTTATTTTTAGGTGATATACAATTTGGTATGTGGTTACTAAGGGGTACTACTAGAACTTTCAATTAAGATTAGGGGGGAGGGATATGTAAATACTTAAAAGTCTGAGCCCAAATGATGAATATGTTTCCCAAGTCATTTATTATAATTATAAATTTAAGTATTGAATGAAAATATGTTCCCACCCCTGAAAAAGTCAGCCTTAACAAAGAACACTGATTCATAAATGAAGAGGCAGGCAATGGTAATGCAGATGGGTAAAGGTTGGCAATGGCAATGGTAATGCAGAGAGGCATGCAAAAATTATTTCAATTGGATTTGCTTATTGTTCTGTAATTTAAAGTCTGGAAATTATAGGATGTGTTTCCCCAAAATATTATGTCATGTTTCAGATTAGGGAGTACATTCATAAAATATAGCAACAAGCAGTATGAAGGCTGACTGAATTTGAAAAACATTTGCAAAATTGTTGTGTTCAATTCATTTAAATGGATGTTCCATTTAACTGAACTGAGAGACAAAAAAATTTATTTTAACTTCAGCCAATTGCACATAATTTATTTTCAATGGAGTATGTGAATCTTTTTATGAAATGGAAAACCGCATTAAAACAATTTTCTCATTGTTTACTATTAATATGTTATGAAAAAATCAATTTGAAACATCTGATATCATACTACTTTTTGTTTGTATTTGTAGAATTAGCAAAGGGAGTTCTTCCGTTTCTAATCGACAATGGTTTATCATTTACATATAGAAAGAAAACAGGGCCTAAAATCAAAACGTTTGGGATCCAATGTAGATTTGTACTGTAATGTTACAAATATCAAGTGAAGGTAATTCTAAAAGTGAAATGTTATGATAAATGATATAAATGCTTTTAAAAGATCTAAAATATTTCAAAAGATGTAAACATTTCTTTTTTACATTTTATTGGATTCTATAGAGAATCATTATTCTATGGAATATAATAATTAAGTAAATAACCACATACTTATCACAAAAGCATTGGAATACTGATCTACATCACATATTACTAGTAAGCAAATATGATTTCAATGATTTTCTGTCATTTGAGAAGAATGGAAAAAGCAATGTAATAAATTACAGTTATAATATAGAATCAGTTGATAATGATTTAATTGAGAATGATGATAGTGTAGATTCAGAGTGGACAATTCACGTCACAAGTGGAATGCAGAAACAGTAAAATTTTATTTCCCATCAATTATCACTTTAATGAGACCTTTTACTGCATTGAAAGAAGTAGAGTGTAGAAGTAGAAGTAGAGTGTTTTCTAAAAGTAAAATAAAATTATTCATTGATTACTTGCTGCAGGAGTCATGGGACGCAGTTTATAATACTATTGATACAAACGATAAATATTATTCTTTTTTTTCAACGCTTTCATTTCATTTTAACACTTGCTTTCCTCTTCAGAAAAGAAAATTAAATATTTCACGCAAAAACAATTCTTGGATAACACAAGGGATTAGAACATCATGTAAAAACAAACGAATTCTATCTTTCATTTCTAAGCATCATAACGTATCTCAAGATTTCCTCCTGTACTTTAAAAAATACAAATCATTGTTAAGAAAAGTCATAAGGCAGGCTAAAATCATGAAACACGATCAGGATATTTTGAACTCAAATAACAAAACAAAATCAATGTGGGATATAGTAAAAAATGCGACCAAACCAACTAGAAACCTTATAGAGAATGTTGTTTTAAAAGATAACGATAGAGATGTGAACGATCCGGCAACAGTGGCTAGTCTCTTTAACCAATACTTTTCGAGAATTGCTGTCGATCTCACTAAGGGTTTTCAGCCACAAAATTCAACATCTGACGTTTCCCTAAAAGTCTTAGACACTATGTTCGTTTCCGAAACCTCTTCCTATGAAATTCTCAAATAATCGGTAAATTAAAAAATAAATATTCGGCCGGTTTAGATGAATTTCCGGATTGTTTGTTAAAGACGTGCGCGCCAGCCATTATACACCCGTTAACTCACATATTTAATGCATCCTTATGCACCGGAATTTTTCCAGATATTTTTAAAACAGCTAAGATTAAGCCGCTCTTCAAAAAAGGCAACAAAAATGAAGTTCAAAATTATCGGCCAATTTCTCTTTTGTCAGTTTTTTCAAAAATATTAGAGAGACTTTTTTATGTGCGAATGGAAACCTTTCTGAATAAACACGACGCGTTTTCAAATTGCCAACATGGATTCCGGAAATCAAAATCTACGGAAACAGCCATTTTTTCTTTTCTTAAGGATGTTGCCTCATCATTGGATCAAAACGAAGCAACTATTGGAATATTTTTAGATCTTTCAAAAGCTTTTGACGTCATTGATCATAACATTTTACTTTCAAAATTACCTTCGTATGGAATCCGTGGTATTGCTCTAGATTGGCTATGTTCGTACCTTAAACTACGATCTCAGAGAGTAGAAATACCTTACTGGAATGATGGAACTTGATGTACACACCTTTCCGGTTCTTTGCCAATTGTACGTGGAGTCCCGCAAGGATCGATTTTAGGCCCTATTCTCTTCCTATTATACGTAAATGACATGCCCTTAGCGATTCGAAACGGAAGAACAGTTCTCTTTGCGGATGATACAAATATTCTTTGCAACAAAGAAACCGTAAATAGTACAATATCAGACGTTTCAAATTGGTTCCGTAATAACAAATTAAAAGTAAATGAAAATAAAACTGTTTCAATGCAGTTTTCCATATCAAATAAAAAATTCTGTACTCCATTGAAAATGAACGGTGTGCCATTGACTGATGTTAATGTAACAAAATTTTTAGGTCTATCAATTCAGTCAAACCTCAAATGGAATGCCCACTTAAATGAATTGAACACAAAATTAAGCTCATTATGCTACGCGTTCAGAATTCTTTCAAATTCCGTCAGCCTTCATACAGCTCGTTGTGTATATTTTGCCAATGTTCACTCCCGCCTGAGATATGGCATAATATTTTGGGGAAACACATCTTATAGTTCACAGACTTTCAGATTACAAAAAAGAATTGTACGAATAATAAGCAAATCCAACCCACGTGATTCTTGTAAGTCACTCTTTATTAATCTAGGAATTTTACCATTACCTTGTCTCCTGATTTACGAATCAGTAGTTTTTGTCAAAAATGACTTACTTAAGGACGGGAATATATTTTCAGCAAACGCCGATGTCTATAAGTATAACACACGACGTAGTAATCATATTCACCAGGTGGCAGTATCAACAGCTCACTACAAAAAATTCACATACAATTCATGTACATTACTCTACAACACTTTGCCAGAAGACATTAAACGATTAAATTCCATAGAAAAGTTTAAGTCCCAAGTAAAATCTTTTCTGCTGCATAACTGTTTCTATACAATTCGAGACTATACCGAGCATCAAAAAGGAAAGTAGAATTAATTTTAACAATGATAGTTAATGTAATTATTTATCATTTGGACTGTATAATTCTAAAGAACCTGTAACAAGTATTGTACCACAGTTTCTGGGTTGATGGCCCCCATCTCGATCAGGTTTTTCGTCCAGTTTCCCTGATCCTTGAGCAAATGCTGAGATGGTCCCTTGTTTTGCTTCTGGACATAAATGTAACTTCATTATTTGTGCACGTCTTCTGAATTTCAGTGGGAAATATAGTTATTCAAATTATCGTTTTTCATATTATCGCGGCAAAAAGTATTATTCTTTCATGAAGAACATGAGGGTTCAGGGCAGAAATTTATAGCTAATTTACCTTTGAAAATATATTTTATTATATAGGAGCGAATATTTTGTCAACAAAACTCGAAAAAAACTCTCTTTTCTGTATTCAAAATTCGACTAGAATATGGTTTAGGATAGAGACCACAGAATTATGAAAACGTGCACAAAATTCACTTCTCCCCATAGCTCGTCATACGCAGTTTTTTAACTGTTTTTGACGTAAATAAATAAATAAATAAACATTACAAAAATATATTCATGGCATCAGTGCACAATGTTGCCAGGTGGCATGCACAAGGGTACACAAGTAACTACCCTTGTAACCAGTAAGTACCCTACCTTCAATCTTCCTTTAGAACCCTGTAGAAAGAAAATTGCAAAAGTGACGATGAAAACAAGATTTCTCTCTCCAGGAGCTATGTGGAATCAGATATGTTACTGAACTATTGATTATTCTTTCTTTGAGTCTTCAAGATCACTTGTTAAAACACCCCTCCCCTACAGATCATCATTCAGGCACAAATTAAGAACAAGCTTCATGGAACAAGTAGAAAAGAAGCTAATGATGTTGAGAACAACCAATAAAGATAAACATATGTTCAATTTAGTACACCTCGGAAATTACAAAAAAATAGTCTTAGGTCCTCCTGCATCATTACCATCTACCTTGTCAAAAATGTACTACAGAAGTCCTTGGAAATATTGACAATTCAACTGTTTTACACAAAATTAATTGCTTATCACTAGCTAAAGGCAAACAGAAATAAAATCCTGTGATGAGGAACAATTTTGACACCATACTCATTGCAAATTTTGCTTTTCTCTTTAAATGCAGAACTTTACCATAAAACAATTTTTACTGTGGAGGTAATTCAAGATACCTGAAGTGAGCAGCCATGATACTATATCACAGAAAATCTTAATATGTTTAATAGAGAATAGAGTTTGGATAACAGTGATACTATCATAGAACGTCTATCAAATTATATTAGAACTAAGTAGTTTCAACTGAGCGAGTGACTCATTACAAAAAAGAAGCCAACCAAATCAAGAACAGACAAAAAAAGGATCAAGGCACAATTCAAGAAAAGATCTAACTTCTGGAGAAATGTTTCTGGAGACTAAGCAGAAAATAAATTTACAAATCAGAAGATCAAAGAATTTATCAAGAAGATATAATGAAGGTTAAAATCATCAAAACACAAAACCTTACATCAAATACAAAATTATTTGTAACAGATGATGAAATAGGGAAGTAATAAAAAGGGCCTAAAAATTACACTTTCAATACACCCAAAATTGTAGAATAAATATCTTAAAAAACTTATGACAATTTTAAAAAGAGGGTATCATGGAGGAAATTACTGTTAAAACATAAGAGGAGACAAAGGTTGTATGGGGTGTAAGTGCATAGAATGAAATTTGTGTTCGTTTCCCCTTCTTATTATAATCACTATACCCTAACTTCTAAAAATATAAAAATCAGCATAGTTTTGAAGAATATGTATATATTCACATCAATGATAATGTTCTTTGTTATTGACTGCAATTTTATCTCCCAATATACAAGTTATTAGCCAGCCTGTCCTAAGGATTGCATTACAAACAAAATAGAAATCCTACTAAATACAATGAACAGCTCTGCCAATTGTTATGAAGATTTCCACAAAATTAAGGAAAGAAGAAACTTATAATTTACTTCAGGATAAATAATGAAAGAAATAAAGAAAATCATTTAAGATGGCATTAACACTTTCTCCCACATCAAAAATCTACTGGACATCACATAAAACCTTCTGATACCAGATTATTTATAAAATTAATAATCAAAGTATTTTCTGTGGAATTCAATTCAACATTTTTGTTGCTTCCTATAAGTGATAATTCCTTACTTCCAATGTATCTTTCAATTCCATCAAATCACAAGTGAGAAATGTTATACCATTTGGAGCCAATCAATCAAGTCAAAAGTTTTGATAATCACAAGTTAATTTTTTTGTTATGAATACTTTGAAAAGGTGAGACACAGAAAAGGATTAAGGGAAAATGCATCAATTTTCTTATTTTATAAATATTACCGTATTAAACAAATGATTGGCTAACTATTTCTCACTTGCCCCAGATAAATCATTTCAAAGAACTGCACCACATTGGGTACTCAAAGGGAATAAAATCACTGAAAATTCTCTGATTGTGAATCAGAATTCACGAAAGAAATAACACTACACTATAATCTTAAGAGAAATTACAAACGAGTTCAAAAATTATTTTTTTAAATCAGATATCCCAATTTATCATGCAAAATTCTAAACTTCTTTGCAGATTAGTAAATCATTCAGACACTTCATTCTGAGAACAGACTGTAAAAAAGGAAAAAAATACAGTCCCCTGTATTTTGAAATGTCTGATATCCAATGTTTATAATAACTTACAATGGTATAATATTTTTTTTTCCTCTTCCTTCTCCTCTTCAATCAATCTTCAAAATGTGTGCACTTTAGCACAACAGAAGTGAAGTGTTGGAAAACTTTCTAAAACTTGCTATTATATAACTACCGATATTTAGAAAATTTTCCAACTTTCAACTTCGAAACCATTTCCACTTACCTGTAAATGATTCATTTTAAACAATATGGAATTGCCTGTACATTACCTTTCTGTCGGGATAACCACTTTGACAACAGCCTGGCATAAAATCTGTGAGGAGAGCAGCAGCAACATCAAAACACACCCTCATACCAATACCTATTTCAGCCAAAACATGTGTGCCCTTTGTCAGAGGAAGTGTTATTCCAGTTAACAGTATAATAGCTCCATTTTCATTTGCATTTATAACTTTACTGCATTAGGAATCGTAGAAGTATTTAATTCTCATCAATTCATCCTCTTTTCAGACAAGACCACACACGTTATATGCTCAACATTTTAAGATCACTGTTCAAAAATCAGCAAACATACTAAGATGTACAATTCAAATTTGGAACTTCCCTGAGCAACCAGTGGAATATAATACAATTAAGCAAGAAAACTACAACTTTAACTGGAACTTCTTTGATATAGCAAATACCAGGACAAAGGTCCAGTTCAATAAAGTAGCAATCCCCATTAATGGGTTTATATTTACAAATTAGTAACAAACATTCAAAACATTTTACTTTTAATGAATACAAGTCCTTTCAGAAAAACTGTTTCAAAACGCCTCTCGCATTTAACTTCAAGCAATTTTCATGATCTCTTGCCAAATAACAGGCAATACCACTTTTTAATATGATCTACATTTAAAAATACTAAATTGTTTCCTAAAAACCAGTTCCATTTCACTCTCTAAAAAAATGGTTATATCTACAAAAAGACCCTCCCACAGCACACACATACACGCATGCACAAGTAATTCACTCTAAAACATTTCTTTAACTAAAAAATTACTGCATTCAACTACAAAATTACCTTGTCCATTTCCTCTTTCTCTTCAGGTTCTGTTGGATATGGGTCATTTGGATGTAAATGCTGCACCTACAACAATTCACTTGCACATAACACATTGAACATATAACTATGATTAAGTTGATTCCAAAGCAGCTTGTGAACATTCTATGAACAAACATGATTTAAAATCTAAATGAAGGAAATTAAGCAGAGTACTGCAAACCTTGTGCTTGTCCCGCTTGTTTGGTTGAGCATTAAAAGGTAATCCTGATGGTGGCGGGGGCATTGTTAACTCCAACATTGCAGGAGGAATGTATATTGGATGTGGTGGTATCGGGACAGCTTTGCCCCACCCAAGCTTCATCTCATAAGACATTACATCTTTACCTACAAGATTCAAAAATATTATTAAATGATTTTACATAACAGTCCACATCCCATAAAAATGATCTGTCATCCATTTTTAGAGAGATTATGCCTGAAAACCTTTCCTTTCATTTGCATATGCTGAGAAACATTTATTTGGCATTGGGGCCAGTATGACTCAGGTTAAGTTCACTGTTTGGGCTACATTGTTTACACTCTAAAGCAGATACTGTAAATAAAAGTATTTTCCCACAAAGATTTACACAAAAAGGAAGAACATTTGAGCATCGAACATTTGAACATTTAGTATCTAATTATTTGGTGAGGGAGTGTGCCAAAATTGATGATTGCTAGTTTAGAAAGAAATATTTTATAAAGTTATTTACCAAACCAAAGGTGAGGGAGTTATGCAATTATGCCAAAAATATTCAATCATGGTTTCCATAAAACTAATACGAGGAAGTAGTAATTACCATTGAGAAATTTCAACGCTCTCTCTCCATCTTTTCTGTTCATGAAAGCAACAAATCCACAGTTACGTCCTCGAGCTTTCTCTTCATCTGATCGAGGCCACATGATTTTGATACTAGCAAGAGGTCCATATCGGCCAAATACTTCCATCAATTGCTGTTCAGTAATCTGAAACAAAAATACATGTAATGCCCAAATCAATAAGAATGTGTTACTTGTGCATTAATGCTGATTAATATCCCATTTTTTGCAGTTAATAATGAAATCTGGCCTTATCTGTTAACCTCTCCCCTTTCACAAATTGATTCCCAATACCATACAATGTGAACCCTCAGGTAAGAGGGTCCTTTGTTTGTAATTCTATGACAAGAACCTCCTATAATTTCATAAATGTGAAGTTTGTTTCAACAAAGACACAGGTTTAAAATTTTATCTCAAGAATACAATGTGCTCAAAGAAAGTGTCAGAATAACTATGCAATGAATTTTAGTTTAGGTGTGAAGAAGGTGTGGATATGTCGGGTGTGCAAGAGACAGAGAATTCTTTTCAAGCTATTTTAGAAGCAATTACTTAATATATGCCTCCCCAATAACAGTGTTTTAAGTTTGTTTTTTTCATAAAATTCTCTGAATTCACTGCTGTTGTTTTTTTCCATACAAACTGCTTGGCAACAATGTATTTTAGCATAAAATGTGTATGGAAATCAATGTTATGCAAACTCAAGGTTGTTGTTAATTGCAACAGGCAAAGGCCAGAGCCTCGTCACCAATGTGGACATACATACTGATATTTCAACTTCACCTTAAAAGTAGTTTATGCTACCATTTCATTCATAAATTCACAATGTTGTTCTTTATATTAATTCAAGACTTCATTTATGTTCATTCAAAATTTATATCTTCATAAATTTTTCAGAACAAAAGAAGAATTTCAGAACAAGTAAGCCTGAGTAAAAAATATCTACAAATCGTACTCAATTATCAAAATTCATCATCAACTTGAACAGAAAAATATATCACCTTTGGATTCAAATTTCCCAAATACAGATTTGTAGTAGTAGGATCTCCATTATCATATGAGCCATACTTTGATTCATCTACCGCTGAAAAATTGAAAAAAAGAAGAAAAAAAAAAAGGATTAATTTTAATTTTAACCACTTAAAGGCAGTAACCAAAAACTAAGAAGATTAATTGCAGCAAACATACAAGTTTTCATTGTTTGTACGTCTTCAAATGTTTTCACCATGCCCTTATATTTATGCCTTTCCTCACGTTCTTCCTGAATCCTTTAATAAACAGAAAAATATATTACGGAATAATTTTAACAATAGAATATCACTTCCAAAATGAACAAGATTATAAGTGATTCATATTTACAACTTTTTCATTAAGTATGTTAAAAAAACAACATATTACTTACAGCTTTAATTCTTCTTTGAAAAGTTCCAAATTGCTTTTTCGCTTCTCCTTTTCCCGCTTCTTTCCTGGCCTTTCTGGTTTGCGATCACTAAGTAGTTTTGCATACTCCTGAGCTCTCTCTGCCGTTGCATTCTTGTCAACTATATCACCAATTCTTGACTGTGGCTTATATAATTTCCCTTTCTCACGTGTATCTTCCTCTAGAAAATGAAGAAGTTATTTCAGCATGCAATTTTAAAAGTAATTTTTCATTCAAGATCCATGCTCCTTTTGCTGAACATTCAATATCCAAAGGAAAATTCCACATATAATTCTATCAATACCAAATGTTTAAAATTCACATTTATATTACAGATATACTTACGCCTTCGGCCAGCATCATAAGTACCAGCTTTCACCCAAACTTTTCCTGCTTTACTTGGAGTTTCTTGAAATGTTGCAACAAATTCTTCAAATGCCTACAAGAAATAAAGATTATTAAGCAAAGGTCTGCTGAAAGGAAATTCACATCTTTTCAAGGTAAGAAGGTGGAGGGAAAAGGCATCCTGCAATTAGAACTTGGCATTTTCAATTTTCTACACTTGCTAACGTAATTTGTTTTTTACCCAGCATCAATGTGGCATGGTTTTTACTTTCTCATATATGTATGTATTTAGAGTAACATATATATCATTGAGAAAGTGATATAATGCTTCAGAAAATAGATTTTGAGATTTTAACAGAAATATTAGTTTTCGAGACCCACAATTCCAAAAAAAGTTTTTTTTAAAGACCATTCGCTGTAGGTTCGTCTGTGAATAACACTGGAACCTAAACTATTAGAAGGATTTTTCCAAAATGAATATTCCCTAGTCAATGTGGCCTGACAAACCTCTTCAATTAAAAAAAAACTCTTTTAATAATGGGGGTATTTTACATAAAGGTCCTGGGCCATTTTCAAAATTTTCCCAGAAATGACACTAAATTTTTTCTTTAATTTACTTGTAAGAATGGAGTGAAACACACTTGTAAAGATGGGAAAGGTCCAATTTTTGCTGTTGACTGTAAATTTTCAAAACTGACAAAAGTTTAATTTTTTTTTGTCATCCTAGAACTATGATAGTGAAGATAATGATATTTTCTTGAAATGAAATTTGTTCCAGAATCAATTTTGTTTGTAGGTAGAGCCACAAATGCACAGTAAAAGATGTCACAAACACTAATTTGGTTATTTTCTTTTTTCTTCCCCCCAAAATTACACAAATGTTATTTTTTTATGTCCCTTGTCATTTACATATCTTGTGGTCTGTATACTTTATTGCATTTTCAAGTAAAAGTGCTTCAAATATCTCTCAATGTTTAGCAAAATCTAAAAAGTTTTCTATGTTACTGAGCTCAAAATTGTGTATTTTCAGAAATGGTCCAATGCCATTTTCTCAAAAATGGCTCCAAATTTTTTCTTCAAACTTTTTGTACAAATAATGCTAGATGTGTTGAGTAATATGACATCAATGCCATCTTGATTTATGCTTCTGATATTTTCAAAATTATACAAATTTAATGTATTTTAAATATTTCTCACATTGTTAATATTTATATTACAGACATTTTTTTAAAAAAATGTTATTGCATTTGGGAGTAAAAGGGCTTCAAATGATTTCCAATGAAGTTTCACTAAACTCTTATGATTTCTGTGATAATGGGCTCAAAATTGCGCACTTTCAGAAATGTCAAAACAGTTTCTAAAAATGGCTCCAAATTTTTTCATGAAAATTTGCATATGGGGCTGTGTTTTACTCTTCTGTAATCTTCTTAACAGGGATTTCCAAATCTCTAGACTAACATGCACACAGTCAAAACACAATCTACAAATCATGAAAGATTTTCAAATAGGAGGAAACAACTCTAGAGCAGAATCTTGTAGCAATGTTCACAATAAGCAATGTTTTCAAGCATCTCACTGAACAAATAGGGATCGTTTTCAAGCCAGAGTAGCCAAATGACAATTACAAATCTGAACAGTATTGATGTGCACATTACTACAAATACAATTTCAAATATGTCTTCAGTGCAAATATATAAGGAATATTTGTCTTGAATAAGCAAAAATTTCATGTTTGCCAGTGAATTACCAAACACATGCAAGAAATAAGTTTCTGTAGGTTTTTCAAAAATATGAAGTATTTCACTTCGTTTTAATTTAGTTTCTGTAACATTCAGAATACCAAAAAAAAACAAAAAACAAAGTAATATTTCAATAGACCTAGTAGAGCTTTTCAGAGGACCTAAAAGCTAAACATAAGCAATCTAACAGTTACAATCACAACTCTCTGGCATTTAGGTTCTAGAAATTATAAAGAACCTCTCTACTAAGAAACCAGACAAAATATAACAATTATATTTAATACTACGATACAAAGTGGACACTGAAACATGAGATAAACAAAAACTAAAGCAGTAAGTGAAAATTGACACTACAGATTACCTTCACGTTTACTGCTGAATATATGCAAATATTACCAACTAAAATCAACAATCATTGTACCTGTGCAGCAGCTTCTTCTTGTTCTTTTTTACGTTGTTCTTCAAGTTCCTTCTTGGATAACTGCCTTTTCCCCATTGTTCCAATTGAGAAGGCTTTCAGTTTTTGTTCTGATATTTGCTGAAAAGAGGCATGCCTTATGTTAATACAATATACTTATTAAACAGTAACCTCCACTATCAAAAGAAGAAAATTTACTTTATATATTTTAACAAGATCAACAATTTAAAAAATTCACACCTTCATCAATGCCTTATCAGCCATTCTGCAAATTTGATTTATATTGTTTTCTGTTCAAATTAGCATCGAACTCTCCCACAGTATTAATAGTTGAATATTCCACACTAAACACAACAGAAACAAACAACTAAAGAATCTTGAAACCGCTTTACTTCGCATTGGGCCACACCGAGGAGCATAAACGAGAGAAGGCGAGAATGAGCAAACTACACGCCATTTCCATGACACTGGCTATACGGAGCGGTCCTTATCACCAACAAATCATTTACGCTTAATTACTTTTCAAAAGTATTGAATAATATCAATACGAAACACAATACACCCTACGTTCACTATTTGTAACATTTCACGATGGTGGTACTCAATGGTACTGTTCGTAAACCGACGGAAAAAATCAACATTATAATCTTTGGTTCTTCGTAGTTATGTCGTTTACCTGACAGATAGCGTTCATTGGTACACACCGACAACATGGAGGAATATAGAACATATATTCCTCCATGCCGACAACATGGATGTTACGAACAATCACTTGGGGCGCTACCATCACCCAAGAATTTCACTGGATGATGTGCGGAGAACGAATACATGAACGACCAACCATCCCCCACGATATTGTCTTCCCCCAAGACACCGGTCTTCCCTACTCGCAAGGCCGGAACCATGGAATAAGTGAAAGATGCGTTAACTTCACTAACTTCTTGTTTATGTATGGATATATGTATTATATATATACATATCTACATAAGTAGGGGTATATAAGGGTAGTGAGAACCACCTCCCTATATAAGACAGTAACCCAGTATAAATTCAATTGATATATTTGCTTACTCTCATGAAGTCTTCGTCCTTACTCACTTATCTCTCGTATTCAATGCCATTCCGCCCGCACATTGTGGCTCGGAGTGTATTGTCGTTCGTTATGTCCATAAGAAAGAAGAACCAAAAGCGCTATTTTTAAATTTTATTATTATTTTAGTTTGTTTTATTTTTTAAATTTGTATTCATCTTTCAACTATTTATAGTTAAAAAGTTGGAAAATAATTCTAGAATTCAGCAAACGCGCGCAGATGATCTTCTTCCCCATACGTCATAAACAATGTTTTGACTAAATAAATTAATGAATGCAACGATATGGCAGTTTGAAGATTTATTCCGAGAATTTTATAGTTGAACGGCGACATGGATAGGAGAGAGATAAGTAGACTTTATTTACTTAACGTTAATGTTACAATGTCTCTACGTTCAAAAAGTTTCATTCGACTATATTAAATATTTATACAGATATACACAAGAGGGACATTACGTAAGGATACCGTAGTTTCGATAAGTATTTATAAGGCGATACATACGAACCAAACAATCAGTGTATACTGCGATTTTTCTAAGAAGAGCTGTCAAGATAACTCAAATCCCATCTTCGCGATGGAATATGTCACGGCATTTTGCGTCTTTTCTCGGTCTTGCCGGTAGAAGTCGCATGATCGCAAGCACTGCTTCATACGGTCGCGATTGTGCGAAATCTAGCGGAACGACTGAGAAAGACGCGAAATGCCGTGACATATTCCATCGGGAAGATGGAATTTGAGTTATCGTGAGAGCTCTTCTTAGAAAAATCGCAGTATATGTGTGAATGGTGCGAGGAATTATGTGATAAGTATAGCTCTACCAACTTGAAAATGATGTTTACAGGAGCGCGCCACCGTCTGTGTTTACAACCGAAACGACAGAAACGGAGATAAAAATACTCGATACAAAATTAAAATGGTACCGTGCCAAACTATTGCGAAAGAAAGCGCGATTTATTTCGTTGCAAATCTAGAATCTTCCCAATTAATATTTTAACTGTATTTAGACATGTCTGCACCTCATATTGGAATAAATAAAAGTAAACTTTTTTCCGCAAAACGATTCAAAATTTTGAAACTAAGGTCCGATTAAATTAAGAAGGTGATTGACAGTTCTGTGTGACGTCAGGACGCCTCTCCCGTTTCCATGGCAGCTGCCAACCAGAGAGACAAACGTGACGTGTCAGGTTGCTCAGTTGCCACTGCCGAACACGGGGAACGTTTGAGCATCGCACAGCGACTTCCCTGCCGCCGCGCCGCCCACGTTTCTGCCTGTGCTGCGCGCGCAATGTGTTCTGTGTTGTGATGAGTTGCGTTGAGGTTAGGCTTTTGTCGTATTTTTTACACGTATTTTTTGAAGTGTTTGTTTTCGTGTCCCGGTAACACGTGATCAGTGGTTTGCGACCTGGCAACGTCGCTCCCCTCCACTCACAAATGTCAATCACCTTCTTAATTTAATCGGACCTTAATTCTTTCGATGAGCAGTAATATTCATATAAATCGTTTATTTTAACTTAAGTAATTTCTCAGAATATAAAAAATAAAATAAACCAAATAAAATTCTTTTTTATGTAAGGAGTAACTACCACCATAATGAAGAATATTGTAAATACTTATGACAGTAAAGTTAATGTTTTTTTACTTTATTGCATACCTATCAAACCGTCTAAAGCCTATGGAAAAAAAGATGAATGAAGGAGAATAAAAAATGTTTAAATTCAATGAATAAGTATTAAAAATTCAATATAAATAGAACTGTTTATAAGTCTTGAATTAGAACGGTGAAAAGTAAAGAAAGCAACTTAAAGGGACAAAAATAAAATAGTCAGTGCAAATCTTGTATGATGTGTCTCTGAAGTTATATTTTATCAGCTGATTTACAACCGCTATGAAGGAGGCCATGTTGATTCCGTAGGAGCAGTCTCTGAACTCGCTTCCCGCTCCTGGCGACTTTTGTTAGCTAAACTGACTGTACAGACCCGTGTTTTCACTGTTAGTTCCACGACGCGCCGCAATCGCATCCTTCATTCCTCTCTCGGTCGAGTTATATCCATAGAGGAGAGATATATCTCTCCTTTATGATTATATCATGTCTTACAATGCAGAAAAAGAAACACATCTATCTCCAAGCTCAGCACGGAATAAAGAGAACTAATGGAACTGGTGAAACTCGAGGTGCGGCAGTGAACGCAATAAAGCGACAGCCAGAAAGTGATTTAACAGTGAAAGTGTAACATTTTGGCTACATATTCTCTCTAGCAAAAGGAAAAGAATAAACTATGCATATTGTGCCCTTTCCCTTATTATTATTATTATTATTATTATTATTATTATTATTATTATTATTACAAGGCGATACATTGGGTGGCCTTTAGTTTTGGATGTTCAATTTATATGTGACATCCTTGCGTGACTGGAAGTTGTACTGCAAATATGTGAGATCTATTCACGTTTGTTTCTTTCGTAGTAGTAAGAAAAGGCAACTGTACCTGACTATCGAAATAATTGCAGATTTTCCGTGCAGAAATTTTGTTGAACTTTGTTTGGACTTTATTAATTGATATCTGAAATGAGAGCAGCAATTGAAATCTTACAAGATGGTGTAATCGTTCCCAATAATGCGAGAAAATATGTGCAGTTGTAGCACCTCTAGTTTCATTTACAAAAACAAAGTCCGGCAAAAAGACCTCCCGTCCCGCCGGCTTCGCCAGAGAGTCAACAATGGAGAACACCATTTACCAGACCTAATTTTTAAAACCAGGTAACATAAAATGGCTTAATATTTGTTGTTCACAGATAAAAATAATTTTATGTATCATTCTTTGCTTGTAAACACCTTTTTGAAATACGGGAGGTCTCTTTGGCGGATCCAGCATTTAACATACTATTCAAATCTCAAGCGTTAAATGGGCATCACTCATTGATGCAATCTCTCAGTTGTTGATGTTATTAAAATAAGGATAGAGGAAGGGAAGATTTATTACATAAAAATGTCATTGCGGATAACACGATTAAAATTTTTAAACTCTGGAATTCAGCCATCAAAATTGACATTTAGCACAGAAAACTGATGACTTATTTTATAAAATTTTGATGATAAAAAAGGGTAATATTTATTTAGTCCCTAGGGCAGACCTACACAGCATTTTGCACTTTCACTGACCTCAGGAGCTGCGTGCGGGCAACTCGAGTGCAAATGAGAAAATCGATGAAGGGTGGGGATGAGACCCAATCTAGGAGTGAGGACCACCAATCAGAATGCGCAATTTGAAAGATCGCGCGTAAATTTAAAGAGCAATCGGCAAGAACATGACGGTCATAAACAGTTCAAGTAATATTTCTTTTGTATTATATTGCAAATGTTTGTTCTCGGTATATGACAGGGCGAAATATGAAACTACAACGAATTATACATATTAGATTTCGACACCAAGTATTATAATTGCTTATAGGGCTTAAAATGTCATTCGCTTTGCTACGATGTAATCACAAATTTAATGTTGTGCTAAACACAAAATTTTGATACTGAATTGTTTTTTTGATGACGACAGCAATAAACTATTTTTTATTAACTATGTTTAATTGAATAAGACGGTTCCCTCAAAGCAAAAACATATTGTTCTTAAAAACTCATGATTATTTTCTGTTCTAATTTCTGACAAGAGAGTAGAGTCGTGTACGAGATCGTATAAAAATATAAAGCCCTTTGCATTCTATTTACCAATACCCATGATTATCTTATGATTGTCCGTAACATATCGTCACAAAAGTTTGCTCGTTGATCTCTTTTATTCAGTTTCATAATAGGGAAAAATGGTCACAAATGTGCTATTAAACATTACCCTTCTTGGAATTGCCACATATTCTATTTTATGTCAATCTTGATGTGAGAGATTGCTCTCATGATTTTGTTCATTTTTCTATGATTTGGAGATTATAACATTCCTGGTGAACCATCAATTATTAAATTGAAATTTTGTGTTAGAATTAAATAATATTTTTTCTTATATATAAGCGTATATTTTAAAGCTATTGCTTTAAAATATTGCTTAAGAGTCACGAGCATGTTATTTTCTTTAAAAATATTAGAAAATAAAAATACATATAGTGGTGGATACAAAGGCGGATATACAGTAGTGCATAGAACGTAAACAGTGAATTATGACCCTGGTAACTTGAAATTCTAGACATAATCCATTTAAACAAATGGGCATTTAATTTTGAAGCATGGATCATTATTAGACGCCCAGGCATTCAATCTACGCGCCGCGTCGTGCTACGTCAGACTTCTCTTCTCCCCGCAAAGCTTCCTGCTCCCCACTACTTGCACTTTCGGCGCTGCCACGGGCCGACGACCGGCTCGCAAGTGCAGAATGCCCGCGGGAGCAGGCGTTGTGCAGGTCTGCCCTAGGGACTCTATTCGCGCCGAGCGCGAATGCTATCTACCGGCCTCTTTCTAAACCGCTGAGCCACCTATGGATTGGCACCGTCTCTGCCAAGTCTCTGCCAAGACCATCTGCAATACTCTGGTCTTCACATAAAAAAACAATGGCCGCCGTATAGGTTGGGCGTGCTTCGCTCACCAAGGAAGGACACACGGTAACGTTGAATCTGAACTATACTCCTCAATGTTAGAATTTACTCGTGATAATTTCATTCCCATACTATGTTCGTATTAACTGAATTTAATCATTAAGTTGCTTACGAAGTCACTGTACTTGCAAAAACTGTGCAGATTATACGTTGTAAACAGGAAATTACAACATTGATTTATTTTTAAAAAAGTTATCTTACGGACGAAGCAAAAATAAAAATTTAGGCATTCTTGTGGATGATATTTTCCCCTCTACATCTACTAAAGAAGGAGGGAAATATCGAAATAGAAATGATTTTGCAAGTGGCTAAATCTGAATAGTTCCTCTACATTTTGAAAAATATTCAGAAATAAATTTACATTTTTTAAAATTATTTATTTTAGGTCTCTTTATAAACATCTAAAGTCATTAGCAACCATTATTAATTTACAACAGAGATACATTTTATAAATTAGAATACACAGAAATATTAAGTACAATAAATTTTGATAAATACCAATATAAAAGAACACAAAGGCTAAGAGTCAGCTCGCTCTTGGATGTTAATGAGCACTCTAAAGCAGCTAATCATTTCCGATTTTTCTCTGACGAGAAAATTTTTACTGCTGATGCAAAAGACAAAAGAAGGCACTATAAATATCTCGCTCATGACCTCGAGGACACATCTGCACGGTTTTTGCAAGTACAGTAACTTCTTAAGTAGCTAAGTAATTAAATTCATTTAATACAAACGTAGAATGGGAATGAAATTATCCCGGGTAAATTCTAACATTGAAGAGTACTGTTCAGATTCAACTTTCCCGTGTGTGCTTCCTCGGTGAGTGGTTGCACGTTACCAGTCTCCACTTGCCAGTTACTGGCAACCTTAACTGGAATATTTACCTGTAAATCAGCCTCTATGTGTAGTGACGACTAGTGTACAATTACTTCTGCAGGGGTAGAACTTTCTTTCAGCCCCACGAATCCATGTTAAGATCTGATCGGGGACGTCATGTGCTCGGAAAATGCTCGTAAATAGCAATTTCAACTACTAGAATGATTTTTTTTAATTTATATGTTTTCTATTGTGTATTACATATTTTCGAAAAAATAAATACGTATATCGTTCCTATATACATATTTTTCATCTTTATTACAATAAATTTCGTTTCCTAATAATTATTATAATAATTATTATTATTATCCTCTACATCACGACAAAAGATGTTATGGGTCGGATGAATAAAAAATCTGCTCCAGGTTGCAACCAGTTTCCTAAGGAGCGGGAGTTTCATAAGGACAGTCTGTGCCTCTAAAATACTTTGCGCAAAATGTTGGCTGTTCCAAATAAAGCAACTTCTTCCCAGCCTTCCCAGTCTTTTGAATGACCAGGGAGTTAAGTCAAGTTGTTACACAAATTTTGCGGAACAAATCCCAGAGCTCCGATAACTATCGGGACGACCTGTGCTGTTACGCCCCACATTCGGCTGATCTCGATTTCCCAACTCTTGCATTTAAGACGTTTCTATGCCTCCTTGGTTACGACGACGTTTTGATCGAATGGCACAGCAACATTTACAAATGGACACGATTTTTTCTCCAAATCCCGGATAACAATATCTTGTTTGTGTGCCGCTATCGTGCGATCCATTTGAATTTGTTGGTCGTACAATATTGTACTCAGTCCAACAGATGTCACCTGTTTGTGAGTGTTCGTACCACGTGAAGCATGTGTTTGGAACTTCGAGGGCGGTACAGATCTGCCAGTGGAGGTTACTACACACATGTTCTCGTGTCTTTTCAAGTATTCGGTCTTTGCTAGAATTGGACAAGCTGAGACGATATGATCACTGGTTTCTACTTGTTCCTGGCAAATGCGACATTTATCATCTTGGGAAATATTGAGAACCGCTTTATCATAATGTCGTGTTCTCAAGGCCTGATCTTGTGCAGCTATTACAACAACTTCCAATTCTGGCTTCATTCTTCTCCTTTTAAGCCACTTAAAAGATTGATCATTGTAGATATGTCACGCTATCGCCATTAGATATGTCACATTTCATTTTAAGTAGCAACAGAAGTTCAGAATCTATGTTATTCTGCGCATCTTGCATATTTTTCTTCGCAATGCTTCTTGCTACACTTATAATGCTTCTGCTTCCCATTATTCGATTTCATGACCAGTCTCATTAGTGTGTCACCTTGATACTGACTACATCCTTCTCTATCCCTAATATTGCATTGTGTTTCAAATTGTGTGAGACCTCTTCCTCCTTCCTTACGTGACTCATAAAGTCTATGTACGAAGGTTGAATGAAAAGTAATGCCTCCACCTTCGTAACTCCTCAAGAGATGGCAGCATTGGTACGCGGCAGGTATTGGATTGTTCAGTAGACTCTCCTCTATAGTTCCAGTTAATGGGAAGTCTTAGCATTGAATGGTGTGTTGTTAATGTGTAAAGTATGGAACTCTGAGCAGACGGTCGGTCAATGCGATTTAAGCAACGTGCAGTCATTGAATTCTTGACAGCAGAAGGTGTCACCTCAAAGGAGATTCATAAGAGAATGCAAGCTGTTTATGGTGATTGTGTCGATGTGAGTACTGTGCGTCGTTGGGCGAGTAAGTGTAAAAATGTTGAGGTGGGAACGGATAACTTGTGTGACAAACAAACGGTTGGACGTCCTGTGACAGCAACTTCCGAGTTTCACAAGCAAAAAGTTAACAGACTGATTCAGAACGATCGTCGTAGTACTTAGGGAGAAATTTCAAGCATAATCGGCATTTCACAAGAACTTGTAGATCACATTATTGCTTTGCTTGGCTGTCGGAAGGTCTGTTCACGATGGGTACCCAGGATGCTGACGCCTGAAATGAAAGCGCACGGACTTGAAATTTGCCAGGAACTCCTCTCGCGGTATGAGAATGAAGGTAACGCCTTTCTTCATTCAATTGTGACAGGAAACGAAACCTGTGTACACTATTACAACCCAGAGACGAAACTTCAGTCTATGGAATATCGATATGAAGACTCGCCCTAGAAAAAGAAATTGAAGACCCAGCCGTCAGCAGGAAAAATCATGACAACAATGTTCTGGGATGCAGATGGTGTTATCCATTTTGATTTCCTTGAATGTGTAACAACAATAAATTTAGAGCGGTACATCACAACGCTTCGAACTTTGAAACGACGGCTAAAAAGCGTCAGAAAGGAAAAGGGAAACGTTTTCCTGCAGCACGATAATGTTAGACCACACACTTCACGTGCCACCATAGCAATACTTCAGAGACTGGATCTCACCACCACACGGCATCCTCCTTACAGTCCAGATTTAGCACTGTCTGCCTTCCATCTGTTCCCGATAATGAAAGAATATCTGCGGGGACATCATTGTGCTTCTGATGAAGATGTTGAGAGAACTGTGAGACGTTATTTGCGGAAACAGTGTCGACTTCCGTGACGGCTTCAGAAAACTTGTTCATCGTTGGCAGAAATCGTCTGGAGATTATGTGGAAAAGTAAATTACAGAAATTAAAGATCACATTCTAAACATTATTTCTGCGTTACATTTATTAAAATATTCCCGCCCAAACCCAAGTTACGAAGGTGAAGGCATTACTTTTCATTCAAACCTCGTACATCAGCTCAAGGGTAAGCGTCATGATGCATTGTAAGCGGTTTTTCTGTTTTGTTTTGATTTTTTTGGTCTATGATTCGAATTTCTTGCTCAGTCCAGTCCACGAGTCCGAAACTGTACTGGGCTACAGACACCGCCAAACTACCAATTGCAGATATTTTATTCCTGGAGTTCAGAAAGGACTGCAGGACAAGTCTCACTCTTCTGTAATACTGCCTGCGAATTCTCTCTTTCATTTTATTCGAGATGGTCTCACATTCTTCAATGTCCCTGAGACATTTTGTAAATGTTCTCAAAAATTGCTCAAAATTGTTTCAAATTTCTTTAAGAATAGAGTAATATCCGCTTATAAAGGTGGCAGAGGTCCGATTTTCACGCTTAACTCTCAATTTTCGAAAATTGCTAACTTTTTGCATCGTCTTCCTACAGCTACAAAATTGAAGATAGACATTTTTCCTTCAAATAAAATGAGTTGTCCATAATTAGTTATTGCACATTTTCGTAACTTTCAGCAGTTGTCGCGCAATATTGCGTGCAATTTCCGCAATTTCAAAAAAATACCAAAACAAGATTTTCTCAAAATTGGATTCAATTTTTTCTTTAAACCGTTGGTAGGGATAGTGTCTGATACTCTATGAGATGACATAAACGCCATATTGCTCTATTCTTTTGTTTTGTCAAAAATTACAGAAATGTAATTTGTTTTCCCTGCCTCTCACGCCGTTCATATTTACATTAGCAGCGATTTCTTCACATTATTATATTTATGAGTACACGTGTTTTAAATTATGTGTAATAAAGTTTCGTGAAAACTCAATAGTTGCTTGTCACAACGAGCTCAAAATTTTGCATTTTCAGAAACGCTTGAACTCCACCAAACTGTTGCAATACTTCCTGCGATTTGTACACATTACTGCATTTTTGACTGGAAGTATTCCAACGACTTGAAATGAAGTTTTCCGAAAACTCAATAGTTTTCTGTGAAAAAGAGCTTCAAATTTCGTATTTACTATAACGCTTAATCGTCATTTTCTTAAAAACTGCTCCAAATTTGCTGAAAATTGCCATTTAGGACGAGGTTTTACTGTTCTTTAGTATTCTTAAAATAATATTTCCGTTCTACTGCTAGGAAACCGAAAAATGAAGAAAATGACAAAAAATGTACTTTGGGCGGCGAAAGATGGCAGCTGGGAAGAGTACGTGGCAAGTCCGAATACCTAGCCGAGACCAAAGAAAATAGAAAACTAATACGAGAAAGTCTGTGCCTTCCTGTTAATTAATTGTGTTTCAACATTTTTTTCTCAAAAACGGCACAAACAATTTTGAATAAATTTTGACCTCGAATAGCGTATAGGACGCTTAAGAGAATGGTGCAGGTTTCAGGTTCGTTGAAATTCTAGTGTTTGAAAATTGCCAAAATTCAATTTTTTTTCTGTCTTTTAACACTACAATTATGAAGATAAATATTTTTTTCAATATGTTCATCTATAGGTCTTGAAATAGTGTCATGTTCATTTTTTTGAAAATATGAGAAGTTTTTGCGAAATTTTCCGTCGAATAACCATTTTTTAAATTTCTTTATGGGGGACGAAGGCAAAAAACATTTACATATTTTTATGTAAATATCTATTATTTTGCCTTCTCTGTAAAAATAACTGTAAGAGATATGATTTTAAAAATTGGCACTAGTTAGTAGGTACGTTTGAAGTTTTTTAAAGAATTATTGAACAATATTTTGAAAGATTTTGAAATTTAAAAACATTTTTACTTGTATATAAGTGCATTTTTCTCAGAAACTATAGAAGATAATTGAAATTTTTAATACATTTTATACTCATACCAGGTTGTAATCGCTTGAGATGAATTTTCCATTTTAGGGTCAGATATTTTTTAATAAATATTTGAATTTATAAAATAAAATCGTTCTTCAATTTTGTTAACAAGCGCCTGTATAAAAACTAAATTAGTGGTTCAAACAATTTTTTCTCTCAAGAAAACATGAAATAGATATTTTCAAACAATACTTCAAAATTTCAGACTTTTAGTTTAAATAGTTTTTCAGAACAAGGTACATAAATGTTGAAAAATGTAGTTTTGATAAAACATGTGTTGAAGTTTTTTTTATCATTTACATGATTTTTCCACTAAAATGCCCCACATGAATATTCTTCATCTTTTTATTGCCTCTCTTCATACACTCTTTTTGTTTTCTTTTGCTGCTGCGCAAATTTGGACATATTTTCCATTTCAGCATCAGCCACAGAAATCCGTCGCATATCAATGACTTCAAGAATGTTCAGAGTGAATGCACGAGGAAAGGAACCTAAATTTTTAATTACCCTAATTCTATCTACATTGCCATCATTAAACGTAATTATAGCATCACATGTTGCAATATTTACTTTTGATGATACAAAAGGGCACCTCTTCCAAATCAAAATGTTTAAGTCCTCTTTGGGATTTTGTGTCTTCTTCCCATGAGTGCATTATTTCAATGTGCCAAAACACAGATCACACCATTCTATAAATGTATTAGAATCTTACCTGTTCAAAAATACTCACGGAAACGCCTTCTAAACGATTGCCTGTGAATCATTTAGCAAACGAAGACAAGTCGCCCTTGCTGAAGGGGGCGTGACTCCGCGCGGACCTGCGCTCTTTAAATTTTAAAGGACACTTCGCGGCGTCGTAGAGACGTCAAACTTTGGGAGAATGCTCCCAAGAAATGAAGACAATTTATGCTGAAATAAACAGAAAACACAAATTTTAGTCATTTTTGCTTACGTCCCCTCCTAAATATATTTTTTTTCTTAAAAATGGCACAATACTTTTGGATTAAATGCTCACCTTAGATAGTGTAAAGAACGCTACAGATAATAGTGCAGATCTCATGTTCGTTGAAATGCCTGATTTTTCGAAAATTTAAAATGTGTTCATCAAAAACAGAACTCCAAATAAGTTTTGTTTTTTTTCGAAAAAGATTAGTATTTTGTGAGTAAATTGGCATTAAACTTAGTCGCCCGTTCCGAATATCCTGCGTTTAGTGAACGTAATAGAGATGATTCTAGGGAGTTGGGTGCTACGTAAGTTAAAATTTGTGTATTGTTTCATATTTGTTTGTTCGTTTCTTACATTCGAGCTTTTGTTATACGTTTACAAACTAATCTTTTAGAAATTCTTTAAAACCTAAAAGAAATTCCTTAAAACCTTTCATATATTTCATGTATGAAATAATAATTGTTAGTTTGAAATAATAATTGCTAACAAAGGAATTCCGCGTCGCGACTCGCGAATTTCTGTGAATTACGTCTCTTTGTTGCGGGATGATTTAGCTGTATGAAAAGCAGTTACAATTGTCAAATTTGTGTTGGTATTTGCTTGAAAATATTTAGTTTTCGCATCAAATGCTCTACGATTTGTAATGAGTTTTTCAAAAAATTATGACTAAGATATGTTAATTGGAAGAGGAATTCTGATATAAATAGTATTACATAACCATTATTAAAGGGGAGAAAGTTTGTGCTGTTTTAGCTCCTCTATAGTAGGTAGTTGTAAACATACATACTTTTTACGTAAGAAATAATATGTAATCCATACGAATGTACATTTATCTTTCCGGCTAATAATTAATTACAACTGTTCGACGACGCTTGCCATTTTTGATACAGTACTTTTTTCCCCTCTATCTTTGAGAAAATCTTTTTCCTCGACCTTCAAATCCACGAGCCGTCCGGACGCAGCCGACAGTGACAGCCCGCCAGCGGCCTCTGGATCGGAGTCCTGCGAGTGCTGCTCCCTGGCGGATGACACGCGAACTAAACAAACGGCACGCCCCTCACCACTTCACTTCCTGCGTCAGCTGACGACGAACGCGCAGTCGCCTCGGCGGTTTTCCTCTTCCCGATGCGAAGCAACGTTTCTGAACGAAGCACGGCGTGCGTCTCTCTATGTACGACTTTGACAGAACCAGAAGGTAAGAGAACAATGCAGATTGAATTCTGTTAAGTTTCCCACAAACTAATATCTTAGTGATCTTTCTTGCCCGAAGTTCTGCATTTGTTGTTATGCTCTGGACACAAGTCGCCGGTTCGAGGAAACGTAACGTTGAATCTCGCTTTGCGAGGAGAAGTGTATTTGCGAACTTTGTTTGCGTTTTTTTTTTTTTTTTTTTGTCAAAACTGAACATGTTTTTCGAGAACATGTTTTTATGTAACATAATTAATCGAATCTTGAACGACGGTTCGAGGAATGGTAACGTTGAATCTCGTTTCGTGTGGAGAGATCCTCTTTACTCGCGAACTAGTGTTTTTTTCTGTCAAAACTGACTTACTCCAGGTCGAGAACATATTTTTATGCAACACAATTAATGGAATCTTTTACTACTGCCAATTGTACTGTTTGAAGACATGACATAGTGGACTTATGTATAGCCGTAGTGTTAGTATCAACAACTCACTATATAAAATACACATATTTGTACATTTATCTACATGACACTAGATGATATTAAACACACGAAGTCAATAGCGGAGTTCATAGTGCGACGGTGCGTAAAATTTTTATATGCATTTGGAGATTATATCAGGTATAAAATGAACTAAAATGACACATTTTTGTAACAATTTCTAATGACGTGCGCATGGGAAGAGCAGGGGCCGTGGCCCGTTGAAAATTTCGGGAGGGGCACCTTAGTCGTACGTAAGAAAACATTTTATTCCCGCAAATATGACGAGTTCCTGACGTCTCCCCTTTTTAAGCTGAGAATTTGGAGAATTGATACATGAGATTTGGGGAGAGGCTCCCCAAACCATCTGGCAATGGTTCAGCATAAATATATAATTGTTAATAATAATAATAATAATAATAATAATAATAATAATAATAATAATTAAGGTGGTCATTTAATGGAAACCCGGATGTTCCATCAATCGGGAAAACTCAGGAAAAAATTGTTAGAAGTCAGAGATTTTTTAATTTTATTTTCATTTCTCATTTTAGTGGGTAATTACGCTTCGACCCGTAAAAACAACAACAACAACAACAACAAACAAAAAACAAAACAAAACAAAAACAAAAACAACAACAAAAAAAACATCAAGAGGTTTGCCAGGGTCCGCGGGGCTCAGCTGTCCTGCTGACAGGTCATGGACCGCCAGTGAGCTGGGCCAGGAGACCCTCAGCAGCCTAGGCATGTCCATAAAGTTGGATAATTCACTACAGCAGGTTACAAGGAAAACTAGCTCGTACTTTTAGGCTAATAAAATACTCATCTCGAAACTTTAGGCTTTTGTAAATGTTCTCGTAAGTCAATGTTCAGCCAGCTTTAGAATAAAGACAGCTGACATAAAATCAAAAATAAAATCCCGTTCTGCAAAACTACTTATACATTAATTATAGGCTATTTACCCGCTCATAAAAATTTAATATTATTTTTATTAATGTTTAATATTAAACAATAAATAACAAACTGCAACTCTCAGATCGTAGATTAAAGAAAGCCCTCTGATTAATTTCAAATTTGTTGATAAAACCCTTGAATTATGTGCTCGTTAAATTCAGCTGAAAATGTTATCATGTTACAATCTCATCCCCCTCCCCCCCACACACGGGAGTACGGATTGCGGCGCAACATTCAACGCCGAATCATTTTTCAAATTATCAAGCAGAACACTGTTTATTTATAACATATGCATATGACAATACGTTCTATTTGTTAATGATGGCCTTCAGTTATGTGCTCGTCAACTTTACCTAAAAATGTTGCACTTTGTAACCCCCCGCACTCGAGTAAGCACTGCGGGATGGCAATCAACGCTGTTGTGTTTATATTTTTTAAACTAGCGAGCAAAATGTAGTTTATTTCTAACACATTGTGCATATGATTACGTACTATTTGTTGATATTGACTAGAGTTATGTGCTAGTGAACTTCAGATAATAATGTTCAGAAAAAAATACGTACTCATCGGCCATTTCAAGGTCTGCGGCTGCTACTTCAAATCCTATTTCACTGTAAAGTAGCGACCAGAACTCAGATAATTTTTAAAGTAATATCCTTCTTATCATATAACCTATACTTCTCTATCCCTTTAAACTTACCCGTACACGGAGTGATATACGTAGTATAGGGAAAGTTATGTAATGCTGCGCGAAAAAATGGCCAATTTTCGGCGGAAAAAAATTAATTGCCGGGCCGTGAAAACGAATAAGTGGATAAAACCAGTTGCTAAATTAAGAAAAAAAATCCCCTAACACGTGGTGTAGCCAGAAACCCTGTTTTCTAGGTCCTTGATACCGAAAACCCAATTGAAAGGAAAACGTCCGTCTGTCCGTCCGTCTGTGAACACTGCTAGCGCCTAAACCATACGTACGATTTCTTCCAAAATGGATATTTCCCGGTCGATCTGATTCTAGTCGAAGCTTTGAGATTTTGAAAAAGACTCTTCAAAATTTGAGGGTATTTTATATGAAGGCCCCCCGGGGATTTTCAAAGTTTTCTCAAAAACGGCTCCAAATTTTTTCTTTAAATTTATTGTATGAATAGAGTAAAATACACTTATTAACATGGCATAGGTCCGATTTTCACGGATAACTCTGAATTTTCGAAAATTGTGAAAGTTTGAATTTTTTTCGTCGTCTTTCTCCAACTACAAAATTGAAGATAGAGATTTTTTCTTCAAATAAAATTTGTTCTGCATATTAAGCTCTTTCATAAAGGTCATGTAAATGTTTCTCAAAATTTTAGTAGTTTTCGTGCAATATTGCTTGCAATATGTGCAACATTAAAAAATTACAAAAACAAGATTTTCTCAAAAACGGTTCCAAATTTTTTCTTTAAACTTTTGGTAGGGATAGTGGTAAATATACTCTATTAGATGACATAAAATCCATATTGCTCTATAGGTTGGTTTTTTCAAAAATTACAAAAATGTAAATTTTTTCACATATTTCTCACGTCGATAATATTTACATTAGCGGCAATTTTTTTACATTATTATATTTACGAGTATATATGCTTTAAATAATGTCAAGTAAAGTTTCTCGGAAACAACTGTTTTCTGTGAAAAGTAGCTCAAAATTTCACATTTTCAGAAACGCTCAAACGCCATTTTCTCATATATGGCTGCAATTTTTTTCTTGAAACTTTTGTAACGGATAGTGCTAGTTTCTCTTTAGTATAGCGTAAAGTTTATTTTGCGTTATTTTTTTGTTTTTTCAAAAATTACATATTTGTAATTTTTTTTGAAAGCTATCTCACATCTTTAATATGCATATTACCATTAATTAGTAAACATTATTATATTTGTGAGTGTAAGTGCTTGAAATAACATCAAATAAAGTAATTTGAGAACTCAAAACTTTTTGTGAAAATGAGCTTCAAATTTCGCATTTTTAGTAGTGCTAAAACGCCATTTTCTCTTAAACGGCACATAATTTTTAAAAGAAAATTGTCATTTATGACTAGGTTTTTGTGTTCTTTAATATTCTAAAATTAATGTTTCCGTTCTACCAATAGGAAACCGAAAAATTAAGAAAATGACAAAAAATGTACTTTTGTGGTGATAGATGACAGCTGGCAAGAAAGAGTTTGTGGCAATTCCGAATAGCTAGCGAAGACCCAAGGAAATAGAAAACTAATACGGGAAAGTCTGTGCCATTGTGTAGCACCACTAGTTCCTGTATATATTTATATATACAGCATGGCTCATTTAACTTAATTAATTAAAATTTAATTAAATCATTAAATCATTAAATCAAAATAACTCGAAAAATATGCAACGCACAAAAAATGTCAAAGGAAAAAAATTAATATCTCCTAAGGGCATATCTATCAGACCTAAAATCAAACTTCCTCACTCGCCCCTTGAGGGTGAGGTGACAGCCAACTTTCAAATCTTAAATGGAAACCCCCACTTTATTTATTTATTCATTCATTCATTCATTTATTCATTTATTTATTTATTTACGTCAAAAACAGTTAAAAACTGCGTGTGACGAGCTATGGGGAGAAGTGAATTTTGTGCACGTTTTCATAATTCTGTGCTCTATCCTAAACCATATTCTAGTCGAATTTTGAATACAGAAAAGAGAGATTTTTTTCGAGTTTTGTTGACAAAATATTCGCTCCTATATAATAAAATATATTTTCAAAGGTAAATTAGCTATAAATTCCTGCCCTGAACCCTCATGTTCTTCATGAAAGAATAATACTTTTTGCCGCGATAATATGAAAAACGATAATTTGAATAACTGTATTTCCCACTGAAATTCAGAAGACGTGCACAAATAATGAAGTTACATTTATGTCCAGAAGCAAAACAAGGGACCATCTCAGCATTTGCTCAAGGATCAGGGAAACTGGACGAAAAACCTGATCGAGATGGGGGCCATCAACCCAGAAACTATGGTACAATACTTGTTACAGGTTCTTTAGAATTATACAGTCCAAATGATAAATAATTACATTAATTATCATTGTTAAAATTAATGCTACTTTCCTTTTTGATGCTCGGTATAGTCTCGAATTGTATAGAAACAGTTATGCAGCAGAAAGGATTTTACTTGGGACTTAAGCTTTTCTATTGAATTTAATCGTTTAATGTCTTCTGGCAAAGTGTTGTAGAGTAATGTACATGAATTGTATGTGAATTTTTTGTAGTGAGCTGTTGATACTGCCACTTGGTGAATAGGATTACTACGTCGTGTGTTATACTTATAGACATCGGCGTTTGCTGAAAATATATTCCCGCCCTTAAGTAAGTCATTTTTGACAAAAACTACTGATTCGTAAATCAGGAGACAAGGTAATGGTAAAATTCCTAGGTTAATAAAGAGTGACTTACAAGAATCACGTGGGTTGGATTTGCTTATTATTCGTACAATTCGTTTTTGTAATCTGGAAGTGTGTGAGCTATAAGATGTGTTTCCCCAGAATATTATGCCATATCTCAGGCGGGAGTGAACAATATACACAACGAGCTGTATGAAGGCTGACGGAATTTGAAAGAATTCTGAACGCGTAGCATAATGAACTTAATTTTGTGTTCAATTCATTTAAGTGGGCATTCCATTTGAGGTTGATAGACCTAAAAATTTTGTTACATTAACATCAGTCAATGGCACACCGTTCATTTTCAATGGAGTACAGAATTTTTTATTTGATATGGAAAACTGCATTGAAACAGTTTTCTTTCATTTACTTTTAATTTGTTATTACGGAACCAATTTGAAAGTCTGATATTGTACTATTTACGGTTTCTTTCTTGCAAAGAATCATCCGCAAAGAGAACTGTTCTTCCGTTTCGAATCGCTAAGGGCATGTCAGTTACGGATAATAGGAAGAGAATAGGTCGTAAAATCGATCCTTGCGGGACTCCACGTGCAATTGGTAAGGAACCGGAAAGGTGTATACATAAAGTTCCATCATTCCAGTAAGGTATTTCTACTCTCTGAGATCGTAGTTTAAGGTACGAACATAGCCAATCTAGAGCAATACCACGGTTTCCATACGAAGGTAATTTTGAAAGTAAAAAGTTATGATCAATGACGTCAAAAGCTTTTGAAAGATCTAAAAATATTCCAATAGTTGCTTCGTTTTGATCCAATGATAAGGAAACATCCTTAAGAAAAGAAAAAATGGCTGTTTCCGTAGATTTTGATTTCCGGAATCCATGTTGGCAATTTGAAAACGCGTCGTGTTTATTGAGAAAGGTTTCCATTCGCACATAAAAAAGTCTCTCTAATATTTTTGAAAAAACTGACAAAAGAGAAATTGGCCGATAATTTTGAATTTCATTTTTGTTGCCTTTTTTGAAGAGCGGCTTAATCTTAGCTGTTTTAAAAATATCTGGAAAACTTCCGGTGCATAAGGATGCATTAAATATGTGAGTTAACGGGTGTATAATGGCTGGCGCGCACGTCTTTAACAAACAATCCGGAAATTCATCTAAACCGGCCGAATATTTATTTTTTAATTTACCGATTATTTTGAGAATTTCATAGGAAGAGGTTTCGGAAACGAACATATAGTGTCTAAGATTTTTAGGGAAACGTCAGATGTTGAATTTTGTGGCTGAAAACCCTTTGTGAGATCGACAGCAATTCTCGAAAAGTATTGGTTAAAGAGACTAGCCACTGTTGCCGGATCGTTCACATCTCTATCGATATCTTTTAAAACAACATTCTCTACAAGGTTTCTAATTGGTTTGGTCGCATTTTTTTCTATATCCCACATTGATTTTGTTTTGTTATTTAAGTTTAAAATATCCTGATCGTGTTTCATGATTTTAGCCTGCCTTATGACTTTTCTTAACAATGATTTGTATTTTTTAAAGTACAAGAGGAAAGTTCACTTTTAAAGTACACTTTTTATTGCAGATTCGTATTCTACACGAAAAATATATGGTTAATCTAACCCATTGTTTTTATCGAGAGAGAAGATCCGATTGTTTGTATTAATGTACGTCCAGCGGCTTCAAATCGCCCGCGCTGATTTAACCACGTTAAATCAACTTATTTAATGAAAAAAGGGGGTTTCCATTTAAGATTTCAAAGTTGCCTCCCCACCCCTAGGGGGCGGGGGAGGGAGATTTGATTTTAGCTCAGGCAGATTTTCCCATTGGAGATATTAATTTTTTGTGTGGAACATGACTGGATCGTCTCTCTTTCGATCAAAATATGTATTAGATGAAACTTATGTATTTTTTAATGTAGAATCTGAATCTGCAATAAAAAGTGGGGGTTCCCATTTAAGATTTCAAAGTTGTCTCCCGCCTTACCCTCGGAGGGCGAGCGGGGAAGTTTGATGTTAGGCCTGACAGATATGCCCCTTGAAGATATTAATTTTTTGCTTATAACATTTTTCTGTACGTTGCACATTTTTGGAGTTAGTGCGTGCGTGTGTATGTGTATGTATGTATGTATGTATCACTAGTTACACTGTCAAAATCCCTCCACCTACTCCATTTTCTGCGTAAGCGGTAACGAGGAGGAAAAAGAAGGATCAAAGCCGAGTGCCGCAATAAAATTATTTCGCGTGGATCGTGTGAATCACGTGAGCTTCTTGTGGGAAACGTTGGTGCCTCAGGGAAAGATGACAAGGTATTTAACTGCTCTACTTAACAAACGAAAACACTCCGAATTCAGAGAACAAATTGTGAACAAATTGTTCCTGTTCTTGGAGCAGGAACTTGATGAAAAAGCTTTTACACAGTTATTTTACACAGGAAAGCTTGACGTAATGGTAACAAGAAACCCGTAGAAAGAGTTCGTCTCTTGAAGCGATTCTATTCTAACATCAAAAACGTTGTTTCTTCCGTCTAATTTCATGAAAATATTTCGTGTATTGGGTCAATTTTTTTGAAGGCGCTCTCTTTATTACACTGTATTACACTGAACTTCATTTCTTTAAAAAAATCAACAGAACGTCCTCGTACACATAAAATCGTATTTTCAATGTACCGAATCCGGTTCAATTCAACAATAAAACCCTGAGGCCTGTGCAAACGTGCCACGTACATCTACCAACGAAAGGGCATCGCCGTGGCTTGTGGCATATCTTGTCTATCATCAAAACAAATACATCTGGGGGAAAGATGTTGTCTGCGTTCCTTTATGCAAGGGCACACGTGAAGGTTAACACACTATAAACAAAGTGGAATTTTGGACTAATACGACCCGCGCTGGATGGCGTTTTTGACTAATTTAGCCGTTGTGAATTTATGCATCTAACAGAGGCCAACTAAACGAAAGGAAAAGGTTTCAAAATAACGCAATTTAATAACCGGTTCGGTTATGAGGGCAGTCGGTAACTTATCCATTGACCGTGGCTCGAGGGTTGAGCGGGGACGGATTTACGCATACGCACAGATACGCTCAGCAGACACGTGCCTAAGGGGCCGCGGGGGGGGGCAAACTTTTTGGGGCGGCAATAATTGTGGACTGTATTTTTGTCTATAAATTTCTAAAATTTATAATATGATTAAATTATTCAAATTGTAAATTTTGGAAACTACGCACATTTAAATGCACATAATTTTGGTCATCTGTTCTAATATGTCTTAATATGTCCATATTTTCTAGTGCTAAGTGTGGACGTTATGAAATTTAAAGAATTAAAGGTAGAACAACGGTGGAATAATAATTATGTAAAACTACTAACTCTTGAAAAAAATCGTACGGAGTTTAGTTATTTTTTTACATAAAAAATATGTCATTTAAAAATTATTTTATTTCTAGTAGAAAAAATTGAACGTGAATAAATTATTAATTAAATAATATTTAATTTTAATCATAAATATATGTGTTAAATTTTTGAAACATAACTTCTTTCCTGGGTTATTTGAAGAAAAAAAAAAGGCGGCAATGTCTCGCTTGCCTACATGCGACAAAGTTGTGAATCCACCTCTGGGGATGTGAGTGGAGGGGAGAGTCCCGTTCATTGGCTCAGGTCGTCTTATAAAGTCCCCGAACGAGCGCCCGGTCGCGCCGTCGTGACGCAATTTATTTGCAATTTTTCTACATCAGGCTTAAATTTAGCAATTATATTATTTCTTCTTCAGTATTTTAAACTTCTATATTTTTATTTCAGCATTTGAGTGCGTGCAATCATGGATTTTCTCTGATTTTTACTTTCTCGTACATGTACATATGACAGAGGGTGCTATTTTAAGTGGAGGGGGGGTAGGTGGCATGTTACTTTCTTGTATACGTACGTGTTTACTGAGTAATATATGTAGTATACACAAGAAGAATTCAAAATAAAATATTGACTACTACCGACCGATAAGCATTATGTCAAATATTTTCAAAATAATCTCGAAAATATTTTTCCAACTGATTGAACAAGACCGTTGCAGAAAATAAACCGGAGGAACAAGCAGGTTTCAGTGCGTGCAACTGTACAATTGACCATCTAGAATTTTTTAGAATTTTTTAGAATTGGTTAGAAAAAAGAATATGTGGAAGAATATGTATAGGAGGGACAGTTATTATTTTTCAGTAATACCACAAAAAATAATTAATTAGACTAAGTTCCGCAGCATGTTTTCCGCAGCCTTATTTTACGTAGGGAGACTCGGGCAATCGGGCACGCTCTACCGTCTGACCACGCAAATTTCGCTAAGCTACTTTCAACGAATAGCGGAGAAAGAGGGTATTATCCCGGGCGATGAAACAGGCGATTTAAATGTTGTTTTTGTTGAGCACTCCTTTTTCTTGTAGTTTATTTACCGTTGAAATTGATTTTCTATAACTCGGAAACAAACATTTTTCAAATATTTTCATTTTTCTAAAATAATTATTTTCTAAATTCATTTTTTCGTTTTCTATTTTCGTTTTTTTAAATTCTGGCCCTCAAGAAAATGTGCGCAGATATACACGTCATATACAGTTTTTACTGTTTTTACTGACAAATAAATAAATAGCTTAGAGGCATCTTTTAGACATGAGGGTCTCTTACATGCAGTAAATCTACTACATGGGGCAGCCGGCTTGTCTTCCTCATCGAAGGTAGGCGTATGAAGTTTTTTTTCTGCCTTAAAAATCCACGATTTTGATCGGGTTTGAACTCGCAAACTGGGTTACAACAGCGAGATACTCTAACCATTATTCCACCGAACCCGCCTAGCCTAGCCTAGTGGGGCTACAGAATCGCGCAGACTTTCTTATATTAGTTCGATTCCTAATTTCTTTGTTCTGAACTAGCTTTTCGGTTTTGCCCCATTTTTTTCCTGTTGCCATCTATCGCCACCCAAACTACATTTTTGTGGAGTTTTCTCAATTTTTCGATTTCCTAATGGCAGAAACGAAATATTTTAAAATAGTACAGTACGATACTCAAATTTTCGTTCGAAAATTTGATGCCGTTTTTAAGAAAATATCGTTTAAGTGGTTACTGTAAATGCGAAATTTCAAGCTCTTTTTCACTGAAATCTTTTGAGTTTTTCGATAAACATAATTTAAGTTATTTGAAGCACTCTGATTCCCAAAAGCCAAAATTTTTACAAATAGCTGGAAATATCCATATTAACGGCGCGAAAGATTAAAAAAATACATTAGTGAAATGTTTGAAAAACAAAAGTATTCAGCAAAATTAATTAAGCGTAAAGGTTGAAGAAAAAACTGGAGCCGATTTTGATAAAATGGCGTTTGAACGTTTCTGAAAATGCGGAAATTTGAGCTCATTTTCACAGAAACTGTTGAGTTTGATGAGAAACTTTACAAGACATAATTTGAAGCACTTGTTTTAGTAAATACAATAATGCGTTCAAATTGCCCGTAATCTAATTATTAACAACGTGAGAGAGATGTCAAAAAAGTACATCTGTTAAATTTAAAAAGAAAATTAAAGATTTTTCAGTTTGGAAAAAATACTGGCGGTAGTATTGGTTTAGGCGCTAGTGTTGTTCACAGACCTAAGACAGACGGACGGACGTTTTGAAAAAAAATCCTTTTTCGGTATCATGTAATGTATTTGCAATGAAAGTGAAACAGGACCAGGGGCCCAAGTTCACTGTAACCGAGAGTTCACCACATCCAAGTTCAGTATAACGAGAGTCGACTGTACATGCTTTAGTGGTTTCTGGAACATTTTATGCAGTGAATTTTGTGGAAAGTTCAGTTGTGGAAAGTAACACGAGTGGCCGTATTATACTGAGAACACAACATCAAATAGTTCAGAAAGTACATCACTTGAAGGGATCTTGTAGAAACACACGCCGTAGTTGGTATACAATTTATCCACTTGCGAAGTCGCTTTTGAAGGACAAAATTAGTATTTTGCTTGGAACAATGAAAGCCAACAAGAAGGAAATACGGAAAGAATTTATCCTTTCCAAAGATAGAACTGTTGGTATCAGTCTTTGTAGTTATCAAATTGATGTGAGTATTGTTTCTTACGTTCCGAAGCGAAATAAATGTGTAATTGTTCTTTCAACTATGCATAATGAAGGCGCAGCAAAACCAGAAACATCAAACCCGGAAATTGTTCTGGAATATAATTCTACGAAAGGTAGAGTCAATTCAGTTGATCAGATGTGTTCTGCATATTCTGTTAACTTAAGAACAAGAAGATGGCATCTTGCTGTGTTTTTTTCATTCTAAATGTAGATGGAACAAATACAACATTCTTTGCCGCGCTCTCCCAAATTCAGAGTGAGAGTCGAAAAATATTTTTGGAAAACCTGTCATTAAGCCTTTGCAAACTACTTTTGCACGAAAAAGCATTGATCAAGTGTGATGGTTCACTCGAGGGCCATAACAAAATAATTAAAAATGTGTTCAATGACAACAATGGTGATCAGCAGTATACAAATGATATATATATATATATATATATATAATATACATATACATATATTGAAACGAATTGTTATCACTAATACGATAACAATGCGTTCCGATGCATATCGTACGTTTGAACTACGCGGCAGCGGCCGGCACGCCGGCGGAGTCGGGTGCCAGAGCCGGTTCAGCGCGAAGAACCGGAGGCCACGAATCACGAGCACGGGATCGGCAGTAAAGCAATGGCGGAGGTTGAGGACGGACGTTTGCGTAACGTGCGGAAGGAAGAGTGAACAGTGGCGGAGAGGGATTCACGGAGTGCAGACGTGCGGGGTAGTACGGAGTATATGCCGGAGAGAACAATGAAAGTGAGCGTTATGCAATAGAACTGGAAAGGCGTTGTAACAAAGAAAGTGTGTGACAAAAGGGGAAGCGTCAGTTGAGAAGTGAGACGAGACAAAACGGGTACAAGAGAGTGGTGAAGTATCACAAGCGGTGGATGGTCAACACGTGGAGTGAGTACAACAGTGTAGAGGAAGGGAACAATGTATACAAGTATTCGACATCATTAAGTGCAATTAAGGTGAACAGTCGATGACAATTACAATAAAAGCTAGAAACTGTGATGTAAGAGAACGAGAAAACAGTAGTTGGGGAGGACGACGTACCGGTGCAGTCGAAACGTTCTGGTAACGTTTCGAAGTAGACCACTGCGACCACGAGTGGGGTGGGAAGCGACCGACGGCGGCGAAGCGTCGGCCGCCCTTCCGAGCGCAGCCGAAGGAAGCGGACTTACCCGAAGGGAGAGGTGGCGCGACAAGACACGTCAGAAGACAACGCATAGAACAAGTGGCAGGAGCTGCACTGCCGGGCTCCCCTCCCCGCGCTGGCTTCCTGCGGCGCGAGGCGTCGACCCGACGGCGGACGGGCGAACATGAAACGGCGTGATTCAGACTGGAGTATCGTGAGTAGAAGCGGCCGGAAGATTGGGAGGGAAAGTAATTAGCCAGTAGATAATAGTGATCTTGAGTTGAGCCCCCCCCCAAGTATTGAAATCATAATAAAGGAGTGAAGCCCCAGGATAACGGAGAAATTGTAAATGGGATGTAATTAAGCACGGGGAAAGAACAGAGTAAATGCTCCTGTGAGCACCGAAGGCAACCAATTTTGTATGGCGATTGTTTATGTAATAAAGAAAAGTTCTTGTTACCCACTAGTTTCCATTGTGCATATGATTGGATCCGGAGCCCATTCCCGGGCAAGGATCCAAGTCCCCTTTTTTTCTTTATCATAAATCTTGTGCAGAGTCAATCCACGACTCGTTTCAATATATATATATATATTGTATATTGTATATTGTATATATATATATGTATATATATATATACACAAACAACGGGTATTTAAGGGAAGGGGGAATAATAGACGAGAAAAGTAATGTGAATTTAGTAGTAATAAATTGACAATGGTCTCGTGAGGAATTTCCGTGAAAATAATTAAAATCAGAAATTTACAGGGAGACCGGAGGTCACGGAATAAGCTGTCAGACGCCGATGGACAATTATCCAATCGGGGCAGAGGTAGACAGTGAACAGGAGAGCGACGCAGAAGTTACCAAGAAGAAGCGAGTTTGTGACTAATACTGCACATCCGAAGAAACAAGTTCTGATGACTTGTCGACTGCACTGTACGTGCTGACCCATCCTATCGCAACCACTGTTCGAGATTTTCTCCCTGGCAATTCGTAAAACGCTCCGCTTGTCCATGAGTAATTTTGGGCAATTTCAGAATAAAAGTGAAAATTTAGCGAAATTTTAAAATATCGTAACTCTATTTCTATTTGCTTGAGAGAAATAATTTATAAACCAGATTTGTAGAAAATGTTATGATCTTTCAAATTGTACAGAACTATTTTTGCGCTAAGATCAACCATTAAAAAGTTATTACGCAAAAAACAAAAAACTACCGAAATTTTTTGGTTTTTTTGGCTACCAAAACTTTTCCCGAAATATTTCGAGGTGGAAAACTTGGTGCTTTCTTACTAATGACAATATAAACAAAATCAAAAAATAAAATATTCTACCTCATCTTATGCGAGGTGAACCCTCTTCTGGCTCCCCATCGACTGCACTAGTAGGAACCTGAGCAAAAGTTGCTCGAACTGTAGACGCGAGAAGAAGTAAAATGCATTAATGGAATATAAGTGTGTAATTTCATTGTGAACGAACGTTAATGTTAATCGTGTAAAGGAGTTTTGCATAGCGATGAATAAAGAGACGAACTGGTATGGAACGGGTCCGATGATGGGTTAGAGAATGCCGCTGAGGACCGGAGAGTGCGACCGAATATCAACGTACAAGAGGGCAGAGGAACAAACAAGGAAGTGAAAAATAGACTATACTCACAAGTGCGATTTGTAGGAAGACCAAGTACTGTCCTTAAAGATAAGTTATTAAAGCTAGCACATTAATGTAATATGGCCATGTGTGTATTGGGAAATTAAGGAGTGTGTGTGTGTGTGTGTGTGTGTGTAAGTAAATATGGTGTAAATGGGAGAAGCTGACTGATAAAGATTTTCATGTTCTATTTTGTTGTTCTTGCTATTGTGAAGCGTATCGTATGTTGTTTTTGTATTGAAAGCCAAAAAGAGGAAGCCAAATTATAAACGTTTTGTTTTTAAGAGACGAATTTGTTTGATTTCATAACGGTAGACAAAATTCCTGTAACCCAAGCATTGATTAAAGATAAGTATTTCTTATGTAAAGTTCGTTGCCTCAATGCCGTATGCACGGCTCCGTCGGGCCACAAAACAATTTTTTCTGCAGTGGATATTCCGGACGAATGTATGGGTATCGTTTAATAGATTAAGTAAAAGTAATAGAAGTATTAATATTATTATTACTCGTTTTATCGAAATAAAATGAAAACAGAGTTCAAAGGGTTAACACTTTAGACAAGTCATTTCCAGTTAACCTAAAAAACATCATAAGAAAACATGAGAGTCCTGAGACTGAGTCTTCGTCTAAAGGAAACATTGTAATTAAGCAAAAAAGATCGTTGCAATACGTGTGGGCGTCCCAAACACAAATACACAACAAAACAATATTCAACTTGTGTTCAACTGCCATGAAGAAATCACATGGTAAAAATTACATATTGTTGTGAATCGTGACCAACATAATGTAGAATTTGATGATTGAAGGGGCAATTCGGTGAATTTATCACCTACTTTTGCCCACATTTTTGGTTACTTTGTTAAAAGAACTGTTGGGTATATGTGAAACTAATAAAAAATTGGGTAATGAATATGTTATTTTAAAATTAGCTTGATACATATCAATTAAAAGGTCAAGGGCGTAGCCTTTACGCCCATTTACGTGACTATTGCTTGCGCGCCAACCTAAGCGTTAAAGCGTTTTAACATTTGGGAGTTTTAGCGCCAGGGATAAGGAGACATCACTCTATTTGATCACTTGACTGACGACTTTATACGGTCGTGAAGAACAACGGTCAGAAGAGTTTTAGCAATTGCGACATAGCGTTATACATATAACAATTCATAGCATTTCAAGCGTTGCACAAAGAAGTTGTGTCGTATATCAAAGAGTATGGGCTTGTGGTGAGACTTTTAAAGCACGATACGAGTCAAGAGTATAACGAATCTACATTGTGCCCCAATTTTTAGATTTTGTGGCCCTCCGCGATGAGTGTGCAGACTGGAATTTTAAATGGGCTTTTAGTGAGAATGTAGGAAATATTTTAAAACAGCGTTCGTTTTGAGCACAAGACGTAACCTATCCTCAATATATGGTTTCAACGTCTTTTTCGCGAATTTCTTTCCTGTCACCTCTCCAACATTTCCCGTTATTTCTTGCCAGCGTTTTGGGGTTGGTAAGGAATATAATTGTAATTGCCTCACATACGCGAATCGGTTTAGTTGGAGAAATGAAACCTTCCCTGTTTTTAGGTGGCTGTTTTCCCGCTTGTAAGGTGACCGTAGAGATTCCCACTGGCGTGAACTATTTATGAGGACATAAGACCTTGACCCTAAGACGTTATGACTTCAAGGTCCGTCACGTGTCTGTTAGTGCCTAATGCCGCTACCTTACGCATGGTGCTAAAACTCCCTATCAGGTAATATTCACGATCTGGGAGACTTCGTTTTGCAATTCATCTTCTGCCTGCTTGTTGTTCTCTCCAGTCAACCAGTTGTCACAATAGTTGCAAGTTTTTGTTGAGGCAAATGTCGCTTGAAGGGTCACCAGAGTCGTCACAATTATTGAGTATGCAGTGGCTTAGTCTCGTGAAAATCCGTGTAGAGTATTATTCAGAGTATGGGAGAGATAGGTTAACTGGACCGGTGAGAGTATGTGCTCCGTGCTATTAATTGTTGTTGGGAAGTGTTTCCTGCCTTTTACACTGGATAGCATTCGTAGGATGACAGGGCTGAAGTCCCTATAGATACTTAGAGTAGCGCAACCGCCGCCATTTGATATCCACTCACCCGACAACCCCATCAGGCACCAATCAGAAACTGAAGGGAAATTATAACAATTGGTGACATGAAGATTTTCAAAAATATTAATATTAGTTTGAGGTACATTCATGGCTCTCAACGTACAGAATACTACACAGTTTCAATTTTCCTGACAACTGGACATAGAATGGCGGAATCTGTGGAACAATGGAATGCGCTATCTAAGGGGGGAATAATCTAAGCCATAATAATAAGTTGCAGGCCTTGATTTGTTCAGTTCAGTAAGGAATTTTTATTCTGAAAGGTCCGAGTTTTTTTCTACCACTCATCTGCTTTGCACTTTTATTGCGATTGAATGACAACTACAAGAAGAATATTTACTCCAAATTAATTGTTAGTGTTTCTGCCCTATAATAGTGTATTTTGTTTTAAATGTGTGTTTTCGGGCTTGTGTGTTTTCGGGCATATAAAGAAAATATGTGCTGTGGGGTTAACTGGACCGCCGGGAGGTTAGGTTAAGTGGACCGGTCCAGTTACCCACTTTATTTTTTGTTTCGAAAGTAGAATTTGTGGATTTGCAATTCTTAAATCTGAAATGTTGTATAATTTATTCGCCTTTCATTATTTTATTAATTTAATTCATTACCGCTGTTATTTACAAGTTTTAATTTTAGATGCCACGTTTTAAGAAACGGTGCGCGGTCCGTTGCCCGTTTTCTCATTTATATCTGAAAAAAGTTATGACAATGTGTAGAAGAATGTTTTTTTCATTAAAACAGTCTATTAAAAGCCAATTTTATTTTCACAGCTTATTTCAATTTCCTGTCCGCTTAAGCTTACGGTTGTGGTTAACTGGTTTTATTGCAAATGGATAAAATATTACGTATTTGACAATAACTGTAAGCACTATGATATTGCTTGTTCCCACAATATAAGGAGAAAGCCTCTGTCAAATAGCATGCGAAATTTCACATGTATTGGTCAAGTAAATGCAATTTTAGAACCAGTTAAGAAAAGGACAGTAACTCTCCCCTACATACAAGAACTAGAGGTGCTTCTAAAGTACATACTTTCGCGCATTCTCCCTAACTGCTCCGCAATACACATAAACCGCTACTACATAAAACAGCAAATATTTTTCCGCTTCGAGACGCGATCCGAAATCCACATATTTAGCTTGCTAACATTCATGTCACTACGCCACGTGCTCCTTCCGTGTAAAATACAACAACAAATAATTCTGGACAAAGTATAAAAAAATTCCACCGTAGATACATTTTTTCTTCTCTCATTCATATTCAAAACGTCAAATTCAACACGGAGTGCTAATAAAGCACGTATGTTTTTGAATTATTTAAAATGATCCGCAATAATACACACCTACATAAAACAGCAAAAGTGTTTTCAACCAGCAAGTTATTTTTCCATTCCGACACCCGAACGCAGTTCCTCAGTTAACGGGCTGGCGCTGATATCACTACTCCACACAAGCGCAGGGCGGTGGAAAAATCGTTTTCCGGCGCACGATTACATAACATTCTCGTCTTACGAAGTATTTGTATGGCGAAAAAGTAATAATAATTTCGGAACCGTTAAGGATATGGACGTTGATCGTATGGATTCTCGTTTAATTTTATTTCAATTTAATGTTGGAATACTCATAATTTTACTGAAATCGGTTCATACAGATTCACACAAGACAACGATGGATTTAATATAACATACGTTTAAGAAATCGAATAACAGAGTTGAAAAAATGTTTAAAAGATGCAATTTGGGAAAACACAGACAAGTCCTGCATATTTATCTGCATTGATTCTATTCCTGAGTAGAAGTACTTCAAATGATTTTCAATAAAGTTTCTACACTCTACAATAGTTTTTTTCTGCAACAACACATTCATCAAATTAAAATTCCTGTCTGAGATTCGAACCCGGCATCTTCCGAAGTGAAGCGCTCAGTCCCAACAAGGCTTAACCACCTTCGCCATTGGAGCGAGTTGTGGATTAAGTACTTATATATTAGTCAAAAAGTAATTGTATCAGCTCTATCATTAAGAAGCCGGTAATTGTCAACGTGCGAAACACTGTCTTTTGGGCGACAAAGAAAGGCAGCGGTGAAGGGCTTACTCCAAATCCTATATCCGAACAACGATAGTAGAAAAATAACTACTGCGAGAGAGTCTGTGCCATTCTACAGCACCATTAGTTTATGTATTTATTTACCATCCCTTATTACACACGTGGAGAAAATTTACAAAAAAAATTGGAGCGATTTTTAAGATTTTTTTGTTAATTTGAAGCGAAAATTACGCAAAAACCTCTAATTTCTCAGAAAATTCTACAGAACCTTTTTAAAGAACTAATTTTGTACTACAGACTTTGTCTGAGGTAAAAATCTCTATCTACAATTTTGTAGTTTTAAAAATATTTTTTTGCAATTTTCAAAAAAATCAAGTAATTCCCGGAAGGACTAAGACCGGCTGTGACAAGCTGTCACAACCACTATAGGACAATCGCACCAAACCAAATAGAATATTTAGTACCATTTATTACCCAAAAATTAAGTTAATTACTCTCCCCGTTTAAGAAAAATAAATTGTTAAACACATCGTAGATATGCAACCCGCACGACACCATGCCTGAACTACAAATACGATTATAGAGAGAACCGACTATCACAATCGAACGAAACCAAAAACATTATTAAATACACATTATATACTACTTTATTACTCCACAAATTAAACTTAATACTGTTGCCGTTTATGAAAAAGTATTGTTAAAATCTGAATCATAGTTATTCAACCATCCCAGGAATTCAAATACGAATATAGAGAGAACCAACGAGCACAATCAAATCAAACCAAGAACATAATTAAATACACATTACATACTAATTTATTACTCTAAACAGACATTTATAACTGTTGCCGTTTATAAAGAAAAAATTGTTAAAAACTTGAATCATATTCAACCATGCCAGAACTTCAAATACGATAATAGAGAAAACCGGTTTTTGAGAAATTTTTTATTTGAAGCGCAATTTACGCAAAAACTACTCGTTTTTTTTTCAAAAAATGGAACATGACCTGATTTAAAGTGCTAATTTTGCAGTGGCGTAGCGTCAAAGGACGCTGAGATGCTGAGCATTCCCGTATATAAGAACCTTAAATACTTTATTGGTAATCTTACAAGTGGTCTGTTGAGCGAAACACGTTTTGTTTTTAAATTGATTTCCTATGATTGAATTCGGCGGGCTGTTGAAGCTGACCTGTGATTGCTTGGAAGTTAAAATGCTTCTAGCGTCTGCCGTGAGATTGCGACGATCAATGACGCATGCGCAGATGGCGAGATTCCCCTCTCCCCTCTTCACCCCTTGTCCAGAGATACCCGACTGCTTTACGCTAGCATCTACTGCTTTACGCTAGCGGAAAGACGCTCGTTTGTGCACGAGAGCGCAGCACACTTCAGGCAGTCAGTAAATTATCTCTCTCTCACTCGGGAGTCCCCGCTTGGTCATGGGCACAAACTGTAGAAATAGTGACTGTCTACTATTTCTTAATTAATATCCAAGAAATTGTATTATCTCTTAAATAGATTACATATTATTTAAGTCTGCAATGTATAAATTAACAAGTGGTCTTATTGCCATTCGCATATAAGAATTAAAGCTGAACCATTGTATAATTTGCTTTCAAGACATCCTGACTGCTGTGAGGATTTTGTGGGAAGCGCCTACACCGTTGTAAGCAATCGAGATCATGGAAGTAGTTCCAGTGTGTCTGCCTTGTGTTGCGTTCGTCTGTTTGATGAAGTTGATAGTGACATTGTGTGTTATTGTTGAGCATCTTCAAACGTGCGAGTCGCGCTACGCCACTGTAATTTTGTACAACCAACTTTGCCTGAGGCAAACATCTTTATCTTCAATTTTGCAGTTTTTAAATCGTTTTTTGAAATTTTCGAAACATTGGGGATATCAACGAAAATGATACCTTCAACATTCCTTTAAACGTCCTTCGCACTGTTCAACAACAAAATTTAATAAAAAAAATTGGAGCCATTTTCTTTTAGCTTTGAAAATCTCGGACGGGCTTCATGTAAAGTATCCCCAAAATGAAAATATCGGTTTCAAATTCCAGGAGCCTTGACATCAGTGACAACGATTGGGGAATATCAGTTTTGAAGACAATCGGCTGAATGGTTTAGGCGCTAGCGTTGACCACTGACGGACGGAGAGACGGAAGGACGGACAGTTGGACAGACGTTTTGCCTTCAATTGATTTTGCAGTATCAAGAAGCAACAAAACAAGGATTTTGACTACACCACGAGATAGACGATTTTTTCCAACTTTAGCAACAGGTTTTATCCACTTTTTCGTTACCAGACCCCTGCTATGAGAGTTTTTCTGGAGAAAAATTTGCCGTTTTCCGGCGCTCGATTACATAACTTTCTCTTCTTACGAAGTATTCGTAAGGCGAGAAAGTAAAAATGGGGTAAAGGATTCGTTTTGGTAAATATGTTAAAACATTGTGTTTCATTCCTTACAGTTAGTTTTAATGGTCATGTAAATTTAGAAATAATATTGTTCCTTATGGCCAATCTTACTTGACACTGCAAAATACATATATCTGTGTTTTACTGACTCCACTTATGTTTTACTTATTAAAAATCTTTCCGTTTTGCAGATCAAAATGGCGAATATTCATGAAGCCCAAGGGTAAGTGTAACTAACTGGATCCACCCAATCCTGAGCGCGGGACCGTCTTGGGAACAGCGTTGCCGTTTAGTATTCGAAAAGCGCTACTAAATGACTTTTACGCTCCCCTGAAAATACACTAAACAAAGCTCATATTTTTCCGACGGAGTAATTTGAGGTTCCGCTAAAATTACAAATCTGACTTTAAGCATGTAACATTTACTGATTATCTACTGGTATATTTAATTAAAATGATAAAGGAATTAAAATATTTGTATTTAGTATTTATAAGCAATTGTCAATTCTATTCGGTTTAAATCCCTTTTTTCGAAGGTGTAATTTGTAACAATATTTATCTTTCACTCGTAGATGTGGAAAATAGTTTTACACAGCGACGACTTCTCTCTATTTCGGTTATGTTCATCTGGCTGAAAATTCGTTCAATTTCTGAATTCGAGTATGTAGCAACAACAAAGTTGTGTTTTTTTTGCATTTTCATGAATTCCGCCAACTAGCCCGGGCGATTAAATCGATTAATTCGCACGGGAAGTATAGGGCGGAAACCTTTTACTTGATTGAATATTTCTTTATTCATCATTTCAGAGAAGGAAAGGAAAGCATTCTTCCTATAGTGTACCCTCTGCGTAGTCTGGCCTGCTTTTCCCTACTCAGCTTTGGGCTGCACTGCCATACCCTGCCCAGCCCACCCTGCTCCTCGCCATCGTCCCCGCCCTGTGCTCAAATTACCTGTACCGATACTACCCGCCTTACCGTCACGTTGTGCGTGATGTTGATATTTCAAAAAAAAAAAAAAAAAAATAGTAACAAATACAAACATTAGTGAGATGAAAAAAATGTATATTTTTTCATATTACTAACTAGCTGGTACCCGGCGCGTTGCTGCCGCAGAAAAAATAGTCGGGGAAATATTCCTCTCACCTTCTTTCATTCCTCACTCTCTTTTCCCCTCTCTTTTTTCTTGTCTCTCTTATCTTCTGTCTTTTCCCGCTCTCTCCCTCCCCAATGACTTCCCCCTCTCTCATTTTTTCACTTTCTCTCTTTTTCCATCTGTCTCTCTTTTCCCCCTCTGTGTCTCTTTTCCCTTTCGTATATCTTTTCCCTTTTGTCTCCTTTCCTTTTCGTATCTCTTTTCCCTCTCCTGTCTCTTTTCCCTTTTGTGCCTCTTTTCACCTGTCTTTCCCCTTCTATGTCTCTTTTCCTCCTCTGTCTCTTTTCGCCCTCCGTGTCTCTTTTCCCCTCTGTGTCTCTTTTCCCCCCTCTGTGTGTCTTTTCTCCCTCTGGGTGTCTTTTTTCCCTCTGTGTGTCTTTCTCCCTCTGTGTCTCTTTTCCCCCTCTGTGTCTCTTTTCCCCCTCTGTGTCTCTTGTCTCCCTCTGTGTCTCTTGCCCCCCTCTGTGTCTCTTGTCCCCCTCTGTGTCTCTTGTCCCCCTCTGAGTCTTTTGTCCCCGTCTGTGCCTCTTGCCCCCTCTGTCTCTTGTCGTCTGTGTCTCTTGTCCCCCTGTGTCTTTTGTCCCCTGTGTCTCTTGGCCCCCTCTATGTCTCTTTTCCCCCTGTGTCTCTTACCCCCCTCTATGTCTCTTTTTCTCCTCTATGAGTCTCCCCTCTGAGTCTCTTTTCCCCTTCTGCATCTCTTTTTCCCCTCTTGTGTGTATTTCCCCTCTATGTCTCTTCTTTCCGTGCCTCCTTCCCTTCTGTCTCTTCTTCCCTCTGTGTCTCTTTCCTCTCACTCTGACTCTCTTTTCCTGTTTTCCCGCTGTTTTCCCTCTCTTTCTATATTTCCTCTATTTTCCTTCTTTCTCTATTTTCCTTCGCTTTCTCTATTTTCCCTTTCTCTCTATATTACCTCTATTTTCCTTCTCTCTCCATTTCCCCCGCTCTCTCCATTTCCCCGCTCTCTATTCCCCGTTCTTTATTTTCCCTCTCTATTTCCCCTTCTCTATTTTCCCCCTCTCTATTTCTCCTCTCTCTATTTCCCCCTCTGTCTATTTCCCCCTCTCTCTATTTCTTTCCTCTATTTTCCCTCTCTTTCGCGCTTTCATTTCCCCCTCTCTCTTTGTCCCTCTTTGTCTTTTTCCCTTTCCTCATACCTTTCATCATGCGCCACCTGCTCCTCCTGTTCTCTTCGACCTCACCCCACGGCACACGGCAACGTCCAGCACACGTGAATTGGGAATTGCATTTAACTGAAGCGTCATCTTGTGCTGTGGCGCCATCTAGTTGAGTTACAATAATTGTACCAATTGTTCTTCCCGCAAGTGCAAGAAATAAGTTGACCAAGTTTTTGATCGCAATTGGATGCCTGGTACGGCAGCGAATTAAGCACGAACCAACAAACATTGATTTTTATTAGATTAATTTTTTTAGATTAATTTTTTAGATTTTATTAGAATAATTTTTTAGATTAATTTTCTGTATAATTATTTTTCGTGAAATTTTCTGGTATTTTTAGAGTTATTCTGCTATTCGGGCGGAGATGAATCCAACAAATTGAAGATAATTAAAATAGGTCCTGTCGTTCTTGAGTTATAAATGGTTTAATTAATCCGACTTTGTTTTATTTACTTAGATTCTGTACGTCTCAATCAGTGGATCCACTCAAACAAGACGGTCAAGTAGGGGATCCGTTTAAGCAAGGCGATAAAGTAGGAGATCTACTGAAGCTAGTCGATCGAGTAAGAGATCTCAGGCAAGTCAATTAAGCAGGGTATCCACTCAAGTCGAACATGTAGGGGATCAACTCATGCAAGTCGATCAAGTAGTGGATACACTCAAGCAAGTCGATCAAGCAGGGAATCCACTCAAACAAGGCGATCAAGTGGAGGATCCACGCAAACAAGTTGATCAAGTAGGGAATCCGCTCAAGCATGAAGATCGAGTAGGGAATCCACTCAAGCATGACGATCGAGTAGGGGATCCGCTCAAGCATGACGATCAAGTAGGGGATTCGTTCAAGCAAGTCGATTAAGGGGGATCCGGTCACGCAAGTCGATCAAGTAGGAGATCCACTCAAGCAAGTCAACAAAGTTGGATATCTGCTGAAGCAAATCGATGAAGTAAAAGATCGATATCCTAATTTCAAGGAAATCGATTAAGGGTTCAAGCCAGGCGATCAAGTAAGGTATCCGCTCTACCAAGTTATGACTGAGCACGCTGACGTGAACATTTGACCGAATCTTTGCTGAAAACGAAAATACTGGCACAATCAAAATACAAACCAAACCTAACAAGACGTACTTTTCTCTTAACCGTACAGAATCGTCCATTCTTTGCTAATATTGTTTCTTTCTTCTTTTTGACCTCGAACATCGATGATGTACATATATCTCGCCAGTCTGCGCTAATCACGTTGCACGCAGTAAATAATAGGAGGGAATCTTATTCGTACGTTCGTAATTGGTACGTTGTTTACGTATTTTGGGGAAAAAATCCTGTAGTTTACAACACACTCGCTTCGGTCCCGGACTCTTCTAGACGGGCGGGCGGGAACTAACCCACTCCCGATCAATCGACTCGGACTAGGTCTTGTTCTGAACTCCAGGGTGAGCTGGGGGATCCACGAAGGGGCAGCACTGCGACATCCCCCCACTGTATCTCCGTGGCAACCATGGCACTCCGATGGAGTGTCCCCTTGTTGGGCTCCGTGATGGGTGGGGACCACGGGAACGAATCCGATATCCATCTATGGATACTTCACCTTCTCCCCCGCCCTCAACCGCAAGGAAGAGGAGATGTGCAGAAAGAACTATCGATTTGAATAGTTTCTTTTCCAAAGAAGAAGATCGAGCAAAGAAGCCTCGTTTCCTTCTCATGGCATGTGCCGAGGAAGGAAAAACTTTTAAAACTGTGAGTGCTGTCCGTCTTGCGCGAGCCATAGAAGAAGCTTACGAGAACCTCCAAGCTGTCGTGCAACAGAGGAAATGAACGATTCTTTTTGAAGCGCTTACCGACGAGCAAATTGGTAAAATTCAGAATACGACGCTGATTGCCGGCCTCCAGGTAGTAGTCACGGTTCATCCTACCTTGAACCTGTGTAAGGCATTGTAAATCACGAAGACTGTGCTACAGAAACGGAGGAAGATCTCTTAAACTTTTTTCAAGACCTATGGCGTGACTGAGGTGTAGGATCAGAAGGAAGGAGCAGGGGAAAGTGATCCCTACTTCGACCCTGATCCTTACTTTTGATGGACCATCCCTCTCGGAAAGGATCATTACTGCTTTCTACAACCTCTGTGTGCGGAAGTACATGCCGAACCCTTTGCGCTGTTTCAAGTGCCAAAGGTTTGGGCATACCCAGGAGCGATGTATGTCCGTAAGCGCGGTTTGCGGGAAGTGCGGATCATCAGTTCACGACCCACAACCGTGCGACAAACCACCTCACTGTGTAAATTGCGAAAGCAATCACCCAGCCAACAACAACCAGTGCCCCACCTTTCTCCGGGAAAGGGAAATCTAAAGAATAAGAGTGATCGAAAGGGTTTCCTTCCCTGAGGCGAAACGTAGGTACTAAACCAGGAACCCAGTGGGCCTGTCACGATCTTTTTCCAGTGCTCTAAAACCTAAGTCCCCGGGGGTAACAGCGAGTTGCCAAACTCAGTGTACCCCAGCTGTAGTTGCACACTTCAGTTGTCAGGTGTCGCCGATAGACTTCCCCGAAGATACGGCGTGTATTCAAGATGGGTAAGTGATCATTCCCACAAAGTACAAAAAACTGCTCCGAAACTCTCCCAGACGTCGACCACTTCCACTGAGACCCCTACTGAAATCGATCTCAAACAGATACCGCCTCCCAGAAAAAATATGTCATTGAAATCCCGTTCACCTCTTTCTGATTCCCAAATTCACATCGGACGATCCTCCAGCCCCTGTAGATCTCGGGCACCCGTGACCAAAAACCGGGAAATACCCCGACACAGGCGACCATATCCAGCAGCAGTCAGGATGACTCTGCTGTTGATGAGGAACCCCACGAGAGTTCCTCTACAACCTTTCAGAAGGTGAGAAAGAAAAAAAAATGCAACCAAAGAAATAATTTCTCATAATGGCTCTCTCATGGAAGTTAAATGGTCTTCGTGCCCACTCAGAAGAACTAAGATTGATAATTTCTCGCCACTGACCATATATAGTCTGTTTTCAGGAAATCCATCTTCTTCCTCATCATCCCCTGTGTCTTCGCGGATTTAACATCTATCGGTTCGATCAAGACGACGGACTTCGTGCTCACGGCGGCGTCGCGGTACTCATCCGCGACTCCCTGTTCTCTGAGGAACACAACGTTCGAACCGACCTCCAAACAGTTTGCGTTCGGGTACACCATCCTTCTCTTTTACGGTGTGTAGTATATACATTCCTCCTGGTCACAAGTTGTGTCACACGAGGAACTCGAATATGTGTTTTCTCAGTTGCCTGCCCCTTTTCTTATTGCGAAGGACTTAAATGCTCACAATCCCTTCTGGGGTGGCACGAGGACCTGGCTGAGAGGTTCTATTCTCGAAAATATTATTGACCTGCAAAATTTAATTCTTCTGAATTCCGGGAATCACACTTATGGCATGGCGTCAAACTCCTTCTCATCAATCGATCTGGTACTCTGCAGTCCAGCCCTATCTACCATGGTAGACTGGACTGTTCTCAATCTGGTCCACTTTAATATCCCTAATTTAGGCGTCATCCACCCTCCTCGCTGGCTAATCCATCGAGCCGACTGGGATACATTCAGCGAGAAAATTATAATGCAAGATCATTTTTCAAATAATATCGATGCGTTGGTGTCCCAATCCACCGACGCCCTTCTTCGCGCAGCCATTGCAATCCCGACGTCTACGTGTCGGCCACGATGCGTCCCTGTGCCTTGGTGGAATGCTGACTGTGCCACCGCGGTGCGTGACCGAAAGCGAGCACTCGCGAGACTCAGTAAGGGCCCCACCGCATCAAACCTGATCGTTTACAAAAGAAAGAGGGCCAGAGCAAGATTAGTAATAAGGGAAAGTAAGACCGCTTTCTGGAGAGCCTTTATTTCTTCTCTTTCTTGCTATACCGCGCCTAAAGTACTATGGCGAAAGATCCGACAGATCGGAGGAAGATTTTCCCCACCATCTGTCCCAGGATTTCTTATCAATGGAACTCTCATTAATTCTCCAGAAGAAGTAGTTGAGGAATTGGCCTGTCATTATGAAAATACCTCCAGTTCCTTACACTACTCCCCTAACGTCTTGAAAACAAAGAGTAGAATGGAGAAATACAGATTGGACATCTCAACTTGCCTGGAGTAAGATTATAACGCCCCTTTCTCCATGGATTAATTTTCCTGTGCGCTCGCCCGTGGGAAAGAGTCTGCTCCAGGACCAGACCAAATACACAACCAAATAAAACACCTGCCGGAAGAGTCACGTATTTTCTTCTCCGTATCTTCAACAAGATTTGGATGGAACATACTTTTCCTAGGTCCTGGCGCGAAACGATTATTATTCCAATTCCTAAAGAAGGAAAGGACAGGACAAAGCGTTGAACCTACCGCCCAATCTCGCTCACAAGCTGTGTATGCAAACTTCTAGAGCAAATGGTGAACACGCGTTTGGTTCAGAACAGAGAAACCTACTTACACCCATCCAATGTGGTTTCAGGAAGAACAGGTCAACCATGGACCACCTTGTCACCCTTACTACACAGATCTCCACCGCTTTCGTGCTACGTCAACACCTGGTAGCAATTTTCTTCGATATAGAGAAAGCAAATGATACCACCTGGAGGTACGGCATTCTTCGCACCATCCATTCTTGGGGTCTTAGGGGCCGACTCCTCCTTTTTTTGTAGCCTTTCTTTCTTCAAGATACTTCCGCGTCCGCCTTGGTGACAGGGTATCCGCCAACCACCATTTAGAAAACGGGGTCCCTCAGGGCTCAATTCTGAGTGTCACTCTGTTTGCCATCGCTATCAATAGAAAAAGCGTCGATAATCTGAGAACCGGTGAAAGCATCGCTCTTCGTTGACGACTTTGCCATTTCCTGCTCCTCCAAGAGTATTCAAGTGATAGACAATTACAACTTGTCCTCGACAAATTGCAGGAATGGAGTGATGCGACAGGTCTAAAATTCTCCACGTCAAAAACTAACTGTATGCACTTCTGCAGGATTCGTTATCTCCATAACCACCCCGATCTTTTTCTTGGAAGCCATCTTCTTCCTTTGGTGGAGTCTGTAACATTCCTTGGGCTTACTTTCGATAAGAGCCTAACTTGGCGAAATCACATCCGGAGTCTGAAAAGCCGATGTGTCTCACCTCTGAACCTCCTTCGCACCCTTACAGGCAGCTCTTGGAGAGCAGACTGTGTGTGTCTCTTGCGTTTGTATAGAACCCTCATCCGCTCTATTGTGGATAATGGATGTATTGTATATGGGTCAGCGTCACCATCAACCCTCCGGTCATTAAATACCATTCACAACGCCGGCTATAAGGATTAGTACAGGTGCATCCCGCACGAGTCGCATCGAATGCCTCTTGGCCGAAGCTGGAGAAACATCTCTGAGCCGAAGGCGAGATATTTTATTAGCCTCTTATGGGGCTAAAGTGTCGGGACTGGTTGACTATCCTTGTCGTCGAATAATCATCCACCCAAATTATGAGTCCTCGTATATTCTTCGAACCTCGTTTCCCCATCCCCCAGGTATAAGATTACGAAATCTTCACCGGGAACTAAATGTCGAACTTCCCACTCCTGTGAAACCCACAAGTGACCGGATTCCCCCTTGGAAACTCCTCCTTCCCTATATTGACCTCAGACTCTCCAATCTATCCAAACAAACTACTAGTCCTCTGGTTTACCAGAAGCAGTTTCAGGATACGAGAGAATCCTATCCGGATCATTTATTCTTATACACGGATGGTTCATCATGCTGCGACGCGGTGGCATGTGGTTTTTATTGTATCAGGACCACGAAATCATTTCGGCTTCACTCCAAGTGCAGTATATTCACTGCCGAAATGTATGCAATTATTGAGGCCCTAAAATACATTGAATCAGCGACGTTGCGGCGTGTAGTTATCTGTTCTGATTCTCTCAGCTCTCTTCAAGCTGTCTCCCGTCCTTCGTCAGACTACCTGACGTTATCTGTTCAAAGCCTGATTCATCGTCTTCCGTCCCGCCGCTATGACCTGGCACTTAGGTCCCAGGCCACGTGAGTATCAGAGGGAACGAACTGGCCGACTAGGCGAAGAAATCAGCGACTCGTAAAACTCGTTTCGACATTCCTTCTGTACCATTGTCTGATGTTCAGGCTTTCTTGAAACGATCCGTGTTTAGAGCGTGGCAAACAGAGTGGCACAATAGCACTTTCAAACTAAGTGCGATAAAGAATTCTGTTTATCCCTGGCGTTCCTCATCACGCTCCAGTAGGCGTGAGGAAGTTATTTTAACCCGTCTTCGTATCGGACACTGCCACTTTTCTCACAGTTTCCTTCTTAGAAGTGAAACTCCTCCCATCTGTGACTCGTGCAGGACTGTTCTTTCCGTGGAACACGTCCTCCTGCACTGCAGGAAATTTTGTTGGCAACCGACGAAGACATGGCCTGGGCAACTCGCTAAGGGAGGTGCTCGGGGATGACGATTCTGCGCTCTCAAAACTTTTTGTTTTTTGAGAGGAAGCGGAATATATAATTTTATTTGAAAGATAATAACGATGTTTCATGTTGTTTTTTGGCCCTTTTACAGCCAATTTTACGTTTTAAGATACATTTTACGCGCCCTTTTTCTTTTTTCCTTCTGCCATTTCTACATGTATACTTGATGCAGAATGCAAGCCCCTTTTAGCCAATGTACATGCTTTTAAACAGCGGGTAAGTTTCATCTGCAACACTGAATAATTTTTCTCTAAATACTCTGGCATGGGCGCAAATGACCACAGTAGTTGAAGCGCCCTCTAAACCCTATTCAATCAATCAAAACTTACCTGCCTCCAGCTATAAGAGTTTTTCTGGCGAAAATTAGCCGTTTTCCGGCGCACGATTACATAACTTTCTCTTCTTACGAAGTATTCGTAAGGCGAGAAAGTGAAACCGAAGTATAGCAACGGGCGTGGCGGCGCGTTTTACTCTTAACTTATTTTTTCTTTACCGTCCTTTCCCAACGCGAAGCAGCTTACTTTAGCAGCGCGAGCAACATAAGTTCTAGGTTAATATTTCGCTCATAGTGCGCCGGGTACTATATTTTCTTCTCTAACCTCTCCTCTTCCTAGTAATTAGTCCAAATCCATAAAATTATGCAGTATTAAATTGTCTCCTTTGCTAAGCTCTCAATCTGTATCCACTCCTTTCTGCACCCAGACGCCATCTTGCTCCCCCCTCTTAAAATCATAAATTGGCAATTATCTCAAGAACGGTGTGGTTTTCGACTTTTTGGCCTTCTGGGTTAAGCCTTTTATTAATATCTCGATTTCGGAACATTTCCTATAAGAAAAGTTGGCAAGACGCCACACTGTGCAGTAACATCATTTGACGCCGTGCAAATTGCCGGTAGAGGTAGTTAGCAACGGGCGTGGCGGTGTGTGTGCGGCAGGCCGTCCGCCATGGAGCGGCTGGCGGGCAGCGCGGACGCGCGCGGCACGGACTACGAGGTGAAGCTGTCGGCGCTGGTGGCGCTGCGGCTGCGGCGCGCCGGCGCGCGCTTCGAGCTCTTCTCCAATGCCGCCGCCGCGCGCCCCTTCGACGACGTGGTGGTGCGCGTGCTGCGGCCGGCGCCCGCGCTGCTCGCGCTGCAGCTCAAGCACAAGCGCCCCGACAGGCAGCTCTCCGCGCAGGTAAGCACAAGCACCCTCGCCTCCGCTTTGCCTTTTTACCTCCGTTTTTACGTTTTCAAGAATGAACACTGACAAGAACCGACAAGAAAGAAACCATACAAAATCTTGTAAATAAACTAGGCAATGCCCAAAGTGGCAAGCTGTATAGTTTTAAGTAAGATGTAAGTTAGTTTTAATTAGTATTTTTAAGATACCGCCCTCCACCATCTCCACAAGCCAAATCGGCTGGAGAAAGTCATGTAAACCCATTAATTGAATCCGCCCCTTCAGGGGAACTGGAAGGGGGAAAATTGAAAAAAATTACCTGCTCCCTATGGGAGAGAGAAAAGGTTATGAAATTTCGATAGAAAAACCTCCTCCACTTTGTATTACAGGGCCCTGGCAAAGAAAAAGTGGATAAATTCAGATGTTAAATTTAGAGGGGAGGAATCCTTTAGAACGTGGTGTATTCAGAATCCATGTTTTGTGGGTCTTTGATACCGAAAATCGAATGACGGCAATACGTCTGTCTGTCCCTCTGTCGTCTGCGAACAACGCTAGCGACTAAACCGTTCAACCTATTTTCTCCAAAATTGATATTACCCAGTTGATCTGGCTGATGTCGCGCCCCTTGCATTCGAAATCGATATTTTAATTTTGGGGGTACTTTACATGCAGCCCCTGGGACATTCTCAAAATTTTCAAAAAAACCCTCTATTTCTTTCTATTTAAATTTTATTGTTGGATAGTCCGAAGAACGTTTTAGAGAATAGTGCACATCTCGTGTTCGTTGAATACCCTGAGTTTTTGTAAATTGCAAATAGATTTTGAAATAACGTCATGTACAAGTTTTTGAAAATTTGAGTCATTTTTCCGTAATTTTGCGTGAAAATATAGGCGAGAGAGTACGTACTGTTTTAACATAACTGGTTTTTATTTCGTTTTATTTTGTTTTTTCATATTTTTACATGAACGTAATTTTTTATATATCTCCCACGTCATTTATTTTATTATTTTATTGCCATTACCGGCGATTTGTACATATTTTTGCCTTTTGCAAGTACGAGAGATTTAACTTTTTTTTGTGAAGTTTCTCGAAAATTCGACATTTTCTGCGGAAGTGAGCTGAAAGTCTATTTTCAGAAACGCTCATTTTCTCAAACGCCTACGCTCCACGCTCAAATATCTTCTTCAAATTGTTTCTACGGATAGTGCTAAATGCACTTAATAATATGACATTAATAGCACTTTTTTGCATTTTTTCTTATTTTCAAAAAGTGTATAAAAAGGATTTTTTTAAATATCTCAGACGTCTATATTTACATCATAGGCATTTCTTTAACATTATTGCATTTGTGAGTACATTTGCTTCAAATAACCCGATTAAACTTCTGCAAAAACGAGCATTTGAAAATGAGCTTCAAAACGAGCATTATCTGAAATGCTCAAGCGATATTTTTTTGAAAAGGCTGTAAATATTTTCTAACGAAAATGCGCATATATGTCCAAATATAATCGTCCTAAAAATTTTTTTAAAGCCATACTTGAATTCTATTAGGAATCAGAACAATTAGAAAATGTGAAAAATATGTATTAGGCGTTATTAGATGTTTACTGAGAACAGAATAGGACAAAATCAAAAAAGACTCCCCTGACTAAAGAGCAGGGTTGGGCAAAATACTTGAAAAATGTATTTCAGAGACAAAATACAAAATACTTCGCCGAAAGTATTTTAGATACTAAACACAAAATACTTTTATAGAAGTATTTTAGATACAAAATACAAAATAGTATTTTAAAATACTTTTGAAAATACAAAATACAATCAACGATGTTTTACACATAAGAACTTCTATTTTTTCTCTTTTAAACAATTCACGTTCAATAAAATTATTATTTAAAATTTGATTATTAAAAATATATAACATTCTTTATACAGAAATGTTGCAAATGAAATTTTCAACCCATTTCAGGTATCCGTATGGGTCATCCTTAAATTACGTAACGGGGGAGGGAGGGGGTCTGAGGCAGCGTTACGCTGCTTTACATAGAGATAGAAAAGTGCATTACAAGGGGGAGGGAGGGGACATGAAAATACTCGAAATTTGCGTTTCGTAATTTATTTCAAGTGTGAAAGGCATCTTGTCCATGCTAAGTGTAAGAGCCGAAGGGATACTTGGAGTTTAAAGATCTCACAATGAGTTCTTGGGAGGTGATAGTTCGGGACAAATATTGCAGGTTATAGACAATTAACCGAGATGACTTTCAGACTTAAAATATGAACTATATGATGATATATAAAATATATCTGATGAATACTACGGATATTTACTTTCCCGTATACGTACGTATATACGGAATAATATACGTAGTATTGGGGAAGTTATGTAATTCAGCGGGAAATCGATTTCAAGATTTCAACGGAAATACACGTTTTGGGGTCCCTTGATACCGAAAAAGTGTGTCTCTTCAAAACGTCCGTCGGTCCGTCCGTTGGTCCTTGAACAACACTAGCGCTTAACCATACGTGCGATTTCTTCTAAAATGGATATACCCCGGTCAATCTGCTTCCACTCGAGACGCCGCGATTTTGGAAAAGTTTCTTCAAAATTTGGGGGTACTTTACATGAAGCCTCCCAGACATTTTCAAAATTTTCTCAGAAAAGGCTCCAAATTTTTTCTTTAAATTTCTTGTAAGGATAGAGTAAAATACACTTATAAAGGTGGCATAGATCTCATTTTCACGGTTAACTCCCGAATTTTCAAAAATGCAAAAGTTTGAATTTTGTTCGACGTCTTCCTACAACTATAAAATTGAAGATAGAGATTTTTCCTCCAAATCAAATTTGTTCTCCAAAGCGAGTTTTTTCATTAAGATCATGTATATTTTTTTTGAAAATTGTAGTAGTTTTCGCGCAATATTGCGCGAAATATTTGCAATTTTGCAATTTTAAAAAAATTACAAAAACCAGATTTTCTCAAAAACGACGCCAAATTTTTTCTTTAAACTTTTCGTATGGATATTGATAAATATGCTCTACGAGGTGACATCAACGCCATATTGCTCTATTCTTTTCTTTTTTCAAAAATTGCGAAAATGTAATTTTTTTGACTCGTCTCTCGTTATTATTTATATTTGTGGGGATATGTTCATATTAGGATATTTACGAGTTCATGTGCTTTAAACAATGTCAAGTAAAGTTTCTCCAGAAGTCTACAGTTTTCTGTGAAAACTAGCTCAAACTTACGCATTTTCATAAACGCTCAAACGCCATTTTCTCAAAAATGGCTTCAATTTTTTTCTTCAAATTTTTCGAACGGATAGTGCAAATTGCACTCTTTAATATGACGTGAAGTTCATTTTGGTGTATTTTTTTTCTCAAAAATTACACAAATGTAATTTTTTTGAAAGATCTTTCACACCTTTAATATGCACGTTACCAGCAATTTGTAAACACTGTTTTATTTGTGAGTTAATGTGCTTCAAATTACTTTAAATGAAGTTTTTCGGAAACTCAAAAATTTTCTGTGAAAAAGATTGTGAAAATTTTCTGTGTTCAAATTTCGCATTTTTAGTAGCACTTAAACGTCTTTTTTTAACGGCTACAAATTTTTGAAATGAAATTGCCATTTAGGACGAGGTTTTACTGTTCTTTAACGTTTTAATATTAATATTTCCGTTCTAGCATTAGGAAACCGAAAAATTATGAAAATGTAAAAAAAAAAGTACTTTGGGCGGTGACAGATGGCAGCTGGCACGAGTATGTGGCAATTCCAAAAAGCTAGCCAAGGCCGAAGGAAATAGAAAACTAATACGGGAAAGTCTGTGCCATTCTGTAGCACCACTAGTTAGGTTTTAAAATATGCATTTTAGGTGCCTAAAATAGGTTCTTTCAGCATCCGCTAGGCTTTTTAAATGGTAGAATAGGCACTAATGAAACTCGAAACTTACAAGAAAACTCACTTTTAGACCTTTTATTATTGTATTTCTCAAAAGTAAGAACATAAATCAATATTACGTAAAATCAGTATTGAATATTTTGCGATAATACTATTTATGAACAAGTTTGTTTATAGTTAGAATTATTACTACCGTATTTTGCCTCACAATAAATTACTAATACAGTCTCCAAGTTTTCAAGAGAAAATGAATGTTTCTTATCGGTTAAGATCACTTCGTTTTCAGGGAAATTCAATCGCTTTATCTTGGAAACGGAGACAGCTTCTCCACAAAGTCAGGAAGTAGTGGCGTGGAGACATTTATCGCAAGATCCTTGTCCAGTATATTCATTTCTCGCTCTCTTACAGGCGACAAAATGAGGCAAGTGGATAAAAAGGTACAAGAGGACGAATGCAATTTGGGTTGTTAAAAGTGACTTAAAATTAATAACATCCTTGTCTGTTGTGCCAACACAGAAGAAACTAGTGGTGCTACAACAGCACTTACTTTCCCGTATTAGAGGAAACAGCTAAGTAGTACTGTAATATTGCACTTTATGCGCTACTAACATCTTCGCTTGGAACTCACTATTTCCATTGCAGTGTTGTCAGAACTATGTGAATTCTACAACTTCACAAAAATAGAATGCAAAAGTTTTGTAACCCTGTATTGGAAAAAGAAGCCTGATACCCTGGAAATATAGAAATGCCTTCCATTGGGCCATGATTAGGGAAGAGTATTTTAAAACCATGCAACAAATTCTCTACTCACTACAAATGGTACAGCATTTGGTGCAAAACTAAATATTTGCCTGCAAATATCAACATAAATTAGACAATTATAACTCCTTTTCATACAGCTCCATTAGGTCATAACAATGACACTAATTCACAGATATTCGCGAGCGCAAAGTGAATTCCATTGTTGCAGACCCTGCATTGTCGCTATTCTGAGAGCTATTAATTCTTTTTACTTATTTCAAATATTTCAAAATAAACAATTTCTAAAATATTAATGTGTAAGTCTATAACAAAGTTCGAATGTAAGAAACGAAGAAAGAAATAATATACAAAATTGCACATTCTAATTTACGACGCATCCAGCTGTCCAAAGCGCAGTAAATTTACAGCGGCCTATTACGTTTGTCACAAAATTAAAGAAAAACTACTCGTATTTTGAAAAAATTAAGCATGACCGTATTTATTTTATTTATTTATTTGTCAATATTCGGAATTGCCACATACTCTTTCTTGCCAGCTACCATCTATCATCGCCAAAAGTACATTTTTTTTGTCATTTTCTTAATTTTTCGGTTTCCTATTGGTACAACAGAAACATTAATTTTAGAATATTAAAGAACACAAAAACCTAGCCGTAAATGGCAATTTTCTTTTAAAAATTATGTGCCGTTTAAGAGAAAATGGCGTTTTAGCGCTACTAAAAATGCGAAATTTGAAGCTCATTTTCACAGAAAAGTTTTGAGTTTTCAAAATACTTTATTTGAAGTTATTTGAAGCACTTACACTCACAAATATAATAATCTTTACAAATTGCGGATAATGTGCATATTAAAGATGTGAGAGATCTTTCAAAAAATTTACATTTACATAATTTGTGAAAAAAACAAAAAAAACTCAAAATAAACTTCACGCTATACTAATGAGTGTAATTAGCACTATCCGTTACAAAAGTTTCAAGAAAAAAATTGCAGCCATATACGAGAAAATGACGTTTGAGCATTTCTGAAAATGCCGAAATTTGAGCTACTTTTCACCGAAAACGGTAGTGTTTTCGAGAAACTTTACTTGACATTATTTAAAGCATATATACTCGTAAATATAATAATGTAAAAAAGCGCCGATAATGTAAATATTAACGACGTGAGAGACAAGTAAAAAAATTTACATTTTGGTAATTTTTGAAAAAAACCAACCGATAGACCAAAATGGCTTTTATGTCATTGATAGAGTACATTTACCACTATCCCTACCAAAAGTTTAAAGAAAAAATTTGGAGCCGTTTTTGAGAAAATTTTGTTTTTGTAATTTTTTAAAATTGCACATATTGCACGCAATATTGCACGAAAACTACCAAAATTGTGAAAAACATTTACATGACCTTTATTAAAGAACTCAATATGCAGAACAAATTTTATTTGAAGAAAAAATCTCTATCTTCAATTTTGTAGTTGGAGAAAGACGCCGAAAAAAATTCGAACTTTCACAATTTTCGAAAATTCAGAGCTGTACGTGAAAATCGGACCTATGCCATGTTAAAAAGTGTATTTTCCTGTATTCATACAAGAAATTTAAAGAAAAAATTTGGAGCCGTTTTTGAGAAAATTTTGAAAATCCCCGGGGGGCTTCATATAAAGTACCCCCAAATTTTAAAGAATCTTTTTCAAAATCACAAAGCTTCGACTAGAATCAGATCGACTGGGGAATATCAATTTTGAAGAAAATCGACCGAACGGTTATGCGCTAGCGTTGACCACAGACGGACAGACGGACAGACGGACGGACGGACAGACGGACAGACGGACGGAATGCCGTCAATCGATTTTTAAGTATAAAGAAGCAACAAATCATGGATTTTGACCACACCACGAGATAGAGAATTTTTTTTCTTAATTTAGCAACTGGTTTTATCCACTTATTCGTTTTCACGGCCCGGCAATTAATTTTTTTCCGCCGAAAATTGGCCATTTTTTCGCGCAGCATTACATAACTTTCCCTATACTACGTATATCACTCCGTGTATACGTACGTATACGGGAAAGTAAAAAGGGAAAAGAAGCCATTGACGAAATTATGCAAATTTGTCTCATTTTAGGTTTTTAAACGTAAAATAGGCACAGATAGGCATTAATGTTGAAATAGGCTCTATTAGGCGCTGTAAAATCGACGGGTTTTAGTTCAAATAAACCTAAAATGTATATATAAAGTGTCAGCACCGCGGGCTCTCGCGCGTGCGACGTCGGGGATCGATCGGGTGATCGAGGTCCCCCCCCTTTCCTCACTCACCTGATTCAGTTGCCGGCTAACTCAGGCGCAGAGACTCTCTATAAGAAATGGGGCCCATGGACGGACGCTACTTGTTACCAAATGAAATTCACTGAGGTTATGAGGAACAAGTAAAATTTAATTAACAAAAAAAATGAAGAATTACACCAAAAAAAAGAAACCCTATTACTAATACCTTTTCCCTCTTAAACCCAGAGACATCCCTCCCCTTTTTTCTGGTTTATCCCGCAACTCCCAAAAAATAGTTTGAATTTACCCCCCCTTTCTTTTCCCAGATCAACTAATTTCCTTACTTACTAGAAGACAATACAAATTAAAGTACAATTTACCAACATACAATTTAAGAGGTTTATCCTCAAAAAACAACAGCCACAGCGCGGCTCGCTTATGATGAGGCACAGGTCTGTGAATCGGGTCATTCACCAAAGTCTACGGGACAACAGACCGTATTTTCAGATGGCTTCGCAGGGTCGATGTCCGACCTTGGGGCGGCGTTCTCACGGCTCCGTCTTCGGCGATGAAAGGGCCGGCAGTAGGTCACAGCTGGTCGGCAAGATCCGCGCCGGCGGGGGCGGGAGGCAGGTACTCGTGCACGAAGTCGGCAGGAAGAGGTAGGCGGAGACCTCTTCGCAAAACTATGACCTCGTAGCGGTCGTGGGCGTAGTGACGTGAGTCGAACTGAATAATTCTGACTCGCGTGCGTCACTCGGTTGCACCGCGCGATCAGCGATAATCCTTTTTTAGGCGACCGGACGAGATTGCTCTGCGCCTAACAAAGTACCCGCGAATTGGTCACAATTAAAGTCCTTTGCCAATTCAAAAAACAAACCACATACGTGATAGCGAACGTCCGTCAGGAGCAATTCCACGTTCCGCTTTACACACAGCGCGCCAAAAACTTAGAATAATCCGCGCCAGTGGCGTTTACCCCGGACGACGCACCGCCGCGGCGCGCGCTCCTCGCTCCTCCCCGAACCTACTCTCAAAACCGTCGCTTCCCTTCTCCTGGTTTTTTACTTGGTCACCTCTCGCGAAGCCTCTGTAACCCCCTCTCCTTAATTATTTGCCGAAAGTTCTGGAAAGATTTTTAGTTTAATTTTGAGAGGTTCCTCTCTATTGGCAAAAGGCAACTGCGTCTCAGTTTAATCTTGGCCAATGTGCGGAAGCGTTTTCTAGCCGAGTTCAGTGGAAAAATTCCACTCAACCCTCTCTCTCTAACGTCGGGGGGGGGGCGGGTCGCCTGGGGATGGGGCGGCGCCAGAGAGCCGCCGATCGGGTCGTAATTCTTGTACCCACTGCCCCTCCGCCGGACAAAGCATGCGCGAAGGGACCTCTGCCTATGCGCGTGTCCGACGCGAATTGGCCCTACCCTCGCACTCACAAAAGGAGGCGCTGCGGAGGCACGCGGCAGGCTACAATGTCGTGCGTTTAAAATCATTTTTTTTTCAACTATTCGGTACCGTCACAAAAGCTTCATTTAGGACAAGGTCGCCAGGAAAAAAATTAATTTTTACCTAAATATACCATAACAAAATATCAGCTCTTAAAAACACCGCAAGCACAAGTTTTTAATCACTGCGGACAACCACTGTGCACAGGGCACACAAATGGGCAGCACTCGTTCTGGCATGCGGAGCCTGCTCTCCGAGAAATTGAATCGGAGCTCGCGATGATAGCCACGGTGTAAGAATATATCTTACACCGTGATTACAGCGCTCCTCCGGTTATCTCCGGTTGAACGGACGGAGAGCAAAAAACGTTATCGGACGAACCGGAGGTCCGGTTGCACCCGTCCACGTGGTAGGACCGTCTCCATTTACTGGCTCGATCAATGTTTCTGACGGATTAATAAAAAGTATTTTTGTATTTTGAAAATACGAAATACTATCAGAAAGTATTTTCGATACAAATACAAAATACATGTTTCAATATGTATTTTCGATACAAAATACAAATTACAAAAGTATCGAAAATACGTATTTTAAATACAAGTATTTTCGTTACTGCCCAACTCTGCTAAAGAGATACACTACAAACAAACTAACAAGTAAAAGAAAGTCTGTGCCATTAGGCTGCACAGCTAGTTTTAACATCCGATGGGCTATAACAGTAAGAGAAGAGTAAAGAAAATGTGAATTTATTACCAAGAGCTCTGTACAAACCAACTTTTTAGAATCCTCTCTACGTGGAACATTATTGAGAAAGTTACTACTGAATTATTAAGCGAACTTTTTTCTTGACTTCGCGAAAATATTTAAAGTAAAATTGGCACTTTTTGAGACACCTGAAAATGGATTACGAACGTTTGGCCGTAATTATTTTCAAAATTCGTGACGTTTCTTGTTGAGTGAGGTCGGTAGAAGAATATCCGAGTGGAAAATATTCCTACTCGCAAATTGAAGACTAATGTTCACGGAAGGACGACAAAATACCGGTATAAGAGACCCCAGGATCAGTCGTCACATGTCTCGAAATTGACTCTCCGCTCGTAAAAAAATACTTTCATAAACATTTCAAGAGGAATTTGAATATTAGAATTTGAATAAAAGAATCTTCACTCCAGTACTCGTTTACGATAGAAAAGATTGCTAATAGCACATGGTACAGTACCGAAGAGAGAGAAATATTTTTGTAATGTTCGAAAGAGCCTAGAAATTTTATATTCTCAAACCTGTAATTCCGAAAAAAACAATGAATTTCAAATAGCCAGATCACTGGTCACTCTGTATAACGAAATAAACAATATTGCTATCTTTAGGCACTTCTTGCATCATGGCCGAATGTAATTCACCGCTGTTCTCAGATATATGACACCGAGCACCAATGTTATATTACAATATGCTTTTCCAACATCTTTTTTTACGCAATTAAGGAAAATACACTTACTTCGTCAGGCGAAGTCGTTCTTTTCATGGTCTCGATTGATTAGTTTGCCCTGCACATGAAAAATAACGTCTTGGCGCACTTTATAAGAAAATAAATATTGCAGGCGTTCACGGGGCGACAAAGGGGACTTCGCGCTACAGAAGTACTTCAAGCTGTACAAGGAGTTGCGCAGCTGGCACGACCCGCAGCGCCGGGCGCCGCTCACAGAGGACCAGCGGCTGCTGTGCCAGACGCCGCTCGAGCGCGCGTGGTTCGTCATCTACACGCCGGCCGACGTGCACGGCGCGGACCGGCGCCCGCCGCCCGCCGCCGCCATGCCCTTCCAGGACGAGCTGCAGACGCACCCCCGGGGGCGGTGCGTCGCCTTCGACGCCACCGACGACAAGGTGCGACAAGGAGCGCGCAGCTTCTGCACTTTATTCCTTGCCCGTGTTGAACGTGTTACAGGCACCAGTCACTCTCAGAAGCAACGCTTTGTATAGACCTGGAGCCAGCCAGAAAATCGACGTATGATAAGCTCAAAGCTAAAACTTTTTGGCAAGTTAGCCAGTGTTATGAGTAGTGACCGGATTTTTATGTAATTACATATTTTTTGTCTCTCTACTTACCGTTCTCAAAGTTTTAATCTTGGCGAATCATAGCCCTCCTAACACAATAACCAATTTTTTCGTTACACATTTTTACATATTTAGTACTATATTACACATCTTACATATTTTGCTGTTTTCACAATGTATTTTCTTATTTAATCATTTTTCTTCAATTTAATTCCATTTTTTTCTGAAAAGATTTTTTTTAATCAGCACTTTTCCTACATTATTGGGGAAATCTGGATGTCCAATATATTATTGGCATCCAGTTTTGAGATCTGTAACCTCAATTTCCGAGAAAAATTTGTGATCGCCGACGTGTAACACTTCGATGGAGAAGCTATGTGTGTATGTTTGCTGATCGTAAGTCTCACCAGTTTGTGCGATGGCTTCTATTGCGATTAGCCCGGCTGCTAAACTACGGTCCTGGATTACAATAGACTAAGCTTTTGCTACTGACGAGAAAGTTGTATGATGTAAAGTGAGCAGTTTTTCTAAATGTAATGTCTTGCTAAGTAAATGGCTTTTAATTAGAGCATTTTAATGTTACATAATAAATCCCATTTTAAATATTTATTACATATTCTTAATGTTTTCATTACATATTTGTGTACATATTTTGACGTTTAAAACTACGTATTTTTCCGGTCTCTAGTTATAAGGATCAAGGAAACGCAAGTATGGCGGCCTGTAGGTGTCGGCGTTGCGTTACGCAATTTTTTAAATATGTCGAAAAAAATTAGGCCATTGGCGAATGAGTACACAGATAATTCTAGTTGTATAGCGACGTCTCTAACTGACCGCCAAACTGAATTGAAAGTGTAATTTTTTATGCCCGCTTGGATTACGAGCTCAAAGTTATTTTTGTGGTCTTATGGTAGAAAAGTCTTTTTCCTATCCGATTATGATCACGCCATACGCGTCTGTAAGTAGCCGCCATACTGGTTGAAAAATGTCGAATTTGTCACGACGACACCTACAGGCCGCCATACTTGCGTTTCCTTGTTCCTCATAACACTGGCTAACTTCTCAAAAAGTTTTAGCTTTGATCTTATCATTCGTCGAGTTGATTGCTGGCTCCCGGTCGGAGTTGATTGCTGGCTCCGGGTCTGTCGTCACACTGTAAGTGTGCCAGAGCATGTCGAAGGTGAAGATGTGATCCACAGGACGTGGTGACTGTTGCAAGTGTGGCAGTGCGTATGGAAGGATGAGTTCTTGAGGGGATGGGGTGACTGTTGCAGGTGTGACAGTGCGTGTTAAAGGATGTGCTTTTGAGGGGCTGAGGTTGCAGTTGCAAGTGTAACAGTGCATATTTTGTGCGTTTGAGGAGGGGTTGCTATTATAGGTTGGCAGTGCATGTTTAAGGGTGTGCGTTTGAGGAGGGATTGCTGTGGCAGGTTGGCAGTGCATGTTTAAGGGTGTGCGTTTGAGGAGGGGTTGCTGTGGCAGGTTAGCAGTGCATGTTTAAGGGTGTGCTTTTGAGGAGGGGTTGCTGTTGGAGGTGTGGCAGTGCATGTGGGAGATGTGATCTTGAGAGTGTGTGGCGGATGTTGTAGGTGTGGCAGTGCATATGGGGGGCGACCTTGAGGGTGTGCGGTGGCTGTTGCAGGCGTGGCAGTGCATCTCTAAGAGTGTGCTTTTGAGGGTGGTTGCTGTTGCAGGGGTGGCAGCGCAAGTTTAAGGGTGTGCTTTTGCGAGTGTGCGGTATCTGTTGCAGGTGTGGCGGTGCGCGTCGGGGGGCCCGCCGGAGGAGGAGCGGCTGTTCCAGGAGGGCTTCCTGCCGCGGCTACGCGTGCTGTGCGGGCAGTCGCCCGTGGAGGGGCTGGACGCGCTGCTGAAGGCGGAGGTGAACGCCGCGCTGGGGCGGGCGGTGCCCCGCTCCGAGTGGCTGACGGAGCGGCTGGTGGCGCGGGTGAAGGCCTGGGCGCAGGGAGAGGGCGCGGGCGTCGAGCGGGGCGTGGCCTTGACGGAGGACGACGTGGGATTTCTGTGGGCGGCGGTGGGCGATGCGCTCCGCGTGGCGGGGCGGGCGGCGGCGGGCGCGGGCGCGCTTCGCTTTCAAGACGACTGCTGCCGACGCCTCAAGGAGTTCCTGTGGATCGAGGGTAAGTAAACAGTGATGGGTCGGTTCTGAAATCGTGGCGAAGTGCTACGCGTTACTAATATCAATATCGGATATTTAACGAATTCCCGGGGTTTCGATTTTCTGCTGACACTCCCTTTTCTCAATTAATTCGTTGCATTTTACACCCGGGAAGCGTGATCCTTATCCTCACGTCTGCCGTGTCTGGCCGCTTCTGGCCGAGAACGTTCCTCTGCCGCTGGTGACTCGAAAGTGGTGGCTTCGCTTGGTCTCTCTTACCTGTAGTTAGGTTAGGTGGCGGCGTGCCTGCTCATGGACCTTATTTGAGTTGCAATATATTTTCTTTTTGCGCTCCAGTTTAATAAAAAACACCATTTTACACACAGTATGCCTCACGGATTATTACATTTTGAATGCATGTACTCTGACGCAAACCCGCCCCGAACACCCAAATTTAATTTAACTAACTCTCAACAATCGTTGAGCGTCTGGGCGGGTGGGCAGATGTCTGCTCTTGCGAGCTTACTTTATCTCAGGGCAGTGGGATCTTTTGGGGTGTAGAGAGCAATCCAAAACACAGGAAACATATAACAGTAAAACAAAGTTTAATTACTTCAAAAAATAACCAAATCCACTACACACAAATCATCATCATCCTCCTTGAAATTTTCAACGTACCATCAACACAGACAATATTCTCGTTAAATCAAAAATGACCAAAGATTCTTCAAAATTCTACACACTGAATTACTGTTCAATGAATTAAGGAATTCCTTTGAAATGAAACTGATTAAATTTACTTCCACTCTTAACTCAATAACTGCGTACTCTTTACCATTCTTATTTTAAATTCGTTTTCCTAAAATTACATGAACAATTAACGTGCTCTGTGGCACGACTTCCTCCACACTTCAATGCAATTATTACTACATAAATTTACTTCAATTCATTGACAAATCTAACAGGTAATCAGGCGCCAAAATGGCTAGTGCATTTCTAATTACGACTGAAAGTTATCTTGCCTTCATAGTCTAGTACCTCCCCGTATAATTTTCTCTTAACATTTTCTTTTAACGCGGCGCGAACTTGACCTAGATTTTGCTTGCACCGTTACCTTGCCCCTCGCGTTGAGCTGGCCTTGCGTCTGGTCGCTGGCTGCCGCGCGATCGCTGCCGGCACGTGCAACGCAAGTCGCGGCCTCGTGTCTGGCGACTCGCTGCCTTCGCGCCCCCGTCTTCTCTCTCTTCCGCTCCCGGCTCCGTTCCTTTTCTTCTGTCTTCTTCTCCCGTCTCCGGTCCGTCTTCTATCTTCTGCTCCCGTCTACGTCCCTCTTCTTCTGTCTTCTGCTCCCGGCTCCTTCCCTCGTCCGATCTCGAACGGTACTCGCCCGGCTCCAAATCTTATTCAGCACGTCCTTTGCTCGTGCCCAATGTTTTCGTACGCCGGCGTGATGTATGGTTCTCGCCGCGTACTAGTTTTCTCTCACTAACCAGCTGCAGATTTTATGTGGATTAGTCTGAGCATCAACTCGTGTCGCAATTTAACAGGCGACTTCCTTCACGGTACCGGAACTGAAGAAAAACGTTCTTTGAATATTCAGCAAATTCACGGACGACTAACTAGACGCCTTTCTGACGCCGAACACTCCTATCTAATGTTGTTCTTACGAATAGTACGTTACAATTGGCGACCGTTACTTCGGCGATGGTGTGAACCAGCAGAGCTGCTGCGGCCGGCGTAAACCAAAGAGAGAAGCTACCGCTTCCGCGGACGTAAAACCAAAGAGAACGCTTCCGCTTGCGGGCCCGCGTTTTATGCCTTCTGCTTGTAGGGGTAACGCGGCGCCTCCTCCTCCCCTCCTCAGCTGATGTGCGTCATTTCCTCGCGACGTTCGGCGGACGTCGCGGGCGACAATTTCCTCGTCCGCGGGCGCGCCCTTTTGAAACTGCGCCGCGCTCTCTTCCCCGTTCTTTTATGGTGTTTTATGGTGCGTGGGCACCTGTGACGAACCTCTGAACTCACGTTCGTCACAGTACTTAGAAAAGTTTACATAACTTAATATTTACTTACACCTACTAATATTTACTACGTATATAATATTTACAATTATTACATTACCTAATATTCCGTTGAACGAAATAATTTGTTAGTTAGATATCATATTGCTGTTTCTGCCAGTAAACTTTTTCGGACTTGCTGGCAAATATATGTTGCTTACATTAGAATTAAAGGTATTTGAACGTTAATAATCTATAAGTTTGAAATCATTAAATTATAATAGTAATAAAATAATTCTAGATGTTAATAGCAATTTTCTATTATTATTATTATTATTATTATCTTTATCATTATAATTATTACAAAATCTATCCGCGCTCACTACCCTTCGCAACACTATATGACAGTCAATTGTTTCACATTCTATTTTCCACACTATTCCATTTCACAGCACTATTCAACCCCTTGATACGGTCGTGATATTATTAATTTATGATTCTGTATTGAAAAATAGTATGTGTTACTGAGAATAAAATTTGTTACAATAAGAGATTTTTAAGAAAACTAAGATATGCATTGACGGACTGGAATAATTCGAATTTCCTACATTCAAATTAGTTTTGAATTCGATGAGTTGTGTAATTCTCTTGAGCTTCCATGTAATTAATAAAAATGATCGATTATTCGGAGTTTACTTTCCTTAATTCTCACATTTTCTGCACTGGTGAATTTCGTTGATACATTGAATGACAAATCAATGTAATCGTGAAGTTGTTTTTCAATCCGTATCACTACTTTCATTTTCTAACTGGAAAAGTCTAATCCCTCTAAAACAAAACAAAAAAATCAGATATATTCACAATTCTTTGTCATAGTTTATTTTTTTCGTAATGAGCACTGTGCGATTTTTCGAGAGTACTAAAACTGCGATCTGATTCGTTTTAAACAGAATTTGCAATCAATTTTGTGTAAATAGATGGGTTTTGTATTTGGTTTGGTACTCATAACCATTCTCAATAAATATTTTCTTATATTTACCGAAAACGAAAATCAAAATGTGGAACTTGTCTGATTAGAATGTTTGGATAATTCGAGATTTGTCTGTTCCCTTTAGTTTCAAATTATCTACGCCCCTCTGAACAATGAAGTTTCTATTTATGTAGTGTGTGAATGAACAAGATAATGCGGTTCGCAGACGCAGGCGGCGGCGGCGGTGACGGCTGCGGCGGCGGCGGGGGCGGTGGCGGCGGTGGCGGGAGCCGGGTGCACGTGCATATTCACGTGCACGGGGTGCCGCAGGGCCTGCGCGTCGCCAAGCTCCTGCAGCTGCTGGACCAGCACGTGGGTCAGGTACCGCCAACACAACCGCTTTTTAGTGCTTTTGGCAAAAATAGCAGCGTTTGGGCTCAAATGTTATCTACATTGTACACTCATGGTCATAAAAAAGCTGCACCCAGAAGGACAAAGCAGATTGCGATTATTGTTGGCAGGCAGGTAGAGGGTACCACGTATACAAAATTATTACATTTTCATATTTGTAGGATCAACATTTATTGCGCTACACGGTCACAGATGGAACATGTTAGTATGGCGTGGGACCTCCATATTGGCGAACACACGCGTCCAAACGTCGCGGCATGGAGTTGTATAGGTCTCTAATGGAGTCCTGTGCAGATCGATCTCATGCAGCTTACACCTGAGCGCGCAGTTCTTGCAGATTGGTGGGTAGGGGTGGGATCCTGATCGCACACTCCATAGCACCCCAAACATTCTCGATCGAGGAGAGGTCTGGATCGAGGATATGGCTGGCCATGGCAGAGTATTCATGGTTACAAGGCATGCTCGGGAGACGGCTGCGGTATGCGGACGCGCGGTGTCCTGTTGAAATAGGGCATGGGCGTGAGCATTCACGAACGGCAGAGCCACCAGTTGCAAGATCTTCTGAATGAACCGTGTGGCTATCACGGTGCCTCCAAGGAACACTAATGGTGAACGGGTACCATGGGATATTGCGCCCCACGCCATCTCCAGGCTGGCGTGACGTGTGATGGGCTACCACAAACCGCTCTGGCGACGTCGTGGCGCTCTCCTACTACGCCTCCAGACCTGGATCCGGTGGTCGTCGCCATCAAGGCAGTAGTGGGACTCGTCGCTGAAGATGATCCGCTGCCAGTCTGCATAGCCCGAGGTCCGTCATTTCCGACATCAGGCGAGCCTGCAGCGACGTTGCTGGGGTGTGAGTGACAGGCGGCGTAACGGTCGGTGTACTGCGAGCCCTGCGTTGTACAATCGGCTAAAGTCATTTAAGACAGACAGCATTTGGGAGAGAATCGCTTCATTCTTAGCAAACACTTTAAGATCATCCATGTAAAACAAACGTAATACTGGCCTTTCATCACCATGGAGCTTATAACCAAAGTCAGCATGAGACAACTGTCTAGATAGTGGGATCAAACTGATGCAAAACAGCAGAGGGGATAGTAAATTTCCTTGAAAAATACCCCTGTTAATCTGAGTACTTCTGGTTTCTACTGCTTCCTTTCCTCTGTGTATTAGTAACCTGGTACTCCACGACTTCATACTAGCCTTGCAAAATTCAATAAGTCTAGGATGAAATCGATAGATCTCCAGGGTCTTCAAAATCCAGTCATGTGGTACACTATCAAAGGCCTTTTGGTAGTCAATCCAAGCCATGCTCAAATTACGTTGGCGTTTCTTTACATCATTCAAGATGACTTGATTCAATAGCAAACTTTTCTTACAGCCATAAGAGCCTTTACGACATCCTTTTTGTTCAGCTGGCATCAGATGATTCTTCTCTAGATGTCTGTACATTTTGTCAGCTATGGCTGCAGTTATAACTTTGTACAGTACTGGCAGGCAAGTGATTAGCCTGTAGTTCTTCGCAAAAGAGCTATCTCCCGCTTTGGGTAGCAGATACGTGATGCCGCGTGTGAGCCATTCCGGGAGTTCCTGTGGGTTTCTAAAATGTTATTGACAGCCTTTGCTAGATGAGAATGTATTGCTGTTAATTTCTTAATCCAATAAATCTGGATCTTATCAACCCCGGGGGATTTCCACCTATTATTATTATCATTATTATTATTATTATTATTATTATTATTATTATTATTATTATTATTATTATTATTAGCTGACCCGGCAAACGTTGTTTTGCCGTATAAATTATTCCTAGGATTATTTTAGTAGAAAAAATGACTAATTGTCTGTGTTTGAGGATGTGGTATATATAAGTTGAAGAAGCATGGAGCGCTGTGAACGATGATGGAATATAAAAATAACACAATACCAAACATTTATATTTTTAATTTATTGTAATTTTTTAAATGATATACATTGCTAATTATAATAATTTTACTAAAAAATATCAATCCCCCAACGCAATAGAGTGTACAATATTTTTTGTTATCCCATCTTTAGCTAACACAAATAAATTGGATGGTTTGCCCACTCGAGAACATGCCACGTATAATTTACCGTGTGAAAAACATGGTGCGCTAAAACATAAGCCACAAACAGACATCGTTTGGTCTTGAGACTTATTGATAGTCATCGCAAATGACAATCTTAACGGAAAATTGAAGACGTTTAAATTGATTTGGCACATCTGTGGGTATAATAGGGATCCGTGGCAGTAATATATTATCACCTCGAAATTTACCATTTAAAATGATGGCTTCGACGTTTTTCATTACAGCCCTGCAAATTAATCATGAATTATTTAAAAATTACAGCGAAATAGAAAAATGATAATTGTAAAATTACGATTAACGCCTACACAATAAATATAATGGCCGTAAACTGTAGTGAGTGAGAAACGGCTAGTGTGAGAGATCTCATCCCTACTCCGTGCTGCTTTTTGGGTCAGCAGCAATGTTGCCAGATGTGAAACTTCCGATTGCGAAGTTTTAAGTTCGAAAATGCGGATTTCTTCTAATGAATGCAGATTCACTATTACAATTTAAAAATAGGGGAAACATCAATAATTCATATATCGACATAGAATTCCGTTATATTAATTAAATAAAAGCGATATTGTCTCACTATATTTGTTTTATGTTTGTTCTATGTTTGTATAATATTCTCGATTCACCCAAGAAATTAAATATATAAATATCAGTATTTTTGTTATAAATGTACTTTCAATTTATTTTTAATCTCCGTTTAATACGCAGCCGAGTAACGTAATTTCAACATTTTTAATTTCAATATCCCGCGAAGTGCATCATTTCTCCGGCTTCAATAAACGCAGTAAGAATCTGAACGACGATCCATAATCTTATTTGGCGTATTCGAAAACGACTAACCAACATGTTGTCACCTATTTGTCCTCTGAATCTCTAACAGTAAGACAATTCGTAAAGGACGGAGTTCACGACAATACTTTGGTGCTTAGTCATCAATTTTCGAATACGGTAATTGGATAAAGCCCTAATGATTGGTAGATGATTGGTGTTTTATTGCTTTCTACTTTAATCGAAAAGAGAGAGACAGCGTTTTGAACATTCAAACTTTGTCAACCATAGTTAGCGGGACATCTAACAATCGTTGTAATAACTGAGGAAATGAAAAAAAATTATTTTAAACCACTATCATGGAAATGCAGATATTTTTGGCATCCTCATCACTGAATGCAGATTAGGTGTTAATAATGCGGTATAAAATGCGGAAATGCGGTACATCTGGCAACACTGGTCCGAAGTGACGCCGGTAGACGCCTTGCGGGGATACTGATCAAGTGATAATTACATCATTATATCATGTAAATCAATCAGGGTTTTCTTTACCTATTGTTGCACTAAATGGGAGTAAAAATGAAAATCTATATATTAAAAGAAGGCAGGAGCAAATAATTAACGATAATAAATAAATCTTCTCTAAAGAACAATCATTTAAAAAATTGTTATAAAATGCATGTATACATTTTTAACTGTTCAACAATGAATCTGTTCCCCATTTTGTACATTAGAGAATTTAATATCAACTTCCGAAGGCTAACTAAACATTAACTAAGGCTAATTAAACAATTTGCAGCAACAAACATCACAAATTATTTTTAAAAAGTTCCTAGTCATATCTACCTATAGTCAAATAGTAATTGCTGTGCTTTTTTTCCTGCTAATTAGAGTGTTAATGATATATTAGTCTCTAATACGCTTAAGACTCCTCAAACCTAACGCAACAATGTATCGCGGAGACAAACATTTTTCTAGCTGACCCCGGCAGACGTTGTTCTGCCCCTATATCTCTCTTTCTCCTTCCCCGTCTCTCTTTCTCCGTCTCTCTTTCTCCGTCTCTCTTTCTCCATCTCTCTTTCTTTCTCCTTCTCTCTTTCTCCCTCTCTCTTTCTTTCTCCTTCTCTCTTTCTCCCTCTCTCTCTTTCTCCTTCTCTCTCTTTCTCCGTCTCTCTCTTTCATCGTCTCTCTCCGTGTTATTCACATTTAATAGCAGATTCTGCAAATCCCTGAGCAGGTGCGTAATATGGAGAAACACCGTGTAGCGGGTGAAATACCGCAGTGTGAAATACCTACCGTGTGTAGCGGGTTGCCTAAAACGTTTAGTGCGAAAAATTAAAAAAAATTGGGGTGGACCACCGTTATCACTAAAGGGTATAAAAAATAGATAACAACATATTCTCAGACCTACTGAATATACATATAAAATTTCATCAAAATCTGTCAAGCTGTTTCGGAGGAGTATGGTAACTAAAACTGTGACACGAGAATTTTATATATAAAATTATTATTATTATTATTGGCGTATCGGCCATTCCTGACCACGCGACACAATTAACGTGTGTACTTTTTAGAATCAGTTTTTAAACTATCCTAATCCCTCGCTACGACAAGGTTGTTACGCCTTGAAGTGATAATTATGAGGTGATAGGATGATGATGAGGGATGAAGGGACAATCACAAATACGATCATGCCTAAGCAGGACTCGAACCTGCAGCCTCAAAAGACGAGGCCGGCTTATTATTATCATTATTATTAATATTATTACTTTTGTTTAGCAAACTTTGAGCATGTTCACCACACTAAATGGCTTAGTCGGCTTCCCAACTCTTAAATCTTCGCTTAGTTGACATAACACTTCCAGGCGCTTTAAAAAAAATTCAATAGGTACAACTTTACAATATCTATCTACAATAAATTATTCACGATATTATTTAAATATCTTATTTTGAAGGACATATTTCCTTAATAAACTAATGCTACAAAAGCACATACTTTCTGGCATTATTTCTAACTTTTTTTGCAATTGTCATAATTTCAGAAATTTCATGAAAAATTAGTCCTTCGGCTTTTTTAAGCGTCCTTTGCTCTACACGATAAACAAAATTAAAGTAATCATTTTGATCTATTTTTAGAAATTTTTGAAAATATCGTTAAGACATCGTGTAACGACACCCCTCTCACACTCAAAGAAAATCAAAATATCCGTTTCAAATTCAGGATCAATTGGGGAATATCAGTTTTGGAAAAATCCTATGAACAACTTACCTACAGACAGATGGACGGATGAAGAGACGGACTGATATACAGACGGGATCTCAGAAAGACAGTCAGACTCTGACAATCGCTTTGCCGTCAACCAATTTTCTGGTATCAGAGACCCCGTAAACGTGGATTCTGACTACCCAGCGTGTTAGAGTACTTTACTAGGTACATATAGGAACAAGAATGATACCCTTTTTTGTTATCCGGCCCCAGAACTACTAGTTTCTTTTACGAAAAATCGCCACTTTCCATTGCAGCGTTACAATACTTTATCTTTGCTATGTAAGTACATAGTAAGCGAGAAAGTAAATTTGGTAGCAATTTTTGAGAAAAAGGTGAAATGCCTTCCGTCAAAACGTCGAGTTGAATGTTTCGCAGGAGTGCAATAGCATGTCTGCGCAGAGGAGAGTGACGGATGCGCGTGACGTGCGCAGCGCTGGGTGTACGTGGGCGACGAGGAGCTGCGCGAGTTCCCGCTTGGGGCGCTGCAGGCGGCGGTGGCGGGGGCGGCGGAGTTGGTGGTGGACGCCGACCAGCAGCTGGAAGCCGCGCGCGCCCTCGTGGCCTCCGTCAGCGGTCACCTGCGGATCATCTTCCTTTCCTCGGGCCACGCTCCCGGGTATGCATTTATTTATTTATTTATTTATTCACTCAAAGTGGCGTAGCTAGGGGGGCAGGGGAGGCGGCGCGCCCCGGGTGACACCATTCTAGGGGTGACACCAATTAAATTATTTTGTGGTTGGAATTATATAATTTAAATCATTTACTTACAAATTTTATATATCAATAGTTTTCTTCGTTTTAGTAGGTTGAAAATTTTATTGTTGGAATAATATAATTTTTATGGTTTAGTTAGAAATTATTTATATTAATTTAATCAGTATATATTTAATTCATAAGCATAGATTATGATTTAATTGCAATTATTCTTAATTACATGTAATTTTGTAATATATTATAAATAACTATCATGTGCAAATATTTTTGTATTTTTAATAAAATAATGTACAATCAATGCTGCAATAGATATTTTTATGCTTAATTTATGGTGGGTGACCCCATCAGTTTCACCCCAGGGAAGCTACGCCACTCTTCACTCATCTATTCATTTAATGTGGTACGTGACTATCCAGGAATGGCTGAAAATGTTGTGAAGTAGTATTTTCTATTTTTCATCTTTTTAATGTAGTAAGTCTTCTTCTTTTCAGAGGGTTTTCTTTTAATCTGTAGGTTTTCGCGTTTTTGTTTCTGGAGTGGAGTGCAATGGATCATTTTCGAGGTAAACAAACCTTAAATACTTCTCCTGGAAACCTCGCTTCTCTAGCGCATTGGTGAAGCAGTAACACAATATCCTCAATATTGTTTAAAAAAATTAAACTTCATTCAAACCCTGCTCCTTCAAACTGATGTATTTTCTAGTTATGAATTAGTTAAATAGATTGTTTGCATTATCTCAACCAAAGAAAGAAGTTTAAAAAAGTAGTTTTGAGAAAGCATAAGCAATTTTTATCAGTTAAATATTAATGGATAATTAGTCTAAAAACAGGATTCCTGTGTAACTACATCTTTCCTTTGCTAACTTGAAACTGGATGAAACCTTGACAGAAAATTGAATTTTGAAACGGACTTTATTTTAGTACTTCTTTTATTTTGCATGATATTGCACGTTTTGAGGGTTACTGCACGAAATTGCACGTTTTGGGCAATGCTGCCTGAAAATTGCTAATTTTGACATTTTACTGGACGAATTTGCCAGATTCATAGTTTTATTGCATAAAATGTAATTCTTACATTATCATCTAGGTTTAAATTACCTATTTTAAAGGTTTCATTTAAGAAGAAAGTTTTTGTGAGTTAATCCGGCACAGCATTTGGGTGGAATGTGAAACCTGAGGGCAGTTTAATACGTATCAATTCTAAATTTTGTTGCTCTTTGAACGGAGCGTCTATTGCTTTCATGATGCTTTTTGTCTAATAAAAAGTAATGAGAGAGTGCACTTGGAAGTAGGGATGTGCGGTATTGCCACGAACTCAATCCGCGGCCATTGGTTGCTGCCGCCCAGCCAACGCAATGTTCGGAGTGTATCTTCTCAATCGAATCGTATATCGGTTTTTATGTATATTCGTCAGTCTTCACTGAATTTACAACACGAGATTGCACGCTCGAGTCACGTTTGACCTTACATCCGGCGGCGAAGCTTAGTGGCAAGCTGCACTGCGTTTCAAAATCATCGAATTTCTCGGAAAAGACGTTGCTCTACGAGATATGAGAGAGAATGAACGCAGTTTTTGACCGCTTTTACCTGCGCGGGCACGTACGTCAGAGGGGCTCGCCACGCAAACAAGAGTAAATGAAGAATGAAGTTTTTCCTGTCTAAAACTTGTATTACATGTCAGGAGATACAGTAATTTCTCAGAAAATAATTTGGAAATGTTCCTAATAGTAAATTACAATGAAAACAAGTGAGCACATTTCTTGTTCGGGAAACTGTCCTAAAATGACATACCTTAAGGAAAAAATGTTCCACTAGCTATAATTTTTCAGTTGGATCCTTTATTTTTTTACAAGATTAAAAGAAAACTACCAAAGTTGGAATAGTATAGTTAAGGAAATAACGACCTGATATATCTGTAATAACGACCTTGTATATCTGTAATAATGCATTTTTTGAAAATGCTCCGGTAAGTCATTTTATCCTCAGCGTGTGGGTAAAATGACATAGGCTAATGGCATTCAAAAATCTCATTTCTTAATCATGTATCTCAAATAAACATTTTTGTTTTTCGTGACACACTACCACATTTGGTATGAGCCCACATATTACTCTTCAGACATTTAATCCAGGTCTCCTGAATGATTTGGAATGACTATATAAATAATTTACAAGAGAAACAAGCAACATTATCATCATCACCAGTAAAATCCACGTCTTCGTCATCCTCTTCCGGTTTGTTGAAACAGTGTTTCTTTTTAGCCTGTTCAGCAACACGTCTGAACTGCAACTTCTGCTGCTTCCCAGCGAATTTCTCCTTCACTTCTTCCTTTTAAGGTCTGCTAGACAGAACGAATTTGGTGAAACCAAAGATGCAACAATCTCGGAAAGAGATGATGGAATCGCTATTGAGGAAATCGGTTGCTGGCTGTGTCCTGTGCTTCTTGTAGTTGTGATTGTGGATTGGTTCCTTTCAGATTGCAAGCTATTTTCAGAGTAAGTGACGTCCCCTTTGTTCTCCTTTTCTTCCTCCATACTTACTTCAGTTACAGATGCCACATAGAAAACAATCTGGAAAGACACCATTTCCAGTGGATCACTGTCACCAACTGTTCGTTACTGTTTTATTGCTCATAAAAAGTGCTGAGAGTGGAGGCAATTGGGAAAAATATGAGGTGTGTCATTTTATCCCAGTATGTCATTTTAGGGCAGTTTCCCCTATAAAATAATTGTGTTCGGTTGCTGAAGTTATTTTTATATTTGCTGTTTGTATTTTTGTGCTAATTTAATTTTGTGTTTGAATAATATTTAAAATATCAAATATGATTTTTAAACAATATGTATAAATTTAATTATAGTAAAAACTAAAATCATACGTTGTTAACCTTCAATTTCACATCCAAAATGTAAAATATGTTGAGACTCGGATTAAGTTTGTAGGCTACATAACACTGTTTTGCTAAGTTTTGTTTTTATTGCATGTTTTTGGAAGTTTTGGTGTTTTTACTGCACGTTTTAGAGTTTTACCGCACGCAAATCCGGTCTTTAATATTACTTATTTGGTTCATTCAGTAACATACTTCCTGTGTTATAATGAAAAAAAATATTAAAATATGTAGTTTTGAAGTAATAGCGTTACTAATAATCCTTTGTTTAATGGCAGAACAACAATTTTTAAAAAGTTCAAAAGTAATTTTCAAATTTATGTGCTTTTCTTAGGTCTATCTGTTTCCCGAAATCTAGCTAGTGGCGCTAAAACATGCTGCAGCACTTCTTTCTCGCCTTAGTAACGGTTACAGGATATCATAATACCACAATTTCTGTCCATATAATTAGATCTTAGCTATCACTTGTAAAACTCATAATTCATTACCAATCGCAACGCGTGAGATACGCAAACTAATTATTTAAAACATATTTTAAGAATTTTTATAATTACTTTTATTACAGTTATTTTATTTAAGCATGTTGTAATGAATCAACACAACTTCGAGAGTCCAAAACTACGATCAGTTCAGAGAGAAACATTATCATCAATATCAAGTGGGGGTTCTATCCTGGTCATCTTCGCGATTAAGGGTCCTTTTCCGACATATTCCTATAACCATAATATTGAAGATAAAGATTTTTCTTCTGAATAAAACATGTTTTTTCAAAATTAGTTCTTTAAAAAAATGAGGACATATACATTTCTTTCAAAATATAAATAGTTTTCTGATAATTATGCCTGAAATAAAGGCAATTTTAAAAATAAGGTTTTCTCGAAATTGGCTCAACATTTTTTCTTTAAACTCTGTGTACGGATGCACTGTACATCAAGGCCATTTGGTGTATTCTTTAGATTTTTCAAAACTTGTACAAAGTAATTATTTTATAAATGATATACGTCGTTAATATGTACATCAGGGGCCTTTTTGTACATTATTAAATTTCTGAGTACCAGTGCTTTAAATGATTTCTTATAAAGTTTCTCGAAAAATAAAATATTTTCTGTGGAAATGAGCTCAAAATCGCGCATTTTCAGAAATGCTCAAACGACACTTTCTCAACAAGAGCTCCAAATTTTTCAATGAAAATTTGCACGTATGACTATGTGCTCGTCTTTTGTAAATATTCTGAAAGACATATTTCAATTCTACCCTTAATGGAACGAAACATTGAGAAAATATGAAAAAAAAAAGTATTCTGGCGCTGATAGATAGCAGCTAGGGTGACGGTGGTGCAATACCGAAAAACTAGTCTAAAGCCGTTAGAAAAGAAACTAATGCGAGAAAGTCTGTGCTATTGCGTAGCACCATTAGTTCTTATTTAAACCCTTAATTATTCAATTAAAAAACCCTTTGCCATGCGGATATTGTTTTCGTAATTAAGTTGTATCAATCGAGTTCATAAACTAAATGATTGTATCTTGTTGCGTTAGTTACATCCATAAAGAATTTAAAAGTCCCACTGAGACATAACGAATCCGTAAGATCCATTAGTGTATTAACTATCATTTTGCTACAATGTGTATTATTTCTGGTGAATAAGCAAACAGTAAAGAACTAGTTAACCATAAAATAAATAGCTTTCGCCGTCCGGTGACCCAGACTGCTTGTTATCGGTTTTATGGTGAATTGTCGTTGGCTTTTAAAATTAAATGATTGTAGGTGTTGTCATTGCCAACAATACTGTTTATTTGAAAAGCAGCTTCCGATGACAGCCGTCACATCAGAAATACAAAAACAAACAATGAAAACATGAGATAAACAAAAAATAGGATTCAAAGATTCCTAACAATTAAACAAACAGACATAGCATTTGATCAATGAAAGAAAAAAATAGGGGGTGTTAAAGCATTTAATATTACAGTAATATTGAAACTACTGCAATATTACTGTAATATTAAATGCTTGAACACTCCCTATCTCTTTTCTTTCATTTCATAAAATGTTAATTCTGTTTTTTTTTAATTATTAGGAATCTTTGAATCCTCATTTTGTGTTTATCTCATGTTTTCATTGTTTATATTTCTTGTATTAGAAACTGATGATGATGGCTAAGACATCAAAAGCTACTCTTCGAGATCACTTTGCTGAGCTCGATTCGGCTGGTTCGAGTTCCTCATAGACACTGTTGTTTACATATATATTGTGGCATGTTGGGCCAGCCTCGCCCCCGCCACGCTTCACTCTTCTCGTGATATCCCTTCGTTTCTGCCCCTTTCGGTTGTCGATTGAGCAAGACCTTCCGGAGACACGGGCTTGCACATGGGATCTCCAGGGAGACTTGGTTTGAGACAAGTGCGCGCCTCATTCGGCCGGCGCCATTTCTTAGTGTCTGCCCTTCCGCCGGTAACAGTGTGGGGCTGGCAACAAGTAGCGTTCCGTACGGGATATAGCGGAGCGCTACCTTGCTGCAGTCTTGGTGCGCTGTACCTAGGTGCAGCGCTTCCTAGGTGCTCCATAGGCTAATTCCCAGCTGACACGGGCTACGCCTGTGCGGATTTAGCAATTGCACACCGGCCCGTGCGCCACTTCGGTGTCCGAGTGGCGGAACCACGGTAGGTGCCATAGTGGCCGTCCTTAGCAGCCCCAGCAGAGGAAGTGATACAACCACCTAAGAAGTGGTTTCTTGAATGACTTGTAAGAGTTAAAAAGACACTCAGACTCAATACATAACCTTCAATTTACTTTAGTGCTTCGTGCTCCAGCTCCGTCTCTGCCTCTGCCGTGGACTCCGCTGAGGGCTGGGCTGAGCGCCCGTTTGAGGACGTCTGGGCTCTGGACCACCTGACAATTGAGACTCAAGAGAAGTTAATGAACTCCACAATCTCATTCCAGGTGAGTAATAAGCTTATATCCCATTCTTCGACGTGTGAATTTGGTGTTCACCACTAAGTATTGTGGCTTATGTAATTAAAAATCAGAACCAGTAAACTTTGCAGGGATCTCTCTTTTGAAAAAAGAAGGTACCTTTGTACCATATTGAATAATTTCTAGAATATAGTTTCAATTAATTTTTTCGGTTCTGTGACGTTAGTTCTATGTACTAGTACCACGAAATCAAAAGTAATTTTAATGTATTCATTTTGTTACAAAATAATGTAATGTTTTACAAAAAATACATCTCTGAAAAATTTAAATAATTATTTTTGTACAATACGTAATTAAAATGTGTAAGGGTTGAAACTCATTTAAGAATAAATAAATAAATAATATTGTTTCGTAGGGAATCGACCAAAATCAGTGTAGAAAATAAATATTTTTTTATTTGTGAGACAATTTACAAAATGTTTATTCAACAGTAATGAATGATTGTTTGGACGTACATACGTATAAAATATTGTCCTTTGCGACTCTTCTTATGTGTTATGTTGGAGATGTTTTGTTGATGCTAAGTTAAACAATTATTAATAAAGACAATTATAAAATAAATATATTAATTTCATGAAATACCTGTATTTCCTTATTATGTATTAAAAAACCTCTTTTGTATTAAAATATTATGGATCCAGTATTCAAAGCTGTGGGTAGTAATTACATCAAATTATTAACATTTTACTTTGGATGCAATATCCAAATGGTTTTTATAATACTTCAAAATTTGTAAGTTTTGCTTTGGATCCTGTATTCAAAGCAATTGAAGGTCTGTCAAATGTCATACGGTCTTAAAGATTTGTACGTAGCACCCAAAGGTTTGGATGGTCTCTATTATGATTCATTCCAAACCTTTGGATAATTCATCCAAGTGGTTTTTCAATTAACTAAGAAACTAGTATACGATAACAGAGTCTTAAAAGTATCAAACTAGTGGTGCTACAGAATGGCACAGACTTTCCCGTATTAGTTTTATATTTCCTTGGGTCTTCGCTAGCTATTCGGAATTGCCACATACTCTTTCTTGCCAGCTGTCATGTATCACAGCACAAACTACATTTTTTGTCAGTTTCTTAATTTTTCGGTTTCCTATTGGTAGAACGGAAATATTAACTTTAGAATATTAAAGAACACAAAAACTTACTCATAAATGGCAATTTTCTTTTAAAAATTATGTGCCGTTTGAGAGAAAATTGCGTTTTAGCGCTACTAAAAATGCGAAATTTGAAGCTCATTTTCACAGAAAATGTTTGAGTTTTCAAAATACTTTATTTGAAGTTATTTGAAGCACTTACACTCACAAATATAATAATGTTTACAAATTGCTGGTAATGTGAACATTAAAGATGTGTGAGATCCTTTAAAAAATTACATATGTGTAATTTTTGAAAAAACAAAAACAGTGTTCAAAATAAACTTAACGTCATATTAAAGAGTGCCATTAGCACTATCCGATCGAAAAGTTTGAAGAATTGTTTTAGCCATTTATGAGAAAATGGCGTTTGAGCGTTTCTGAAAATGGGGAAATTTGGGCTAGTTTTCACAGAAAACGTTTGTGTTTTCGATAAACTTTACTTGACATTATTTAAAGCACATGTACTCATAAATATATTAATGTAAACAATTCGCCACTAATGTAAATATTAAGGACGTGAAAGACAAATAAAAAATACATTTTTGCAATTTTTGAAAAAACAAAAAAATGCCCCAAAATAAACTTTACGTTATATTAAAAAGTGCAATTAGCACTATCCGATCGAATAGTTTGAAGAAATATTTTTTAGCCATTTATGCGAAAATGGCGCTTGAGCGTTTCTGAAAATGCGGAAATTTCATCTAGTTTTCACATAAAACGGTTGTGTTTTTCGATAAACTTTACTTGACATTATTTAAAGCACATGTACTCATAAATATAATAATGTGAACAATTCGCCGCTAGTGTAATTATTAATGACGTGAGAGACAAGTGAAAAAATGACATTTTTGCAATTTTTGATAAAATAAAAGAATAGAGCAATATAGCGTTTATATCATCTCATAGAGTACATTTAGCACTATCCCTACCAAAAGTTTAAAGAAAAACTTTGGAGCGCTTTTTGAGAAAATCTTGTTTCTGTAATTTTTTAAAATTGCACATCTTGCACGCAATATTGCGCGAAAACTACTAAAATGTTCAAAACAATGTACATGACCTTAAACAAAGCAAACAAAACAAACACTTTGGAGAACACATTGTATTTTAAAGGAAAAATCTCTAACTTCAATTTTGTAGTTGGAGAAAGACGCCGAAAAAAATTCAAACTTTCACAATTTTCGAAAATTCAGAGTTATCCGTGAAAATCGGACCTATGCCATGTTAATAAGTGTATTTTATTCTATTCATACAAGAAATTTAAAGAAGCAATTTGGAGCCATTTTTGAGAAAATTTTGAAAATCCCCGGGGGGCTTCATATAAAATACCCCCAAATTTTGAAGAGTCTTTTTCAAATCTCAAAGCTTCGACTAGAATCAGATCGACCGGGAAATATCCATTTTGGAAGAAATCGTACGTATGGTTTAGGCGCTAGCAGTGTTCACAGACGGACGGACAGATAGAGGGACGTTTTCCTTTCAATTGGGTTTTCGGTATCAAGGACCTAGAAAACAGGGTTTCTGGCTACACCACGTGTTAGGGGATTTTTTTTCTTAATTTAGCAACTGGTTTTATCCACTTTTTCGTTATCACGGCCCGGCAATTAATTTTTTCCGACGAAAATTGGCCATTTTTTCGCGCTTCATTACATAACTTTCCCTATACTAGGTATATCACTCCGTGTATGCGTACGTATACGTGAAAGTAAAAGTAAATATAAGTGAAGAACTAAGTGGGACTCTTAAATTGAGCTGTCCGGTATTTATGACTTGGATGATTTTTTTCATCCTAAGCAAAAGTTACGCAAATGGAGTGCTGAAGTGTGCTACTTGTTATGACAGTGTTTGCCCTGTGGCGCAGGGTCGGGCGGTGGCGCTGGTTGCGCTGAGGGGGGGGGACGTGGGCGGGGCTGTTCCTTACCTCTTGGCTTGTGTGCTTACGGGCGCCCTATGGCGCTGTGTGCGCTGGAGGGGGCGTGGGCGGGGCTGTTCCTTACCTCTTTGCTCTTGTGGTTAGGGGCGACCTATGGCGCTGTGTGCGCTGGAGGGGGCGTGGGCGGGGCTGTTCCTTACCTCTTTGCTCTTGTGGTTAGGGGCGACCTATGGCGCTGTGTGCGCTGGAGGGGGCGTGGGCGGGGCTGTTCCTTACCTCTTTGCTCTTGTGGTTAGGGGCGACCTATGGCGCTGTGTGCGCTGGAGGGGGCGTGGGCGGGGCTGTTCCTTACCTCTTTGCTGTTGTGGTTAGGGGCGACCTATGGCGCTGTGTGCGCTGGAGGGGGCGTGGGCGGGGCTGTTCCTTACCTCTTTGCTCTTGTGGTTAGGGGCGACCTATGGCGCTGGGGGGGGGCGTGGGCGGGAATGTTCCTTACCTCTTGGCTTGTGTGCTTACGGGCGCCCTATGGCGCTGTGTGCGCTAGAGGGGGCGTGGGCGGGGCTGTTCCTTACCTCTTTGCTCTTGTGGTTAGGGGCGACCTATGGCGCTGGGTGCGCTGGAGGAGGCGTGGCCGGGGCTGCGGCGCGGCGTGGGTGGGGCGGCGCTGGCGGCGTTGGCGTGCGGGCGCGCGGTGGCGCTGGGCGCCGCCCCCGAGGAGCCGCTGGCGCCGTGCCTGTACGTGCCGCGCGTGCTGGAGCACCCGCCGGCGCTGGACGCCGCCGTGCTGCGCGCGCTGCGCCCCGAAGTAGACCTCATCGCCGTCAGCGGACATGCGCAGGTGCCAACGCGCCCTCCTGCTCGTCCTCCTCGTCGTCGTCCTCGTCCTCCTCATCATCTTTCTCGTCCTCATCCCTTATTTATCCCCTTCCTCTTCCTCCTCATCCTCATCCTCATCCCGCTTGTCCTCTTCCTCTTCCTCCTAGTCCTCTTTCTCCTCCTTATCCTCACCCTTCTGATCCTCCTCCTCTCTTTCTCATTCTCCTCCTCTTCCTTTTCATCCTCCTCTTCTTCATCGACCTCGTCGTTCTCCTTCTCCCTATCCTCATTCTCCTTCTCTTCATCCTCCTCCTCCGCCTCTCCTTTTTCTCATCCTCCTACGCCTCCCCTCTTCATCCTCCTCCTTCTCATTCTCCTCCTCCCTTACTCAGCCTCCTCATCGTCTTCCGCCTTATCTTCGCATCCTCCTCCTCTTCCTCATCCTCCTCTCCCTTCTCCTCCTCCCCCCTCCTACTTTTCCTCGTTCTCCTCCCACTTCTCATTCATACGTAGGCATTATAGCCAGTTGCGTCTAATAATGATCTTTCTATCTCTTTGGTGGTCGACCAACATCTCTACATACTTGTGGAATATAATTTTACATTGATGGTGGAACCCTTGAGGCATTTATTCCGTTTACATGCATCAGCCATTTTTCTATGTATGGTGTTGCTTTTTCATTAAGTTTTTCTCTTACACTATTGTTTGACTTATAATCTAATTTTTGATATTCTGCCACCCACCTTCGGAATATTTTTTCACTGTTTTCGGGTCCTCTTTTATCTGTCTGTGATAATACCAATTCTCACATCCATACGTCAGAATGGGAACGTTAACTGTTCTTTAAAATTTGTGGAGGGAATCTGTGTTACGTTTCCTTCGAAATATTCTTTTGAGAAGACCATTAATGTAATTATATCTTTCTATTTTCTTTTGCATAACATTATATTTAAGGTTGATGACATTACATTGAAAGTATTTAAAGTTTGCCAATTGTTTTATTGTGCAATTATTGAAAACTGCACTACAGAAGTGAAGTTTGAATGAACCATTTCCGCTTCTTTGAAATTGCCATAACTTCGGCTATTTCTTGAGATATTTCTGTATTATGTTTTCGGAGTATATTGTGGAGCTCAAAAATTGATTTTTGTATAACCACAATTACGTGCTTTTTAACTTTCCGGTTTTGAAATCGTTTAAGTGACCATTTCCTACTGTTGAGATGTTTTCTTCTTTTCTAAAGTAGTGGTGTTTCAAAATGGCTCAAGAGTTTCTCGTATAAGTTATTTTCCTAATCTCTGTAATCTGGGCTAGCTTTATGGTTTCGCTCAATACTCTTCCCACTGACATTCAATCGGGAGCTTCTTAGAGTCTAAATTATCCCTATCCTAATTCCCTCCAAACTGGCCGACTTCTCTGATATGAATGTTAATGGAGGATTACTTTGAGACTGAGACTTTATATACAGGGTGAGTCACGTAACTTTAGCACCTCCTGTAACTTTTGAACGGTTGAAGATATTGCAATGCAGTTTGACAAGCGTAAAAAGACAAATCCAAAGATATAAATATTGTCATATGTTAGATAAGCATTTTTTTGAGTAATTGTGATTTTTTTTGCGACTAGTGTTTAACGGATATTTTCATTGTAACTGTCAGCCCCACAAGGTCACGCAGCGCTCCCCCAGCAAACGCGGGGTCGGGAAAGGGAAGTACTTGAGGATACGAAAAATATTCACAAAACTGTTGCACTTTTTTCTGAACTCTCCTTTTCATCTTAATCCATTTTCAGTAATTTGGGTTTCTTAGGGATTGAAAATACGGATTTGTCTTAAGTAGTATTTATTGAAATAAGATTATTTCTATCCCTAAGTTATTATTATATTCGTATTAACATTGAAATTGTTTGCTCAAAATATACAATATATTTTTGTACAGTTTTAATTATTTATTCTTATTGTGCTTTGTTTCAAGATCCTATTACTACGTATCTTATGAAATCCCATTAAATGGAGTTGAAGTTATAAACAATTTTATTACAATACAAACTTACGACAAATCCTTATTTTCCATCCTTTAATTCCTTCAATCAAAGAAAGACGAAAATGTGAAAATGCAGAAGGATGGAAAGCACAGTTCAGGAAAAAACTGCAATGGTTTTTGTGAATACTTGGAATACTATGTTTCGTATTTTCAAACAAGATCCCTCCCCTTCCCTTCCCTTCGCCGGGCGCACGTGTGCTGGTGGAGCGCTGCATGACCTTGTGTGGTGGACTATTCAAAACGTCCGTTAAACCCCGGTCGCAAAAATCAAAATTAATCAAAAAAATCCTTATCTAACATATGACAATATTTATATCTTTGGATTCGTCTTTTTACGCTTGTCATGATAGACTGAAAAATATGTATAGTCCCATTTGAAAAAACAAAGTTACCTCAAATATCTCGTAAAATAAAAGTGATATAAGAGAAATCAATACACATATCAATTAGCCCCATTCCCTCATTCACTTCCGTGAAAACTGCATTGCAATATCTTCAACCGTTCAAAAGTTACAGGAGGTGCTAAAGTTACGTGACTCACCCTGTATATATATATCTGGCTATCGTTAGTTTGAGAATTCAGAAAATGACAGCCGGGAGAATCAATTCAAATTCCAAAAATAATCAATAAATTCAGTATTTTCATTAACGAATATTTTATCTCCTAAATGCTTCTTAGTGTATCACGATATTTAGAAGAATCTACAGGAGACTATCATTTACGTGGCAATCTTAAGCCGAAAGCACTAGTTCATATTAATATGAGCTAAAAATAACAATTCGAGCATTCCAGGAGATTCAATCTTTTTCATAAATGTTGGATCGTGTTCATAATTTATGTTTACGCCGCCGTTTACCGTGGCTATCATTTTGAACAAAACTCGATATTCTGTATTTACATTTAAAATATTTATTGAATAGAACCTGCAAATACTTGATAATATTAAGTATTCTAGTGTAAGCAATGCGATGCTTTCCAGAATATTACTCGACTGTTTCACTGTTTACGCGGAGAAACGAGGAAATGCTCCGCGCAGACGGTGACGCTGCTGTCTGGTGTCGTTGCGGCCGGTTTGAATTTCGCGCCCGGGAAGTGATTTTTAAACTCAATTTTCTCAAAGACAATTTTTTTTTTTCGGAAAAACTGGACCTGCCATTCTTCATGTCTGGCAACACAGAATTTGTGGTATTTTTTTGTTACGGGAGCTTCTGGACAGCCTGTATATATATATATATATATATATATATATATATATATATATATATATATATATATATGTTAATGGAGGATTACTCCAAAATAGCGCCCAATACTCTTCTAGGGTCTGGGAGACGCGTTGCGTCTAAATAAACGCAACAAATTTAAAAAAAGATAATGGAGCTCCCGATTGGATGACAACGTCCCCCTCTCCTTCCAGCTCGTGACCTTGAAATGCAACTCGCCACGCCACTAAATCGGATCGTCGTAGGTGAGAGAGTAGGAAGTTTTTATCTCCTCTAACGGTAAGCACTATCGATCTTCTGCTCATGCGCAGTTCAAGTTTCGCATCACTTCAGTGCATCTGCGCATGCGAAGAAAATGGATAGTGTGTTAAACGTTCGAGGTGGCAAAAACTCCCTAGTGACAATAGGGAGTTTTAGCGCCAGACGTAAGGAGACAACCTTAAACTCTATTGGTCACGTGACTGACGACTTTATACGGTCGTAATGAACAACGTTCAGACGAGTTTTAACGTCATTGCGCTATGTATTATAACAAAAGAAGATTTCAATTGCTGAACAAAGAAATTGCATAATATATCAAATAGTGTAGGATACTGGTGAGTCATTTCAACCACGATAAGAGTCAAGAGTATAACAAATCTACATTATGCACGGAGTTTTAGATTTTGTGGCGTTCCGCGATGTATCTTAAAACAGCATTCGTTATGAGCATAAGACAACCTAACCCGAAGTTAAGTTTTCAACTTCTTTTTCACTAATTTCTTTCTTGTCACCTCTGCAATATTTTCCGTTAATTCTTGCCAGAGTTGTGCAGTTGGTAAGGAATAATTGTAACTGCCTCACAGGCGAGAATCGGTTTATCAGAGTTGGAAAAACATAACATTTTCGGTTTTTAGGCGGCCATTGTGCCGCTTGTAAGGTGACCGTAGAGACTCCTACAGGCGTACACTATTTATGAAGGTATAAGAACGTACCTTAGACCTAAGGTAAGACGTTATGACTTGAAGGTCCGTGACGTGACTATTATAGTGCGATTTTTGTAACTTTGTCCCTCAAGCCCGTATGGAATGTCACCCGGGATGTTGCGTCTTTCTCGGTTGTGCCGCTAGACGTCCCACGATCGCAAGCACTGCTTATTACGGTCGCGCTCATGCGATATCTAGCGGCATGACTGAGAAAGACCCGAAATACCGTGACGTATTCCATCGTAAAGACGGGCCTTGAGGGGCAAAGTTACAAAAATCGCGGTATAGTGCACAACGCCGCTACCTTACGCGTGGCGCTCAAACTCCCTAAAGGCCCATTCACAATGCAGACGTAAACATAAGCGTAACGCACAGACATAAACTTAAACATAAGTGATAGACTGAAGCATTCACAATGTCCAATATATGCGTAAGCAAATATTTTCTATTTTCTGTGGGCCATTATAGTTACTATTTATTGGATGCGAGAATCTATATTTTTTTTATATATATATATTGAAATTTTGTTTAAAATATGCATGTTTATATAAACATATTTAACATATATAAATATGTACGTATGCACCACAGATCTTTACGATCCAAGGCCTACCAACGGCGTCTCGGCCTTGCGGCCATGGGTTGGGTTAGGTATTTTAATTTCAATAAAAATTTAAACTAAATAGTACTACTATGAATATTACAACAAAACTAAACTAGAAAAAGATCGTACGATACAAACCAACGCAGAAAACCGTCGAAAATCAACCAAGCAATTTGGAAAACCAGTCTTTTGTTCGATCTATCGACTTCGATCCTATTTCGATACTAGATTTTGAGTTAAACGTACTGTGATTGGTTCGTTTCTTATTTCTGACATTAACATAAGCACAGAAGCTTGAAGCTTGCAAGCTTTTTAAGTTAACGTCTTATGTGTTATGCTTATGCGAAGGCATTGTGAATGAGTCCGCTTATGAACGTAGTCCTAACTTTTATGTAAACGTCATGCTTATGTTTGTGTTTGCATTGCGAATGGGCCTTAATGCTTGCCGTGCGCAGGAGCTGGTGGAGGAGCAGCGCGCCCTGGCGGAGGCGGCGGCGGCGGCGGTGGCCGAGGGCGCCGGCGTGGAGGGGCCGGCCTCGGGCGCGGGCCGCGACCACCCGCACGTGGAGATCTCCTGCCGCCAGGACGGCGCCGCTGCTGACATCGACAGGTAGCCCACGCGCACGGGGAGAATCGTCTCCTCTATTATTTCAATAGTGTGAATAAGTTTCCTGTCCCTCGCACGCAACCAATCTTTAGAAAGAGGTTTCCAAAGAAAGAGAATTTCATGGAAACGTGACGAATTGCATTTTAACTTTAAAAATGTGAAAGCTTTGTTCACTAAAGAAGTCCTTTGGCGGAAGTGCCCCGCTTGCCTTTAGATCCTCCAAGTGTGTGTTTGTGTGCGCAGCGTGGTGGTGGCGCTGGGCGTGCGCGCGGACGAGGCGTCGTTCCGCGCCGTATGCGCCGCGCGCGGGCGGGGCGGCGTGAGCGTGCACTGGGCGCACTGCGCGGGCGGCGGCGGCGGCGGCGGGGGCGGGCGGCGGGCGCTGGCGTGGCTGGGCAGCGAGGGCCGCCCCGACGCGCTGCTGCCCTTCGTGCGCCCGGCGAGCGCCGCGTGCGAGGGCGCGGGCGTGGGCGCGGGCGCGGGCGGGCGGTGCACGCACGCGGCGGGCGGCGCAGAGCGCGCGGCGGCGGCGTGGGGCGGGGGCGTGGCGCTACTGGTCGGGGAGCCCGGCATGGGCAAGACGCAGTTCCTGCGGCGCGTGGCGGAGGAGGCGCGCCTTAGGGCGCCGCGCAGCTGGACGGTGGTCGTGCAGGCGCTCGCGCACGCCGCGCTGCTCCAGCAATGGCCCGCGCCCCAAGGTACGTACCCTCTTCCTCCTCTTCTTCCTTTTCTTTTTCTTCTTCCTCTTCGTCTCCCTCTTCTCCTTGTTCTTACTCTTCTTCTTCCGTTTATACTTCCTCTTCTTCTCCTTCCTTTTATACTTCCTCTACTTCTCCTCCTTCCTCTTCTTCTCCTCCTTCCTCTTTTTCTTCTCCTCCTTCCTCTTTTTCTTCTCCTCCTTCCTCTTTTTCTTCTCCTTCCTCTTCTTCTTCTCCTCCTCCTTACTCTTCTTCTTCTCCTTCCCATTCTTCTTCTCCTCCTCCTTCTTCTTCTCCTCCTTCCTCTTCTTCTCCTCTTCCTTCCTCTTCTTCTCCTCCTCCTTCCTCTTCTTCTCCTCCTTCCTCTTTGTCTCCTCCTTCCTCTTCGTCTCCTTCCTCTTCTTCTCCTCCTCCTTCCTACTTCCACTTCTTCTCCTTTTCTTCTTCTCGTTCTTCTCCTTTTCTTCTTCTCGTTCTTCTCGTCTTATCCTTCTCCCTCTTCGTCTTCCTCTTCTTCTTCCTTTTCTTTCCTCCTTCCTTTTCTTCTTCTTCCTCTTCGTGTTCGTCTTCTTCCTCTTCTTCTTCTCCTTGTTCTTCCTCTTCTTTCTCTCCCTGTTCTTCCTCTTCTTTTCTTCTTCTTTCCTCTTCTTCTCCTACTTCCTCTTCTTCTTTACTTCTTCTTCTTCTTCCTCTTCTTCTCCTACTTCCTCTTCTTCTTTCTTCTTCGGCAATTCCACAGGAATCGGAGTGAATTATATCTAGTGTAATCCTGCACTGCCGAAATCCACTCTGCTTCTTGCCATCATCGGCGCCTGGCCCCTCCCGTGCCCACCCTATCTTGCCGTGACCTCTACGATCACAGTGGCCACTGTTTACCGATGAATTGTTGCCCACTCCCTGTTGAAAAAGTCACAAACTTCCAGATGAATGGAAACAAACTTCCAGTAATAATTTTGACTTTCCTTAATCAAAGCCCAATAGCGCTATGAAAATGAAACAAAAACATGTTGAAGCGATTTGTTTGGACTTAGAAGTTTAATTCTTTTGTTACCAGGCTCTGGATTTTAAAAGGTGGCATAAAACAACCATGATGTATTTGTCTGTCACCAAAAGAAGTCATCATTTCAGAATTATTTACCAACCCTCTACGAATTTAACATGTTGCCTGCCGTAATTATATTTAATTAATTTTCTTTTCAGGCCACAAGTTAATTTTATTTCTAATAGGCTGATAAGGGACAAAATGTATGTGAAAATACATCTAAGATTCACTTATATAACGGTCATTTTGAAACGTTCATCAGCGTTTCACCATGCGCCCTGAGAAATGAATAACTTCATCTGGGCCCGTGTGATTAATACGTGATTCACAGCAACGTTATCGAGAAAACGTTTATAACGATGGCTATTTTTAAATGAAATATGTGCATGTTCGTTTTTGGTGTTCGCGCGCGCTTTCGTTATATATTGAACTGTTGGAGTTGAAAGCTCAGGCTTTTGAGGACTTGGCTAAATCAACTGTGGAAAGCTAGTCCAGACTTTAAAGCTAATAAAAATAACTAGTTCAAGAAAGTGTGTGTCATTCTGTAGCACCACTAGTTGTTTTTTTCCCTTCTTTTTCTTTTATCTTTTTTCTTCTCTTTTATTTCTCTTCCTCTTTCTTCTCCTTCATTTTTTCTTTTCTATCATCTCTTTTTGCTTTGTTTTTCTTATTTTCTTTATTTAATCTCTTTTCTTTTTTCCTTCTCTCGTCTCCAGTTTATTTTCTCTTTCTAGTGTCTCTAACTTGTTTCTTTCAATTTGCCTTCCATGCCTTGTATTGCAACGAATGCGAGAGCGTTCGGGGGTGCGTTTGCAGAGCTGTGCGAGGCGCACGTAGTGGAGCTGCTGGCGGCGGCGGCGGGCGCGGAGGGCGAGGCGGCGCGGCGCTGCCTGGAGGCCGCGCTCTGCCGCTCGGGGGCGCTGCACGTGCTGGTGGACGGTGTGGACGAGGTGTGCCCGGCCTACAAGCACAAGCTGCTGCGCTGCCTGCAGCTGCTGCAGGCGTCGCGCGCCGCCCTCGTCTGGGTGGCCACGCGCCCTGAGGTGAGCGCGCACATACAGGCAGCCATAGACAGACAGGTACAGACAGACAGGCACTGACAGACAGCCATAGACAGACAGCCGTAGACAGACAGCCGTTGTCAGGCAGCCGTAGACGGACAGCCGTAGACGGACAGCCGTAGACGGACAGCCGTTCACGGACAGTCGTTGACGGACAGCCGTAGACCGACAGCCGTAGACGGACATCCGTAGACGGACATCCGTAGACGGACAGCCGTAGACGGACAGCCGTAGACGGACAGTCGTTGACGGACAGCCATAGACGTACAGCCGTAGACGGATAGGTAGATAAAGACAGACAGTCATAGACAGATAGGTATAGACAGATAGTCATAGATAGACAGGCAGGTACAGACAGACAGACAATCGTAGACAGACAGGCAGGTACAGACAGGTACAGATAGCCATAAACAGACTGATACAGACGGACAGACAGGTGCAGCCAACCAGCCATTGACACGTACAGACGGACAGGCAGCTGCAGAAGAATAGATACAGTCAGGTTCAGACTGGAATGCCAGACAGGTGTAGAGAGGCAGGTACAGACTGGAATGCCAGACAGGTGTAGAGAGGCAGGTACAGACTGATCTGCTCGGGCAGACGTGCTGTTGTGCGTTTCCCTAACTAGAAAGGGGTGTGATCAGTCCCACTTGATCATATGTAGTTGGGGTTACCTTGTCGTTGGGTGGGAGCTCTGAGATGATTACCGTAGAAAACTAGCGGTACAGCAACATCATAAACTTCTCGGATTATTCCTAATTTCTGCCATTTTCAAAAATTCAGTTGAACAACGTGATGTGCGACATTTTTTAAATGTCCTTTCTTCTATCCATTCTTCGTATCCGTGTTACTCCCCTATCCCACAACACTCACGCCGTTAATTTCCAACCTACCTGACGCGCCTTTGACTCTTGCCAAGTGCTTCTCACCTTGCTCCATCTCCCGACTGCCCATATTTCTTACCATTATCCCCTATACGTACGTCATGGTTTATTCACAATAGCAGGCGGGGTGCAGTCGGTTGTGACCCAAGTTAAGCAGACACAAGTCATCTCTTCCGTACTTGCACTGCCTCACAGCCACGGGCGCGTGCGGTGTTGCATGGTCTGATACATCACAGTGCATACACAGGTACTGGCAGACTTTGAGGCACAGATGATAGAAATGCGCCCGCGGAGGGCGAATGGTTAGCTCGCTGACCTCTGTACCCCTGTGGGTAGGTTTCAAGGGGATCACGGGTGCGGATCTACGGCCAATGACCCTGTCCCCAAAAAACAATCTATTCGATAAATCGTGTATAAAATATAAAATTGACAGGCATACTCACGTGCGGGTGGGCGTTTCTCGCCTAGCTCCACCTCTCGATTGCCTGTCACCGTCTGGCTGAAAGGAGGCACAGTCACACAAATAGAGGCTTGCTTAGACCAAGGGCGGATCCAGCCATTTTGAGGTGGCATCGTAGAGTTTTGTTAAATAATAAACATTTGTTATTATATTGTATATTATTTATGTGCTGTTGATACGATACTATATAGTGTTATTTTTTAAATAATTACACATTTCGAAAATAAATATTTAAATCAATTTTGCCAAATGAAAGAAGGTAAACGAAAACTCTAGGCCTTTTGGAGGGGGCCATGGCCCCCAAGGCCCCCGCCCTGGATCCACTAGTGACTCAGTCAGGCAAACACGGATATAGTCTCACTCGCTGATACACGGACGCACTAGGTTCCCAAGACACAGGCACAGACGTATTGACGGCCTTAGTGAAGTGTTAAGTCTTGTTGACTGAGCATGTGTCGCTTGCGCGTGGCAGGTGGAGGCGGAGCTGAGCGAGGCGCTGGGCTGCCACGCGTGCACGCTGCGCCCGCTGTCCAAGGAGCAGCAGGAGGCGTTTCTGTGCGCGCACTGGGCGGCGGCGGCGGCGGTGGCGGCGGCGGCGGCCGGCCCCGCGCCCGCGCATGCGCCCTCGGCCTTCCGGGCGCTGGCGGCCGAGCTCACCGACGCCCTGCACGGCGCCCTCGCCCGCCACCCGCAGCGCTGCCTGCTCGACGTGCCGCTCTACGCCATGATGGCCGCCGAGGCCTTCCAGGCAAGTGCTCTACACGGACGTCAGTGTTGCCAGATTAGGGTTTCCCCCCCTAAATTTAGGGGGGGTTGTTTTAGGGGGCAAATTTATTTGGGGGGTTTCTTGGGGAGGATTTCATTGAGTTCCTAAAATGTTAATTTTGTGTTATATTGTGAAAAGATGTTGTTTTGTGAAATCATCACACTCGCCAATGATGGCTCAACTTGGTTTTAACATTTTGGGAAGTAAGGGTACACTGGTCGGGTGGGGGTTAGTAAAATGCGGACCGACTACCTATTACTATTGTTTCAATTTGACTGTAACTGACAAGTTAACTGTAAAATATAAATATCATCATATACTATTAATAATATTTTTTCGTATTTCTTTCCTTTCCAAATCTCCCCATACATTTTAAACATGAAATAATAATTTTTTTTTGAATTTGGGGATTTTTTTGTCGTTTTGGGGGGTTTTCACAGCGCTATCTAGGGGGAATTGCTTAAGACCATCTGGCAACATTGACGGACGTTCACAAAGCCTCTCCGCTGCCACGACCATTTCACTCGGAAATGACGTTATGCCGCGCTCAGTTAAATACCTCGCACTTCGCCACCGTGTAAGGCTGACACGTCAAACCGCACCCGCACAAGCTATTTGCGGACTTATTGTCTTAATAGGAATGGGTAAAATAATGTTTGTGGTACTCAAGGGAGACGACTCCGAATTCTGCCTTGAAAATTCACTCTGGAATAAAATCCTGTTTTACTCTCTGCTATCACACTCTATTCCATAAAATGGACTTCAAAAATAATACACATTTTGTAAATATTTTAATAATCTTAATAATAAAAGGAAAAAATAAATTCGTTTTAATTAAATGTTTTCAACATAGGCACCGAGTTTTAATTCGCTCTTTTTCCATAAACCTGAAACGGCTTATTTAACAAGAGTTTGAAGCATTTGTTCCGAGTAAACTTAGCGAAGTTCTTGATTTTCTATTATTCTTTACAAACTCTTACGTATTATTTATATATTTTATAAACAATTAAATAAAATATCTAATAATAAAATATTTTCTATCAAATTAAATCGTAGATAAAATACTAAATAGGTTGCCCAGTGAATTCAGATTTGCGTTCGACACACTCACTTTGAAATTCTTTCCAAATTATTAACGGAAACATCTCACATTTATAATGTCTTCAAATTTGTAAAGCTTGTAAAATTATTTGATGAATTGTAAAGAACTGTATAAATGATCTCTAATATCCTTGCAGTTCATACTACCCAAAAGTATAAAAAGCTTATTAAAAAGCAACTAAACATGATTACGTAAGCTACCGCGGTCGGAGTTTGTGTCCGGCTATCCGGGACGAGACGCGACTCTGTCGTGATGGCTGAAGTTTCGGCCAACGTATTCTAGCCTTCCTCTGAGGAAGGCCACAACATGTTGGCCGAAACGTTGGCTACCTCGACAGAGACGCGGCTCGCCCCGGATGGCCAAGATAAAAAAGGTTAAACATATTTAATATTAAAAACACTTTTCATGTGATTATATCAAATTGGCTGAACCCTTGCGATTACTTCGCACAAAAGGAGCTATAAAACAATAAAATAGAAGAAAGCTACTTACGCCCGAAACGGAAAATCAAATACCTAAAAAATATTGTTTTAAGTACTTCAATACTTAATGCCCAAGACTAACGAAAAGGGATGTTTAGAAATTCTAAATTAATATAATCACTACTGCTTTACGACGAACTCAGAGTGCAAAGACCAATGTTTTATGCCCGATATACATTTCTGAAAATGTAATCGAAATGTATATTTATCTAGATCTTTACATGTATGTAGTACATATTTGAATTAGTGTCGTCAAACAGGAAAGCCTGATTTCAACCTTGACTTAAAAACGCAATGCATTACGTACGTAATCATTCATTTTCTGTGAAAAGGGACACATGTGTCAATTACTTGACTTGCGTTTATATACACTCACTGACCTTGGCGTTTAAAAACAATCGTTGATCTCTGAATTTTAAAACCTTGCTACCTTTGTTTCGCTATGTCCACACTCTCATTCACTCACTCACTCACTCACTCACTCACTCACTCGCTCGCTCGCTCGCCAGAACACGAAACGACGAAAACTTTCGAAAGAACGATTGCAATTCTCAACGCAAAACGAGTAAGACCAACAAGTGTAGTCGACATTGAACGAAAACGACTGCATGTAAACATTCATTATATTAACATTTTATCAGTATCTTAAACTTTCAGTATTCTACTTTAAAACCAGTTAATAAGAGCAAGTAAAAACACATTTAGGGACAACCCTTTTATTTAAAGAAAAAAAAAAATGAGTAGAAAGCTGAAACTTCTTTCTAAACGAAAACAAAAATCTGACGCTGGCCTTGATTTCAGGAAGCCGCCGTCGCGGCGCTGCGCGCGGGGGGCGGGCTGCTCACCAACCGGAACATCACCCTGCTCGACCTGTACCGGCGCTTCGTTGAGACTAAGCGGCAACTGTACAAGGAGCGATACGGGCTCAATGACTCCAAGCTCCAAATCCTTGCCATTCCAGACGTTTTCGACGACATCCACAACAACTGCGCCATGTTTGTTCTGGTAAGTGTATTGTATAAAGTAGTTTATTGACTCTTATATTGGGTTATTGGGTTACACAAAAGTTATGTCATATTTATATTTTATTTTATTTCTAAAGACAAAATCTGGTATATAACAGTGAAGTTGTTTAGTAGTGTCATAAAAAACAACAACACTGGAGTGATTATTACGAAATTTGGCACGAATACTTTGGGTATGACGGCCATTAAACATAGCTTAGTTGCAATTCAAAATGTTACGGAAAAATGTGCTTTCAAGTATACGCATAACTATTGTTAACATAAAAATGCGGGACAACGAGGGGCATTTCAGTTTGACATTTACAGATTATGAATAGTTTGGATATCTGATGAAAAAAATTGTAAATTTGATTATACTTCCAATGTTTTTACTTACAACGCGCAGAAAGTGCAGTTATTGGTGTTAGTGACAAACATCTTACGCAAAACTCAAGTAACGCCATGTAGACCTGCTATTATTGTAATAAATAAATGTCGGAGCAATACCGGGTTCCTTACGCTAGTTTTTATACTTCTCGTATCATTCACCATTATTACTTAACTTTTTCTTTTGTTAATTTCTATGAAACTAATTCGTGCAGACTATTAGATATTATCAAAATTGGAGAAGATGCTCTTCTCCCTTTCGTATTAAGGCTGTGTATTAATTCGATTGACTACGCAGGTGTGTCGGTAGCTGGAAATCAGCTAACGATATTCAGAAGTAGCGACAAAATTTGTTTGGTCGGTTTAATGGTCGGTTGTTTACCTTAACATCGAAGCTAAAAATAAAACTACCTACCTAACCTGCGTTTTAGGCCGTAGTAGAAGTACACCTTTCGAATTGTTCAAATTGATCTCACAGATAATACGTATTCTAAAAGGACGATTGTTCGTAAATGACTGATTACATGATACACGGAGGAATTAAATCAAATGACTTAAAATATTTTGCAACAGGACTTAGAACTCTTGGGAGATAGAGCCGAAATAAATGGAATGGAAATAAACGGATCGCAAAGTGAAGCAATTAGTTTTGCCCGGGATCGATTGATAGATTGATTAAGGCGGATCAAGGGTTAAGGGCATTTTCCCGTAAGTGTAGTGCATGTTTTCATCGTTTAAGGTGGCGGTGGGGCGGTGCCCCGCTGGTTGGCGAGATCCGTCGCTGACCTACGTCGATTTCCTCCAACCTGGTATCTCCCACCAGCGAGACACCGCCCTAGCCGGGGCAAGATCTATTGTGGCGTCAAAACAGTCGCCTTGTACAAAATTAGTTACGCTCATTTCAGAGATTTGAAATGCATATGGGAATAAGTTGCGGGCACGCGCCGAAGGGACGCTCTGCAAAACAACAGGGCTATATTTGGGCGACGAGGAAACATCCGGACGTGCAGGCTTGTGAACCCCATCGACATGCTGGCCGAAGAATGCGGCTGGCGGAAGCGGCGATATGACGCAGTTCCGTAGCCAAGCCAGAAGTCATATAAGACGGCCCCGGACGAAACTCCTTCTTCTGTTTCTTGGGCTCGTCCTCAGGTCGTCGTGGGTGGTGTGGCTCGTGGCACGTCGATGTGCTGGCTATGGAGGCAAGGGGAGGAAGCCGCGTGCGTCGTGACGTGAGGCAAGCGGTCTGGTGACCGGATAAGTTCCTTCTAGTAACGGTCGACTATAATATCCATTGTAAAATTCGTAAATAGGGACTTCAGGTGTCGGTGCACATTGGGAATAAATATTCAATATTTTACAACCGTTCATGTCTGTGTATTCTTGTAACGAGCGGCGCGGGCTGTGGCTTGTTTCTCAGCGTGGTGTTCTTCCATTCTCCTGGTGTTCATTGGAGAAACCACGGGAAACTACTGATCAGAGCAGCAGGCCGCTAGAGTTCTCTTCCAGGCAGCGGTTGAATTTGACCTATATATTGTAACCAATGTACGGGATCTTATCCTCAAATTTAGGATGGAAAAGGTCCCTGGTTCTTCAGGGTTACAAGAAATTTTACTTGCTAGTGGGAACTGGGCAATTCTCGGATTTGTGATTAACAGAAAGATACACCTTGGATGTGTAACGAATCAACAATATAATTACCTACAGAAATAAACACAATTACATGATAAAGCACTGATTGAAATACTTGCATACACCTTCATAGAATAAATAATTTTAAACTGTTTATAATCAATTGTCCTTGATTCTCCTCAGGATGTGAGTCTGTCATATTATAGCAGGTACCACAGTGTTGTACTGGCACGTACATAAACTAACAAAAACCTTAGACCTATCTCATCAGAAACATAAAACAGAATATCTCATTCTGCCTTAATTTACATGCTACCGCGCAGTGCACTGTTACAAAATCGAAAAATGATAAAGGTGAAAAAGTACAATTTCTCTTGGTTCTATACTCTCTTAATTTACTAATTCTTATTAACAAAAAAAAAAATGCGGAAAGTGACAAAATTTAGAAACCCTTTCCTTTCTAACGTAAAGCTTATGCTTTCGTCAAATTGTATCGTCTGCTTCACAAATAACAAGAAGTGACTCAAAAATGTAGTTCACACAGATTCCACTGGGAGTTCGCAAAAAAATTATATACAAAGTTAATGAACGAAATTCGTCCGACTTCCCTTTGCGATGCCGGTGGCAGCGTGACCTTACACGCGGCAGGCGGGTCGCAGCGCCTCGCGATGCAGCTCGCCCAGCTGCTGGCTGAGTTTCGTCCGGCCTCGTCTCGGACGAAAGATTCTGCCCCTCAGTTGCAGGATGGCAGTTCGCAGGAAAGATAGAGGGCTCTATTGAGCTGGCGTATTTGTTTCTCTTCGTGAAGGATTCTGTTCACTCCGCGTTGCTCAGTGCAGCGGCGGCGCTCTCCATTCGGTCGCTCTTGACGGCACGGCAGCTGGCGAAGAAGTGCTCGCTCGCTCCGCCCAGGCAGTAGTCCGTCGATTCCCCGTATCGATTGCGGAGCGTTTCGTTCGATTACTATCGCGCTGGGCGTTCCGTGCCGGCGTTGTGAACGTATAGCTTTTTGTGTACGGTCACAATATCTAGCTAGTGTCGAAAATCCTGTCACCCTCGGGTCTCAAACCCTAGGACCCCCGGGTCAGACATCAGTTGGTGCCCTGAGCCACCTTTGGCGGACCGGAATCGAATTACGCAGCCGCTAATTTGCTGTTAGTGTAATAACTTCATTTCACCTGTGTCGTACTGGCAGTACCTTTGCTATTCAGCAAGTGAGTTAGTGGGAGAATCAAATAAATCAAGTAATGAGAAAGATTTGTATTGTCAACATGAAATAAATGTATGTTAAATGCGAATGAATTGCTTTAGTTGTATCTCCTCTCCCCTGGTATGAAATGCGGTGTTATTTGAGGAACGTTCAAGCAAAACCAAACGTTCATCGGAAAAAAAATTGAGTTAGCATTTGAAACATTTTAACTAACAAACTGACATGAACATTGGGCGCCAGGAAACAATTCCAAGTAATTAACGGAACAAATATCATTTGTTGATTAGCCCGTTACCGTGCTAGCTCAGCCTATTTGTGGGTTCCTGCTCAGTAACAATTCGCTTTCCTGTGATCAGCAAAATTGCACTGGATCCGCCCTCCGTACGGGGAAGCGCGAAATCTGAAAGTATTTCTTTATTTATTTGCACAAATAACATGCTAGATTGCACAATAATAATTCATTGGATTTCATGTAAACAGAATAACAGATTTATTCGAGATCCAGTACTTCCCTGGTTACTTTCTGACAACAATCTTTTTAATAACTTTCTATTCAAACTTGCCATCTAAAAATTGAACATAATATTTGGTCATGACCTTTACTTAGTTCATAGCTAGCTTTTTCTAGACCATACCAGAGCTCTCTTGGTTGTAGTGGGAAAGCGCCTTGTAGAACCAAACCCAGGCTTCCGCGACGTCTTTCGAACTTCTTTCGCCGATCCTCGGGGTCATCTGCTTCGCTCTTTTTTCGATTATTTCCCTAAATTCCCTATTCTGAATTATGACTGCAAGAACATCCCCACACTTAATTACTGGCATCTAATATATGACGAATTAATATTCTCGCCTCACGATCCGGCATTTACGGCACCCAGTGCCCGCTCAATTCTTATTCACAAGCTGAGCGCGCACAAGGCCGTCTAGAATAGAAGGCCTGCTCCTTCGCCGAATGACGTCACGAAGGGTGGCTGGGAGGAAATGCATGCTGTCCAAGTTTTAAATAGATATATAGTTCTTAAAATCGCATGGAAACCCAAACCCATACTTGTTTAAAATAACACGACGAAACATTAAGCCTTCTTGATTCTGTAGCAATTTATTTTAGAGTTATTTGTATTAAGCTATTCCGATATTGTACAATTTTCGTACACGTAAATTAACATTATTTTTTGTACATGTTACCTTATTTATAATATAAGATTTTATATAATTCATGAAACAATTTTGCTGCCATAATTGATATTCATAAGAAATTAAGTACCTTCATGAGAATTCTATTTATTTATTTCCTGCTCTATTTCTTTCAATTTGTCTACTTTAATTTAATATGGAAGTTAGTAGTACAGCTAGTAGTAATGCATTTATCAGATATTTCTCTGATGGCCGTATTAGTAATTAATAATAATAGTTGATTATATTATAAGAAACAGTAAAATATTCATAGGCAAGTAAGTGAAATTCTAGCTGCTGAAAAATAAGAAGAGGAAGGAAGGAAAGCAATATTTTAATCAGAAAGTACTCCAGCAGATTATGTAAGACTTTATGAGATTATTAAAGACACAAATCACATTGGAAGTACATAAAAATTGTTTCGGATGCTTTAAATTGACTTTAGTGTCTTCCTATTTTGCACTCAGTTTTGTGACCTTGCATCTTATATTCCTGATACCACTATACTTATAACTGAACATTCCTAACTTACAGTGTTTATTTAACAAAATGTTTAGATACACAAAGTTCTATTAAAGTGAGAAGAATTTGTCCACAACTCCAAACCTTGTTTTCCATTAATCGGATCTCCGTCTCTTACACAAAGCCTTTCAATAAAGTTCTTTGATTTTCATGCTTCAGGAACTTTATTTAAAAATTTTCAGATATCAATATCTGAAACACTTGGTGAGCCTTCGTCAAGTACTGAGGCTGTTCGCTAAGAAGAGTATGCATCTTTCACACTTAGTATACATCTCGACACCATCTCCTCTTACTGCCTTGTTCTGGTAGAGAATAAATTTGGAGTCGAAGTGTTTTACACACACAGACAAGTTCTCTGAGGGGACAAAATCTTTCCTATTTGTTTCCACACACTTCTGTCACAGAGCAGGATTGTTTGGAAGTTTCAAAGTTGAAACGCCTTCCGTCGATCTATCATAATTCGATCAACAGCACGGTACACTTCACTTTATATTTTTTCATATTTTTCTCCTGCCTAATTTTCAAAACACCTTCCTTTTAGGATAGTTTGCAAGTATTCACTGAAAAAATGCAGGGTATAATAGTATAACCAAACATCCAAGTGCAACAACAAAACATATTACATAAAATATTTGATAATTGCACCACATACTTAAATCACACAATATTGAAGTAGACATACCTTCCTTTCTCGAAGATAATGGACGAAGGAATTTTTTTATGCAGGAAACCGTGCACACAATTAATACTGAATTATTAAAACATTTGTTCGCATCTAAACATTCCTACAAGGGCCCGTTAGCTAGAATAGACTAACTCGATAACATACGGAAACGAAAAATGTTCAGCCACCGATTGTGACGTCAGACAAGGCCGTCTAAAATAGTATATTAGAAGGCCTGAGCCAATGTGAATGTCACGTGATCTGACGTCACAATCGGTGGCTGAATATTTTTCATTTTCGCATATGCTCTTGTCAACGAGCTAGAATATTCTAGCTAATTAGCCCTTGTAGGATAAGTTTAGATGCGAACGGATGTTTCAATAATTCAGTATTAATTGCGTGCTCGGTTTTCTGCATAAAAAGAATTCCTTCTTTCATTATCTTCAAGTAAGCAAGGTATGTCTATTTCTAGTATTGATATACGTATGTGGTACAATTATCAATTATTTTATGTAATATGTGTTGTAGTATGTTTTCTTGCTTGCACTTGGATGTGTGGTATTACTTTTAAACCCTGCATTTTTTCAGTAAATGCAAACTATCCTTAAAGGAAGACACTTTGAAAATTAGGCAGGAGAGATTTATGATAAAATGTCAAGCAAGTGAGGTGTGCCATGCTGTTGATCGAATTATGATGAATCGACGGAACGCGTTTCAACTTTTAAATTTCCAAACAATCCTGCTCTGTGACAGAAGTGGATGAAAACATAAATAGGAAAGATTTTGTCCCGTCAAAGAACTTGTGTGTGTGTGTGTAAAACACTTCGACTCAAAATTTATTCTCTACCAGAACAAGGCAATAAGAAGAGATAGTGTTGAAATATTTACTAAAGGAACGTATCTGACCATAGTAAAGATGCCTACCCTTCTGTAGCAGTGAATAGCCTAACTACTTGACGAAGGCTCACCAAGTGTTTCAGATATTGATATCTGAAAATTTTTAAATTAAGTTCCTGAAGCATGAAAATCAAAGAACTTGATTGAAGGGCTTTGTATAAGAGACAAAGTTTCGATTAATAGAAAACACAGTTTCGAGTTGTGGACAAATTCTGCTCACGTTAATAGAACATAGTACTTTGTGTGTGTCAAACATTTTATGAAATAAACCTATATATTAGGAATGCTCAGTGATAAATATAATGATTTCAAGAAGTAAGTCGCAAGGTCACGAAAGTGAGTGCAAAATAGGAAGACATTAAAGTCAGTTTGAAGCATCCAAAACAATTTTTATGTATTTCCAATGTGATTTGTGTCTTTTGAATAATCTTATAAAGTCGTACTGATAATATATAATCTTTATAATCTTATAAAGCTGGAGTATTTTCTGAATAAAACATTACTTTCCATCCTTCCTCTTCTTATTTTTGAGCAGCTTGAATTTTATTAACTTACCTATGAATATTTTACTGTTCCTTACAATATTAACAAATATTAATAACTAATACGGCCATCAGAGCAATATCTGATAAATGTATTACTACTATACCTGCTATACTACAAATTTCGATATTGAATTAAAGTAGACAACTTGAAAGAAATAGAGCATGACAAATATAAATAGAATTGTTATCATGAAGGTACTTAATTTCTTATGAGTATCAATTATGGCAGCAAAATTGTTTTATGAATTCTACAAAATTTTATATTATAATTAAGTAGTATGTACAAACATTTAAGCCTTCACATTATTATGTCAATTTACTTGTACGATAATTGTACAATATCGGAATGCCTTAATACAAATAACTCTAAAATAAATTCCTGGAGCGTCAAGAAGGTTTAATGTTTCCTTGTGTTATTTTAAACAAGTATGGATTTCCATGCTATTTTAATAACTAGATCTGTGTTTAAAACTGTGGAGAGTACGCCGCTGGACAGCTTGCATTTCATGCCAGCCACCCTTCGTGATGTCATTCGACGTTGGAGCAGGCCTTCTATTCTAGACGGCCTTGCGTCAGATCACGTGACATTCACATTGGCTCAGGCCTTATAATATACTCTTCTAGACGGCCTTGGCGCGCACCATAGTAACGCCCTCACAACCGTGTATGTTCAAGCGACGCCACCTAGACTAGTATAGATTTAGATGATGATATAGATGATATGATAGGTATAGATGATTTAGATGGCATTGGTTCAAGCTCTACGTCATTTCTTGACGTTCCCTGTCAACTATCTAACCAGCCATGTTTTGTAAGTCACAATTTACAATAATGATTGGGAGGGGGTGGATTTTAATGACCTAAAACATCGACAAAATGAGCAATAAAATGCTTTTAAAATTTTTTAATATGCCCTAAAAGCAAAGAAAAATTACGCAAAAAATGTGTTAAAAACCGGTTCGGATGAACAACTCAAGCTGTTGGATACGTTACTGAGTAACCGAGGCTTCTTGTATTTTGTTCTTTTTCGTTCAAGTGAACTCAGCTTTCAAACATTTGATGATGCCAAGATTCATGATCACGTGACTGCTCATGCCGCGCGGTTCATTCCGTCTGAGTCTTCACAACAACGTCCTATTTTATTTATTAGAAGATTGAGATATGAAGGACACAATACTGAGTTTTATGTGCAAGAACGTACAGAATATCAGAAATGTGGAGCGAATCATTCTTCGAAAACATTGAAAGGGAAGAAGATTAATGCAGTCAAGGTTATTCCACAGCAATATTTTGATTTGATGAAATTCCTGCTTCTACCCTGTGGAAGTGTTACCTGGATCGAAAGGATTGTGATTACTAGGGAAACATATGTTGGTTGTCCGGGAGACACATACTAGGCTGGGAGCAGTCCAAGGCACAGGCGCCGCCTTTCTCCGACCTTCATCATCATTACGCCCTGTGGAAGGTCGCAGAAAGGCGGCCGAAACGTCGGCACCTGTGCCTTGGATGCGGCGTCTCCCGGACAGCCAAGTACATTCTATTGATGTTAGTTATTGATAGTGTTTGCTTTTCTCATCATTGCCTAACTTACATATCTTTCATTGGTTATTTATTATTTAATTCATTAAATTAGAAAATTTTTAGTTTTCAATAATAGAATACATTGTAAATACCAATACAGATCTGAGTAAGAGAATATACTTGCTCTTCTTGTCTTGAATTTCCAAACGTTTCGACAACTGAGTGTCTGAACACACATCAAACCATTTATCGATCCCTAGATGCTCGTATCTAGGCCATCAGAGAGACGTTTCTGTACCAAGTATAAACGGCCTCGGGAATTTTCAAATAAGGGGAAGGGGCTTCGGAGCCCTCGGCTTAAATTTTTATTATACTGACGTTTTTGACGATTTTGTTACATTCATAATTTGATGTAACCAATAATATGCATGTGCATTCAATTAATGAGATTATGCATGTACATTCAATTTTCGACTAACTGACTTGAAAATAAAAAATACATACTTTTTCTTATAAATATTTGTATTTAATAACAAAACCTATTACGCATTTTTATCGCATTTCTGCATTCGCATTTTCGCGCCTAATTTCTGATGCACGATTGTAAGCCCCTCTTGAAAAAGGCTCTTATGCTTGTGAAATTTTTAGTTAAGCACGTGCGAAATAGTACAGAAAATTTCCTCACGGCTCGCGCAGATCGCAGAAAGGTATCGAAATCAAATACATTAAAATTAACTGTATAATACTTCATAGCTCCGCTCATAGGGCGCAACCGACGAGCTAGAATGTACTAGAGTGGCTGACCCTATGGTTTCAGCACTCTCGGTGGACGCTCGCTTAACTAGGGGCCGCCATGTTTTTGCAGTCAAAACATAAGGTGCCTAATGGTGGCGTGTAGAACTCTTGTATTGAATCGACGAGTTCTTTGTATCAGCTTTTATTTTTATATGATTAGAAGAATAATATTCACAAGGCCTTTAGGATGTTCGACGTATATACAGTAAAAATATAAGTCATCCAACCACAAATATATCATTTTTCAAGTGTGCAGCCTTATTTGTGATCTGTTTGTTTGGTTCTTACTGCAATAACACTCACTTTCAGGCGTTACGCTAACTACAATAACATTCCAACAACTTCCATTCGTATGACAGTAACCGATGCAGGAAGCACAGTGTTTTTAAAGTTTCTCAACTCGTTCTCCTTACATATCGTGATTTCGTGTGAAATGGGATTTTGGTCGCGAAACACAGAGTTAGGGGATTTATATTACGCGCGGCCTGCGCCCACTCGGTCTCGGTCGACAAGCGCCTAACGGAATACTCTAGAATACTCTTTTTCTTCAGACTGCGCTGCTTTGACTCCAAACAACTGGGCTTCAATTTGCTGCAAAGATGGAGGCGCTTCAGCCACTCTTTGTAGTATATTCTAGCGCGTTGGACGCAACACTAAACAGGCCAGCCCTTAGATGATATGACTTAAAATTCCGTGAAAACGCCACCGAATTCTTGGAAAACGGCGGCGTCTCCCAGAGGCTGTGTTAAAACGCGAAAAAACTAGTTGCTGAATACGAGAGTAGAGAACGCATTTCGTCTAGTCAAGTGTTTGGTATTCGTCGTACAAATCAGTGCATTATTGACAATCTTGACTCGCGACGCAGTGTATACTCGTTGTACATAATGCTACTACGCGGTAAAGTGAGAGCCTAGGCGTCGCGATTTGCTGGTTCTGTCTCCCCCCAGAAAGTGAAGTAAAAAAACTCATGCAGAAATAAACAATAAACAGTGACATATAAGATTGTTCTTGAAGAATTTAGTGTTTGTAATGTGATTGTAACGCTTGTATGTGCTGTCAACGTATTTGTTATATTCCAGAAAGCCAGATATTTATCGCTATACAAGTTACATTGCTTTAACACACGCCCGCTCCCGAAATATCTTAATGCTCTCCCAAAACTGATAAACAACTATTTCGAAGCCTTAACACATATTTACGTCAAATAAAAGACGACATATCTTCATGACGAAATAATGTATTAAACTTTATTACTATACCAAAACTTCAAGTACATCTACTACAAATATTTCCAAAATATATTCTGAATGTACAGTTTGCGAGTGAGTAGTCCTGATTTTTTTATCCAAAACCAAAAGACATTCAAATTATAATAAACACTTATGATGTATTGCATCATATTTTGAACATAAAACCCGCATCATTAACAATATCTCTGATCGCTAGCTTCCTGAAAAAATAACACCTATAAAAAGGAAACATCTGTAGCCTTCCCCTTGCTAAATCGAGGGTTAAGTAATTTTATGTGTTGGAAGAGCGGCCACTCGGATTTCGAACTCAATTTGTTTCTGCTGTTTTGCAGCGGCCTACTTGCAGCCTTAAGGTGCTCATCCGCTGTGGTCTTTTGAATGTTTGTTTTTTCTGCGATCGTGGGGCACTGCGCCGCTCGCGAGTGCTAGCGGCGCCGCGGCCCCTGTTACGTGATGCGGAGGTGTTGTGTGGGTTGCGTCGCCGCTAAGCTGCAGGCGCGATATCAAGGTAGCGCGCAGAGCGGTTTCTTGGAAGAAAGAGAGTGGAAGGAAATTTTTGTTCTATAGAAAAATTTTTTTTTAAATTTATTTGCATTCAGGTGTACAGCCTCTTTTGCAATGGGTTTGAATATATTTGACACAGAGTTACAGATATTAGACACAGTTACATAGTTGCAATAAGCTTAGTTGCCACATTTTTTTTGACTTAGAATTATTTAGGGGGGTTGTGTGTTAGGGGTTTAAGGTGGGTCAAAAAAGTGTCTGGGAAGTTTCCTGCGGATGCGTGATCTGTTAGGGGTTTGTTTCCCTAATTGGAAGTGTAGGGCATGCGGGACTGTAGGAATTTTGTGGTAAAACTTAATGGCGGATTGTTTGATGAAAGTGGTGATGGGGGGTATGCCGAGCTCTAGATGAAGAAGATCGTTGGGTAAGAACCAGGGTGCTTTGGTTATTATCCTTAGGAAACGGTTTTGAAATGTCTGGAGTCTGTGGACATGGGATTTGGCTGCTGAACCCCAAATAGGACTTGCGTATGTTAGCATTGGTCTGATCATAGCTTTGTAAAGGTGGGTACCAGTCTGAATTTGGAGGGGAGAAGATCGACGTAGAATTGGAAAAAGCTGATGAGTTCTTTGCGTGGCTAGAGCAAGTCTGTGGAGGATGTGGGATTTCCAGGTTAGGCGACGATCAAGGAGGACACCGAGGTATTTAACTGATGTGTTGGAAGGCAACCAGGGGATAGAAATAGTCTTGTAAGCTATTGGAGGAGGTAAAGAGGGTCTGCGTAGAGAGAAAAGTTTGGCTTGAAATTTAGTTGGGTTGAATTTAATGCGCCATTTATTAGCCCATTCAGAGATTAGGTCAAGGTGGTTTTGAACATCAAGGATTGCGTCGTCCAGTATTTGGTTTATAGAGTAAATTACTTGGTCATCGGAGAAGAGTGCGAGGGATGTGTTAGGGGTGGTTGGTGCGTCATAAGTGAAAATATTGAAGAGAGTTGGAGCTAGGACAGAACCTTGAGGTACGCCTCCTAAGATGGGAGCGGGCGCGGAGAGTGCATCGGTTAAACGTATGGAGAAGGTTCTATTTGTGAGGAAGCTTTTAATTAGGCGTATTAGATACTGCGGGGTACCGAGTTTAAGTAATTTGAATAATAAGCCGGGGTGCCAAACTGAGTCGAAGGCTTTTTCTATGTCCAGAAAGACGGCTATTGTATGGGAGAATTGGTGGAAACCTTCGAGAATGTCTTCTGTGAGTTTGAGAATCGGATGGTTTGTTGATACTAGTGATTGGAAGCCAAATTGATGGTAAGGAATAGCTGACGTTTCGTTGAGGTATGTTTTTAGGCGAGAGAGAATGCACTTTTCAAAGATTTTGCTGATGGATGGAAGGAGACTAATGGGTCTATAGCTTGATGGAGAAGATGGGTCTTTACCGGGTTTTGAGATGGGTATAACATGTGCGTATTTCCAGGCTGTAGGGTCTATAGAAAATTGGTTTGAGTGAAAGGGTTGAAGACAGCTTTTATAAAAAGCACAGCTATTTCGCTGGGCTGTGAATTGTTTTTATTTTATGGTGGTCGTAGAAATCGTATGTCAATGGGCATTCGTTTTATACTTTCTAGGGGATTTTGACAGTAATATTGCAGATATTTCGTGAAGAGAAGGGTCTAATGATGAGTCTTAGAACGCATTTTCAATGTCTTTTTTGGCTTGTTGGTAAATATGTCGTTTTATGTCGATTAGTTTGTGTTTGTCTCGTGTCGTGGAGTAGGCAGTACCAAGTTCTGGTCGGTAGGGGTTCGAATGAATTTATTCTCGGCTCGTTTAATTTTTTGATATATGATTTTGCTGCGGTAGCTCAAACGGTGATTGCGTATGGGATGCCACTCGGATGGGTCTCAACCGTGCTATGTGGTACCAGCCGCCACTAATAGCCGAACTGTCTTGTCGCAGAACGTGGAATCTCCTTTGGGTACGATTTTTCTGGGTTCTGATGTCTGCCGTGCACCAAGTATTGAAACCGCATGCAATTTGTCAAGGAGTTTCCTCCCTTTGAAAATAAGCACACAGTACTCTAGTTTGGAAGCCGATTTGCTACCTCATATCACTACATAACTCAAAGTAAAACGAACCAAACTTGCTCTTTGTGATACGATTATTCAGAAAAAAACATGGACTAATCATTTCGCACATCTCTTTTAAATTTCTCACCTACATAGGCGCAGTTCTAGGAACAGCCCGTAGAGATTCACAGAAATGTTTATGAAGAAGCTTCTTTTGCGATTATTGTGATGTCTCTATTAATATGTAATGTCGGGCGTGTGTCATTGCATTATTCATTCATCACCAAATAATATTATCTTATTGTATTGTTCATTAAGACTCAATTGATTGTTTGATTGATTGTTCGTGATTCCGGGCGCGTCAACTACAGAGGTCATTAGTCCCGTATGTGTAATGCGTGTTAGTATAGGTGTGTGTATGTGTGTAAGGGATGAGAATAGAACAAGGAAGGGGAAGGAAAGATCGCGTGCGGTCCGTGGACCGTTTTTTAGTGTACTGCTAGGGCATTCGCCTGGTGTTGATAGAAGAAACCACAGAAAACTACCAATCACAGCAGCCGGCACTAGAATTCTCCTCCAGATAGCGACTGAATTCGACCTAGCTGAGAAGCTAGTGTCGAAAATCCTGTCGCCGTCGGGACTCGAACTTAGGACCTCCCGGTCAGAGGGACTGCAGTGACATCATTTAATGCACTGAGCCATCTCTCCCGGTTTAAGAATCGATGCGTATGTATTTTAGACGTACTGGAGGGTAGTGTGAATGAATAAGGTTTGTAATTACATACAAACAGAGCGATTCGGTATCTCTCCATCTAGAGGAAAATGGACCAAGATTGCAGTTTTTGAACGTTCATTATTTTAGAGCATTTCCCAGGTACCCTAGGAGTTGCTTGCGCCACCTTCAATTTATAGTGCGATTTGTCTAACTTTGCCTCTCAAGGCCCGTCTTCACGATGGAATATGTCACGATATTTCGCGTCTTTCTCAGTCATGCCGCTAGATATCGCATGATCGCGAGCGTATCAAGCAGTGGTTGCGATCCTGCGACATCTAGCGGCACGAGCGACAAAGACGCAAAATGCCGTGTGATATTCCATCGTGGCAATAGGGCTTGAGAGGCAGAGTTAGAAAAATCGCACTATAGTATATCTGTGTTTGCCTGACTGTATCTGAGTCACTAGCGGATCCAGAGAGGGGGGCATGGGGACCATGGCCCCCTCCAAAAGGCCTAAAGTTTTCGTTTGTTACCTTCCTTTATTTGGCAAAATTGATTTAAATATATATTTATGTTCGAAATATGTAATCATTTAAACAATACCATTGTATAGTACCACATTAACAGCACGAAAACAATATACAATATGACAGGGTTGTCCAGCTGGTGGCCCGCAGTGCCATTTATTGTGGCCCGTGAAAGTTTATTAGGAGTGAAAGTCCCGTGCAACCATGATGCGCGAGTACATTATGCCCCTAGCGCGCGCCCTGCCTCCTGCCCTTTAATGTAAAAATAGGCGAAGTTCATATTTAAGGACTTTTTCTAGTAAATTCAGAAATTAATAATCGCGAAATATCGTGTAATAATACTCCATCGTGGTCATAGGGGGTTGAGGGGTAAAGTTAGAAAAATCGCAGTGTAAAGAAAGTGAGTGTCCCTGTTGTTGTTTTTGCAGATCTCGGACGGGAAGTTCGAGGAGGTGGAGGCGCAGCCGTTCCGGGACTTCGTGCGGCGCCACGAGGAGCTGATCGCGCGCGACAAGAACGGGCTGCTGTGGGTGCGCGACGACGGCACCCCGCACTTCGCGCACTACACGCTGGTAACTCATTCCCTACTATACTGCGATTTATGAGAAATGCGAATAGTGTCTTCTAAATGTTCAAGTATACATAATATACACAAATAAGATACCGCTGAAGGAAGTGCGAACATCGACACTATTTTTTGTAACATTTCGCGCATCCTTGCATCTCGCGAACCTACGCAGCAGCCACGCAAGTTTGATGGAAGTATCGTTGGCAGCAGTTCGTGTTTTAGTTCCTGTAAGAAGGTGCTAGAGGAGAGCGCGCCACTGTAATGGTCTCCGGTTACAGTGGCATAATCGCGACCGGTTCAAGCAGTGCTGGCGATCATGCGTCATCTTGCGGCACGAGCGAGAAAGACGCGAAATACCGTGTGATATTTCATCTGGCCTTGAGAGGCAAAGTGAGAAAATTTGCACTATAGCTCAACGTGGCACCTAGGGCTTTTTAACTCCTGTGGATACCAGTGGAGACCATTTCAGTGGCGCGCTCTCCTCTAGCACCTTCTTACAGGAAGTAAAATACCAACTGCTGCCAACGATACTTCCTTCAAACTTGCGTGGCTGCTGCGTAGGTTCGCGAGATGCAGTCAGGCGCGAAATGTTACAAAAAATAGTGACGATGTTCGCGCTTCCTTCAGAGGTTTCTTATATGCGTATATTATGAATAATTGAACATTTAGAAGAAGCTGTTCGTATTTCTCAGAAATCAGTTTATGTGCGAAAGTTGGCGAGCCTATCCTGCAGCTGCACCCGGCACCACTAGCGTCTCCTACAGTAGCACCCTCAAGCTTTGTCTCCGTGTTTTGATGGAGAGTTGCAAGGGCCTCGTGGCGCCTCTGGCGGATACTTTGATGATAATTTTTAGTGTGCAAGTTTGTAAGTAATTATTTTGACATTAAGTGCGTAAAATTATTGTTTTTTATTCATTCGAGACTCTGCAAAATAATATTAATTCAAAATATAAACTTTTTCCACGATTGTTTATAAGAATTATCGTAAGGCGAATTATGATTCTTTCATCTCTACACTTCTTGGTTGAATACGACAATGAGAACGCTTGATGTCTAATCCAGCAACATCTCAGAGCGATATATTAAGTGAACAAAGTTAATTCTTAACATCACACTTCCTCCAAGTGAATCTTTCTGAACAGATGGCAATCATGAGTTTATTACAAAATCGTGTGTTATTCCAACACCGTCTCTGTAGAGGAGGTGGTGGTTATTTCCGCTCAAGTTATTGATGAGTAGATCTGATCCAACGTTCCCATTATACGACATTTTTACAACATGACCGACTGATCTAAAATTTATTTTAATGTATTAGATCCGAAAGACAGAAATAATTAACTAGCTGTTAGAAAATTATGACTTTTTATCAAGTGATGAAGTTGTAGATCCATTATTTAAAACTAGGAAGTTTGCAAAGTTGAAATTCTGAATAATAAATCGAAGAAGTTGAACTAGAGAATTAGGAAATTGACCCTGAACCATTTCTAAATAATTTTTGTTTGAAATCTAATTTTCATAAATATAGTCGTTGTTTTGGGGTGCAAATAATTTTTAATTTTTGTAGGCCACGAAACACTTCCTCGTAAAGGATAAAAAACAAACATATAACGTGGCGTCCGGAACCTTGGGCCAAAAAAAAACTTCCGATAATAATTCTTATCGTATAATAATAATAATAATAATAATAATAATAATAATAATAATAAGGGATGGAGGAGCTAGAAAGCTGTGAGCAGTGGACTGTGTGAGGGGGTACCCTGTAATAGCTGCTCGCACTACCACTTACCACGATACCTTTTCGAAGGACCGAACCGAAGGACCGAATGTTTGGGAGCGAACATACACGCTGTTTCTGAAATGGAAACACAAACTTCTAGGGTATTAATATGATTCAGGGTACACATAAGGCACTACTTGAATTAAGAATCATACTTGAACTGAGTAAATTATTACATTGTAAATTGGTGGTCTTGGAATGAATTCTCTTGCGAATAATTACTTAAATGGATTGAGAAAACACCGTAAGTGTTTTTAGGATTGAAATTATCCCAGAATAAATTATCATTAATATGGCATTGCACACATAGGCACAAATGGAAGTTGAAAGAGAAACAATAGAAATGATGGCACTGTGAGCATGTGCTCAGATCTGTGATAAACACACACGCATCAGAGTATTTCTTGCCGACAGCAGGCATGAAGTCACACATTCCATGACCCTGGAGACTCGCCGGGGCCCCGGACAACGTGGGTCGGACGAGGTGCGACAGCGTCGCGAAGGATGACTATGTAGCAGAGGACCAACACATAATTGTTCCAAATAAAATGCATGGCAAGTGACACACCAATTATTACGGTGCGGTGTACATGATTGATTCTCGTAATCGGTAGTGTATGTCACTAAGCCGTTTAGAATATACACGGCACTCTCGTACTGGTTCCGAATAGCCACATATCACATTAAAGAGTATCTTGCCCAGATATCACTGTTTGTGAATTTGAACAGACGGTTTTGAGACATTGCGAGACACGTAAAGGAGAAATTGTAACACAGACAAGATGCGTTCAGTTAACAAAGAATTTGAGGTGAGTACACGCATATAAGTTGAACGGATGTTCAAGTTATAAGTAAAACAGTTTCACACGCAAGTAGGAGGAGTACGCTACTTCTGGACCAGTGATGACGTCACGAGCCCGATGACGTCACGGGCCGGATGACGTCATGACCTGGTGACGTCATGACCCGATGACGTCATGGCCTTGTGACGTCATGGCCTTGATGACGTCATGACCGGGGACGTCATGGCCTGGTGACGTCATGGCCTGGATGACGACAGGACCTGGAGGACGTCATGACCTGGATGACGACATGACCGCGATGACGACAGCACGGGTCCAGAAGGAGCGTCAATGTGCCCGTGCCTGACGTGGCGCCTGTTTCACAGACGTCGACAGCGGGGGGTGTGAGCGCACGTGAGTGGCTGTGGGGTTGGGTGTGGGAGGGGAGGAGGAGGAAGAGGGGGAGGTGGTCTTCAAAAAGCCCGCTCGGCCGGGGCGCGAACCAGCGAGGTGCGGTGTGGGAGGCCGGCACGCTAGCCCTGCGCTACGGCAGCAGGCTTAGAAGTGGAGGCTAGCGAGTGGATGTGAAGGTGCGCGCTTTTGCGGGGCGCGCGTGCGACGGTGGCGTGTTCTGTGAGCGGACAGGGAAAGGTGACCGCGCGACGATGGCGCGCCCTGTGTGCGCACGGGGGCATGCGACCGTGCGACGGTGGCGCACCCTGTGTGCGGACGCTATGCATGCGACCGCGCGACGGTGGCGCGCCCTGTGTGCGGACGGGGGCATGCGACTGTGCGACGGTGGCGCGCCCTGTGCGCGGGCAGGGAATGAGAAAAGGAAGACATGCAGTGGAGGCGGAGGAGCCGAGGGATGTCTTTGCACAGAGATGTGTCACCAGAGACAAATAAAAATCACAATGAAATGAATATGATCCTGAATATATTTGTCATATATATACAAATCATATACAAACAATATATACAATACAATAGACTTTTTTTGTGTGAGCTGAGCACACACATGTACACACACACACACACACAATGTGTCATGACCATCAAACACGAAGAAAGGAAGGAAGGAAGGAAGAAAAGAAATATGTCCTGGAAACACGCTTCAGGGGAGTAGTTGTGACAGCCTGTCGTCCAACAGCCACGTCAGATCCCGTAGTGTTGTGAAACACGTACGGTTTCTGAGGAGGTGCGGCAAGGCCCCTAACAACGCCTCCGTGAAGGCGTGTACTTGCTCCCTGACATACTGCTCTTCGTCAGGGTTGGAGGCGTCGTGACCTGCAACTACAGCGGAGGGGGTCAATGCGGGTAGTGTGGGGGTGGTGGACGGTGGAGTGTCCCAATTGGAACAGGGAGAAAGGCGAGGTGGGGGGAAAACAAAGTTGGGGCATGTCGTGTCGGGGAGGGTGGAGGCGGAGGAGATGGAGTGGGGCGGGGAGGTGGAGCGGAGGTGGGTGCAGAGCGGAGATGTTCCCGCGGTGGTGGTGATGTCAACGAGGGAAGGAGGAGGAGCAGGAGCAGTATCAGGTAGAGGAGCAGGAGCAGCAGGTAGAGGAGCATCAGAAAGGCGAGGTGGGAGGAAAACAAAGTTGGAGCATGTCGTGTCGGGGAGGGTGGAGGCGGAGGAGATGGAGTGGGGCGGGGAGGTGGAGCGGAGGTGGGTGCAGAGCGGAGATGTTCCCGCGGTGGTGGTGATGTCAACGAGGGAAGGAGGAGGAGCAGGAGCAGTATCAGGTAGAGGAGCAGGAGCAGCAGGTAGAGGAGCATCAGAAAGGCGAGGTGGGAGGAAAACAAAGTTGGAGCATGTCGTGTCGGGGAGGGTGGAGGCGGAGGAGATGGAGTGTGGCGGGGAGGTGGAGCGGAGGTGGGGGCAGAGCGGAGCTGCTGTCCCCGCGGTGGTGGTGATGTCAACGAGGGAAGGAGGAGGAGCAGGAGCAGCAGGTAGAGGAGCATCATGAGGGGGTGAACGTGGAGGTGGGGGAGCAGGAGCAGCAGGTGAAGGAGCATGTGTAGTTGCAGCAGCATCAGCAGGAGCCGCCGACGCGTAGGGCGACGGAGCCATGAGCCGGCGCAAGCGTACGACCGGGGTCGTGGTGGAGGCGGAAGTCGAGGAGCCGACCCGTCCGCGTTGGCGCATGAGTCGGTCGACCTTACTGGAGGGGGCGGTGTTGCCGTGTCGCTTTCGTATCCCCAACACGATCCTGCAAGCACAAAAAGCATAAGCATGTGGGCCACAAAGCGACATCCTCAAAAACAGGGAAAAGTGGAAAAAAAGAGAAACATGACATGGGGGTGTTGGAAAGCAGTGAGAGCCGCGAGGGTGGTATGCTCGAAGCCTACGGCCCGCGTCACACACACACACAACTCCACACACACACACACACACACACACTGTGAGCATGCATTGACACAGAAAGGACAACAATAGTGGACCTACCGCGGTGTTGGAAAAGCGGAGTTTATGTATAGAAATTTTCCCTCTCTGCTCTTTGCCAAAGTACGTCAAATATTTATCTTTGTACATGGCCGGGTCCATGGTGCCGAAGCGAGCTGGGAGAAAGACAGCGATAGTGTTGTTTAAAGTGAGAACAATGCGTTGTCCTTCTTTGACGTCAACTGTCTTTGCATTGGTGATGGCGTACGGTTCCCTCTGTTTCAAATCTCTTAAGAAGACCGTCTCTGCGTGATCAGCATGCACTTAAGCCAGGGTGTTCAAGCAGTCGAGGACGGGAAGTGGGTCACCACTGCAAGACATAGGAAGAAAGCAAATGTAGAAATCGAAGGCTAAGCCAGATCAAAAAAAAGAAAAAAAAAAAGAAAAAAAAAACAAAAAAAGAAAAAAAAAAGAAAAAAACCGAAAAAAAAACCCACCCCAACAATAAACCTACAGGCCCATCCTACGTCAACAACTTACATGTCGTCGACATCCTGTGACATCACCATGTTGTTGCTGCGTGTGGTCATCTTTCCCAAAACGATGGTCAACACTTGCAATACTATAGTGGAGAAACAGAAATAATTGTAGTGCTCGAAGGTCTAATGCCGAAGCGCATGTCATGCTGAAGCATATGTCAAGCATGAGTGAAGAAAGGATGGCTTACCTCTATCACGGAGAGCCTCGACCATGTGGTGTCGTGGAGAGCTGCAGACAAAGTCATGCTTCGGAGCGCGCTCCACCACGTTATATAGGAATATCTGTAACCTTGCGGTTACGCGATGTGAAAACAACAACTCGCAATGGCAAGTGACCTTTCAAGACAGAAGTATTATGTTCGTAGTCTGTGTCACGACTAGAAACAGATACTCACTCATATCTCTAACCTTGCGGTTACGCGATGGCAAGTGACCTTTCAAGACAGAAGTTTTACTTTCCTAGTGTGTGTTACGACTAGAAACAGATACTGACTCACCTAGTGGTTACGTGATGTGAAAAGAACTAGTCACAAACAAGCCAAGTGACCTTTCAACACGGAACAAGGAAAAGGTTCGATCGTTTCATAAGAGGTGCTGTTGTAAACAGGCCTTGAGGAGTGCTTCGTGGCCGGCACACGTGAGGAGCGCTTTGTGGTCGGCACAAGAGAGAGATGGAAGGAGAAGAAGGAAGAGGAAAGATAGAGGAAACATGTATCTTGGCGGAGCGACTGTGCCGAGGTGACACAGCGAGACCCACCCCCTGCTCCCTCCCACCATCGCGCGAAGAGAAAAAAGCAGGCTCCGCCAAGCAGTATAAAGACGCCTGCTGGTAGAGGGACGCCATCAGTCGCCGGCGCCACAACAGGAAAGTCTCCGCGCTGCAGTCGAAGTGACAGCACCAGCAACTGTTGGGTGAGGTTCGTTAGGAGAGAATATGTTGTCCATGATGTCACATCAAATGTCTTCCACTTTAATAACATTCAGCCTTTTTGCATTTGTATTGTAATTTATACGAGGCAACAAGCAACTGCCCTTTTGACTATGTATGCGGCCCTCACACATAGCTGTACATGATGCACACACACAAGGCGCAGCTACGGTCACGCTCTCTGTCGTTCTTCCATCTGCTCTACCGTGGACCTTGAAAGAAATGACGCACCACTGTAGAGAAATGTCCCCAAACAGGCCAAAATTTAAAACAAAATATTTAAATTGGAATGATTATGCACATTTTATGTTATATTTACGTTAGGGTCGTTTTACAAATATATCAATTTAAAAACATATGAAAAAGTAATACTTTCTACACGTATTTTCACGTTTTGTTCGGGACAAGGTTTCTAATACGTGAAGCGGGAATTATTTGGAAGAGTGTTGGTACACCATAGATTGGTAGGCAAGTGGAATTTTAATATTAATTTAGAGTTACGAGAATATTATATTGAGGGAATTTACAAGAACAAATATCTTCGGATTTTATCAGCAGTCATTACCATAGTTGTTGGACAATGGCATTCACAGAAATTTTAAAAAAATCGAACTGTGAATTGATACTGATATTTTACTTTTCTCATTGTATTTCTTTCAAAATGAATTAATGTTGTTATTTAAAATCAGATGGGGTTGTTTATCAAGCATGCAGTTTAATGCATTACAACTTTTTAGTGTGTGAATAAAAAATAAAGATATAAACGAAAATCCACACCAAACGATCCGGCGTTCATTAAGAACAATAATTTGAAACAAAAGAGTGGTAGTAAAAGATGGCGTTTGAGTAGACATATTTTAAGACATGTCATTTCTTGTTTACATGATGGTTTTAATACAATGATGGTATTACAAAAAGTATTGAACACTACATGGTCATAAAACAAATAACAAACTGTGTTGTTTATTTGCTGCTTTTCCATATAATGTCGTAAAACTATAATATTTCATTCGTAAATTTAATTTCATAGTTTATACATTACATTTTTAACAGACAGATCTCATTTCAAGGCATTTTGGCCACCTTCTTTCGAGTGCTGGCCAGCGTGAGCGCATTGCCAGGCAGTTTGAATGTTTCATAGGCGGCGCAGCGGGCGGGGCTGCGGCAAGAGAGATGGCTGGCTCTGCGCGCTGCGCGGGACAATCCCTCGTAATGGCGGGGCAAAGAAACCGAGGGAGGGGGAGGGGGAGGGGAGGAGAGGGGGATCAAGACTGTCATGTCCCTCTGCGACGCCCAAGCTGCGCTGAAGAATTGAGGTGGCCTTGGTGAACTCTTCTAGCTTCTCGCTCTAAGGACTGCCGCTGGTCAACAGGAAAGTCTCCGCGCTGCAGTCGAAGTGACAGCACCAGCAACTGTTGGGTGAGGTTCGTACAGCTCATACACGCAGTGTCTGCAGCGACGGTGCTGTGTAAGTGTGTAAGTGTGTGCGTAAGTGTTCTGTCACGGCTGCCCCAGCGGCAATCGGAGGCGTGTGACGAACACGGAGAGAGAGGGAGAGGGAAACAGGGAGAGTGTGAGAGAGTGAATCAACATGGTCGTGAGAACACGCATAAGCAATTACTTCATCCGGCTTCCGTGTACGGGTGTCACGCCTTTCCATTTGGCGGTCCAGGCTGGTAATAACGACATTGTGCTACGCTGCTTGAATGAGGGTGGTAGGGACGGTGCAAATAGCATTGTAGGCTTGCGCGACAGGGAAGGATGGACGCCGCTGGAACATGCGATATACTTTGAACGGTGGTCGACTGCACGAATACTACTCCAACACGGTGCTGACTGCAAATATTTTTTAGGTATTTTCTAAGACTGAATATGTTTTCAATAAACACTTTTTAATTTGTTTACGTCAAAGTAAACTTGACGAAAAAAAAACGATTAATGCAAATTATTAATATTCACTTGGAGAATATTGTATGTAAGGGGTGTAGTAATCTCTATGAAAACAGAGATATCACTGTATTGATACATTGATAAGGAAGCAAATGGAAATACATTTTAAAGGAAGCAAATGGAAAAAAGGCCAAATGTATCAATGGAAGTGTTTAGGCAAGAAAAATCTTGAATTTGTAACAGCTTTATTCTTGGAAAAAATGTTCATTATATGTTCATTAAATGTTCAATGTTCTCATGTCCTTTACTCATGCACGTGCGTGGCACGTGCGTGGCGAAAGCATGCCTATTGATGCGCGCGTGGGTGTCCCGTTGTGCCAGGACGTGCACGATGCTAAAGCGTTGCCGTCGCCGCCGGAGGTCCAACGCCTGTCGCGCACCCCACCCTGTGTGGTCTTGTGCGGGCGGGAGCAGCGGCCACGCCACCTCCACGTCACGCAGTGCAAGGAACCGTTGCACGAACTCCTCTTCCCCTTCCATGCAACGCACACACACACACACACCGGTAGCGCTAGGGGTTCAATTTAACCACTATCAACTTCAGCGACCACGAGCAGGTGACCGTTCTCCACAGCATGGTGAAGAGGGGTGCGAGCGAGGGTGTCCCTGTCGTCGGTCCGTCACGGTACATGCCGCAGGCGCTGGCGACAGGCGGCACCTCATCGCGACGTGTGGCAGCGTGCAAGACGGGTCAGCCCCCCGTGTCCACGTTGAACTGGAAGAGGTGGTTTAGATTGAAAAGGGTTGATGACTGGTGTGTGTGTGTCTCCCTCCCTCTGTCTCCTCCATCACCCTTTCACTGCTACACACACACACACACACACCTTCACGCTGCGCGTGGCACCGTGGGACAGTCACGTCTACCGTCTCCGCCTCTATCCACTCTCTCTCGCGCTCTTTGTATTGCTCTTTCTCGCACATGTTTTTTAAATATTTCCCAACTCTCACCGATGCGCACATGTTGCGCAAGCGAGAATCCGTTGACTTCTATCCCTCCGTCCGCACCGTGTTGGAGTAGTATTCGTGCAGTCGACCACCGTTCAAAGTATATCGCATGTTCCAGCGGCGTCCATCCTTCCCTGTCGCGCAAGCCTACAATGCTATTTGCACCGTCCCTACCACCCTCATTCAAGCAGCGTAGCACAATGTCGTTATTACCAGCCTGGACCGCCAAATGGAAAGGCGTGACACCCGTACACGGAAGCCGGATGAAGTAATTGCTTATGCGTGTTCTCACGACCATGTTGATTCACTCTCTCACACTCTCCCTGTTTCCCTCTCCCTCTCTCTCCGTGTTCGTCACACGCCTCCGATTGCCGCTGGGGCAGCCGTGACAGAACACTTACGCACACACTTACACACTTACACAGCACCGTCGCTGCAGACACTGCGTGTATGAGCTGTACGAACCTCACCCAACAGTTGCTGGTGCTGTCACTTCGACTGCAGCGCGGAGACTTTCCTGTTGACCAGCGGCAGTCCTTAGAGCGAGAAGCTAGAAGAGTTCACCAAGGCCACCTCAATTCTTCAGCGCAGCTTGGGCGTCGCAGAGGGACATGACAGTCTTGATCCCCCTCTCCTCCCCTCCCCCTCCCCCTCCCTCGGTTTCTTTGCCCCGCCATTACGAGGGATTGTCCCGCGCAGCGCGCAGAGCCAGCCATCTCTCTTGCCGCAGCCCCGCCCGCTGCGCCGCCTATGAAACATTCAAACTGCCTGGCAATGCGCTCACGCTGGCCAGCACTCGAAAGAAGGTGGCCAAAATGCCTTGAAATGAGATCTGTCTGTTAAAAATGTAATGTATAAATTATGAAATTAAATTTACGAATGAAATATTATAGTTTTACGACATTATATGGAAAAGCAGCAAATAAACAACACAGTTTGTTATTTGTTTTATGACCATGTAGTGTTCAATACTTTTTGTAATACCATCATTGTATTAAAACCATCATGTAAACAAGAAATGACATGTCTTAAAATATGTCTACTCAAACGCCATCTTTTACTACCACTCTTTTGTTTCAAATTATTGTTCTTAATGAACGCCGGATCGTTTGGTGTGGATTTTCGTTTATATCTTTATTTTTTATTCACACACTAAAAAGTTGTAATGCATTAAACTGCATGCTTGATAAACAACCCCATCTGATTTTAAATAACAACATTAATTCATTTTGAAAGAAATACAATGAGAAAAGTAAAATATCAGTATCAATTCACAGTTCGATTTTTTTAAAATTTCTGTGAATGCCATTGTCCAACAACTATGGTAATGACTGCTGATAAAATCCGAAGATATTTGTTCTTGTAAATTCCCTCAATATAATATTCTCGTAACTCTAAATTAATATTAAAATTCCACTTGCCTACCAATCTATGGTGTACCAACACTCTTCCAAATAATTCCCGCTTCACGTATTAGAAACCTTGTCCCGAACAAAACGTGAAAATACGTGTAGAAAGTATTACTTTTCATATGTTTTTAAATTGATATATTTGTAAAACGACCCTAACGTAAATATAACATAAAATGTGCATAATCATTCCAATTTAAATATTTTGTTTTAAATTTTGGCCTGTTTGGGGACATTTCTCTACAGTGGTGCGTCATTTCTTTCAAGGTCCACGGTAGAGCAGATGGAAGAACGACAGAGAGCGTGACCGTAGCTGCGCCTTGTGTGTGTGCATCATGTACAGCTATGTGTGAGGGCCGCATACATAGTCAAAAGGGCAGTTGCTTGTTGCCTCGTATAAATTACAATACAAATGCAAAAAGGCTGAATGTTATTAAAGTGGAAGACATTTGATGTGACATCATGGACAACATATTCTCTCCTAACGAACCTCACCCAACAGTTGCTGGTGCTGTCACTTCGACTGCAGCGCGGAGACTTTCCTGTTGTGGCGCCGGCGACTGATGGCGTCCCTCTACCAGCAGGCGTCTTTATACTGCTTGGCGGAGCCTGCTTTTTTCTCTTCGCGCGATGGTGGGAGGGAGCAGGGGGTGGGTCTCGCTGTGTCACCTCGGCACAGTCGCTCCGCCAAGATACATGTTTCCTCTATCTTTCCTCTTCCTTCTTCTCCTTCCATCTCTCTCTTGTGCCGACCACAAAGCGCTCCTCACGTGTGCCGGCCACGAAGCACTCCTCAAGGCCTGTTTACAACAGCACCTCTTATGAAACGATCGAACCTTTTCCTTGTTCCGTGTTGAAAGGTCACTTGGCTTGTTTGTGACTAGTTCTTTTCACATCACGTAACCACTAGGTGAGTCAGTATCTGTTTCTAGTCGTAACACACACTAGGAAAGTAAAACTTCTGTCTTGAAAGGTCACTTGCCATCGCGTAACCGCAAGGTTAGAGATATGAGTGAGTATCTGTTTCTAGTCGTGACACAGACTACGAACATAATACTTCTGTCTTGAAAGGTCACTTGCCATTGCGAGTTGTTGTTTTCACATCGCGTAACCGCAAGGTTACAGATATTCCTATATAACGTGGTGGAGCGCGCTCCGAAGCATGACTTTGTCTGCAGCTCTCCACGACACCACATGGTCGAGGCTCTCCGTGATAGAGGTAAGCCATCCTTTCTTCACTCATGCTTGACATATGCTTCAGCATGACATGCGCTTCGGCATTAGACCTTCGAGCACTACAATTATTTCTGTTTCTCCACTATAGTATTGCAAGTGTTGACCATCGTTTTGGGAAAGATGACCACACGCAGCAACAACATGGTGATGTCACAGGATGTCGACGACATGTAAGTTGTTGACGTAGGATGGGCCTGTAGGTTTATTGTTGGGGTGGGTTTTTTTTCGGTTTTTTTCTTTTTTTTTTCTTTTTTTGTTTTTTTTTCTTTTTTTTTTCTTTTTTTTGATCTGGCTTAGCCTTCGATTTCTACATTTGCTTTCTTCCTATGTCTTGCAGTGGTGACCCACTTCCCGTCCTCGACTGCTTGAACACCCTGGCTTAAGTGCATGCTGATCACGCAGAGACGGTCTTCTTAAGAGATTTGAAACAGAGGGAACCGTACGCCATCACCAATGCAAAGACAGTTGACGTCAAAGAAGGACAACACATTGTTCTCACTTTAAACAACACTATCGCTGTCTTTCTCCCAGCTCGCTTCGGCACCATGGACCCGGCCATGTACAAAGATAAATATTTGACGTACTTTGGCAAAGAGCAGAGAGGGAAAATTTCTATACATAAACTCCGCTTTTCCAACACCGCGGTAGGTCCACTATTGTTGTCCTTTCTGTGTCAATGCATGCTCACAGTGTGTGTGTGTGTGTGTGTGTGTGGAGTTGTGTGTGTGTGTGACGCGGGCCGTAGGCTTCGAGCATACCACCCTCGCGGCTCTCACTGCTTTCCAACACCCCCATGTCATGTTTCTCTTTTTTTCCACTTTTCCCTGTTTTTGAGGATGTCGCTTTGTGGCCCACATGCTTATGCTTTTTGTGCTTGCAGGATCGTGTTGGGGATACGAAAGCGACACGGCAACACCGCCCCCTCCAGTAAGGTCGACCGACTCATGCGCCAGCGCGGACGGGTCGGCTCCTCGACTTCCGCCTCCACCACGACCCCGGTCGTACGCTTGCGCCGGCTCATGGCTCCGTCGCCCTACGCGTCGGCGGCTCCTGCTGATGCTGCTGCAACTACACATGCTCCTTCACCTGCTGCTCCTGCTCCCCCACCTCCACGTTCACCCCCTCATGATGCTCCTCTACCTGCTGCTCCTGCTCCTCCTCCTTCCCTCGTTGACATCACCACCACCGCGGGGACAGCAGCTCCGCTCTGCCCCCACCTCCGCTCCACCTCCCCGCCACACTCCATCTCCTCCGCCTCCACCCTCCCCGACACGACATGCTCCAACTTTGTTTTCCTCCCACCTCGCCTTTCTGATGCTCCTCTACCTGCTGCTCCTGCTCCTCTACCTGATACTGCTCCTGCTCCTCCTCCTTCCCTCGTTGACATCACCACCACCGCGGGAACATCTCCGCTCTGCACCCACCTCCGCTCCACCTCCCCGCCCCACTCCATCTCCTCCGCCTCCACCCTCCCCGACACGACATGCTCCAACTTTGTTTTCCTCCCACCTCGCCTTTCTGATGCTCCTCTACCTGCTGCTCCTGCTCCTCTACCTGATACTGCTCCTGCTCCTCCTCCTTCCCTCGTTGACATCACCACCACCGCGGGAACATCTCCGCTCTGCACCCACCTCCGCTCCACCTCCCCGCCCCACTCCATCTCCTCCGCCTCCACCCTCCCCGACACGACATGCCCCAACTTTGTTTTCCCCCCACCTCGCCTTTCTCCCTGTTCCAATTGGGACACTCCACCGTCCACCACCCCCACACTACCCGCATTGACCCCCTCCGCTGTAGTTGCAGGTCACGACGCCTCCAACCCTGACGAAGAGCAGTATGTCAGGGAGCAAGTACACGCCTTCACGGAGGCGTTGTTAGGGGCCTTGCCGCACCTCCTCAGAAACCGTACGTGTTTCACAACACTACGGGATCTGACGTGGCTGTTGGACGACAGGCTGTCACAACTACTCCCCTGAAGCGTGTTTCCAGGACATATTTCTTTTCTTCCTTCCTTCCTTCCTTCCTTTCTTCGTGTTTGATGGTCATGACACATTGTGTGTGTGTGTGTGTACATGTGTGTGCTCAGCTCACACAAAAAAAGTCTATTGTATTGTATATATTGTTTGTATATGATTTGTATATATATGACAAATATATTCAGGATCATATTCATTTCATTGTGATTTTTATTTGTCTCTGGTGACACATCTCTGTGCAAAGACATCCCTCGGCTCCTCCGCCTCCACTGCATGTCTTCCTTTTCTCATTCCCTGCCCGCGCACAGGGCGCGCCACCGTCGCACAGTCGCATGCCCCCGTCCGCACACAGGGCGCGCCACCGTCGCGCGGTCGCATGCATAGCGTCCGCACACAGGGTGCGCCACCGTCGCACGGTCGCATGCCCCCGTGCGCACACAGGGCGCGCCATCGTCGCGCGGTCACCTTTCCCTGTCCGCTCACAGAACACGCCACCGTCGCACGCGCGCCCCGCAAAAGCGCGCACCTTCACATCCACTCGCTAGCCTCCACTTCTAAGCCTGCTGCCGTAGCGCAGGGCTAGCGTGCCGGCCTCCCACACCGCACCTCGCTGGTTCGCGCCCCGGCCGAGCGGGCTTTTTGAAGACCACCTCCCCCTCTTCCTCCTCCTCCCCTCCCACACCCAACCCCACAGCCACTCACGTGCGCTCACACCCCCCGCTGTCGACGTCTGTGAAACAGGCGCCACGTCAGGCACGGGCACATTGACGCTCCTTCTGGACCCGTGCTGTCGTCATCGCGGTCATGTCGTCATCCAGGTCATGACGTCCTCCAGGTCCTGTCGTCATCCAGGCCATGACGTCACCAGGCCATGACGTCACAAGGCCATGACGTCCCCGGTCATGACGTCATCAAGGCCATGACGTCACAAGGCCATGACGTCATCGGGTCATGACGTCACCAGGTCATGACGTCAGCGGGTCATGACGTCACCAGGTCATGACGTCATCCGGCTCGTGACGTCATCGGGCTCGTGACGTCATCGGGCTCGTGACGTCATCACTGGTCCAGAAGTAGCGTACTCCTCCTACTCACGCATTTTATTGTCGATTGCAATGAATTAGCCCAGACACTGTTTATAAGTTTGAGTAATGATCACGGCATGATGCAGAACACGCAATAATGCTATTGACACAGTCACGTTTACAGTTAATTAACAGAGAACTAGCTTTATGTGGAGGGTACATTGCCACGGACCGCGCGCGATTATTCTTTCCTCTTCCTTTGTCAAATTCCACGTGTGATTAACTGTGCTTCCTTTATCAAGAAGACATCTCAAGACATCTGAGAAGCTATATTTTGATGTAAATTAGTTTGAGTTTATAGTTGTGGAATTTGAGTTTACGTGTCCACAAATAATTTAAGATTTTCATGTATTCTGGTCACTTTTAGAAAAACCAGCCAACCAAATTTAATCTTCGGGCTATGATAATATTCAGTTTTGCCTATATCTAGACATGGTTAAATTTTCAGATAGGGGGCTAACATTTTTGTAATAATTAAACTAGAATGAAAGTTATTTAATATTTTGCAACATCCTTATATGTGTTTTATAAGAGAACCAGAAAAGGTGACGGCTTCTAGTAATAAGTTCTCAAATTTAGGTGTTTTAAGGATTAAAATGAGTCCAAGTTCAGCTTTCTAGCTGCAAAATTGAAAAAGTTATTAAGTTTTCAATTTCTGCCATTTAACTTCATGAAATGCGGTAGTTCTACCGCTTGCCACTAGATCGCATTATCACCCTTTTCGCGCTCTCGAACCCAGTATAGCTTCCAATGTTCTCGTTCAAAGCACGTTTGTTTGTTCTTTGTTATTACTTGTTTGTCCGGTGAAAAATAATCGATTTAGCTGAGTGACGCGTCATATGACGCTGCTGTGACGTTTTTCTCCTATTTAAAGCGCTGTCTCGCGCTTATGACGGGCTCTCTTAAGATAGTGTGGCCGGTAATGGGGTAGTCGCCGGGGCAGAGCCTCGTTCTTTTTTTTGTCGCACCGCTGTGCGTGTTCTCGACCCTTTTCGTCGTCAGTAATGGAGTGGTAACGTAGATGTGTTTAATTAATGAGATCAGTGGTATGTGAGTGCTGTGCACAAGCGTGAGAGTTTTGCATTCGGGCGCGTTTTAAAGCGTCTCACGTTCGCTGTTTTGCGGCCTGAGCTGTCCAAGTTGCTGTCGTAGACGTTTCGTTGGTCGAGGCTGGCGCAAAACAGGTGAGATGTTGTTGGCGATCCGCAGACTCGCGCAGGGACGCACAAGGCGTATCCTGTAGTCCATTTGGCGGAATTCGCTTTGACTCCGTGGCCTTTGCGACATTTTTGCGAGGTTGAGTCGGCGCGTCGGGACTGACAAAGCCTATTGCTGCGTTGTCCCCACGCAAAACCACGCTGTCTGTGTATACAATTGTGCACTATTCAGCCAGTAAGCCTATCATTTTCCCTCCAATATTTTGTATATTAATTGTCAATCCCTTTTCTAAATTTCGGGTGTACGAGAATTTATTCTCATCTCGCAGGCTGCCTCATTCCGGCTGTTCTTTCGTTTGTTGCCTTTACTGTTCAAAGTTGATTCGTTACTCAGCTCTGTCGATTCTAAATTGCTTTGAATTGTAGCAATCTAGCGCTGTTATTGTGTTGTAATTCTTTTAGGTCGTTCGTTTTGTAATTTGTGTGTATTTTAAATTGTTTCATTTTTTAGGCTTATGCATTGTTGTAATTTTCTGGGGTTTGCAAAATGATTTTTGGTATTATATTTTGAATTGTTTTCCGCTATGAAATTGTAATTACTGTGTAAGTATTCCATTCTTGATTTGTTCTTATGCCTTTTTTGAGAGGTATTCCATATTGGGCCTCTGTCACATTGCTTATTTCATCTCAGTGACCAGTAATTCTGTTTAGATTCAAACTTTGTACAGATGTTTCATTCCTGAATAAATTTGAATTATTTCCCTATTTTCAGCTTGTTTGTAAATTGTTTCTTTCCTTTCTTTCAGGTATTTGGTGCTGAAATAAATTGGCAAATAAACGTTGAATATTTATCGAGTCTGGGTGTGTAATAATCATGCTATCCTTGATTTTCAAGTTATTTTCCCGCACAAGTTTTCCTCGTTCCTGATCGTAGATTTCCCCACTGGGATTCTCTGCCAATCTGAGGAAGGGTCCAAAGCCTAGGGTTTTTGTGTTAGGCCCGCTCAATCCATTAGGTAATCATTTCCGGTCCCTCTGCCTTTATTACATTCATTTTTGTACTTTGAATTCTCCTTGGGCAGTTGTACGTGTTCTATCGTTTTCTCGTGCGTGACAAAAAGTCTCTGGCGACCGTATAAATTAATTTAAATCTTATTTCTCCTCTATATACTTAAATTCGCCATCGAAACATAACATAAGAAGTGGCGACCGTGACAGGACTTGTGCGTCATAACTTGATGCCGCCTTGTTGCTCGATTTTCTTGTTTCAGAAATTCTTACTTGACATTGTCCGCTTCGTTTCAACATATTTTTAAATTCGTGGATGTCCGCTTTGCTTCAATTATTGCGTAACAATTTTGGTGCTTGTTTGTTTTTGCTTCGACCTTGTATTCTTTCAACTGGTGTTTGGCTTTCACCTTGTTTTTATTTGCACTTTTCATATTGCATTTATGCTTAATAATTTGTATTCTCTCTTATTCTTAGTTCCAAGGGTTATTTTGTTACGTAATAATTTTGCATTTTTCTATTCCAGCCTTTGAAAATGTTCTAATTTTTGTGTCAAGTATTAATTGGATTTGAAAGTTACCAGTATGGCTCACTTAGATACCGATGTGCCTCCTACCACCACCGATTCCGGAGAAGAGGTTTCGGAACAAGCCGATCAAGCTCGCCTTGCCCGCATTGAAAAATACTGCAAGACCCGCAGCTACTACAAAGGACGACTCACTGTTTTCAACAATTTCCTGCAATACGGTGATGTAAAACAAATTTCAGCTCGTTTGGAAAATTTAAAAACAATTTACGCGGATTTTATGAGGATTCAGTCTAAATTAGATGCGTGTTACCCTCAAGGTGAGCCCGGAAATGAGAGGAAAGATTTTGAGGAAAGATATTACGCCTTGGTTACGAAAGCCACTAAAAAGATCAAAATTTTTAAACGTCAGCGCGCTTCATTGTCTAGTTTAAACCAAGCTGGGCCTTCTGGCGGCCAAGCACTCGGTTCTGTTAAAGAACAAAAAATGCAAGCTAATGGCCAGGCCCTACCTCTCGCTAGTACCCCTTTACGTAATTCAAATCCATTTCGTGTGACAAATTCACAGCCGCCCCCGGAACCTTCCACTGACAGTGACACTGATTCGACGCCCGAACCAGGGTCAGAATACGAAGAACCTTTTGTTTTCAGTAATCGGCGTCGCAATCTTTTTCCGCGACTCCGTCAGCCGAGGCTACCGCAATTAAAAATTCCGATTTTTTCTGGTTTGGATTCAGAATGGGATCATTTTATTTCTTTATTTGATTCCCTTATTCATAGTTCTGATTTGCCAGATATAGAAAAATGGCATTACCTTAAATCTTGTCTTACCGGCAACGCCGCTAGGTTAATTGAAGGCCTGCCGTACGTTGCTGACAGTTATTGCGAAGCAGTCCGCCTCTTGAAAGAAAGGTATGAAAATACCAAATTGCGTAAGCATAGATTGCTCGCCTCCCTTTTTAATTATTCTACGAATACGAAGGACTCCTCTTCCAATTTGTTCGCTTTGATAGATCATTTCAAGCGAAATATCAGGGCGCTTAAAGTTTTAAAAGAACCTGTCCAATATTGGGACTCTGTAATTTCATATCTTATTGTTTCAAAGCTAGATGAGGCAACTCACAAAGATTGGGAAACGCATGTTTCTCGCATTCGCGACCCTTCTTTAGAACAATTATATGTTTTCTTAGAAGCGAGAGCCACCTGCCTCGCCAACGTCGCCGCGGACAAGCGTTCCCGTGAGAAACAATTAGCGAGGTTAGCTCCTCCTAAAATTCGCACGAAAATTCTCGTGTCTGAACAGGCGGAAATCTGTCCGCTTTGTAGAGATTCTCATTCAATTGTGAAATGTAAAGATTTCTTAGAGAAATCGCCTTACGACAGGTACAATATTGTTAGAACTAAAAAGCTCTGCTACAATTGTTTGAAAGCAGGTCATGGCAATACAACATGCGGAGAAAAACCCTGCAGGAAATGCAATCATAGGCACAACTTTTTGTTGCATAGAGAATCTAAAACTAAGGTTCACGTACAACAGGTTGAGCACGAAAATGTAACTAGCGAGGAAGAGGAAAATGAAGAAATGATCTTCACTCATAGTGACAATGATTTGCCTGCTCCCGACGCAGAATGTGATACTGTTAGCGCCCACGTTCATTCGTGTGTTTCTAAAGCGCTGCTTTCTACAGTTTGTGTATTTGTTAAAACGGAACAAAATAAGTTTGTTAAATCACGTGCGCTTTTGGATAGCGGCAGTACTCACTCTTTAATTACAGACTCAGCTGTAAAGAAATTGAAATTACAACCTCGACTTTCTTCAGTTAAAATTACTGGCGTCGGCGGCGCAGTTACAAAATCGCTGAACATGGTTAAAATGTCTATTGCCTCTAGGTTAAATAACAGTTTCCGGGTTAATCTTAGTGCTTTGGTTGTGGAAAGAATTACTTCTGAAATCCCCGCGTACGATTTCGATCTTACGCAATTGAAGATTCCAAAGGACGTAATATTGGCAGATCCCAAGTTTAATATCTCTGCTCCTGTCGACGTGCTACTAGGCGCCGACATTTTTTGGAATTGCCTTCGCTCCAGAAAGATTAAATTATCTCGCACGAAATCACTTAATATTGTGTTGAAGGATACGGCTTTTGGTTTCATTGTGACTGGCACTATGAAAATGTTTTAATGTACCTCGTGTTAGCTCTTGCAATTTTTTTGCAGAACAACTTAACTTTGAAAAATTTTGGGAGTCAGAAGAAATTCCCTCCCTAGAAATTGCTTCTAAAAATAATGATTACTGTGAAACTGTTTTTCAAGATTCATTTTCTCGTAACCACGAGGGTCGTTACGTAGTAAAGTATCCCTTGCTCAAAAACAATTTTAGTATGCCGCCTTCCAGAAAGAATGCGCTTCAACGCTTTTACCAAATAGAAGGGCGTTTTAATAAACATCCTGAACTTAAAACTCAATATTTTGAGTTCATGAAAGAATATTTGCAGCTAGGCCACATGGAGCTCGCCTCAGATCAGTACGCTGACGGCGGAAAAATTAATTATTTAATCCATCATCCGGTTTTTAAAGATGACAAAATTCGGATTGTGTTTGATGGTTCATTTTGCCACAGCCCCGGCTTTTGTTTAAATTCTATGATGCCGTCAGGGCCGGTAGTACAACCTGATTTATTTTCTTTGTTGATTAACTTCCGCTTTGGCAAATACGCATTTTGCGCAGACATTCAAAAGTTTTATCGTCAAGTTCTGATTACGCCTGAACAGCGCGACCTCCAGAGAATTGTGTGGCGTTTCGAACAGAATTCTCCGCCGCAAGCGTATCGCCTGAATACCGTAACTTACGGTTTGACGGCCTCTGCTTTTCTTTCGACTCGCTCGCTGTTACAACTGGCATCTGATAATGAAGTTGAATTTCCCCTAGCTACGAATCTTGTTAAGAACAATTTCTATGTAGATGACTTAGTATATAGTTCCTCTGACAAGGATGTTGCTATCGACTCTCTTAAGCAATTAATTTGTCTATTGAAAAAAGGCTGTTTTCCACTCGCCAAATGGCGTTCTAATGCCATTGATATTTTAGATCAATTGCAATTGCTGCCTTCACAGGAATTTGTTTCACTTTCAGACAAAAATGTTACGAAAACCTTGGGTCTCGTGTGGGACGCGAAAGAAGACAAATTAATTTTTTCCACACAAAAGTCGCCTATTCCTGTTACGAAAAGATCGATTTTGTCTGAGATATGTAAGTTATTTGATCCCCTGGGTTTATTAAGCCCATGCATTATTACGGCAAAAATTCTTATGCAAAGCATATGGAAAATAAAAATCGATTGGGACGAGCAGGTCCCCGTGGATCTAATGAAATCATGGAGTGATTTCTTCAATAAATTATTTGACTTAAACAATTTAACTCTGCCTCGGTACATCCCTATTTTTGAAGAAAGTAATAACCTTCATGTTTTTTGTGATGCCAGCTCCGCTGCATACGCCGCTGTAGCCTATGTAGTGTCTAACAATTCGTCTTTTCTCATTGCCTCGAAAACTCGTGTTGCGCCGGTGAAAACGGCTCTCACAGTTCCAAAATTGGAGCTTTGTGCTGCCTTGTTAGGAGCCACGCTCGCTGACAAATTAATAAAAATAAGTTCTATTTGTTTTCACAATGTCTTTTTGTGGTCAGATGCCCAGGTAGTTCTGAATTGGATTTCTAAACCACCCGCGAAATGGACTCCGTACGTAGCCAATCGCGTAATTAAAATTCAATCTCTAACTAAAGATTACAAGTGGCTACATGTACCAACGAAGTTAAATCCAGCCGACATCGCCTCGAGAGGCATGCAACCAAACAAACTAATAACCTGTGAAGTTTGGTGGCACGGACCCGCTTTTTTATTAATGCCTATGTCCTCAATGGCCTCTACAAGACATTGATTTTTCTTTCGAGTTGTGTCAAGTTAACACGGCGCCGTTCGAGGCTCCGGCCCCACCCCTTCCTCTGTTTACCAAATTTTCAAAGTATAATAAGTTATTACGTATTACCGGGTGGGTTAATAGATTTATTACCAATTGCCGCAAATGCGTGAAAGACGTTAAAAACTCTAAAAAGAAGCGCGTTAAACCCGCGCTTAAATCAATTAATTATGAAGAACTTTCTCTTACAGCTTCAGAGCTCAACCGAGCTGAAATTGTGGTATTAAAATATTTGCAGGCAGAATGTTTCTCTTCAGAAATTAATAATCTGATTAATGAAAAACAACTTACCTCCAAAAATTCGCTTTCCTCTTTAAATCCGTTTTTAGACGAGGATGGATTAGTGAGGGTGGGTGGCAGACTGCAGCAGTCTGATTTGATATTTGATCAAAAGCACCCTATTATCCTCCCCTTCGGGCATTTTATTACAAAGTTAATAATCAAACATGTTCACGAGCAAAATTATCACGTTGGACCGACCGCTCTCCTTTCATTACTACGTTCCAGGTTCTGGCCTTTGAAAGGGCTTCGCGCCGTAAAAAGCGTGACGAAAAAATGTGTAACTTGTTTTCGCGCTAGGCCGCGGCCCGCGGAGCAACTTATGGCCCCACTCCCGGCTTGTAGGGTGGAAGCCTCTCTTCCTTTTTTGCATACCGGCCTCGATTATGCAGGGCCCTTTCTAGTTTAAAGCCAATTCCCATTCACAACAGCCCGAGAAGACTTATATTTTATTATTGACTTGTATGGCTACCAGAGCGATACATCTCGAGGCTGTCGTATCTGCCACTGCGGATACATTTTTGCTCGCTCTTCGCCGTTTTATTGCCCGGCGGGGAAAGCCCCAGGTTTTATATAGTGATAATGCAGAAACCTTTAAGGGGGCTCAGCGAAAGATGGCTGAATGGATGGGTAAAGAAATTAAAAGCATTCCCGAGGAGTGGAAAAATTTCTTATTAAATAATAAGATCGAATGGAAATACATTCCTCCGTACTCGCCCCATCATGGCGGTGTCTGGGAAAGGATGGTCAAATCCGTGAAAGATTTATTGTATAAGGCAATAAAAATCAAAATGTTAACTTTGGATAAATTTACCACGTTTTTGACCGAAGTGGAAGCGATTTTGAATTCAAAACCTCTATGTTCCATCTCAGATGACGTTGATTCAATAGAGGCCCTCACTCCTGCCCATTTTTTGTTAGGCAGGCAATTAAATACCTTAGCCTTGCCCCCTCCGCCTCCTACCATAAACAATTCCTTAAAAGTGTCCCAAGCTATCCAGGCTCAAAGGTCTTTTTTTTGGAAACGCTGGACTAATGAATATTTGAATCAATTGCAGATTAGAGCTAAGTGGCGAACCAGCTCCCCTGATCTGCAGATCGGCCAGTTGGTTGTTATCAAATCCGAAGGGCTGCCGCCTTTCTCCTGGCCGCTCGGCAAAGTTTTGGAAATCCTGCCTGGCCGAGACCACAGAGTGCGTGTTATTAAACTCAAAACGCAAGCTGGTGTTTTGACCCGCCCTCTGCCGAAAATCTGCCCTTTGCCACTCGCACAGGACGCTGACAACCTGTGCCGCATACCACCACAAAGCTTCAGGAGCTTCCTGCAATAATCCAGCATATTACACCTGTGTACCAGTGAGTGACAGTGTCCTATACTGAAATTCTCCCCCCCCCCAGGATGTCAAATTCCACGTGTGATTAACTGTGCTTCCTTTATCAAGAAGACATCTCAAGACATCTGAGAAGCTATATTTTGATGTAAATTAGTTTGAGTTTATAGTTGTGGAATTTGAGTTTACGTGTCCACAAATAATTTAAGATTTTCATGTATTCTGGTCACTTTTAGAAAAACCAGCCAACCAAATTTAATCTTCGGGCTATGATAATATTCAGTTTTGCCTATATCTAGACATGGTTAAATTTTCAGATAGGGGGCTAACATTTTTGTAATAATTAAACTAGAATGAAAGTTATTTAATATTTTGCAACATCCTTATATGTGTTTTATAAGAGAACCAGAAAAGGTGACGGCTTCTAGTAATAAGTTCTCAAATTTAGGTGTTTTAAGGATTAAAATGAGTCCAAGTTCAGCTTTCTAGCTGCAAAATTGAAAAAGTTATTAAGTTTTCAATTTCTGCCATTTAACTTCATGAAATGCGGTAGTTCTACCGCTTGCCACTAGATCGCATTATCACCCTTTTCGCGCTCTCGAACCCAGTATAGCTTCCAATGTTCTCGTTCAAAGCACGTTTGTTTGTTCTTTGTTATTACTTGTTTGTCCGGTGAAAAATAATCGATTTAGCTGAGTGACGCGTCATATGACGCTGCTGTGACGTTTTTCTCCTATTTAAAGCGCTGTCTCGCGCTTATGACGGGCTCTCTTAAGATAGTGTGGCCGGTAATGGGGTAGTCGCCGGGGCAGAGCCTCGTTCTTTTTTTGTCGCACCGCTGTGCGTGTTCTCGACCCTTTTCGTCGTCAGTAATGGAGTGGTAACGTAGATGTGTTTAATTAATGAGATCAGTGGTATGTGAGTGCTGTGCACAAGCGTGAGAGTTTTGCATTCGGGCGCGTTTTAAAGCGTCTCACGTTCGCTGTTTTGCGGCCTGAGCTGTCCAAGTTGCTGTCGTAGACGTTTCGTTGGTCGAGGCTGGCGCAAAACAGGTGAGATGTTGTTGGCGATCCGCAGACTCGCGCAGGGACGCACAAGGCGTATCCTGTAGTCCATTTGGCGGAATTCGCTTTGACTCCGTGGCCTTTGCGACATTTTTGCGAGGTTGAGTCGGCGCGTCGGGACTGACAAAGCCTATTGCTGCGTTGTCCCCACGCAAAACCACGCTGTCTGTGTATACAATTGTGCACTATTCAGCCAGTAAGCCTATCATTTTCCCTCCAATATTTTGTATATTAATTGTCAATCCCTTTTCTAAATTTCGGGTGTACGAGAATTTATTCTCATCTCGCAGGCTGCCTCATTCCGGCTGTTCTTTCGTTTGTTGCCTTTACTGTTCAAAGTTGATTCGTTACTCAGCTCTGTCGATTCTAAATTGCTTTGAATTGTAGCAATCTAGCGCTGTTATTGTGTTGTAATTCTTTTAGGTCGTTCGTTTTGTAATTTGTGTGTATTTTAAATTGTTTCATTTTTTAGGCTTATGCATTGTTGTAATTTTCTGGGGTTTGCAAAATGATTTTTGGTATTATATTTTGAATTGTTTTCCGCTATGAAATTGTAATTACTGTGTAAGTATTCCATTCTTGATTTGTTCTTATGCCTTTTTTGAGAGGTATTCCATATTGGGCCTCTGTCACATTGCTTATTTCATCTCAGTGACCAGTAATTCTGTTTAGATTCAAACTTTGTACAGATGTTTCATTCCTGAATAAATTTGAATTATTTCCCTATTTTCAGCTTGTTTGTAAATTCTTTCCTTTCTTTCAGGTATTTGGTGCTGAAATAAATTGGCAAATAAACGTTGAATATTTATCGAGTCTGGGTGTGTAATAATCATGCTATCCTTGATTTTCAAGTTATTTTCCCGCACAAGTTTTCCTCGTTCCTGATCGTAGATTTCCCCACTGGGATTCTCTGCCAATCTGAGGAAGGGTCCAAAGCCTAGGGTTTTTGTGTTAGGCCCGCTCAATCCATTAGGTAATCATTTCCGGTCCCTCTGCCTTTATTACATTCATTTTTGTACTTTGAATTCTCCTTGGGCAGTTGTACGTGTTCTATCGTTTTCTCGTGCGTGACAAAAAGTCTCTGGCGACCGTATAAATTAATTTAAATCTTATTTCTCCTCTATATACTTAAATTCGCCATCGAAACATAACATCCTTGCCCCACCCTCACCCCTTCTACAAACACTTGTACTTTCCTGCTCATGGTGTAATATCGTTGCGTTGTGCGCGTGCGCAGGTGGACTTCTTCGCGGCGCGATGGCTGGTGGGGGAGCGCGGGACCGCGGCGCGCGCCGTGTGGCGCTGCCTGGCGGAGGGCGACGGCGGCGCGCGCGGGCTGCTGCGCGAGTTCGCCGAGCAGGCGCTGGCGGAGGGGCGGCCGCTGCACGAGGCCGTGCTGCTCACGCGCGACGCGTGCGCCCTGCGCCGCGCCGCCACCCCCGCGGCGCTCGCGCAAGGTACTTCGCCTTCCGCGCGGAGGTATTGAATGCTTGAATGCGAGCCGCACGGAGTCATTGAACGCGAGTTTTCCGTCGATGCCTCTCAAGGCCCGTCTTGACCATGGACTATATCACGGTATTTCGCGTCTTTCTCGGCCGTGTCGTAAGATGTCGCATCATCGTGACCGTATTAAGCAATGCTTGATCATGCGACATTTAGCGGCACGGCCGAGAAAGACACAAAATGCCGTGGTATAATCGATCGTGATGACGGGCCTTGAGAGGTAGTTTCGGAAAAATCGCAGTTTAGACAGTCCTTCCGGGCGCGTCAACTGCTAAGGTCATGAGTACCGTAGGTGAAGTGCATGTTCGTGCTCCGCCAAATGGTGATTCCAGGCGTGTCAACAACCAACGTCATTTTAGTCCCGTAAGTGTATTGCATGTTTTTATCGCGAGAGTTGGGGATGATCTTCTCCCACTTGATGGCGAGATCTGGCGTCTGTTTTCCTGTCATCTCCCACTAGCGGGACATCGCCCCAGTTGGAACAAGCTCTAAGCTCCCGACCTCTCTCTCGACATGCGTGGTAGTGTAGTGCATGTGAGTGTGACTGTGTATATACAAAGGGTGAGGATAGGATAAGGAAGAGAAAGGAAAGATCAGGTAAGACCCGTTTGTTAAGATACTTCTCTGGCATTCGTACGGTGTTGATCAGAGAAACCTCGGAAAACTACCGATCGGATCAGCCGGCCGCTAGAATTCTCCAGACAGCGGCTGAAATCAACCTAGCTATCCAGCCAGTGCCGAAAATCCTGCCGCGACGTTGTTATTCGAACCCTGAGTCCTCCCGGTCATAGGCACTGCAGTGACATTAGTTGATGCCTAGGCCGGTCGCCCGACGTGAATTATTTTAAATGTGAAAGTATCTTCATGCTAAAACACAACTTGAAACGATTCCAACCACTGGTGCTCGGAAGTGGGAATACCAGCCTAAAATATATCGTAGCATTCGGAAACCAATCGTGTTAATGCGATGGTCGTGCAGATCAGGGCTGCGCAAGATGGCGGCTCAATTGGCGTGCTCTCGGCCAGCGCTTACATGCGAGTAACGGGTGTGTCCCGCTGCTTGTCGAGTCAGCCCAACGGAACGGGAAGGGAAGGGAGGCGACGGTCGCATTGTCGATAGACGGGAAGGGAAGGGAAGGGTATTTGAGTCAAGTCTCATCTAGTGAAAGGGCAGTGAATCGCGGACTGATAGGAAACTCGCGAGCACTTTGGCGCGAAAGCTTGCATTGGAACAGCTCTGACGTAGATTAAACAATAAGGTACAACTTAATGGTTCCTTAAGTGGTCTCCTTAAATAGAAGTGTTTTTAACTATTATCCTGACTATTTAAGTAGAGTAGTCTCCTAAAATGTAGATATTCCATTACCTATTATTGATGCCATTAAATTATTTTGTAGACATCAGACATCTCCAACTGTGCATTATCAATATTCTCAATTATATAAACCAATATTTCCTTTGGCATTTTTCTGGGAAACGCTTTGTTAATGGGCAGCAGTTTCGTGACGATTTATCTTCCTTTATAAAATCCAGAAGGTTATTCTTATAGTGAGCAGAAGATTCTAGGGGAGTTCCTACTGCGCGTGGGGGCGTGGCAGAGCAACGCGGGACGCGACCAGTGTGTGTGTGTGTGTGTATGTATGTATGTATGTATGTATGCATGTATGTATGTATGTATGTATGTGTGCTGTGGGTGCGTGGCAGAATGAAGGGTGAGACGGAGCGGGTGTTTGTAGTGGACGCGTGGGTTCGTGGCAGAGCGAAGTGTGAGGCGGCGTGTGTGTGAAGTGGACGCGTGAGTGCGTGGCAGAGCCAAGTGTGGATGTACGCGTGGGGGCGTGGAAGAGCGAAGAGTGAATCTGCCTGTACGTTGGGGCGTGGCAGAGCGAAGGGTGAGCCGGTGTTGTGTGTGCAGCGGACGCGTGTGTGCGTGGCAGGGCGAAGGGTGAGTCCGCGTGCGTGTTGCAGTGGACGCGTGGGGGCGCGGCGCGCTGCACGTGGCGGCGGGGCTGGGGCGCGCGGGCGCCGTGGAGGCGCTGCTGGCGGCGGGCGCGGACGCGGGGGCGCCGGACGCGCTGCTGGGCTGGCCCGCGCTGCGCCACGCCGCCGCCGGCCGCCACCTGGCCGCGGCCGAGCGCCTGCTGGCGGCGGGCGCCGCGTGCGACCACCTGCGCCTGCGCGACCCGGGCGACGCGCTGCTGGAGGCGGCCGAGCGCGGACTCGAGCGGGTGAGTGATGGCACGCGCTGCCTCCCCCTCCGCGCAACATTTGGACGGTGTTGTGCATCAACTGGCAATGCGACATCACACAAATTTTGAGATAATCGTGTTCAAAGGTTTTAGTACATTTTCAGCACTAAAAACTGTAACTTAATTATTTCATTCATTGAAACCCCAAAATACACAAAAATCAGTGGAATATCTGGCGCTTACTTGCATAATGTGAAATTAAGAACAGCAAATTTGAAGATCTAGGTTTGTAGCCGGTAGTTGCGAAACAAAGTCCCTGATGTAACCGATAGCGTTTACATTTTTATTAATTATAAGGCTACGTTTACAGATTTGGCGCCAAAATTGTGCGTACGCTTAGAGCATGGTCCAATGCAACTGATGGCGTCCATATCTCATTTTTACAAAAATGGCGCTGAGCCGGTTGATGCCTAACACTGTCCATTTAAGCAGTGGCGTATACTGTGGGCTACCTGGGCTACCTGCGATAGCCCGAAAAAATTACGAGAACAAAAGTATGTCAAGATAAATCATATTAAAATAATTATAGGCCACATTCTTTTTCATTGACATACATTTTTCAAAATTCTGTATAATATGTTCCGTTGCGATCTGTATTAAATCGCTCGGTCGTTGGCGCATCAGTCTTCTTATAAGGCGACAACGCTGAAGAAACCGCTACCTCCAAGAGGCACCGGCACAGTGTGCGTTCGTGTGTGATTCAATCCTCCCCTTCTTCTAGTAAGATATGGGCCAGACAAGGACCCAAGATGCCGATTTCCCGAGCGGTTTCTTGACACGTTCGGAGCCGTTCCGAGGCAGTGGGCAGTAAACGGACAGAGTAAATTAGATGTGCGCTTTTGTGCAAGACATGCACGTTTGGTAGTGAGTGTTCATCTACATAATAGATTATATTAAGCGTGTTTTAAATGTTAGAATTGCAACATATTGAGTATGTGATAGGTCAAAGTTAACTATTGTTAATTACGTAAGATATTTTTAAAAAAATCACAATAAACGTTTATGTGTATATATATATATAAACGTTTATTGTGACATTATATATATATATATATATATATATATATATATATATATATATACATATATTTGTCCCATTTAACTTGACAAATCAAAGTAACTCGAAAAATATGGAACTCACAAAAAAATTTCAATCTTAAATGGGAATCCCCACTTTCTCTTGTAGATTCGGATTCTACACTAAAAATACATAAGTGTGGTCTGTCCCCCTTGAAGATATTAATGTTTTGCCTTTGAAATTTTTGTGTACGTTGCATATTTTTCGAGTTATTTTGATTTGTCAAGTTAAATGTGACATCCTGTATAGACATATATCGTATTTTATAATTATAATAATTATTTATGTATGTATATATAAATAGTATTGTATTATAAAAATAGTACAAATAAGAAAAACTACATAACCTAACAATACATACAGTTTAGTCAAAGATTATATCCAAAGTCAACGGTAGCCCAGGGCATGAAGGCAGTATATGCCACTGCATTTAAGGCCCATTCACAATGCAAACATAAACATAAGCATGGCGTTAACATAAAAGTTAGGACGTTAACTTAATAGCTTCAAGCTTCTGTGCTTATGTTTATGTAAGAAATAAAAATGAACCAATCGGAGTCCAGTAACTCAAAATCGAGTATCGAAATAGGATCTAAGTTGGTAGATCGAACAAAAGACTGGTTTTCCATATTGTGTGGTTGATTTTCGGGGATTTGCTGTGTTGTCTGTGTTGCAAACAATGGAACAATTCGGCATAATAAAATATTAGTCTCTTTACTTGTGAAAATATTTCAAATAACTAATAAACATTAATCTATGTCAGACCTGCACAGCATTTTGCACTTTCACTGACGTCAGGAGCTGCGCGCGAGCAGCTCGGGGGCAAATGCGAAAATCGATGAAGGGTGGGGATGAGACTTACTCTAGGAGTGGAGACCACCAATTATAATGCGGAATTCGAACCATAGCGCGTAAATTTAAAGACCAGTCGGCGAGAACATGAGAGTCACATATGGTTCAAGTAATATTGCCTTCTGTATGATATTATAAATATTTATTGTCGATATATGACTGATAAATATTTAACTACAACGAATTATACATATTAGATTTGGACACCAAATATACATATGTACCAAATATACATAATACATACGAATTATACATATTAGATTTGGACACCATTTATAATTACTTGTAGGGCTGATAATGTAATTCGCCTTGCTACGAGAAAATCACAAATTTAGTGTTTTGATAAACACAAAATTATGATACTGAATTGTTTTTATTTGATGGTGACAGCAATAAACTATTTTTCATTAACTTAAAGCAAAAACATTTTATTCTGGAAAAAAATCATGATTAATTTGTGACAAGAGTGCAGAGTCGTTTACGACATCGTATAAAAATATTAAGCCCTTTGCATTCTATTTAACAATACCCACGATAATCTTGTGATTGCACGTAACATATCGTTACAGAGGTTTGCTCATTGATATCTTTTATTCAGTTTCAAAATGGGGGAAAATTGTCACAAATATATATGCTATTAAACATTACATTTCTTGGAATTGCCACATATTCTATTTTTATGTCAATCTTGATGTAAGAGATAGCTCTCGTGATTTTCTTCATTTTGCTCTGATTTGGAGATTATAACATTCCTGGTGAAAAATCAATTATTAAATTGAATTTTTCGTTAGTTAGAATTAAATTATATTTTTTTAAAAAAAGCTACTGCTTTAAAGTATTGTTTAAAAGCCACAATGAGCATGTTAATTTTTTTTTAATTTAAAAAGGAAATTACCTACAGTGATGGATACAAAGGCGGATATACAGCAGTGCACAGAACATAAACAGAAAATTGTGGCCCCTGTAACTTGAAATACTAGACATAATCTATTTAAACAAGTGGGGATATAATTTTGCAGCATGGATTGTATTAGACGCCCAGGCATTCAATCTACGCGCCGTGTCGTTCTACGTCAGACTTCTCCCCTCCCCTCAAAACTTCATACTCCCCACTACTTGCACTTTCGGCGCTGGTGCGGGCAGACGATCGGCTCGCAAGAGCAGAATGCCCGCGGGAGCAGGCGTTGTGCAGGTCTGATCTATGTATTTTTCTAGGCCGAAAATGCCTATCATATAGGTCTCAAAATCGTAGATCAGTGGAACCTTCCTAATGGGAATTCAGGTTTCGATTTTCTTGTCCAGCTGATTTAAAACTGGAATAATAACACTACATTTGTTCTATGACGTTTACAATAATTCGAAATTTGTTTGCATTTCAATTTTATATTGGACTTTCCTTACTCTCGGCATGATTACGCTACACGAGTGTTTTTAGCCTAGCTCCTCTTCCCAGAGTAATGAAACTCGGGAGCAAAATACAATTAACATAAAATCGTAAATAAACAATTGCCATTTTTAACATATAATTAATGTCATACCATAGATGGCTATTTTTATATTCATTACAGTTCTTTCTTGATTTATATTCTATGTTAAATTGTATGGAAACAAGTTACGTCTTCCTACCAGATAATGAGATAATTTCCCTTCCATTTTTGTTGTCCTGTCTTCGCGACCGTAGGAAGATGTAATTCTTCCATCACCATTATTCACTTGGTTCAGTCATCGTAATGTCATCTTACCTCCTTTTTATCCAAGTCCTAATTTCCGAAAATAATCTTATATTCCATATGCTGCTTAAAAACGTTGCCTATTAACTTCGGTACTCCTTTACCACTATTCGAATATAAAGTTTAAACTCGATTAATTTTAGAAAACTTTAAAACAGTGTATCGTAATTCTCGCACATCAGAATCCCAACAATCGTTAATCAACGATGCTAACATCATTTCTTCCCTACTCACACTAACATGTTCGACTTCCTATTATTTTTTCTGTCCAAAATGATTCACAAACCATGTTTCTTGTTCCTACTTTGTGCGATACTAAGCTCATTTGACCTATCCTCTTTTTCTATTGGTGTCTATTTACCTCATTGAATGTTTTGGTTCCGGCAATTACTAATTTTATTTTGCATTTTAAATCTTCTCTCACCCAGAAATCATTCAACACGTGTTCCATTGGTAAAATACTGCCTCATTATTTAATTACACTCATAATGGCGTACATCCGACTCTATATACAACGTACTACATACATAGTATTTTGACGATTACGATAATATCTCGTTAATAATATCTCGTTATCTGGTTAATTTGTTTCTCCTTGATTGCCATTTTCGTAATAAAATCTAAATATTTTATTCATGTTTTTAGACTTCCTTGAGATGGTCCTAAATGATCCATTACAGCACTATGTTTGAAGGCTAAGATTTCATGTTTTGTGTTTGCGACTTATCGTGCTGTGTTATTTTTTTTCTAATTGCATAACTTAGCGTAATTCAGCTGTCAACAATCTATTTCAGAGCGAAGAACCTTATTCGCTAATTGTTGGAGGTTAATTGTTGTATAGAAAAATAACATTCACTTTAGCTGCATGACTACACTTTATACTTTTGAAATTAGTTTCTATATGTTCAGTTCCGAGCATTGCTAATAAATGAAGAGCATTGTGCTTGCTGTATATTTTCTCAAAATCGCTCTTTAAGTTTTTATTTATTATTATTTGGTTTATTATGGTATGATTATTGTTTGCAGAAAGTGAATCACTAAATTTAACTAATATTATTGTAAATAATTTAGTATCGATTTGTAAATAGTTCTTAATGGAACTACATGTATCCAATGGTGAATATGCAATTTTAGTTGTACAAGTATGTATAAATTTCTTGCAATTTCTTTCTTAAATGTTAAGAATTGTTTTTAAATCAAAAGCAAAGTAATAACATTTAATTAGAAAATAGGTTAAATAAATTAAAGGGAAAGGACAATTCTTTCCCGATAAAATGAAAGGGATTGCATGATTTTCTGTTCGATTTGATATCAACACTTAGCAATGTTATACACTCGCACTCTACGGGGCTTGAAATGATGTAACGCACAGTTCAAGGGCTGGGTGTTCGAAGTTGGGTTCTAATTTGTAGTAATTTTCACTTTTAAAACGATTATAATGAAAGCGAACTTTTAGCACGGATCCAGCTTGTTATATTTAGATGATTAAGAATCTTCCTTTACAAAGAAGTTTGAACGTTCTTCTCAAATAAATTTCCTGATTTTTGTTCTTTAAATGAAAGGTAGTGGATCCCAGATATTCGTATGTCATGACTTGCTATCAGAAACCGGTTTTGTAGAGTTAACGCTAAATTTTAACAATATCTTAAAATTATTAGAATTAACGCTTATCTGCCGTCATTTACCCATTAAATTTTGGAGAATCGAATTTTGCAATCGATGTAACGAAAGCAATCGACATTTTGTCGTCTAGGATTATCAAGCATGCGAGTGTAAGTTCGAAGATTGAGAGTATATCGGCACAGTGCCCAGCAATGTTTTGGCAAATGTGTCCCTTCACCAAAAACTTTGTTATTATGATTTTTTGCGATGCATTACGTTTTTAATTTAAAGTGGATAGCAAGATTTCGCACGATCACTACAACATTCAGGTACAAATATTTGTAAATGTTAAACATGTCAATTACATGATTTTCAGAAATATGCTTATGTCTGTATCTTGGGAAATGTAGTCCAGGTTTTTATTATAGAGTTTATTTTATTTAACTGTATTGGTTGATATGTTTATTGACACTGAGAAACCACACTTATCTTGTGTTGCTTCAAATGAAGAGAGTGTGACATTGTTTGCTGTACTGTGCGTTATTTTTTTACTTACTGTTTAGGATTTGCAGTAGTACGAGTATTCCAGAAGTTTTGGGAGAGTTTAGATATAAAACGAATGATTCGGAGAGGCGACCGCGTGTTGATGCAATTGTAACCTTTACAGCGATAAACGATTCCACTTCCTGGATTACAAAAACAATGTTGTCAGCACATGAAAGCTCTAGAATCTTATTATAAGCACTAAGAACATCAGGAATAAGCTTAAATGTCACCTGGTTGTTATTTATTTCTATAAAGATACAGATGAGTCGGCTGAAAATACCAAATATTGGAATTAACATTGTATTTGACTCCGAGGAATCAACAGGAGTGGGCAGAAGGAACAGAAAAGGAAACTAATGGCTAGGGAGCGGATTTCTATAACTTTGCATATTTTTGTCCGTTCTTTCAGGGCATAGCTAAGTGAAATTTCTGGACATTTTGTTAGATTAGGATGCTGTATGGGTTAATATTGTGCGGTCCCGATTTTGTTTTATACATAACCAAATCATGTTGGTGCGCCGACTAGCCTTTCATGAGATACCTTGCTTCGGCGGAAGGTATCGTTGTTAAAAGAGAAGACAAAGAAACACTTATTTCAGTTAGAATTTTAAACAAAACTTTAATCTAATTACTGAAAATTACAGAGAGTAAGACATTTTGTGAGCTCATTATCTTATTTGTTCAAAAAAGAAAAAATAGGAAAAATCTTATAATTACACTGTTGAATTAAATTCCAAGAAAACTTAAAGGCCTAAGCGTGGCCACGCCAAGTTATGCATAAATTGTCATTAAATTTTCTGTTCATTCAGAATGAACCAAGAGTATTTTGTTAAATCGCTAGAAGAGCTGTTTGTTTAAGCCTTAACATGGTTTAAAATAAGAAAACGTCACCGTATTTTTTGTGGGTGCGTGTTCCATTGAAGCAAGTCCAGATCGATGACGCGTCAGCTTTCCACTGGGACGGGCAAGTCCGGGCTGCGCGCAAGGCCGTGGCGGTCGGGCAGGCGCCTGGTCGTTCACCGCAGACAGCGGTGCGCGACCGACTCCAGATCCACGCACGTTCACACCTCTCACCAGGGTCGTATTTACACTCCTCTTTAATCTATCTTTAATCGAGTGCGGCAGGTTTTAAGAATTCACAAAACCTTATTCAGGCAACAGCGGTAATAACATGATGGTGCCAAGCAAAGTTAAACAAGTGGGTACCTAATTGCGACTTCTGCACTAGACCACCCGATGTTATCAAGTCCAATAAACGCTCGGACGTCACAAGGCGCCCCGAGCTCCGACCTTCGAAGTGATCTATAATCGAGTCCGAGATCAAGTCCACAAAACAATCGCGCGCAAGAACGCGATCTCTCGCTCCGCGTTCCGCACCACTCTCAAGTCAAATCTCAAATCCAGTTAAACCACAAGTCCCGAATAACAGATATAATACTGCGCACGAAAGCGATCACGTGCTCCGCGCAGCTCCCTAGTCAAATCTAATCTCTTCTCCCGACCCCGTCTTCTCTTCCCTCCAAGCTTCCGCAGTCCCTTGTTCTTCCTACCTTAGAAGATATGCGCTGTGAGTGGTCAAAATCAATAGCGCATCAGAATGTTCTCAGACAAACCCTGTAATGTTCTCGAATTTTCCAGAAAAGCGCTCTCTCTCTCTCACTCCGAAATGTTGAAACACGGGGCGAACTCGCAGCTGCATATTGACTTCGACGCGGATGGGCTTCTTTATTTATTTGCAATACTAATCTTTGGCTGGGCAATAATAATCGCAGCCTAGGAGTTGTCCTCCTTCAGAATACTGTACACGCCCTGACAGGTGGATCAGGGGAATTTGATGGGGTGGTGGAAGAGACGATGGTGAGAGATCTGCGCCGTCGGCACATAGATAGGTTGTAGATATGTAGATAGTAAGCTTTAAATAGGTTGGACCATATGGGATAAATCTAGGTAGATTAGAAATATCTTAGAATTCAGCGAAGTCTATTGCTCTCCTGAAAATAAGAGAAACTGAAAGCAGCGTTTAAACATAAGCGGAAAGGAGTTTTTAAGATTATCTAACTAAAAAGACTTACAACAGCTATTATCACCTAGGTAATACCTCACATACTCTATGAGTTTTGTGAAATGGACTGCGATAGACGTCGATGCTACAGAAAGATATATGAGAGGATAAATGACTCTCTTTAAATACCCCATCCCTGGAGTTATACTCAAAGGGTCACGTTACCAAGGAAGAAAGGGGGATGAGGGAATTGCAGAACTCTCAAATATACACATAAGACAGATTACTCTTTTCAGAGAGTATTTCGAAAATAAAGCTCAGATCTCGCAACTACATGAGATGGCTCAACAAGCTGATGATCATCTCTCACTTCTAAACCTCAGCAACGACGTGAGCTTGCAACAGTCAATTATGAAAGCGGAAATGGTAAAGTGTATGCAGAAGTCACTCCACGGTGCATATTCCGCAGCAAAAGCAAATGAAAATGTAGACGTACGTATGTCGTACAAGTGGCTCACAGTGGGGTATTTGTTCCCTGAGACTAAGGGCGTCATTATCGCAATTCAAGACCAAGTAATACAAAAAAAATATCTCAAGCACTTAGTTAAAGATCTTGCAATAATATACAATAATTGCAAAATGTGTGGCCAAGAGTCTGAAACGATTCAGCATATACAGGATGTCCGGGGAGGAAACGTCGAAACTTCGAAAATAAGCTCTTAAGACAATTCTAAGCGTATTTTGTCTAATAAACTACGTGGATATTCCGAATGGTTGGGCCGCAATGAGCACTCAAAATTTGGTTTGAAAAAATGATTTCTAGGCAAAAATGTACGTTATGGAAGCATAGAAATACTCCAGAAACATAAATTGTTTTATTTACAAAAGAAATTAATATATTTGCTCAGACAGAAAAATTAAGCGAGAAATAAAAAAGGAGTCGAATTGTGTAAATTGGGTGCTTTTTTATTTCTCGCTTAATTGTTCTTCCTGAACAAATATATTCATTTCTTTTGTAAATAATAAACAACTTATATGTTTCTGGAGTGTTTCTATGCTTCTATAATGCAAATTTTTGCCTAGACATCAACTTTTCAAACCAACATTTGAGTGCTTATTGCGGCTCAACCATTCGGAATATCCACGTAATTTATTCGACAAAATATGCTTAGAATTGTCTTAAGAGCTTATTTTCGAAGTTTCGACGTTTCCTCCCCGGACCCCCTGTGTTATCAGACGGTAGTTTACTGGCCCCTTCTAAATATAAATTCAGGCATGACAATATTGAACGTAAGATCCACGCCAAACCAAACTCGCCAAGAAATACGGTCTCAAATACCATCCCCACACGGTCCTAGGAAATAGTGTCTACAAATTGTACTGAACCGAAGTATCCTGACACACAAAAACGTCCATCACAACTGACCTAATATCACTATCTGAGTCAAGGTATCCAAGAAAATATTGTATGAGGACTTCGTTGTGGTTGACAATAACAACACTGTGACACCCTACCAGACGAAGCTGTGAAAATGCTGAGAAATGGTCCAAGTCGTGAAAGAGGAGCAGTCTTGAATGATGTGAAAAAATTCTAATGACATTGTCAGCTAGCTACTGGTGTTGTGCCAAGGATCACTATTAAGTAAGTGGAAGAATAGAATTGTTAATTTAAACTTTTGTTTATGAACGATATAGACATAAATTGACTATGTTAAAGATATTTTAATTATTATAAATGCGTTGTGTGAGCTATAATTATTGTAAGTTTTATATTCATTAATTAATAAGTATTATATGAAAACGCTCAGATATGAATCTGTATGATTACTTTAATTTCAGGAAATAGTGAATAAAGAAATAGTAATAATAATTTTTATTACTTACAAGGCGACTGTTGTCCGGTGGCAAGCTAAAACTTCAATACTCTTAAAACAAGATTCTAAATATAACACAATAAAGAATAATACGAGAAGATCATCAAATTTTGATACAATAAAAAAGAAACGTTGAAAGTAAATAGTACAATACATACATTACTACTAATACAAAATAATAAAGGTTTTTATGCGTTTCATCTGCCAAAACTCGTGATAGTTTATTTGTACAATATTACCAAAGGTGAATAAACTATTTATTTACATTTTAAATATTACTTTAAAACAATGTCACTCCCAAACAACATTAGTTATTAAAATTATTTTTAAATTTAGTAACGAAGTATGTTGATACAGTGCTGCATGTAAGGTATTCCAATCTCGTATCGTTCTGTTCACAAAACAAAATGTTCCTACATTTGTTGCTTTTTCTCCTGAACTTTATACTTATGCTCATGTTTACCAGTACACGATGCCTTTTCCAGCCAGCTTCGAATTTCTTCTCAAGCTTTCCTTTGCCAAAATACGCTCTAAGCATTACCAGCAGTCTTAGCTTCCTTCAGCTTTTCTCTAATGTTACCGACCCGAGATTTAATGTTTTATTTATTTATTATTATTATTATTTGCTTTTAACCAATTTGCCGCTTGTTTCTGAACGCGTTCTATACTCTCCATTTTCCCAGTTCTATACGAGTCCCAACAGCTCGCAGCATATTCGAGTAAAGGTCTGACTAATGTATGTTAATTCTTTGGATTTATTTCTTCCTTTTAAATGTATCATTACAAAGTGAAGACGTCGCGAAATTTTATTTAATGCTGAATTCAACTGTTCTTTCCAAGTTAACTTCCTAGATATCTGCAACTATATCGACTAACTGTACATGGAATTACCTGATCCACAAAAAATGTTACATTTTGATCAAGATCGTTTACGAGTAAATTACATAAAAATCTAGCAGAAATACCGCCCCACTGCATAAATGCATGTCGCTGCAGCGCCTCTGACCGGGAGATCCTAGGGTTCTACTCCTGACGGTGGCAGGATTTTCAACACAAACTACATACGTAGGTCGAATTTAGTAGCTGTCTGAAGAATTAAGTCGGCCGGCTGCTCAGATCGGTAGTTTTCCGTGGTTTTCTCCGATTAACACCAGGCGAATGACGGAGCAGTACCCTAACAAACGGGCCGCGGACCGCGTGCGGTCTTTTTGTCCTTGTTGCTTGTTCTATCCTCGCTCCTTACACAGTCATGCACAGATAACTCTTGCACTCTTGTCAGGAGACCAATCGGGAGCTTAGAACTTGTCCTGGCGGGGGTTGTACCCCGCTAATGGGGAAAACCCCGCAAGCCGATGGGTAGGTCGGCGCTGGATCTCAACATACAGCGGGAGAAGATCATCGCCACATTTCGCCATAAAACACGCACTACGCTTAAAGTTAATGAACTCAGCTATTGACGCGCCCGGAATCGCTAATCAATCAAAACAAATTACGCGAAAGTTTTCAAAAAAATTGTATTCATTACTTGTAAAGAGCTGATTTTTTTTAGAAAATATTTTATTTAAAACATCTTCCATTTTGTAGCTTTGCAATTTTTTGAAAACAGAGTTCGCCGGAAATGAGACTAGCGTCAATTTTTCTACCCTTCATACCCTTTCTACCCGATACATACAAGGAACAAATTTGTAGCCGTTTTTGATAAAATAGTTATTTGAAAGCGAAAACTACTCACTTTTTTAAAGATTGTTCCTGATCGTACTTTAGGAAAATTCGATCTTCATTATTGCTCTTGTAGGAAGACGCCGGAAAAAATTGAACTTTTGCAATTTTCGAAAAATCAGGAATTGCAACGAAAATGAGATCTGGACCATTCTCTTAGACGTTCTTCTTTATCCTACCCGAACATTAATTTGGAGCCATTTTAAAGAAAATTTTGAATATGTTGGGGATTCATGTAAAGTACTCTCCAGAATCAAAATACCCAATTTCAAACTCAGTGGGCCTCGAGTCCATTTTTAATCCATCCGGGAAAATCAATTCGAAAATTTGGGCACATAGCACGGAATTTCTGCTTGTTCATAAAAATACGATATATCTCGTCACATATCGTAGTGTTTGTATTTATGCATACAATAATATTGTCACTGACGTATTGATTAATTAAGTGAAAGAATCAAGGAAATTACCAAAAATAGGGATATTATACAATTTAATAGTATTTGCATACATTGAAGAGAATTATTTCCTTATCTGTCTCTTTCAGGTGACGGAATGCCTACTAAAACATAATCACACTTCTACTGAACCTGAAACAAAGAAACTATCAAAGACAGAGGAGCCAGCTGAAATACACCAAATACTCCAATTAACAGTGTATGCGGCTCAAGATAGCCTACAGAAGAAGGAAGAAAGAAGCGGAACTCTAAAAGAAAAACCAAACCAAGTGGCAACCACAGCGAAACTGGAAACGAAAACACGAATGCCTAAGGAGGCGCTGTCAGTTCTGACGAGTGACTTAGATAAGAATACGGCTTTGAACATAGCTGCTCTACTGGGACATTACAGGGTGGCGCAGTTAATAATAGAAAGTAGAGCCGAAGTCAATGCTCGCAGCAAATCAGGGCTGACACCATTGATATGCTCCGTGTTAGGGGGAAATGTGGCTACGGCACAGCTTCTTTTGCAAAATGGAGCCAACGTCTCTGAGAGTACACACGACCGAAACATGCCTCTGCATATAGCTTCGTTTTTAGGGCATGCAGAATTAGCGAATCGATTATTACAATACGGAGCAAACATTCATGCCCGGAACAAACACAGCACTACACCCTTAATTCTAGCTACAACGTTCGGGATTCTGAATGCTTTTAAATTTAATTTTCTAGATTCATTTTTCTCAGGTTGTAACATTAACCCAAATTTGGAGGCACATCATATATTGGGGACTGGACATCACGAGATCGTAAAACTGTTAATAGAAAAAGGTGCAGAGGTAAATGCGTACGACAATTATGGAGTTACCCCTTTGATCTGTGCTGCGGGAGTAGGGAAGCTCGAGACTGTGGAGTTTCTTTTGGAGAACGGAGCACTCGTTTCAGATAACGAAGCGGTTACCCCTTTGCACTTTGCGTCCCTAGGCGGCCATCTCGACGTAGCTGCGCTTCTTCTTGAGAAAGGTATTGACGTGAATGCGAGTGACGTCGTAGTGGGGACGACTCCGTTAATGGCGGCGTCAATAAGTGGGAGCATTGACACTGCTTGGCTGCTTCTTCAGGAAGGCGCGGATGTCATGGGAAGCAATAAGCTAGGGAACACTGCTTTGCATTACGCATCGTTGAAGGGTCACCTCCAGATTGCAAAGCTTTTACTTGAAAGAGGAGCGAGCGTCAACGCACTTAACAATAAAGGGCTTACTCCTTTGATGATGGCAACAGAAGCAGGTAGTACTGAGACAGTATTACTTCTCCTGCAGAAAGATGCCAACGTCTTGGATAGCTGTAAATACAAGTACACAGCGTTGCATTATGCTTCGGGAAAAGGTGCTTCCGAAAATGCAAAACTTTTACTTCAGAGGGGGGCGGACGTAAATGCACGTGACTACGTAGGCTGGACTCCTTTAATGGACGCCGCAAGAGCGGGCAGCGTGGAGACTGCGACAATTCTTCTGCAGAATGGAGCTGATGTCTCGGCAACCACTACAAGGAAGGACACTGCGTTGCATTTCGCGACGGCCGCACGGGAGATCGGGGTGGCGAAGCTGCTGATTGAAAACAGAGCCCCAGTGAACGCTCGGAACGCTGACGGGAATACTCCCTTCATGGAGGCAGCCCGCATGGGCGACGTGGAACTTGCTCGCCTTCTGCAACGCAGCGGAGCGGAGATCTTCATTTGCGATGAAAGGGGAAGGACACCCTTGCATTTCGCGTCCTTACAAGGTCATCGCGAGTTCACGAAGTTCTTGCTTGACGAAGGCGCCGAGGTAGACGCGTGTGACGATGTAGGACGAACCCCACTGATGAGGGCCTCCGAAAACGGGAATGTGGAAACCGTTCAGCTTCTTCTGCAGAAAGGTGCACGCGTGGACACTCGTTGCTCACGGAAAGACACTGCGTTGCATCTTGCCTCTCTTCACTGCAAATACGATATTGCAAGAGTTTTGGTTGAACACGGCGCTGACGTGAATGCCACAAACTGCGCCGGTGCGACACCGCTAATGTATGCGGCTGAAGTTGGAAGTGCGGAGTGCGCCAGATTACTTACTCAAACGGGCGCAGACGTTTCCGCATCTGACAGAGAGAAGAACACCGCCTTGCATTTTGCTTCATTTAGAGGCCATTGCGATGTGGCGAAACTGTTACTGGAAAGAGGCGCAGAGGTTGATGCACGCTCTCTGATAGGCTTCTCCCCGTTAATGGAAGCTGCAAAGCACGGAAGGTTGCAAATTGTGCGTCTCCTGCTCGGCGAAGCACCTGCAATTGACGTTTGCAATATACGGAACGCTTTACTTTTTGCGGTGTGCTACGGTCACCTGGAAGTTGAAACGATCCTTCGTGAAGCAGAAAAAAATATAAATGCACAGAATCTGAAGCGAAGTACTCGCTTGTTAAGTTGTAATTCACGACAAAGTGTAGAGGCAGAAGAGAGAAAGTGGTGGTTATGTCAATGTACTATTCTTTAAAGAAAACGCACTGTAGATGACTTTTTAAAACAAGAATGATCAATTTGTGTTACAAAATGTTACTGATGGGGCATGAATATGATATATCCATAACAATGGCTTAATGGTAGATAGACCTCGTTAGAATTGCAGTGGATTTTCACAAATGAAGATTACCTCTTCAGTCTTCAACAACGATTCGATTCTTCGAAATACTTTCAACATTCCGGTGATGTACTGACTAAGTTGAAAAGGGTACAATAAATATATACTGGGGGAATATATGTTTCTGAGAGCAAAACAATAAAGAAATTATTGTTACTAACATCTTGAGGTGAATTACAGCCTTGTGTGTTCTCCCAATGACTCGCCCTCTGTATTCCAGAATAGTAAGCAATTTTTGCGCATTAAGATTCTGTTTAGAGCAGGAGATAACTAAAAAAGATGCGTATGTTCGAGGGAGAATCTTCTTGGCGCAGCACACAAATTTGCCGATCCTCTTCTGGATGTTGGAGTGTCATCTGTAAGTTATTTTGTTTCTCTAAAGAAGTCAGGAGTTCAGACGTTCTTGAAAAGAAAAACTTTTGCTAGATGTGTACAGTGTCTTAGTAGAATGCAAAATGAAAGTACAAGCTTTTCTTTGCGCAGGTTAATTTTAAATGAAATTATTTTAAGACTGCCCTTCTTGATATGATTTTAAATTTCTTTAAAGGTCCATTGATTTTTTAGGCAGATATTCACAATACAACAAAATGTGAATGGCTGCCTTAAGAATCAATGGACTTTCCAAAAAATTAAAAGCACAAGCTTTTGTATGAACACAGGATATATGGATTCATAAGGATTTTATCATGGATGATATCTGATATCTTGTTAGTGAGAAACTGTTTAAAATGCTAATGAAACTGGTGTTGTTAGTTTGTACATGAAACTAAGAAGATTTTATATATTTTGTGCCCAGTAAATCTCATTTGTGGCACAAAATGTGTGTGCTGTGTGGCACAAAATGCTGTTTTATGTGATTTGAATAAAGTACATATGATGCAATCTATACAACCTTTTTGGGAATATGTTTATGCTTCTTCGAGCAATAGGAATGACATTTCTCTTTTTCCTGTGCCGCTTTTCTATATGCTTACGTAGTAAAGAGGAAGTAGTGTAAAGCTGCGACAGAAATCTGCGATTTTTCAGTAGAAGATCAACTCGTGTAAAGTCGCCCTGGTGGCGACAGACTGGATAAAACTTTTTTCCTGTAGAAAGTAAATTACTTTCTCTAACACGTTTTTTGAGTATTTGATACGAAAATCTGCGACCGTCCGTCCATCTGTGGTCAACGCTAACGCCTAAACCTAAACCCTTCCATTGATTTCCTCCAAAATCGATATCTCTCGATCGATTTGAACGAACTCCTGTCCCTGCGAAATTGAAACAGACATTTTGATTATGGGAGTTAGTTTACTTAAAGCCTCAAACATTTAAAATTTTCCCAAAAATTACTACAATTTTTTTTGTTAAACATGTTCCTCTGATAACATATAGAACGCCTAAAAACTTGCAAAGGTCTCATTTTCAGTAAAATCTCTTTGTGAAAATTTTTTAAGTTCAAAATTTTTTCGCCGTCTCTTCACAAACAATATTAAAGATATGGATTTTTAATGAAATAAGTTCAAAGACATACATTGAGGTGACAAAAGACATGGGATAGCAGTATTCATAGAAACAGATGGTAGTAGTATCGCATAGAAAAGGTGAAAGGGCAGTGCATTGGCAGAGCTTTCATTTGTACTCATTTCATTCACGTGTAAAGATTTCTGACGTAATTATTTCAGCACGACGGGAATTAACCGACTTTGAACGCGGAGTGACAGTGGGAGCTAGAACCATGATTTCCTATTTGGGAAATCGTAACGGAATTCAATATTCCGACATTTACAGTGTCAAGAGTGTTCCGAGAATACCTATTTTTCAGACATAACCACTCACCATTGTAACCACTCACCACGCAGTTGCCGACGCACTTCATTTAATGACCGAGAGCAGCGGCGTTTGCACAGTTGTCAGTGCTAATAGACAAGCAACATTGCGTGAAATAACCGCAGAAATAAATACAGGAATAACGACGAATCAATGTGGGACGCACGATCAACGTATCCGTTAGGACAGTGCGGCGAAATTTGGCTTTATTGGGCTCGAGTACCTTTACTAACAGCACGGCATTTCCATTAGCACCTCTCCTGGGCTCGTGACCATGTCTATTGAACCCTAGACAACTGGAAAACAGTGGATTTGTCGGATTGTGGATTTGTCGGACAACTGGAAAACAGTGAATTTGTCGGTACCGATTTGATCAGTTGGATGATCTTGGCTGTTCGGGTGACGCCGCGTCGAAGGCTGTGTTGCCGACGTTTCGATCATCTTATCTTGGTCTTCCTCAGGGCTGGAATGCATTCCAGCCCTGAGGAAGACCAGAATAAGATGGTCGAAACGTCGGCAACTCAGCCTTCGACGCGGCGTCACCCGGACAGCCAAGATCATCCACATGACTCCGGCCGCGGAAGCCTACGACTTCGATTTGATCAGTTGTTAAGAGTTGATTGTAGGGTTTGAGTGTGGCGCAGAATCCACTAAGCCATGGACCCAAGTTGTCAACAAAGCACTGTACTAGCTGGTAGTGGCTCTTCAATGGTGTGGACTGTTTTTACACGGAATGAAATAGGTCCTGTAGTCCAACTAAACGGATCATTGACTGGAAATGGTTATGTTTAGCTATTTGGATATCATTTGCAGCCACATGGACTTCATGGGGAAATGCATCCAGCTTCGCTTCTTCATCCAAAATCGACATTCGAAATTATTCAAACCTAAAACTTTTGAAATAAAATTGTGAATGTCTATAATTCTGTCAGTATTCTATCACGAAATATTACTTTTCCAGCCTTTGGGTTTTCATTAAAGTCACAAAAATCCACAAAAAAGCCTGGGCCTCGTTGCAACACCCCCATTCCGCATGGTCACTTCCGTCTCTCTCTCTCTCTCTCTCTCTCTCTCTCTCTCGTTATTCCAGCAATAACTCTCGCATGTCTGTCCACTGCTTCTGACGCGGTGCAGATCTATTTTGAATTAGTTTCTTTGTGATCACTTCCACGCCACTTATCACTTGTTTACTTAAACCCTGCGCTTACTTACGCTAGTCCCCAGAAATTTTTATCTTACATTGTTCATTGTAAAAAACATTAAATTAATGTTTGTAATTAACATATCGTCCAAATGTTTCGCAGTGTATTTAAGTGCAAATTTTAAACAATTGGCTTCTGAAAAATGTCTCCAATTTTCCCCCTCGTTTGTAGCAAAGGACGTAACAAAAACGAGCCCTGGTCTCCTTTTTGACAAACTCCTTAAATTTTCGTAAATTGCAAAAAATCAACTAACCAAAAGTAAATATTGATTACAGAGATTTTTCTGAAATAAATTGTTTCCAAAAATTAGATCTTCAACTCATTGAGGCCCGACGTATCCTTGGACTTTGCTTAATGCTCGAAAGTCTCAAGCCCGAGTATAGTGTGACGTCGTACGTGATACTACGGTAATCACAGACCTGAGCTTTGGTTATATACAAGTATGTTGTACAGTTATTTACCCATACATAATTCACACTGCCCTGTTCCCCTGATCGCAGAAGCGATCCTTAACTGCTTGAGTCTGCTTCGGTCTGAGTCGTGATCGTCGCCACTCCACAACGAGTGCCCGCACTCAGCGTAACACCCCGTAACCGCAGTCACACATGGAATAACGTTTCCACGACGGCGTTCCAACACATGGATTGCCCCTTACGAGCTTCTCTCGTCTCCGCACCGCCCTGGGCGCAAATGTGGTGCATCCGCACCTCGATTCGGCTCAGACTCGAATGCTTGGCCGGTATACCTTCTCTGGACTCTTTTGCGAAAGGTCACGTGACCGACCTCCCACGCTGAAAGCGTCATCTCATTACTGAGATTTTGGCCGACTGCACATGGGGCCTGCCATCTGCAGGCCGAGTTCTGTCGCCACACATCATCCCTTGCGCGAACTGACAGCCGCTTTCCCAGACACGCCCCCAGCTGGCACCCTCAGAGGTCCGGCCGCCGCCAGCCCGGCACCAGATGACTTACCCCTCCGCCCTGCACGACTTGTGCGGTCGGTCGAGCCCAGTGCTATGACGTTACAATAGCTCGGGCGCACATTTCTTCGTCTTTCCGTGCACGTGCCCGACTATACGTCGCTTCTGGATACTGAGACGTTTCCATTGAAGTGTATTGCTATCTGTTGGCCGATTTGAGAACTATTTTGCGAAATGCCAGCCGGTCATGTCTCTTGCTTTTTGTAGTAGACACAGTTCTGATCTGTGACACGTATGCTGTTTTGAGTTTAGTACGTTGAGCATACCACAAAATTATAACATTTTGGAAAATCGTTGGGAAGTAACCTTCGGATAAAAGCTTTAAATTTTGATTCTTATTTTGAAAAATACATGTTGTTGTGCAGATTTTTATGCTGCACTTTCGTAGTATATTCAAAGGTAAATAAAATATATAATTTGGCACTTTTACTTGCTTTCGTTTGATTTCAATTAACGAACTAGTGATTCTACAGCATGGCACAGACTTTTCCGTATTAGTTTTCCCTTTTCTTTGGTCTCCGCTAGCTATTCAGACTTGCCACATACTCTTGCCAGCTGCCATCTATCGCCGCCCAAAGTACATTTTTTGACATTTTATTAAGTTTTCGATTTCCAAATACTATAACGGAAACATAATTATAAGAATATTAAAGAAGAGTAAAACTCATCATCAGTGGCAATTTCCTTTGAAAAATTTGGAGTGGTTTTTAAGAAAATGGTGTGTAAGCGCTACTGTAAATTCGAAATTTGAAGCTCTTTTTCACAGAAAAAACTGAGTTTTCGAAAAACTCATTAGAAGCCATTTGAAGCACATTAACTCACAAATACAACAAAGTGCTGGAAAAGTGCATATTAACGGTGTGAGAGATCTCTCACAAAAATTACATTTGTGTGATTTAAAAAAATACCCCAAAATGAAATCTACGTCATATTAAAGAGTGCAAATAACACCATACGTTTAAAAAGTTTGAAGATTTGAAAAAGTTTGCAAATTGCTCGGCAGAAACTGCGCGCTTCCTGGCCCTTGTCCAGGCCATGGCTCGCCATGTAACAACGTTCTCAACTCGCGCGGAGAATTCGCGCGTGGACAGTTACAATACTTATGAAAAATAAATACATGCGGGTACATATTTTGCTTTTTTAATACAATATTTTTGTTTATAGCCCATTAAAATAAATATATTTTATTTTTTTTAAATTTCAGATCGTGAAATGCCTTCTACAACACTCGCACCATCAGACTGAGCTCGAAGGAGAAGAGCAGAACGCCGCCCAGCCGCCGGCTGGGATTTACCAAATTCTACATCTCGCTGACGCATCCCGTGCACAGGACCAACCACGAGACCAAGAAGAAAATGCGGTTGAAAAGAAAAATCTAACCTACGTGGTGACAGAGCAGGCACAGCAAACGATGTCACGAATCCCTCCCGATTCACTGGCCATTCTAAAGTGCGATTCGCCCAAAAACAGCGCTCTGAACGTCGCCTGTCTGAAAGGACTGTGCGGGTTGGTAAAGCAGTTGCTGGCGTTGGGAGCCAAAGCAAACGCTCGGAGCAAATCGGCCATCACGCCGTTGATATGCGCCGTGTTGTCAGGAAGCGAGGATCTGACGCGGCTGCTTCTCCAGCACGGAGCGGACGTCTCCGTGGACACAGGCGACGCCAACACGCCGCTGCACTTGGCGTGCGCCAGAGGCGACCTAGCCGTCGCGACGCTGCTGGTGGGCGCGGGCGCCGACGTCAACGCTCGCAACCGCAAGGGGAACACTCCATTGGTCCTGGCCACCACGTCCGGCGCCGCGGGGTTCATGCAGACGCTGTTTCGAGCGCAGACGCGCAACGCCGAGAAGCTCCAGGCCTTACTGGAGCACTACTCTGCCGTCAACGGGGTGAGCGTGGACGCCGTGATGGGCCTATTTCGCGGATCGACTCCCGACCTGCACCGGATGATCGAGCTGTTGGTGGCGCACGGCGCCGACGTGAACGCGCGGAACGCCCTGGGCGGCACGGCGCTGGTGGGCGCGTGCGTCAGGGGCGATGCGGAGACGGTGCGGCTGCTTCTGGAACTGGGGGCGCGCGCGTCGGCCGGCGGCGAAGGCAGCGACGCCGCCGCCGTGTCGCCGTTGCACGCGGCGTCGCTGCGAGGGGACCCTGCCCTCGCGAGCTTGCTGCTGGCGAGGGGCGGCGACGTGAACGCGCGCACCCGCAAGGGCAGCACGCCCTTGATGATGGCCGTGGAGTGCGCGGACGTCGACACGAGCCGGCTGCTGCTGCGGGAAGGAGCCGACGTGGGGGCTCGCAACGTGGAGGGAAACGCCGCCCTGCATCTCGCCTCGCTAAACGGCGATGTGGAAACGGCGGAGGTGCTCCTTGCGAATGGGGCGGACCCCAATGCGCGAAACGGAAAGGGGAATTCTCCTCTGATGCTGGCAGCTGTCGGCGGGAGTTGGCAGACGGTGCGGATACTTCTCGACAAAGACGCCGACGTTTTTGCTTGCAATAATGAAAAGAACACCTCGCTGCATTTTGCTGCGAAAAATCATCATGGAATCGCGCAACTCTTAATTGAGAACGGGGCAGATGTGAACGCGCGGAATCACAAAGGAACCACTCCCTTAATGTGGGCGGCGGAATTGGGCAACTTTGAGACCACGTCGCTTCTGTTGGAACGTGGAGCTGACGTTTGGGTTTGCAGTGAAGGTAAGAATACCGCTCTGCATTTGGCAGCGTTGAAAGGCCATAAAAAGGTTGCAAAACTGCTCGTTGAGAAGGGCGCTGAACCTAATACAAAAAACGCTAGAGGAAACACTCCGCTCATATTGGCTGCAAGCAGTGGCGATTTGGCGACTGCCCAACAGCTTCTCCGCAACGGTGCTGATCCAAGTGCTTATGATGTCGACAGAAACACAGCTTTGCATTTTGCCTCGACGAAAGGTCACCTCGAAGTCGCGAGACTGTTAATCGAAGAAGGAGCTGACGTTGACGCCCGAAACTACAAAGGAAGTACCCCGTTGATTTGGTCAGCAGAAAGCGGCAAGGTAGAAATTGTGAAATTGCTACTCCAAAACCGAGCGGATGTTTTTGCTTGGAACCTCGAGAGAAACACAGCTTTGCATTGCGCCGTATCAAACGGGCATCACGAGGCAGCGAAACTTCTACTGAAAGGCGGTGCTGAGGTGAATGCACAAAACAGTAAAGGAAACGCACCTCTGGTGAACGCTGCTCAGAATGGGAACGTGGAGGAGGTCGAGCTTCTTCTGCAAAACGGAGCCAGCGTCGACATAATCAACGAGGGCAAAAACACGCCTTTGTACTTCGCGTCTGTCATGGGGCGACGAGAAGTCGTGAAAGTGTTGATTGAGAGGGGCGCGAACGTGAATGCTCGCAACCAGAAGGGAAGCACCCCTTTAATGTGGGCTTGCGAGGGGGGCCAACTCCATACTGCGAGGCTGCTTCTCCACAACGGAGCAGATGTTTCGGTGCACAACAAATCGGGACACACCACCTTGCATTTTGCGTCAACGAAAGGTGAACCAGATGTAGTGGAATTGTTGCTTGAGCAAGGCGCGGACGTGAATGCTCCTAACGACCAGGGCCTAACCGCGCTGATGTCTGCAGCGGACGCAGGGAGGCAGCAGGTCGTGCAGCTACTTTTGAACAGAGGGGCGAACGTCTCGGCGTGCAGTGTTACCAAAACCACCGCTCTGCACTTCGCTTGCAAGCGCCATCCCGACGTTACTCGCACGTTGATTGAGAACGGTGCAAACGTCAACGCGCGCAACCACAAAGGGACAACGCCCTTGATTTGGGCAGCAGAAGCCGGAAGTGTGGAGAATACACTAATACTCATTGAAAACCGTGTGAACATCTCAGCTTGCGATTCAGACAGAAACACCGCGCTCCACTTCGCGGCCTTGAAAGGGCATTACGAAATATCCAAACTGTTGCTTGAAAAAGGCGCCGATGCGAACGGGCGAAACGTAAGAAGAACCACGCCACTGATGATAGCGGCGGAAAGCCGCAACTTCCACATCGCAGGGCTTCTGATCGGGAAAGGGGCGGACGTGCGTGCTGCCAACGCAGACGGAAACACCGCCTTGCATGTCGCGGCCTGCAAAGACCAGTGCGCGATTGCGATGCTGCTGCTGTCGCACGGGGCGAGCGTGGACGCGCGCAACGCCAAGGGGAGCACGCCCTTGATGTGGGCGGGCGAGGGCGGCGGCGACAACATGGCGAGGCTGCTGCTCCAGGCGGGCGCGGACGTGCTGGCGCGGAACGCAGACCGCAGCACCGCCTTGCACTCCGCCGTTCTCAACGGCCACCACGCCCTCGCCAGCATCCTCCTGGAAAGCGGCGCCCAGGTGAACGCCGTCAACGCGAAAGGAAATACCCCGTTGATAACGGCGGCGGAGTGCGGCGACGCGAAGACCACCCAGGTTCTGCTGGCACACGGCGCGGACACGTCCGCGACGAACGAGCGCGGGTACTCCGCCTTGCACGTGGCCGCCTTCAAGGGGCGCCACCGCGTCGCCGAACTGCTCGTGCGAGCGGGCGCGGCGGTGAACGAGCCCAGCCTCAACCGGAACACGCCGCTCGTGCTGACGGCGCACTGCGGGAACGTGGAGACGGCGCGCCTGTTGGTGCGGGAGGGCGCGAGCGTGTCGGATCGCAACGTGATGGGCAACACCGCGCTGCACGTCGCGTCGCTGTGCGGGAAGCTCGACATCGCGCAGCTGTTGCTGGAGAGCGGCGCGGAAGTGGACGCTCGCGACAACGGAGGGCGGACGCCGCTGCTGTGCGCGGCGGAGGAGGGCCACGTGGAGATCTTGCGACTTCTGCTGCGCGAAGGAGCCGACGCCTTCGCTTCTAATGATCACGGGAAAACCGTCATGGATCTGGCGATACTCAAGGATCGCTACCCGGTGGCGAGCGAGATATTGGACAACTGCGACGTCGCAAACATGAGAAACGCACGTGGGTTCACCGCTTTGATGAAAGCAGCCTCTGAAGGAAACGTACGTATCGCGGAACTGCTACTGAACAAAGGTGCGGATGTTCTGGCTCGGGATGACGGAAAGAACACCTCCTTGCATTTCGCCGCACTTAAAAACCAACACGTGGTAGTGATGCTGCTGCTTAGCAACGGGGCCCCGGTCAACGTCACGAACGCGTTCGGAATAACTCCATTGATGTGCGCCATTGAGAGCGGTAACATGGCCTCGACGCAACTCCTGTTGCAGCAAGGCGCGAACGTTCTGGCGCGCGAGGCGGACGGAAATAGCGCGTTGCATTGGGCGTGTCACAAAAATCACCAAGAGATAGTCGTTTTGTTGATCGGCAACGCAGCGCGAGTTAACACACGAAACAAATTCGGAATCACGCCCCTTATGTGTGCCGCTCTCAGTGGAAATATAACCACTTGCCGACAATTGCTGCAGTCCCGTGCAGAGGCCCTAGCTCGCGACAAGGACCAAAACACCGCCCTGCACTTCGCCTCCCTCAGAGGCCATCGCAAAATCGCGCGGTTGCTGTTGGAACACGGCGCCGACGTCAACGCGGCGAACGAACGCGGCGTGACGCCGCTCATGGCTGCGGCGTTGGAGGGCCGCAAGAAGACCGTGGGGCTGCTGCTGCGGGCGGGGGCCGACGTGGCGGCGCGCGACGCGGAGGGCGACACGCCGCTGCACCACGCGGCGGTCGGAGGGCGCGCCAAGGTGACGGCGCAGCTGCTGGCCAAGGGCGCGAGGCCCGGAGCGCGCAACCTCTCAGGCGGCACGCCGCTCGCCTACGCACGCGCCGGCGGGCGGGCGGGCGTCGCAAGGCTGCTCGTGCGCCGCCCAACGCAGGCTGCTGCCCATGCCTAGAGCAGAAGGCGAGTGCCGTTGGAGAATTGTTTGTATTATAAACGACCTTTTTCTGCTCCCATTGTATAACGCTGTCATTTGATGGTTGCAACCAGTTGCATAATGATAGTCATTTCGAAACAGTTTTCATTAAGATACAGGTTATTGACCATTCACAGAGAAGCTTACAAACCAAGTGTTGACATTTAATTAATCATTGAGAATCTTTTAACAAATGTTTCGTTGAATTGTGTAGCGTTGAACAAAACAAATCATATTCTAGCAATTTAGAATAAAAGTACAAACTCGTTTTAGTTTTGGGAATAATTATTGTTTATTATGATATTATTAATAGTACAAGTAGAACAATGTATATTTGCCAAATTAACCTCATTTTCCTGGCATTCCACCAAATGAAACTCTCCTCCGGTAATGGTATTTACTAAGTGTCGTCACTGGAAGTCAACGTGCCAATTTCCTCACCGAACGGAATTTTTTAGGTATCTTGAGGTTCAGGAGAATTATTTGCATCCACCTTTCTCGAACTATGGTATACGAGTATTGTTGAAATATATACAGGGTGAGTCACGTTACTTTAGCACCTCCTGTAACTTTTGAACGGTTGAAGTTATTGCAATGCAGTTTTCACAGAAGTGCACGAGGGAATGGGGCAAATTCATACGTGTATTCATATCTGTTTTATCAGTTGTATTTATGATATATATATCGCAACAACACCTCACAACCGTACTAACCTACCGCAGTAACAGAATTCATTTGTTTACTATCGCAGTAATGTCGTAAATGTTTGCATAAATCGTGAGTATTTATGGTGACCAATAAAATGCAAAACACATCACGAAATGTTACAGTGTTTGTACTGCCTCGTCTAAATTAAAAATCGCGGCTCCGCTACGCTCCGCCTCGATTTTTAACTTTTGGCCTCTACAGTAATAACACATAACATTTCTAGGTATGTTAATACCTATAACCTCGTAGGCGAACGATAGGATTGCTAAAGTATCGCTAGGATTGCTAAAGCTGGAGTTGGCGGCTTGATGGTATTGGAGGTGCGAATGATGACAAACCTGCATCTTCTCAATTGTACGTGACGGAGCACCCGGCTCTGAACAGAACCCTCTCTGGAGAGGGTGCTGTTCTGAATCGGTGCCCTGAGCGATGCCCTGTCACAGAGTCTGCGACGAAATTCGATATTTCCTCTAAACGCTTTCGTTGAGTGTTCGGCCATCGAGGACGAATTATAAAAGTATATTTTATAATATTAAAAGTGACCTCACTTTTTTATTTCTATCTTCAACTACTGTGTTTTTATGTATTATCAATTTTTTATCGCGAGCGTTCGTTACGAATGTTTTCAGGATTGTCAGAGCGAGTCACTTTATGACTTCGAAAGATATGGTTTTGGTTTTTGTGAATCGAAAGAAAAAGAATTTTAGAAAAATACTAGAATTTGATTACTATTGGTGGTAGGTTAAAATAACAGGTCATGGTTGTGCTATTCTGTGATAACAGTTTTATTGTAACGTTCCTCAGGGATATTCTTGCAAAAATGTGTTTATGTTATCAGCGTATTTCAATAAAGTAATTATGCTAATCTCGTACAAATTATTCGGAAGTTCCTTGCAAATTATTTTTATAGATAAAGTTCCCAAATTTAAGACACATTTGTTTTTCACTTTTTTCCCGAGAGAGTAACATTAAATAAATATTTATAAAACAAATTGTGATCAATTATTCCAATTTTACTCAACGTTCACAGATCGAGTGTCTCCGTCTTCAGGTACAAATTGACAGCTTTCATTTTCATCAGTTTAAAATATTACCATATGTGGTGTTTAATACATAGTGTTATTACATCTGTTGTTTGAATTATTTGTGGTCATTAATCCACGACATTGACATCAGAACAGTGTTTCTCATTGGTAAAGTTACACTTTGTGAACATTATTTAAATAAGTTTCTCTCGAAAGCTTGTTATGGAGAGTTTGCTGTCCAGAATACTAATGCTGGTCTGTCTTCAATTTGGAACTTGGAAACATCAATAAAAGTATTACAATCATAATTTAAGTGATAAAATCCTTGCAAATTGTTCACAAATTTTATTTCCAGTATATTCATTCAGTTATTTGTGTGATGGGCAATTAGCAATAAATACAGGTAAGTTCTCACCGCGTCGAATTTGAACAACTAAGAGTTCGATGATCTCTAAATTTGTAATTTATTATTGAGAAATAGCAAACTATCTGAACATTTATTTACTACGTCTGTACTTATCACATTTTACACCAAATGTATTTGCAAACATTGGATTCGATTTGTGGATTCATTTCCGTCAAAATGCAATACAACTGTATGAGATGTGTGGAAGAAAAGTACAATCTGTACACGTTTTCACGAGTTCCAGATCCCATTTCCACCTTTTACTATTCTTTGTTGAATGATGAAGAAAAGTACTGTCAAAGCGACGTTAGCAACATTTGAAAACTTGGCATTTTCACTCCCAAGTTATATAAAACATACGTTTCCTATAACTATGCATAGGTAAAGAACTAAACATTTTGTCATACAGTATTGCTAACAAAATTGTAACTCGGTGCTCCGGCACAAGTCCTACCACAACTAGCAAAAGGACAGAGAACAAAACGTGCATATAGTGTAGCTAAATGTATATCCAGAAGGGTCTATCTCAGCATTGCTCAGTATATTACGAAAAACATGGTCGAGGATATAAAGAACCTGAAGCCAAGGGTTGACATAATCAGTGCCCATCAACAGGGAGACATTACTTAAGGAATTTTTAATTACACTACATAGTTTAGATTCTGATCTGAGCAGAAACATTTTAAATATTTAATATCTCTTGCCATCTATCGAGCTCGATGTATTGCCCCGGGAAAATGCATCTTTAGTTTGTTACTTTCATGAAAGTCCAACATTTCTTTAATTTTGGACTAATTAAAGAACACTTCCACGTTCTCCGTGTCTCTTTGAAAATTAATGGCATTAACACTTTTCCAGTTTTCCTTAAAATGCTAAAAGGTGTCAGGATTGTTTGTTCAAACACATTGTAAAATAAGATTTTATATACGTAATGATGGCTAGGAAAGAACAATGCTCTGTCCAAATTTCCTTTAAGAAAGACATATACTCCTTCAAAACGTCAAGTGTTTGATGCAGTTGTATCACATCAAAGAATTAGTAATCAATTTTCTTCTTGTAATGTTCTTTGTCTCGCCCTTTCTTCTTTATCTGCTCGATGTTTATCTAGTCCTGCAAGATAGCTTTTACATCCTGGCTCTCTCTGACGAAATAAAAACATCCTTTCTTCTCCCAACGTAATAGTTTGTAAAGCATTCGGATGTGCAATATCAAATAGATTGTATAATTAGATGTATAAATAGATGTATAAATTATTTCTAAACTCCTCTTTACGATGCTTAAAAATATCTCCTCACTTGTTTGCGGTTTTTGTAATTTTCCTTGCTCCGAATTACAAGTTTATAAGTTCTTGTGAACAATGCTGATTGCTTGTCGGGATTCTTGATTTCTCCCAAAATATTATTCTCCCACGAACCACAAGTTAAGCGCTTGCACTGTTTATTTTACTTGCCATGTGTTATAATATATATATATAAGAGTGTCCCTTATTTTCCGACCTACACGTCCGGTTACAATATATATATTTATATATGTATATATATATATTCAATATTGTAACCGAATATATATATATATATATATATATATATATATATATCAATATTGTAACCGAATATATATATATAGATATATATATATATATATATTGTAACGGAACGTGTAGGTCGATTGTGCGAGATTTTAGTGGTAACGGGGCTCCTTTTGAGATTTTGAGGAAAAAACACAAAGTCGTAATCACAAACAACATATAATTGAAAACTCAACCTCAAATTGCAGAATGGCAATAACATAAAAGAAATACATAAACAAAAAACACTCAACATTGGAAAAAAATCATCAGGGAGAAAAACTGGAAAATTATCTTAATTTTTTTGACACGAATTTGAATCACATTAATATCTTCTATGACTAAATGAAATTGAAATTCAACGAATTGTACAAATGAGATCTCTGACTATAGGGCTTGACTTACTTCCTATGGCAGTCGTAATACGCATACTCTTGATTGGCAATTGAGCAATGTTCATCTTCGCGTCCTTTAATGCATTGTAAGCGCATTGTAATTCTGAAATTGGAGCGTTGTCTGTTTCCTTTCGCCTGCTGTCATCTTGCATGCTTCTCCCCTTTGTGACGTTGGGTTCACCTTTCTTGGCCTAAGATCCTTCCTCGCCTCCCCCGCACTTTATGACGGCGTTCGTAGGTGGATTGAACTTGATGTTTATATAATCCACTGTGATATAATTGCTGAGTAACCGTTGGAAAGATTCGATATCCTTCGGCGCAATACTTCTTAACAGACTTTGAATACCATTAGGGAAATGCCTAAGCAAATTATCTCTTTATCTTCCATCAGTGGAGAATATAATTTTGACGCGGCAATTTTATTCGCGGCGTAATCGCGCATGCTTCCTAACGGAGGTTTGTAAAAAGAATTCATGATACACACCTCGTGGTTTAACTGAATTTCTTCACTCCAATACCGTTCTAGAAACTTTTAATTCCTGGATAGTTTGCGGAAGCGGATACAAAGTGTCCAACCAAGTTCTGGCATTATTTTGCAAGATTTGGTACAGCAAATGGGTTTTGTACTGTTCCGGCAATCTACTTAATGTCATAAAACTATCCAGCGATTTTAAAAATGAATAAGGGCTTTCCTCTGGCAATCCCGAAAATTTGAGAGTGGCCAGCAGATTCAAATTGAGCGGGTGCATCGAACCTACATTTATCGGCAACGTTTTAACGGTGTCATGTAAATTTTCGAGCCTCGTCTTCACTTGAACATGCTCTTGTGCCCCCTTTTCTACTCGGTTTGCTAGTACCTCTAATTGTTTGTGTACTTTTTGTCCGTGTTGTGCAACATGCATTTCCATGGATTTAGTCACAGAGTTGACTTTCGCGTTTAATTCGTCGAATTGACTTTTTACGGTTTTAAATTCCTCTGTTTTTCTAATTTTTCTTGGACCTCGCGCTTCAATTCGCGTGCCCAAGCGTCCTGCGCGTGCTGAATGGCCTCGACTTTGTCGTTCACCCTAGCTAACGCTCGAGTCTGCCGATCGACTTCGTTTTTTACTTCCTGAATGTCTTGTCGGATTTCTTGCTTTAATTGTGTAGTTAACGCCTGATTTTGTTGTAGAGTTTGCCTCTGGACGATATCTATCTTATTTAAGATGGTCGTACTGAAACTAACAGTGCCCTAACAAATTTAGCATAGGATCGTTTGGATTCACGAGAGGTTATCCGACTTCCTGTATATCGGGCGACGTTTCTGGATTCTCGGCACCACGAGTCGATTCTGTTGGTGTTCCTTCTTCTCTTTGCCTAGGTACCGCTTCGCGATCCCGTTCCTCCCCGTCCTGCTCCGAACCACTGCTTACCGAATCTACTCCCGCCAACCCCTAGATTCCATGAATCTATCAGCCATGATTTGACGTTGAGTACCCGTTCACATAAATTATTTACAAAATAAATATTTGCTGTTCAGTGAGTACCCTCGCGAGTTACATCTCGGTGCTTCGCGCGAACGCTTTTTGCGTTGCCTCCACACACGATTACTAGCAGTGAGAAAATTTGTTGTCCATTTACGTGGCGTGACGGCCTGATAGAACTTCAGCCTATTAGAAACGACACATGAACTTTCACGACGAACACCTCTCACACCATGACTGCTCGTGTCCGCTGCTCAAAAACCTTCTCTCCATCTATAACCGTTAGTCTCCCCCCTTCGCCGCGCATGTCACCACTGTGTAGGGGTGACCACTCTCCCCCTGCGCCACCCACCACCGACCGCTGATAAGGAGGCGATGTCGCCGCCGCCGCGGCAGCGCGAGCATGCGGCGAATCTTGCAAACAATCTCTTGTTGATATTTATATATATATATATATATATATATATATATATATATGTGTGTGTGTGTGTGTGTGTGTGTGTGTGTGTGTGTGTGTGTATGCCGTAACGATCGTGTATTAATCAAGTAAAGATACAGAAAGCACATTCACTTCAACACATTGATACATCGTGGTGGAAGACGCAGAAGCATAGTTGCCATAGAAAAACATTACGAGTATAATAGTCCGATGTATTAATGTGTTGAAGTGAGTGAGCTTTCTGTATCTTTACTTGATTAATACTCGTTCGTTACGTCAATTCGTGTTGTACCTTTTCTGAGAATCGTAAGCCTGCGATTCCTACATATATACTGTTGCTTCCTTTTGGAGTGACACCAGGTTTCTATCTACTGAAAGAATAACAGATTTGTGTGAGAGAATCAAAAAATACTCGGTCGGCAATCGCGCCTTCCAATATTCAATTTAATTCAAAAATTTTCCAAAATTAACACTTTTGAACTTTAGTCCAAATCAACCAATCGAATCATCAACACTGAATGCACATAACACATAAATATACCCTGGAACATACACATAGTACAAAACAAACACAAACCCTCAATATATATACAAAATAATAATGATTAGCTTCTCCTTGGAATGATTTTTCTCATTTAATTTTTGCACGTGCCTTTCCTTCAAATTAAAATAATAACATAATTTGTTCAATTACTTGACTAGTTTATGTTGAATTGAGTAATTTTCTCTCATTTAATTGGAATTCTAATTTGAATTTTTGAATGCTAGCTTGAATTTTGAATGGCCATTCATTACCTCTTATTATTAAAACAATCTTGGCCTTGAACCACCTGTTGTTTCTTGCAAGTCTTAAATTATCGAAAAACGCGCGCACTTCCCTGTGTCTGTTGTCATCTGCTTGATATCCGGGTACCACATTGGAGTTCCTGGGCTACGAACCAACTCCCTTCAGCAACGGCACCACCAATGTAAACACGTCACCTCGGGCAGCAGGCGAATACTGTTTATTCATCGAACTCACCTTCAATAAAATATTTTCATTGTTTGGTTTTCATTTGGGATTTGTTCAGTGGCGTAACTGTCGTCCGCCGGTCCAGCAGATGCAGTGCGGTGGGGCCCCCGACCACAAGGGGCCCCCATTTGAGGTCTTTGTTTGCTTCTTCATTACAGTTGAGAACAAAAAGTAATTATAGTGGATGTGTGTTCCGTACTTTTACTTTTCTTGACAATTCCCGTGACAGTTGCAACGGCAGAGCGATCATTCTCGAAACTGAAGATGATCAAAAATTACCTTCGAAATTTGATGGGACAAGAGAAGTTGGCGGACTTGAGTATTTTGTCCATAGAGGACAAGGTAACCAACTCCTTGAAAGCGAATCTGGAGAAAATTGTAATTACGAAAAAATGGAAATTGCAATTGATCTGAAGTCAAATTAATTTGAGCTTTTTTTATTTCTGTTGTGTCCTTAACGTAAACTCCTGTGTTTTCTACAGATTAAACAGTTCAATTTCAATCCATTAGCAAATTATGAGCTGTCAATTTATGGTTGCAAAATTACGACTTTAATTTTTCCTTGAGTAAGTTGGTGAATCAACTCAATCGTCTCCTTTATTATTTCAGTAGTATACCTATCCGTTCCGGTACTCACACGCAACCAATCTTTATAATTGAGGTCTCTAAAGAAAGACAATTTCATGGAGACGTGACGAATTGCACTTTGACTTTAAAAATATGAAGAATTTGTTTTAAAAAACGCATCTAAATATTCAAATCAAATGCATCCCGCAACACTTGCGAAACATTTTTCGTCCAATAACTCCTAAACAAAGCAGTCTTTGTCAGTTAGTTTTTAGCTTTTCGTGATAGTCACAAAAATATTAGCTTTTTACTTTTGAGAAAGCTATGTGTCTGAACTAGAGATGGGCTTAACAACTTTTATTCAATTACTGTTATCGAAATAACAGTGGACTCGTAATAACAGTTATTAATACAGTTGAAAAATAACACGTCCATGAACAGCAACTTAACATGTCTGACTGCTAAGAGTTAAATCAGTTGCGGCGACTGCTAAGAGTTAATCCCGGCAAAACGAATAACGTTGGTAGCCCCTTAATGCTTGTGCAGCTACCTTACGGCCCTTTTTTGCACTACTTCCCCTAACATGTTTGGGCATGGACAGAGAAACAGCTGATATGAACGAGACTCGATAAACTACCAAGGAAGAATAGCTGTTTATATGATGAGTAGCAAATGTGTATAGAATATTACTAAAATAACAGTGATTCTTGATCAGATTGCAAATATTCTTTCAAACATGCAACATGTTCATAGTGAAGTGACTAGTGCCAAAAATAATGAGAAGTGGAAACTGTGTTTTGCTTACCTACAGCTAAAGTGGTACTGACTGTTGAATATCAAATATTATAATGAAAGTTATTGACCGTACCTCATTGTATTCTATCGGACTAAGGGAAACATTAGTGGATCTCACATAAGCTGTAATGGGACCGAAAGAAGTTAACAAACATATTGGACGGATTTAAATATCTTAACCACACCTATTCTCGCAAAGTACGTATACAATAAAATATAAAATATTGTGACACATGGTGTGTAATAATAACGAATTATGTATTAATGAATCTATAATTTGAACACTTGTTGATCACGATTGATTACATGCAGTGGAACTGTTGTCGTACAAAATGGTTTGCCGCGAAAGCTTCTAGTAGTTCGGGTTTGGCCCAGTAGATTGGAGTACTATGAATATCAACCGATAACAGCCAATAACAAGATAAATGAAATAACTGTTATTTCGTGTAAAGTTACTAAACGTTAACTGTTAAGAAATAACCGTTTAGCTGTTAAGGGCACATCCCTACAGCAAAGTCATATTGTAAATAATACACCGTTTGATATTAAACTCAAGGTGTCGGCTCGTTAAGATATTCAATATGCAACGTTTGAGCAACATTCCCATGTAGCGAAGTGAAGTCTAAACCTACTTAATTGTTTCTAATGATAACAAATGGTATTTAATACTCAAAGGTGAAAATATTAGTTGGATTATTTTTTGGCTCGGAATTGCTTTTCTTATGGTACGTAAGAAAGCAGAAAAGAATCCAATACTTTTTAGTATACAAATAAATTTTCAATTTTCGCACCCCAGCAAGCTAACACCCTAACTCTTCAAAACCTCCTCTGTTCCTCATAACAAATTAAGGAAAGTTAAATAATATTGCAAAGAGTAGGGTTGTACTTGCCCGATCCGGTATTCTCGCATTACTTTACTTGGCTTTATCAATAGTAAAAGCCTCTTCTGTTAGTTTTGTGACTATCAAGAAAAGGAAAAGCTAACTCTGAAAGAAGATTAGGCCGATTTACACGGTATAGTTTTCGTGTAGATTCTTCATGTAGTCCAGACTTTACGCTTTCTACATGAGAAAATTATGAACATGTTCGTAATTTTTTCGTGTAGAAAGCATACAGTTTGACTCCAGCGCCTCTAGCGTCAGAATCGTTCGCTAATGGTAATCGGCCATGTCCTTTGGCCATGTCGATTTTGTGGTTAGGTGCGATTGTATGAAGTGATATTTTGTGATAAACTACTTCTTTCCTTGTCCCTGCCTTCCAATTTTTATTCTCTATGCCCCTCATGGTTAATTAATACTAAATCAAGATCATAGCCAGAACGCATGCGTAGGAATACCATCACTGAAACCATGACTGAAACTACTCGGACGGCGCAATTCAGTTTTTCCCGCTACCCCCCCCCCCCCCGGGCGACGGTTTGTGGCGATTCATGCAGAAAGCGTATAGACCGTGTATGCGCTACTTTTTGGCTTTTATACGTTCAGTTTGAGATATTGACGTTTCTATATAGAAACTGTACGAGAATCTACACGAAAATTGTACCGTGTATATCGGCCTATAGAATAATTTCTTCAAATGTTTTTAAAGAAGTATGAATAGTTCCAAGAATATCTCTCTATAATGCTGAATAAACTTTTATTGAAAATTTGTTGCCAACATCAATTGCATTGTTATTTTTGTTTGATATTGTATAAGAACTTTAGAAGTTTCTTTCCTTCTTAATGGAAAGAATAGACAAATGGATAGGAGGAGGGTGGGGTTTAACATGCGAGAGTTCTCGCACGGGTACGGGTCTATTCATATTCTGAGAAAACAGACTGTGTTTAATAAGATTGACATTAAACTCATTATGCATTGGTAAAACTTAGAACAGTTATTTACAAGTCCATACATTTTGGTAGATAATAATATACTAGCCACATAAATACAGCGTAAGCTATGTATGACCCATTTAGTTGACGCGCCCGAAATCACTAACAATCAATCAAGCGAACCGGACGAGGCGACGCAGCAGTAAGTTGCAGAGTCGTGCAACTGAGGTTTATCGTGCAACAACTGGGCCATTGTGGCACTGTATACTTCAACCCAGGTGCTGCCATGTATCTGCCACCGAATCGCGCCCTCACAGAGCGTACTGTTATCTTGGTGCCAGCACTTCGTCTGCGTCATCGCCATTGTCAGGTAACATGCCAATCTTCTATTGAAGAAGCCACTATCAGTCTCTAAAAGACTGCCGTATTGCAAAAGACGGCAGTTGGCACTTGCAGTTAAGCAAGAAAAAAATGGTAGGTGTTAAGGAAATGTATAAAAAAAAGTACATGTGTTCATGCAAAGTAAGCTGGCTGCAATAAATAAACATTTTTCCATCTAGCAATGCATGTTGAATGTGACAATTATATTTTTTAAATTCACGAACAACCTCGCATCATCCCCAACCCAGAGCTGCCCATATCCCTGTGATCCCTAAAGCCGGAGCCACAAAGTCCTCCGCGCCTAATGTCTGTGAGAGCTTGGTTTAGCCCCGTGTATGTGACCACTACAGTACTGTCATGAATACGTGAAATCCAAATATGCATTTTTGTGTTGCCACATTCTCTCCCGCGAAGAGTTTCCAAGAGGCTTACGCTACACCACCTGAGCTCCTCCCCGCCCCTGCCCTCGCGCCCGAGAGAGGTGCGAACGCCAGCGCTCGAGCCAGCAAACCGGGAGAGGTGGCTCGTGCATCAAGTGTCACCGGTCTGCCTCTGACCGGGAGGTCCTAGGTTAGAGTCACGACGGCGATAGGATTTTCGATACTAGCTTGTCACCTAGGTCGAAATCAATCGCTGTCTGGAGGAGAATTCTGGCGGCTCTGGTCGGTAGTTTTGGCGAATTCTGCTCTGGTCGGTAGTTTTCCGTGGTTTCTCCGATCAACACCAGGCGAATGCCGGAGTAGTATCCTAACAAACGGGCAAGGACCGCGCACGATCTTTTCTTCTATATGAGTAGTTTTTGCGTAATTTTGTGTGAAAAATAGTCAATTTTTTAAACATTTTTTCTCAAAACCTGCTTTAATTTTTTCTTTCATTTTTCTGATTGTATGTATCAAAAACGGCAAAAAAAATTGATGTTAGTCTCATTTCCGGCAAACTCTCTGTATGTTTTAAACTTGCAAACGGTTAACATTTCAAAACTACAAAATTGAATACTTGAAATTGAAGTATAGAACATTTGATCTTAAACAAAATCTTTCCGAAAATCAACTCTATAAAGAATTTTTTAAAATATATTTGTAGCTTTTTTAAATTTATTTATTTTCGTTAAAAACAGTTTAAAACTGTGTGTGACGAGCTATGGGGGGAAGTGAAATTTGTGCACGTTTTCATAATTCTGGGATCTCTATCCTAAACCATATTCTAGTCGAATTTTGAATACAAAAAAAGAGCGGTTTTTCCAAGTTTTGTTGACAAAAATATTCGCTCCTATATAATAAAATATATTTTCAAAGGTAAATTAGCTATGACTTTGTGCCCTTAACCCTCATCATGTTCTTCATGAAAGAATAATACTTTTCGCCGTGACAATATGGAAAACAATAACTTCAATAACTATATTTCCCATTGAAATTCAGAAAACGTGCACAAATAATAAAGTTACATTTATGTCCAGAGCAAAACAAGGGACCTTCCCAGCATTTTCTCAAAGGATCAGGGAAACTGGACGAAAAACCTGATCGAGATGGGGGCCATCAACCCAGAGGCTGTGGTACAGTACTTGTTACAGGTTCTTTAGATTATACAGTCCAAATTATAAATAATTACATTAACTATCATTGTTAAAATTAAAGTTACTTTCCTTTTGATACTCGCTTAATTTGTGCTTACAATTACTGCAATTAAAACTAGTGGTGCTACGGAATGGCACAGACTTTCCCGTATTAGTTTTCTATTTCCTTGGGTTTTCGCTAGCTATATGGAATTGCCACATACTCTTTCTTGCCAGCTGCCATCTACCACCGCCAAAAGTATTGTTCTGTATACCAGCGTTATAAACAACCCTTTTACATTAACAAAATCGTTTATAATATGACATATTGCTAGAATCATTACGTCATTGCTATTTCTGCACGAAATATGAGCCATCACTGACGTAATAGTCACGGCCCCTATATATTTTCAGTTATGGAGTTTAAAGAAGGCAGTGGTACCATATAAATAGATTGCAGTGTTCGCAGTAAAATCAAATACGTTATGAAAAAACTTACTTTTAAAAATTGATTTATTAATTTATTACTCCTTTAAAATTATATTTTGTTTTTATTTGGTAATATCACAAGAACAACAAAAAACATCAAATTAATTCTTGTGAACATGTACATTCATTGTACAATTTGATAAATTGGTCAGTGACACTCCAGAACATGCATTTATATCTAAAATGCTTCTTTTTTCTTTGCTTTCTGCACTAACCAATATCTTGTTAGCTATTTGAATCTTGTTATTCACCGATTCTTCGATGTATGACTCGGCTACACTTGTAGACCGCCATCCTCCATGACATTTTGGTGTAGTGATAACACCACCATGATCTGCGAGAAACGTCGCGGATGTTCTCCTAAACGAATGACAAGAGTACATTTCTGCATTTGGTAATTTTTAAAAAATTGCAATATTTTTTGGTATTTTCGCAAATGTATTGATACCAATTGGACTGCAGCTGCATTTGCCATGATTGTAAAACAAAAACGTTTTTTGTATTTAACATGTAAGAGTCTTAAGGAAATGTATTTTTTACAGACTTCAACATAATTAAATTCTTCACTGGATACGACAGTAAATATTCCGGGCTTGTCATTTTTTGTCGCTTTAATGTTCATTATCAAAACAGAACCTTCTTCTTTCACATCGTTGATGCACAAATTGTACAATTCGACACGTCTACAAGCACCAAATATGCCAAAAATAGCAACAACCTGAAAATCATACCAGTTATTAATACAATACAACAGTTAATAAATAAAAAATTATTATTGCCACTGTCATTATTATACCTTCATTAAAAGAAAAGTTTCATCATCAGCTTTTGTAAGAAATGTGTTGGGAAAATACCATTGCCTTTATAGGTTGATATCCCACATTTACCTGTTTCATGAGTAAACTTACTTTATGAAAAGTTCCAATATCAATATTGTCTTTCATCTTTAGCATTTCCTTTAATTTGGAATAAGTGCACCATAGTGTCGACGCTTTACATGCTGTGGACTTAATGTTTAAAGAAGCATGCATTAAATTAACAAACGTCTGTATTCTAGAATGTGCATTATACTAACTTAACCAAACAGCTCCGATAGATACGAAAGAACAGCAGCTTTGCATAATAAATTTGCATATTTTTTATCCATCCATTTCCTAAACTTTAAGTACTCTTTCTCATAAAGTTTGCAAGACTTTTTCGGTATCATAGCATTTTCTGCTTTTGCAGCTTCTTCCACAATTTCTCTAGGCAAATCCATCATGTTTGAATCACGACTTTCAAACTAATTGCCATTTGTAAACAAATTAGTTGCTTAGGTAGCATTCATGACGTCAAAAACTGAATTTGAGATCTACTACAACTACGAATTACAACTTAACACAATTAATTTCGCTTCCTTAAATCCTTATAATACTGTTATACAAAAAATAGTGCATGCAACTCGTTTATAATGTTGCTTTTTTGCACTCGTAAGAAGATATTACAGAACTCACTTCTAACGTCGTTCGTTCGGTAATATCTTCTTATTCGTGTAAAAAAGGACAACGTTATAAACTAATTGCATAATATGCTATTGTCATTTTCTTAATATTTCGGTTTCCTATTGGTAGAACGGAAATATTAACTTTAAAATATTAAAGAACGCAAAAACCTAGTCACAAATGGCAATTTTTTTATAATTGTCACCTTTCCCGTCATCTTATTGGAAGCAATTAGCCTCAGAGAATATGTTCCGCAGTCGTATAGAATCCAAATTGTGACCTTGTTACCGAGTAACAATGCGTTTTTAATAATTAAATTTGTTCAAAGAATTGGTCGGCCCGACCGGGATTCGAACTCGGGCCTTCTGGTTTACGCCCAGCTGCTCTGACCACTAAGCTACAAGTCAACCAACCCTTCAAACAGTTTTCATGTGCGCCTGATCGCTCTTTGTCACCTCGGTAGCTTAGTGGTCAGAGCTGTTGGGCGTAAACCAGAAGGCCCGAAATGAAATCCCGGTCGGGCCGACCAATTCTTTGAACAAATTTAATTATTAAAAACGCATTGTTACTCAGTAACAAGGTCACAATTTGGATTCTATACGACCGCGGAACATATTCTCCGAGGCTAATAGCTTCCAACAAGGTGACGGGAATGGTGACAATTATATATATATATATATATATATATATTGTATATATATATATAATTAAATTATCAATTATCAATAATCAATTATATATATACATATAAAGAAGCGATAAGGCGCTCATTAAAACTGTTCAGTGCTAGTTGACTCGGTAGCTTAGTGATCACAGCTGCTGGGCGTAAACCAGAAGGCTCGGGTTCGAATCCCGGTCGGGCCGACCAATTCTTTGAACAAATTTAATAATTTTCTTTTAAAAATTATTTGCCGTTTAAGAGAAAATGGACTTTTAGCACTGCTAAAAATGCGAAATTTGAAGCTCATTTTCACAGAAAATGTTTGAGTTTTCAAAATACTTTATTTGAAGTTATTTGAAGCACTTACACTCACAAATATAATAATCTTTACAAATTGCTGGTAACGTGCATATTAAAGATGTGAGAGATCTTTCAAAAAAATGACAATTATGTAATTTTTGAAAAAACAAAAAAAAATAACTCAAAATAAACTTTACGCTATACTAAAGAGTGTAATTCGCTACTAAGAGTGCTATTACGCTATACTAAAGAGTGTAAGTTTGAAGAAACAATTTGCAACCATATACGAGAAAATGGCGCTTGAGCGTTTCTGAAAATGCGAAATGTTGAACTACTTTTCACAGAAAACTGTTGTGTTTTCGAGAAACTTTACTTGACATTATTTAAAGCACATGTACTCGTAAATATAATAATGTGAAAAAATCGCCGCTAATATTATCGACGTGAGAAACATGTGAAAAAATTTACATTTTTGTAATTTTTGAAACAACCAACCTATACAGCAATATGGCTTTTATGTCATCTGATAGAGTACATTTACCACCATCCCTACCAAACGTTTAAAGAAAAAAATTTGGAGCCGTTTTTGAGAAAATCTAGTTTTTGTAATTTTTTTTAAAATTGCACATATTGCACGCAATATTGCGCGAAAACTACTAAAATTTTGAAAAATATTTACATTACCTTTATGAAAGAACTCAATATGCAGAACAAATTTTATTTGAAGAAAAAATCTCTATCTTCAATTCTGTTGTTGGAGAAAGACGCCGAAAAAATTCAAACTTTCACAATTTTCGAAAATTCAGAGTTATTCGAGAAAATCGGACCTATGCCATGTTAATAAGTGTATTTTACTCTATTCATACAAGAAATTGAAAGAAAAAATTTGGAACCGTTTTTGAGAAAATTTTGAAAATTCCCGGGGGCCTCCAAATTTTGAAGAATCTTTTTCAAAATCTCAAAGCTTCGACTAGAATCAGATCGACCGAGGAATATCCATTTCGGAAGAAATCGTACGTATGGTTTAGGCGCTAGCAGTGTTCAGAGACGGACAGACAGACGGACGTTTTCCTTTCAATTGGTTTTTCGGTATCAAGGACCTAGAAAATAGGGTTTCTGGCTACACCATGTGTTAGGGGATTTTTTTCTTAATTTAGCAACTGGTTTTATCCACTTCTTCGTTTTCACGGCCCGGCAATTAATTTTTTTCCGCCGAAAATTGGCCATTTTTTCCCGCTTCATTACATATCTTTCCGTCATGCATGTGATATCTACGTATATCACACCGTGTATACGTACGTATACGGGAAAGTAAAATTCTGAAAAGCTGCTTCATTTTTTCTCTACATTCTTCCCATGGATAAAACAAGGACGCTTAAAAGAATTGCGCATATCTCATTTTCATTGAACTCTCTGAATTTTTGAAAATTGCATCTTGAAAATAATGGGAGGGACAATTAAAATTTTAAGCCAACGAGAACAGTTAGATTAGGTTAGATAGCTTAGGCCCAAGTGAATGTCTGAGAGCGGCAGGGTGGTGTAATGGTAATGCGCCCAACAAGGGCACTGGCTGATCATGAGTTCAAGTCCCGGCGCGGACAAAAATATTGCTGATTGGAAATCCTTTTGCAGGTTCATGTAGTAGTATAATATTCCGAAGCCGTTACATGCCACGCGAGAAAGCATGAGTTTTTGTAACACCACTACAAAGTTACCAGAATCTGGGACTGAGAGTTTTTCTGTAAAAAATTAGCCGGTTTCTAGATCTTGATTACAATATTTTTTCTTCTTACAACGTAATGGTGATTAAATAAAAAGGTTCTAGCTGGTATGACAGTATAAAAAGTCAAATAATAGTACATTATGAAACGATAATGTAATTATGGGTATTAATACACGAGTATCGTAAACGTCACACGAGTGTATTAATACCCATTACATAGTTTCATACGGTACTTTTTCCACGACTTATGGTAACTTTTATATGTTAAACTGTAACAATGAATCGTTTCATGGCAGTTGACATGGAGGATTCAGCCGAGGCTACCTAACGGACAGCTCCCCACTCCATCCCGCGCAGATGGCTTTGGCTTACCTGACAGCATCCGAGGGAGTACAAAAGTTGCGGCAATAATTCCGACGCTGACATTTTCCCTTTTTCCCTTATTTCTGGAAATTTTAACACCTTCGATTCGCTAGTCATTTTAAACTAAATAATTGGCCGGTTTCTTACGGGCATCCATACGGTTGCAACATATAACAGAAAATGACTTGCGTTCAGATTTTAACGTCAATCAAATTTTCCCTAACTACCACTGCGCTAGTCAAATAGGATCAAAGTGAAATTACGATACAATTTGTTTCAAATAATAATACATCTAAGAAATACTAATAATAAAAGGAATTGAAACTGAGAAACATAAAATAATATTAAATGCAATTTTAATGTACACAATCGAACGAAACATTTACTATAACGACTCTCCATGATTAATTTTCAGTACTTGATTTGTAATCTTCTCTGTGACTGGTCATGATCCTGTATCATAATGAAATCTTAATCGTAATGAGTATCATTATGCAACGGGTTGCAGCCATCAAATGACAGAATTATACAATGGGAGTAGAAAAAGATTTTTGGTGAAGAGACCTTGCCGTCGCTAATACCTATTCGATGACAGTCTAAAATTCTTGCGGTCTTTGTGGAGAGGGTGGCGCTGGTTCGCATCCCATCAGACAGATCCACCGGCGAGGCGCTCCGAGGTGATTCGCGCTGGCGCGGTGTAGATCAACACTTGAAGGATGATGTCGTTGCATTATTGGCAGTTGATATTTTGTCACGCATCGGTAATTTCTTTTCGTTGCAGTCACTTCATATTATTTATCGTGCCGGACTAGTTTTTCGATACAGGCTTACTTGGAAGCCTACCCCCGATGCGGGTTTGGGGACCTTTCTCAACAGGCGCATCTCGCGGGCGGTCCCCTAAATGCGCCTGGGATTTGACTCTCACTTTTTCTGCCAGATGTCGGTCTCTGTTAACTAAATCCGAACTGTCGGGCTGGGAGAAGACTCACTTTATACATCATACATTTTGAAATTGCACACGCTCACGTACGTCGTCTTTGTCGTTTATTTTCATCTTTGTTTTAAACTTTCGTCTTTCTCGTTTTTGTCTTCGTTTTTGCCTTTCATCTTCGTCTATCGATTTCACTTTCGTCTTCGTTTCTCGACTTCGTCTTTGTTCTTCTCTTCCTCTTTCGCCTTCGTCTCTCATCTCCATCTTTCGCTTTGTCTTTCTTCCTTTTCTTTTGTCTTCTTCATTTCACTTTGTCTTTCGTTTTCTTCTTTCAGATAAGTTTTTAGTCTTTGTCACCGCCTTTCGTCTTCGTCTTTCGTCTTCTTATATTCACATTGTCTTTTGTCATTCGACCTCGTCTTTGTTTTTTCGTCTTCCGCCTTAGTATTTTCTCTTCGCAATTCGTCTTTGTTTCCGCATCTTGTTTTCGTCTTTCGTCTTCGTTCCCCGTAATGTCTTCGTGTTTCGTCTTCGTCTTTGGTCTACCCCCATCGTTTTGGTATTCATTATTAGCTTTGTCATTCGGCTTTAATCTTGACTATCATTATCCTTTTTCTTCTTCGTTTTCGTTTTCGCCTTCCATCTTTTTCTTCGTCTGTTTCCGTCTATCGTTTTCAAAAATGGTCTTAGTCATTCGACTTCATTTTTTCTTTTCCTCTTTCGCCCTTCCCATTAGTCTTTTGCTTGACTAATTGATTGATTAGTGATTTCGGGCGCGCAAATGGACAAGGTCGTTAGCCCGTAAGAGTAGTGCATGTATTATCGCGGGAGGTGGCGGTAATCTTCCCTCGCTTGCTAGCGAGATATGGCAGCGACCTACCTCGGTTTGCGGTGTTTTCTCCAACCTGCTGTGTACTACCAGCGTCACGCCGCCCCAGCAGGGAAAAGCTGTAAGCTCCCGGCCTGTCACCGACTAGTGTGGTAAGTTTAATTGTATGTAAGTTGTGAGGAGATGACACGAAAGAGAAAGGACAGATCGCGCACGGTTCATGGCCCGTGTATTAGAGTTCTGCTTCGCCATTCGCCTGGTATTGGTTGAAGAAACTACAGAAAACTATCGATCAGTGCAGTCGGACACAAGAATTTTCCTCCACACAGCGGATGAATTTGACTTTGCTCTGTAGTTAGTATCGAAAATCGTGCCACTGTCGGGACTTGACTGACCCTCCTAAGGAGTACCTCCCGATCAGAGGCACTGTAGTGTCATCAGTTAATGTTCTGAGCCAAACGTCTTTCGCCATCCAACTTCGAATTCGCAATTCGCTTTGTCCTTCGTCATCTTACGACTTCGGCTTTCGCCACCGTCATAGCCATTCGCCTTTGTCTTCATAATCGATCATCTTCATAATCGACTACAATTATTGTCTTTCTTTTTCGCCTTTTGTCTGTGTCTTCGCTTTTCGGTATTTCCCTTTGCTGTCGTGCCTTGTTTTCGTCTTTCAACTTCATCTACCGTCTTCAACATTTTTCGTCTTTTTCGCTTTCGTCAATCGCTATCACCTGTGGTCTTCGCTATCACCTCAGACTTCATTTTTCATCTTCATCAATCATTTTCCTCTTTCATGCATGTCTTTTTCTAGTCTTTTTCATTCGTCATTAATTAACATATTTGTGTTTGCTATTAGTCTTCATCTTTCGAATTTCGTCTTCGCCTTTGGTTTTCAAAGTCATCTTTCGTTTTCGTCTGTCGTGGCCTTTTGGGGTAACATCTTAATCTTCTTTCTTCTTCGTTTAACATAGTATTCCACCTTCATTAACTGCCTCCAAAATTTGTCATGGTTTTTCGACATCCTCTTCCATTTGCGCTTTCGTTCTTCATCTTAATCATTCCCCATTGCCTCCCGTCTTCGTCATCGTCATTCGTTATTTAGTTTCGAATTCAGACAGTTATATTGTCGTTTGTCATTACCGATATGTTCAAACACTCGTGTTTGACTGTTGCCATGTTAATTGGTATTCACTTTCTTTTTCATTCGCATAAAAATTCGCCATCAAAATCCAATTTCGTCATTCCCAATTGACCTTGACTTTTGTCATCGCATATGCACTTTCTTTTTCATATTCTACTTACATCCTAGAACTTTACTTTTGTAATTCCGCTTTAATTTTATGTATTTAATCTTCGCCATTCATCTTTGTCTCCCCATATTCCTAGTTTTCTGCTTTGATTCTTCATTTTCATGTACAGATCTCCTTTAAATTTCCATTTCCTCGACTTCTCTAGTTCTCGTTTCTTCTCGTCGTCCTCCGTCTTCGTTTACAACCATCGGCTTCCGATTTCCTCTTTCGTCTCCGCAGTTAAAATTCACCATAGCCGTACTTATTTAATATTCATCTCTAAATTACATCGTCGACTGTCATCTTTCCTTTCTCTACAGACTATCGTCAATCACCGACCGTCTTCCCTCTGAAGTTCGTCTATCGCATACGTCTTTCGCCTTCGCCTTTCGTCATCATCTTTCGTCTTCGTCTTTCGTCTTCGTCTGTAGTCTTTCGTCTTCGCCTTTCGTCATCGTCTTTCGTCTTTCGTCTTTCCTCTTCGTTTTTCGTCTTCGTCTTTCGTCTTCGCCTTTCGTCTTCGTCTTTCGTCTTCGTCTTCGTCTTCGTCTTTCGTCTTCGTCATTCGTCATTCGTCTTCGCCTTTCGTCTTCGTCTTTCGTCTTCGTCTTTCGTCTTCGTCTTTCGTCTTCGTCATTCGTCTTCGTCTTACGTCTTCGTCTTTCGTCTTCGTCTTTCGTCTTCGTCTTTCGTCTTCGTCTTTCGTCTTCGTCTTTCGTCTTCGTCTTTCGTCTTCGTCTTTCGTCTTCGTCTTTCGTCTTCGTCTTTCGTCTTCGTCTTTCGTCTTCGTCTTTCGTCTTCGTCTTTCGTCTTCGTCTTTCGTCTTCGTCTTTCGTCTTCGTCTTTCGTCTTCGTCTTTCGTCTTCGTCTTTCGTCTTCGTCTTTCGTCTTCGTCTTTCGTCTTCGTCTTTCGTCTTCGTCTTTCGTCTTCGTCTTTCGTCTTCGTCTTTCGTCTTCGTCTTTCGTCTTCGTCTTCGTCTTCGGTCTTTCGTCTTCGTCATTCGTCATTCGTCTTCGCCTTTCGTCTTCGTCTTTCGTCTTCGTCTTTCGTCTTCGTCTTTCGTCTTCGTCATTCGTCTTCGTCTTACGTCTTCGTCTTTCGTCTTCGTCTTTCGTCTTCGTCTTTCGTCTTCGTCTTTCGTCTTCGTCTTTCGTCTTCGTCTTTCGTCTTCGTCTTTCGTCTTCGTCTTCGTCTTCGTCTTTCGTCTTCGTCTTTCGTCTTCGTCTTCGTCTTTCGTCTTCGTCTTTCGTCTTCGTCTTTCGTCTTCGTCTTCGTCTTTCGTCTTCGTCTTTCGTCTTCGTCTTTCGTCTTCGTCTTTCGTCTTCGTCTTTCGTCTTCGTCATTCGTCTTCGTCTTCGTCTTTCGTCTTCGTCTTCGTCTTCGTCTTCGTCTTTCGTCTTCGTCTTTCGTCTTCGTCTTTCGTCTTCGTCTTCGTCTTTCGTCTTCGTCTTTCGTCTTCGTCTTTCGTCTTCGTCTTTCGTCTTCGTCTTTCGTCATCGCCTTTCGCCTTCGTCTTTCGTCATCGCCTTTCGTCTTCGTCTTTCGTCTTCGTCTTTCGTCTCCGTCTTTCGTCTTCGTCTTTCGTCTTCGTCTTCGCCTTTCGTCTTCGTCTTTCGTTTTCGCCTATTGTCTTCGCGGTTCGTCATCGCCCGCCTTTTGTCTTCGCCTTTTGCTTTCGTCTTTCGTCTTCGTCTTAGATTTTCGATTTCATCTTCGTCATCCGTCTTCGTCTTCGTCTTTCGCTTTCGTCTTTCGCCTTCGTCTTTCGTCTTCGTTTTTCGTGGTCGTCAATCCTCTTCGTCTTTCGTCTTCGTCTTTCGTTTTCGTCTTTCGTATTCGTCTTTCGTCTTCGACTTCCTTCTTCCTCATTCGTCTTCGCCGTTCGTTTTCGCCATTCGTCTTCGCCTTTCGCCTTCGCCTTGCGCCTGTCTCTTTGGCCTTCGTCTTTCGCTTTCGTCTTGGTCTTCCGTCTTCGTCTTCGTCCTTCGTCTTCGTCTTCCGTCTTCGTCTTTCGTCTTCGTCTTACGTCTTCGTCTTGCGTCTTCGTCTTTCGTTTTCGTCTTTCGTCTTCGTCTTGCGTCTTCGTCTTACGCCTTCGTCTTTTGTCTTCGTCTTCTTCATTCGTCATCGTCTTCGCCTTTCGTCTTCGTCTTTCGTCTTCGTCTTTCGTCTTCGTCTTTCGTCTTCGTCTTTCATCTTCGTCTTTCGTCTTCGTCTTTCGTCTTCGTCTTTCGTCTTCGTCTTTCGTCTTCGTCTTTCGTCTTCGTCTTTCGTCTTCGTCTTTCGTCTTCGTCTTTCGTCTTCGTCTTTCGTTTTCGTCTTTGTCTTTCGCCGTCGTCTTTCGTCTTCGTCTTTCGTTTTCGCATTTCACTTTCGCCTTTCGCCTTCGTCTTTCGTATTTGCCTTTCGCCTTCGTCTCTCGTCTTTCGTCTTCGTCTTTCGTCTTCAACTTTCGTCTTCGTCTTTCGTCTTCGTCATTCGTCTTCGTCTTTCGTCTTCGTCTTTCGTCTTCGTCTTTCGTCTTATTCTTTCGTCTTCGTCTTTCGTCTTCGTCTTTCGTCTTCGTCTTTCGTCTTCGTCTTTCGTCTTCGTCTTTCGTCTTCGTCTTTCGTCTTCGTCTTTCGTCTTCGTCTTTCGTCTTCGTCTTTCGTCTTCGTCTTTCGTCTTCGTCTTTCGTCTTCGTCTTTCGTCTTCGTCTTTCGTCTTCGTCTTTCGTCTTCGTCTTTCGTCTTCGTCTTTCGTCTTCGTCTTTCGTCTTCGTCTTTCGTCTTCGTCTTTCGTCTTCGTCTTTCGTCTTCGTCTTTCGTCTTCGTCTTTCGTCTTCGTCTTTCGTCTTCGTCTTTCGTCTTCGTCTTTCGTCTTCGTCTTTCGTCTTCGTCTTTCGTCTTCGTCTTTCGTCTTCGTCTTTCGTCTTCGTCTTTCGTCTTCGTCTTTCGTCTTCGTCTTTCGTCTTCGTCTTTCGTCTTCGTCTTTCGTCTTCGTCTTTCGTCTTCGTCTTTCGTCTTCGTCTTTCGTCTTCGTCTTTCGTCTTCGTCTTTCGTCTTCGTCTTTCGTCTTCGTCTTTCGTCTTCGTCTTTCGTCTTCGTCTTTCGTCTTCGTCTTTCGTCTTCGTCTTTCGTCTTCGTCTTTCGTCTTCGTCTTTCGTCTTCGTCTTTCGTCTTCGTCTTTCGTCATCGCCTTTCGTCTTCGTCTTTCGTCTTCGTCTTTCGTCTCCGTCTTTCGTCTTCGTCTTTCGTCTTCGTCTTCGCCTTTCGTCTTCGTCTTTCGTTTTCGCCTATTGTCTTCGCGGTTCATCATCGCCCGCCTTTTGTCTTCGCCTTTTGCTTTCGTCTTTCGTCTTCGTCTTAGATTTTCGATTTCATCTTCGTCATCCGTCTTCGTCGTCTTTCGCTTTCGTCTTTCGCCTTCGTCTTTCGTCTTCGTTTTTCGTGGTCGTCTTTCCTCTTCGTCTTTCGTCTTTCGTCTTCGTCTTTCGTTTACGTCTTTCGTATTCGTCTTTCGTCTTCGACTTCCTTCTTCCTCATTCGTCTTCGCCGTTCGTTTTCGCCATTCGTCTTCGCCTTTCGCCTTCGCCTTGCGCCTGTCTCTTTGGCCTTCGTCTTTCGCCTTCGTCTTTCGTCTTGGTCTTCCGTCTTCGTCCTTCGTCTTCGTCTTCCGTCTTCGTCTTTCGACTTCGTCTTACGTCTTCGTCTTGCGTCTTCGTCTTTCGTCTTCGTCTTTCGTCTTCGTCTTTCGTCTTCGTCTTTCGTCTTCGTCTTTCGTCTTCGTATTTCGTCTTCGTCTTTCGTCTTCGTCTTTCGTCTTCGTCTTTCGTCTTCGTCTTTCGTCTTCGTCTTTCGTCTTCGTCTTTCGTCTTCGTCTTTCGTCTTCGTCTTCGTCTTTCGTCTTCGTCTTTCGTCTTCGTCTTTCGTCTTCGTCTTTCGTCTTCGTCTTTCGTCTTCGTCTTTCGTCTTCGTCTTTCGTCATTCGTCGTTCGTCATTCGTCGTTCGTCTTCGTCTTGCGTTTCGCCGTTTGACGTTCGCCTTCGTCTTTCGTCTTCGTCTTTCGTTTTCGTCTTTCGTCTTCGTCTTTCGTCATCGTCTTTCGTCTTCGTCTTCCTCTTTTTTCTTCGTCTTTCGTTTTCGTCTTTCGTCTTCGTCTTTCGTCTTCGCCTTTCGTTTTCGTCTTACGTTTTCGTCTTTCTTCCTTGTCTTTCGAATTCGTCTTTCGTTTTCGTCTTTCGTTTTTGTCTTTCGTCCTTTCGATTTCGTCTTCCGTCTTCCGTCTTCGTCTTATGTCTTTCGTCTTCGTCTTTCGGTTTCGTCTTTCGTCTTTAGCCTTCGTCTTTCGCCTTCGTCTTTCGTCTTCGTCTTTCGTCTTAGTCTTTCGTCTTCGTCTTCGTCTTTCGTTTCGTCCTTCTTCTTCGTCTTTCGTCTTCGTCTTTCGTCTTCGTCTTTCGTCTTCGTCTTTCGTCTTCGTCTTTCGCCTTCGTCTTTCGTCTTCGTCTTTCGTCTTCGTCTTCGTCTTTCGTCTTCGTCTTTCGTCTTCGTCTTTCGTCTTCGTCTTTTCGTCTTCGTCTTTCGTCTTCGTCCTTTCGTCTTCGTCTTTCGTCTTCGTCTTTCGTCTTCGTCTTTCGTCTTCGTCTTTCGTCTTCGTCTTTCGTCTTCGTCTTTCGTCTTCGTCTTTCGTCTTCGTCTTTCGTCTTCGTCTTTCGTCTTCGTCTTTCGTCTTCGTCTTTCGTCTTCGTCTTTCGTCTTCGTCTTTCGTCTTCGTCTTTCGTCTTCGTCTTTCGTCTTCGTCTTTCGTCATTCGTCGTTCGTCATTCGTCGTTCGTCTTCGTCTTGCGTTTCGCCGTTTGACGTTCGCCTTCGTCTTTCGTCTTCGTCTTTCGTTTTCGTCTTTCGTCTTCGTCTTTCGTCATCGTCTTTCGTCTTTCGTCTTCCTCTTTTTTCTTCGTCTTTCGTTTTCGTCTTTCGTCTTCGTCTTTCGTCTTCGCCTTTCGTTTTCGTCTTACGTTTTCGTCTTTCTTCCTTGTCTTTCGAATTCGTCTTTCGTTTTCGTCTTTCGTTTTGTCTTTCGTCTTTCGACTTCATCTTCCGTCTTCGTTTTATGTCTTTCGTCTTCGTCTTTCGGTTTCGTCTTTCGTCTTTAGCCTTCGTCTTTCGCCTTCGTCTTTCGTCTTCGTCTTTCGTCTTAGTCTTTCGTCTTCGTCTTCGTCTTTCGTCTTCGTCCTTCTTCTTCGTCTTTCGTCTTCGTCTTTCGTCTTCGTCTTTCCGTCTTCGTCTTTCGTCTTCGTCTTTCGTCTTCGTCTTTCGTCTTCGTCTTTCGCCTTCGTCTTTCGTCTTTCGTCTTCGTCTTTCGTCTTCGTCTTTCGGTCTTTCGTCTTCGCCTTTGTCTTCGTCTTTCGTCTTCGTCTTTCGTCTTCGTCTTTCGTCTTCGTCTTTCGTCTTCGTCTTTCGTCTTCGTCTTCGTCTTCGTCTTTCGTCTTCGTCTTTCGTCTTCGTCTTTCGTCTTCGTCTTTCGTCTTCGTCTTTCGTCTTCGTCTTTCGTCTTCGTCTTTCGTCTTCGTCTTTCGTCTTCGTCTTTCGTCTTCGTCTTTCGTCTTCGTCTTTCGTCTTCGTCTTTCGTCTTCGTCTTTCGTCTTCGTCTTTCATCATTCGTCGTTCGTCATTCCTCGTACGTCTTCATCTTTCGTTTCGTCATTCGTCGTTCGTCTTCGTCTTTCGTCTTCGTCTTTCGTCTTTCCCCCTCGTCATTCTTCTTTCGTCTTCGCCTTTTATCTTCGGGTTTCGTCATCGCCTTGCGTCATCGCCTTTCGTCTTCGCCTTTCGCTTTCGTCTTTCGTCTTCGTCTTTCGTCTTTCGTTTTCGTCTTAGACTTTCATTTTCATCTTCGTCTATCGTCTTCGTCTTTCGCCTTAGTCTTTCGCCTTCCTCTTTCGTCTTCGTCTTTCGTCTTCGTCTTTCGTCATTCGTCGTTCGTCATTCGTCGTTCGTCTTCGTCTTTCGTTTCGTCTTTCGTCGTTCGTCTTCGTCTTTCGTCTTCGTCTTTCGTCGTCGTCTTTCGCCCTCGTCTTTCGTCTGTCTTCTTCGCCTTTCGTCTTCGCGTTTCGTTATCGCCTTTCGTTTTTGCCTTTCGCTTTCGTCTTTCGTCTTCGTCTTTCATCTTCGTCTTTCGTCTTCGTCTTTCGTCTTCGTGTTTCGTCTTCGTCTTTTATCTTCGTCTTTCGTTTTTGTCTTTCGTCTTCGTCTTTCGTCTTTGTCTTCCGTCTTCGTCTTCGTCTTCGTCTTCGTCTTTCGTCTTCGTCTTTCGTCTTTCGTCTTCGTGTTTCGTCTTCGTCTTTCGTCTTCGTCTTTCGTCTTCGTCTTCGTCTTTCGTCTTCGTCTTTCGTCTTCGTCTTTCGTTTTCGTCTTTCGTCTTCATTGTTCTTTTTGTCTTTCGTCTTCGTCTATCGTATTCTTCAATCGTTATTCGCCTTCGTCTTTCGTGTTCGAAAGACGGAGGCGATAGACGAAGACGAAAGACGAAGACGAAAGGCGAAGACGAAAGATTAAGACGAACGACGAAGACGAAAGACAAAGACGAAAGACGAAGACGAAAGACGAAGACGAAAGTCGAAGACGAATAACGAAGACGAAACACGAAGACGAAAGACGGAGACGAAAGACGGAGACGAAAGACGGAGACGAAAGACGAAGACGAAAGACGGAGACGAAAGACCGAGACGAAGGACGAAGACGAAAGACGAAGACAAAGACGAAGACGAAAGACGAAGACGAAAGACGAGGACGAAAGACGAAGACGGAAGACGAAGACGAAAGACAAGGGCGAAAGACGAAGACGATAGACGAAGGCGAAAGACGAAGACCAAAGGCGAAGACGAACGGCGAAGACGAAAGACGAAGACGGAAGACGGAGACGAAATGCGAAGACGAAAGACGAAGACGAAAGACGAAGACGAAACTGTTGTATACCAAATGAAAACAACCCTCTTCTGTCTGTAACAACAATTTATTATTAACCAAAATCCCAAAAGAATATTCCAATAAACGCTGCCAGGAGTGACAATATCAGGGAGATGTTTCGTAGCCGGGTCGTTATACAAATTACAGAAAGCCGTTAACCAAGAATCACAAGTGAGTATGCCAGGTACAATGTTTAAGTCCAGTTGATGCTCTACAAAATGCGGTCGGTGACGGAATGCCGGGGCCTTCGCCCCGCGGCTGCCTCGTCGTCATCCACCCCTTCGCAGGGGAAGGGAGTCGGCTGCGTGCCCCCTCTTCTGCAGGAGGAGGGAGGGGGGGCCCTTTCACGCCCTGGCCGTTCTCCTGGTGCGGTGATGCGTATCTCTTCTGGAGTGCCGCGTAGCGGACACTACAGAAACACGAAAGACGAAGACGAAAGACGAAGACTAAAGTCGAAGACCAAAGACGATGACCAATGACGAACACGAAAGACGAAGACCAAAGACGAAGACGAAAGACGAATACGAAAGATGAAGACGAAACACGAAGAAGAAAGGCGAAGACGAAATGCGAAGACGAAAGGCGAACACGAAAGAAAACACGACAGACGAATACCAAAAACGATAGACGAAGACGATATACGAAGGTTGAATACTAAGTTTAAAGGCAAAGACGAAATAGGAAGACGAAAGATGAAAATGAAGACGAAAAACCAGGATGAAAGACGAAGAGGAAAGACGAAGACGAATGTTCCCTTTTTTAAAAAAAATTTCGAAAACAACAACTTTTCTTCAGTGTTCATTATATGTTGCGTAACGAGTAGGAAGCTCCTATTTCTTCAAAGCTTGTTAACATATTTTCTGCTAAACGGTTAATATATTTAACGCAACTTATACTGAGCTGAGTTGCTTTCCGTGTTCTCTTATCAAGAAAACACAACATGTAAACAAAAACCTTGATTCAGCGGTCATAAATTTTGGCTAATGAATAATAAGCTTCCTTTTCTTCATAAGTTCTTTTATTAAGGAGCAAAATACACCAGAAAAAAACGTCTGTTCATGTTTCATATTATTTACGATAACACAAAATAATTTTCCTAACAATTTTAAAGTATATACGTCACAAACCTGTATTAAACCTTCATGAATTTTTAGCTTAACGAATACCAAGCCTTCTTATCTTAACAGGTTCTCTTATCAAGAAAAAACACGCGAACCAAAATTTATATTCAGCGGCCATTAAATTTAAGGTAACATATTTTATGCCTCATTTTCTTAATAAGGCTTTTAATCGAGGGAACAAAACACGCAAAAGAACACCTCCATTAATAAGTCATGAGTTTTCGGATACCGAAAACTTATTCCTTTCTTAACAAGTTTTCTTATAAAAAAATTACACGCAAGAAAACCTCTATTTAACGGTCATGATAATTAACATAGCGAATACATTGCTTTATTTTAAAAGTGTGTTTCTTCCAAACAAAAACCTTTATTAGGCGGTCATATATTTTTGGCTAACAATTCGTACGCTTCCTTTTCTTAATATGTTTTTAATCAACGGTACAAAAACTCGTGACGAAAACCTATATTACTTGTTCATAATATATTACGAAAAATTAGCATTCCTTTCGTGTCAAATTTTTTGATAAGGAAAAAAACACGCAAGAACCGTCTATTAAACGGTCATGTTACTTAGCATAACTAATGCAGAGGTTTCTTTGTTCATATGTTCTCCTATCAAAAAACCAATTCTCGCGAATTAAAACTTTTACTAAGCGGTCATTAAATTTAAACAAACCAATGGTCAGCTTTAGTCTCCTCAATCAGGTATTTAATCAAGGGAACCAACCACGCAAGAAAAATCCTCCTTTAATAGTTCATGATATTTAAGAAAACGATACAATGCTCTATTTATTTAACAAGTCCTGTTACAAAGCAATCGAATCTAGGAAATAAAAACCTCTATTAAACGGTCATTGTATTTAATATAACGAATACATATCTACTCATTCCTTCACAATTTCGCCTATAATGAATACAAAACACGAAAACAATAACCTTTATTCAGCGGTCATTAAATTTTGCCTAACAATTCGTAAGCACCTATTTCTTAATAAGTTGTTTTATCGAGGGAAAAAACGTAAACAAAACCTCTATTAAACAGTCAAAAGATTTATCTTAACTAATACTGAACTTATTTTTCCCCATGTTCTCCTATCAAGAAAACACAACAGGTAAAAACAAATTTATTCCCCGGTCAAAAAAAAATTTTAACGAATAATAAGCTTCCATTTCTTCATATGGTTTTTCATCAAGGAACCAAGCACATCAGCAAAAAAGTATTTTCATTTTTACTTTCCCGTATACGTACGTATACCCAGAGTGATATACATAGTATAGGGAGACTTATGTAATGCTGCGCAAAAAAAATGTCCAATTTTCGGCGGAAAAAAATTAAATTAAATTGCCCGGCCGTGAAAACGAATAAGTGGATAAAACCAGTTGCTAAATTAAGAAAAAAAATCCTCTATCTCGTGGTGTGGTCAAAATCCATGATTTGTTGCTTCTTTATACTTAAAAATCGATTGACGGCATTCCGTCCGTCTGTACGTCTGTCCGTCCGTCCGTCTGTCCGTCTGTCCGTCTGTCCGTCTGTCCGTCTGTCCGTCTGTCCGTCCGTCCGTCCGTCCGTCTGTCCGTCTGTCCGTCTGTCCGTCTGTCCGTCTGTCGGTTTGTCCGTCTGTCCGTCTGTCCGTCTGTCCGTCTGTCCGTCTGTCCGTCTGTCCGTCTGTGGTCAACGCTAGCGCCTAAACCGTTCGGTCGATTTTCTTCAAAATTGATATTCCCCAGTCGATCTGATTCTAGTCGAAGCTTTATGATTTTGAAAAAGATTCTTTAAAATTTGGGGGTACTTTATACGAAGCCCCCCGGGGATTTTCAACATTTTCTCAAAAACGGCTCCAAATTTTTTCTTTAAATTTCTTGTATGAATAGAGGAAAATACACTTTTTAACATGGCATAGGTCCGATTTTCACGTACAGCTCTGAATTTTCGAAAATTGTGAAAGTTCGAATTTTTTTCGGCGTCTTTCTCCAACTACAAAATTGAAGATAGAGATTTTTTCTTCAAATAAAATTTGTTCTGCATATTGAGTTCTTTAATAAAGGTCATGTAAATGTTTTTCACAATTTTGGTAGTTTTCGTGCAATATTGCGTGCAATATGTGCAATTTTAAAAAATTACAAAAACAAAATTTTCTCAAAAACGGCTCCAAATTTTTTCTTTAAACTTTTGGTAGGGATAGTGGTAAATGTACTCTATCAATGACATAAAAGCCATTTTGGTCTATCGGTTGGTTTTTTCAAAAATTACAAAAATGTAAATTTTTTTACTTGTCTCTCACGTCGTTAATATTTACATTATCGGCGATTTGTTTACATTATTATATTTACGAGTATATATGCTTTAAATAATGTCAAGTAAAGTTTCTCGAAAACACTACCGTTTTCTGTGAAAAGTAGCTCAAATTTCGGCATTTTCAGAAATGCTCAAACGTCATTTTCTCGTATATGGCTGCAATTTTTTTCTTGAAACTTTTGTAACGGATAGTGCTAATTACACTCATTAGTATAGCGTGAAGTTTATTTTGGGTTTTTTTGTTTTTTTTCAAAAATTATATAAATGTAAATTATTTGAAAGATCTCTCACATCTTTAATATGCACATTATCCGCAATTTGTTAAGATGATTATATTTGTGAGTGTAAGTGCTTCAAATAACTTCAAATAAAGTATTTTGAAAACTCAAAAATTTTCTGTGAAAATGAGCTTCAAATTTCGCATTTTTAGTAGTGCTAAAACGCCATTTTCTCTTAAACGGCACATAATTTTTAAAAGAAAATTGCCATTTACGGCTAGGTTTTTGTGTTCTTTAATATTCTAAAATTAATGTTTCTGTTCTACCAATAGGAAACCGAAAAATTAAGAAAATGACAAAAAAATGTACTTTTGGCGATGATAGATGGTAGCTGGCAAGAAAGAGTTTGTGGCAATTCCGAATAGCTAGCGATGACCCAGGAAAATAGAAAACTAATACGGGAAAGTCTGTGCCATTCTGTTTCTGTTTTTTGACAAATAAATAAATAAAATAAATACGGTCATGCTTAATTTTTTCAAAATACGAGTAGTTTTTCTTTAATTTTGTGACAAACGTAATAGGCCGCTGTAAATTTACTGCGCTTCGGACAGCTGGATGCGTCGTAAATTAGAATGTGCAATTTCGTATATTATTTCTTTCTTCGTTTCTTACATTCGAACTTTGTTATAGACTTACACATTTTAGAAATTGTTTATTTTGAAATATTTGAAATAAGTAAAAAGAATTAATAGCTCTCAGAATAGCGACAATGCAGGGTCTGCAACAATGGAATTCACTTTGCGCTCGCGAATATCTGTGAATTAGTGTCATTGTTGTGACCTAATGGAGCTGTATGAAAAGGAGTTATAATTGTCTAATTTATGTTGATATTTGCAGGCAAATATTTAGTTTTGCACCAAATGCGAATGCCATTTGTAGTGAGTAGAGAATTTGTTGCATGGTTTTAAAATACTCTTCCCTAATCATGGCCCAATGGAAGGCATTTCTATATTTCCAGGGTATCAGGCTTCTTTTTCCAATACAGGGTTACAAAACTTTTGCATTCTATTTTTGTGAAGTTGTAGAATTCACATAGTTCTGACAACACTGCAATGGAAATAGTGAGTTCCAAGCGAAGATGTTAGTAGCGCATAAAGTGCAATATTACAGTACTACTTAGCTGTTTCCTCTAATACGGGAAAGTAAGTGCTGTTGTAGCACCACTAGTTTCTTTAAATTTCGTGTATGAATAGAGTAATATACACTTATTTACATGGCATAGGTCCGATTTTCACGGAGAACTCTGAATTTTCTAAAATTGTGAAAGTTTGAATTTTTTTCGGCGTCTTTCTCCAACTACAAAATTGAAGATAGAGATTTTTTCTTCAAATAAAATTTGTTCTGCATATTAAGCTCTTTCATAAAGGTCATGTAAATGTTTCTCAAAATTTTAGTAGTTTTCGTACAATATTGCGTGCAATATGTGCAACATTAAAAATTACAAAAACAAGATTTTCTCAAAAACGGCTCCAAATTTTTTCTTTAAACTTTTGGTAGGGATAGTGGTAAATGTACACTATTAGATGACATGAAAGCCATATTGCTGTATAGGTTGGTTTTTTCAAAAACTACAAAAATGTAAATTTTTTCACGTTTCTCACGCCTATAATATTTACATTAGTGGAGATGTTTTCACATTATTATAATTAGGAGTACATATGCTTTAAATAATGTCAAGTAAAGTTTCTCGGAAACACAACCGTTTTCTGTGAAAAGTAGCTCAAAATTTCGCATTTTCAGAAACGCTCAAACGCCATTTTCTCATATATGGCTGCAATTTTTTTTTCAAACCTTTGTAACGGATAGTGCTAATTACACTCTTTAGTGTAGCGTGAAGTTTATTTTGAGTTTTTTTGTATTTTCAAAAATTACATAATTGTATTTTTTTAATGTTTTCTCACATCTTTAATATGCACATTACCAACAATTTGTAAATATGATTATATTTGTGAGTGTAAGTGCTTGAAATAACTTCAAATAAAGTATTTTGAGAACTCAAAAATTTTCTGTGAAAATGACCTTCAAATTTCGCATTTTTAATAGCACTAAAACGCAATTTTCTTTAAAATGGCACATAATTTTTAAAAGAAAATTTCCATTTATGACTCGGTTTTTCTGTTCTTCAATATTCTAAAATTATTATTTTCGTTTTACCAATAGGAAACCGAAAAATTAAGAAAATGCCAAAAAAAATGTACTTTTTGCGGTGATAGATGACAGCTAGCAAGAGTATGTGGCAATTACAAATAGCTAGCCAAGGAAGTAGAAAACTAATACGGGAAAGTCTGTGCCAATCTGTAGCAACACTAGTTTATAGTATTTACAATAACAAAAAATAAGGTTTTCTATCTCAACTATTTCAAAGAAGACAGGTAAAAAACCTCTATTAAACTGTCATTAATTTTTAGCATAACACATACTAAGCCTTCTTTTCTAACAGGTTCTTTTATCAAGAAACGAAACACGCGAACAAAAACCTATATTCAGCGGCCATTAACTGTATTGTAACGAATTGTACGCTTCGTTTTCTTAATAAATTATTTTATCGAGGGAACTATACACGCAAGAAAACACCTCCATTAATAGATCATTAAAATTAGGATACGGAAAAACGTTTTCTTTTCTTAACAAGTTTTCTTACAAAGGAAAAAATACTCGCAAAAAAACTCTATTTAACGGTCATGATAATTAACTTAACGAATACATTGCTTTCTAATAAAAATATATGTTTCTACCGAGAAAACAAAACACGAAAATAACTTTATTAAGCGGTCATATATTTTAGGCTAACAATTCATAGGCCTTTTCTTGATAAGGTTTTTAATTAAGGGTGCAAAACACGCGAACGAAAATGTATATTACTTGTTCATCATATTTACTATAACGAAAAATTAGCTTTCCTTTCTTGACTAGTTTTTTTTTAAAGAGAAACACAGGCATAAAACTCTATTAAACGTTCATGGTCCTCCACATAACTAATGCTGGGATTTCTTCCCAAGTTCTCCTACCAAAAAATTAATATTTCATAATATTTACTGTTCACTGTTCACTTTGTTTTTGTAAGTTTGTATTATTTTGATTTTGCTATCTTTTGCGCATCCCCATAGCTGAATTCCATATAGCCATATGGGTTTAAGTATCTGATTATACAATAATATTTTGTTATATAAAGAGAGGCAGGAATTTCTTCCTATTAGCCATTTATATTGACGAAATTTTATATTTAGTTCTTCCTTTTCTTCTTAACATGTTCTTTCCATTTCAGTTTGGTGTCCAAAGTCATACCCAAGTATTTGGTTTTATTTTTATAAGGAAATATATTTCCGTTTATATAATTACTGGTGGTGGATTGTTTGATCTTTTATTGGTACAATTTACATGTACCGATTTTTCTTCATTTAACTTAATATTCCAATTCTTGGTCCAATCATAAACGGCGTTGCTAGCTTCTTGTAGCCGTAGGGTAGAGCTAATTTCACCTTGTGCTGTTGTTATCAAGGCTGTGTCGTTCGCAAAGGTGGCTAATTTTCCTTGTTCTGGGTTTGGTATATCACTGGTGTATAATAAATACAATACAGGCCCAAGGACACTACCCTGTGGCACACCTGCTTGGATATCCTTCAGGTCAGAGTAAGCATCTTCTTGCTTTGTTCTGAACATTCTCTCAGATATATATGAAGTGAGGATTTCAGCAAATTGTTGGGGTAGCATTTTATTTAATTTATGCAGTAATCCTTCATGCCAAACCTTGTCGAAGGCTTTCGCAACATCTAAGAATAAAACAGAACATACTTGTTTCTCATCTAAGGCTCTTTCAATAACATCTGTAATTCGGTGCACTTGGTCTATTGTCGAGTGTCTTTGTCTAAAACCAAACTGATGGTCAGGGATCAATCTAGCATTTTGTATAATTGGTTTTAACCTTTTAAGAGTTTTTCACATAATTTTGAAATTACTGGTAATAGCGAGATCGGTCTATATGATTCCACTCTGTGGGATGGTTTGCCTGGCTTGGGTATCATGATAATTTCAGCCACTTCCCAGCTTGCTGGAAAATATTTCAGTCTAAAAGCTGCATTATACAGGTATGTCAGCATGTCTATCCCTTTTTGTGGCAAGTGCTTCAATATTTGTCCGGTAATCAAATCAAATCCTGGTGCCTTCTTTGAACTTAAATTGGTCATAATCTCATCAGCCACTTCTTTTTGAGTAACCGGAGTTATCGTTTCTGTTACAGTATTAATTACTTCATGAAGACTGTTATTATTGCTCTGCATATCATTTGCTGTAAAGACGTCCACTAGATGTTCTGCAAATAAATCTGCTTTTTGTTTATTATCTCTTGCCCACTCTCCTTGGCCTTTTCTTATTGGAGGGACTAATGTGATCGGCCTTTTGATTCGTTTAGAGGCTTTTCACAGTGAGTAATCAGTATCTTCATCAGCTGTTACATTTTTGTAAGGTATGCTTTGATACTTACGTCTTTTAACTTACGAATTTCTCTTTTCAATTTTTGCGCCTTATTGTTGAGGACAGTCTTATCAGCTGGGTGTCGTGTTTGTCGCCACTTTCGTCTCGCTGATCTTTTTTCTCTTACTAGGTTTCGTATTTCAGCTGGATAATTAAATCCTTTTCTGATGCGTGTTATTTCTCTGGTGTTATTAAATGCAGTTGTTTGTAGAAGTCTGGTAAATTTTTCTACTTTTATGTCTAATTCTTCAGTTGGTTTTAGATTGACATTCAAATTGATTTCGTTCTGTAAATCAATTTTGAAACTTTCCCAGTCTGTAGTTTTATTTACAAGAGTTGGTATTTTTTAATTATTCGTTCACTCATCGTTAAGATAACAGCTGAATGATCAGAATTTAATTCAAAACTTTCGTCTATATCTATAAAATTTGATGAAATTTTCTTCGAGATGAAGTCCAGTAAGTCTGGTATTTTGTCTCTGTCAGTAGGCCAGTTAGTTGGCTTTCCTGTTGAATGCGTATTGCAACCTGTTTCCCTGATAGCTTTTTTTAACTCACTTCCTTTGGTAGTGATCAACCTTGCTCCCCAATCAGTGTGTTTGACATTCATGTCACCACCTATTATAAACATTTCGCCCATGTGTTGCAATATTTCCTTTGTAATATTCAAGTTTCAGGTTGTGTCTTGGTGTGCAGTATATTGAACCAATTTTAAGATCTTGTTTGGTAGATTTGATCATTACTGTGCTAAGCTGCATCTCTTTACACAGTATTGGGTTATCTTCAAAATTATTTATGCAATCTTTGATGATAATCGCGCTCCCTCCCTTCGCATCATTATCTGGATGGGTAGTATGATAAATATTAAAGCCTTTTAGTTTTATATAAGATTCTTTTGTACAGTGAATTTCTGATATGAAGCACACATCTATATGTTGTGTATTTAGAAAGATTTCTAGTTCATATGTTTATTCTGAATGCCATTAGCATTCCATGTTACTATTCTCAGACCTTTTTTACCCATTATTTTGATCTTTCACTGTTGCTATGGCTTCTAAACGATCTAACCTCTCACCAAAATGGTTCATCATATGCATCATCTGTTGTAACATCTGCTGTACTGATGTGTCTTTATTTGGTTTAGGTTGCAGTGGATTGCTGTTTTGTTTCATTCCATTCCCTTGAACAGCAATATTATAAGGGATTTGTTCGGTTGCCCTTTTAGATGTAAAAGTTTTTGTTCCGGACTTCTCTTGTTTATGTTTTTGTTGATTTTTCCTTTTCTGCAGTTCTTTGGCAATAACGCACCCTCTGTAATTTGCTGGATGGTTTCCAGCGCAGTTAGTACATTTTGCTGGTGTGTTTTTTGATTTTGTACAAGCAGATGTTAGGTGATTTCCCGCGCACTTGACGCATACTGAATTTCTCTGACAAAATTTTTGTGTGTGGCTGTAACATTGGCATCTTTTACATTGTGGGATTAACTTCCCAGTCTTGTACATTTTCGTTCTGATTTTCATATTTGCAAGAAATTGTATTTCGTGGATTTTCTTAATGTCTTCATCTTTGTCAAAAGTTAACATAAATAATGAGAGTTTAATGTATTTATATTGGTTATTCTCTTTAATTCTTTTTAATTTATTTTCTACCGATAAAATTTTGAACCCTTTTTGTTCTAGTTCCGCTTTAATTTCTTCTGTGTCACAAGATGGGTGCAGATTTCTGATCATAATTCGTATGTTCTCTTGTTTATTTTCATAAATATGCCATTGTTGTTTGGCTTCTTTAGTTGTTTTTGTCAGTTCGCGGTATTCCGTTCCACTACTGGCATTCATTTTAATTTTGTTGTTATTCATAAGTGTAGCATTATACTGTACATTTTTACTTTCCAGCTGTTTTTTAATCTCCTGGTAGTTGGTGAGATTGCTGATTACTACTGGAGGTGGCTTTTTCTCTTTTACGGTTTTTGATTTTTGTTCTATACCGTGTTTAATTGGGCTCTGCTCTGGTGATGCGGCCTTTCTTTTCTTAGACTCTCTTTTGGTATGATTTTTGGGTAATAACCAGGCTGTTTCTCTGTTAACAATTTCCTCTTCTTCCTCCCAGCTGGTTGGGTTATAAGAATACTTTGTCTTGGCTTGAAGACTTTCTATTTGATTGAGTAAATAGTTGATCACCTCTTCCGCTTTTTTTAGTTCTTCGTGGTAAGCGTTTCTCATCTTCTTTGCTCCTGGTACTATCGCATCTTCGCGATTATTTTCTGCATCTGTTGTTTGTGCAAGTGTATTTAAGCGAGTTTCTACTAGTTTCAAGTATTCTCTCGTTGTGTTCTCAGTTAAAGAATCTACTTGTGTGCTTTTTTGTTCATTTTTGTGTAATTTTTTGTGTTTTTGTTCCTGTTTTATTTTCAATTTTTGTATTGTTTCTATTATCCATCTCTGTCCCACGAGTAGCTAGGTATTAACTATCAACCTATTCAGAGCCCCGCATGAATAGGAAGGGCTTATTACTGTGGGAGGTCGCCAGGTATCCCACAGGCTCCGTTCGAGACGCAGAAACCCCCTGCGCCACTTCTAGCCCTCAGCACGGGTCGCTTTAGCACTAGAACAGTTTGAATTTATTGTTATTAAAGATTTCATTTAAATCGGAACAACATCCTTTGAAAATTATTAGCTTTGGTCATGACCATGAGAAATAAAATAATTGTTCGTACGAACGTTAACTTTTAACGCTTTATACCTTAGCTTGGGGATGAGTGAAGAAGAAAGAAGAAAGGGAATACAACATTGAAGAATAGAGTAGTAAGAAAATAAGAGAAATAGAATGCAAGAGGAAAGAGAAGAAGGAAAAAAGAATGACTCCCTAGCCCTCGAAACCTAATAGCGTCGGAGTCGAAAAACACAAGGGGCCAAGACAGACCTGCTAGAAAGATGAAAGAAGTGGGTCACAAAGTAAGTAGAGCCGTTACACACTAGTAAGGAAACCACCTATCAGTAAGTACCACAGGTAGGAGGATGGGGAGGATATAGGAAATTAATTTGAAAGGATTTGGAATATGGTTGTGGAAAAGAACAATGGGCCGTTGTGAGACATCCCTTCGTCTGGTTCTTCCATCGAGACCTATACAGTATGGGTGACCCTACCGGTAGCACAGCTGGTCAGTTCGCCAACTCAATAGCAATGCTACCCCTGCACTGCCCTCGACTTCATTGGAGCACGCAAACCTCCTCGCCCACACGGTCAGTGTTACTTTAAGGCGGTGTCTCCAGGAGGAGGCTTTCCTTTCTTGACAAGATTTTTGATTAAAAAAAAACACCTCTATTAAACGGTCATGATACTTAACATAACAAATGCGAAGATTTCTTTGTTCCCAAGTACTCCTATCAAAAAATCCATACGCGCAAATTAAAACCTTTCTTAAGCGGTCATTAAATTAAAACTAACACAATAGTCAGCTTTAATCACCTCAATCAGGTATTATTCCAAAATTTGGAGGTACATTATACGAAGCACCCCGGGGATTTTCAAAATTTTCTCAAAAACGGCTCCAATTTTTTCTTTAAATTTCTTGTATGAATATAGTAAAATACACTTATTATCATGGCATAGGTCCGATTTTCACGGATAACTCTGAATTTTCGAAAATTTTGAAAGTTTGAATCTTTTTCGGTGTCTTTCTCCAGCTACAAAATTGAAGATAGAGATTTTTTCTTCAAATAAAATTTGTTCTGCATATTGAGCTCTTTCATAAAGGTCATGTAAATGTTTCTCAAAATTTTACTAGTTTTCGTGCAATATGTGTAACATTAAAAATTACAAAAACAAGATTTTCTCAAAAACGGCTCCAAATTTTTTTCTTTAAACTTTTGGGAGGGATAGTGGTAAATGTACTCTATCAGATGACATGAAAGCCATATTGCTCTATAGGTTGGTTTTTTGAAAAAATTACAAAAATGTAAATTTTTTCACGATTCTCACGCCGATAATATTTACATTAGCGCCGATTTTTTCACATTATTATATTTACGAGTACATGTGCTTTAAATAATGTCAAGTTAAGTTTCTCGAAAACACAACCGTTTTCAGTGAAAAGTAGCTCAAAATTTCGCATTTTCAGAAACGCTCAAACGCCATTTTCTCATATATGGCTGCAAATTTTTTCTTCAAACTTTTGTAACGGATAGGTCTAATTACACTCTGTTGTATAGCGTAAAGTTTATTTTGAGGTTTTTTTTTGTTTTTTCAAAAATTACATAATTGTAATTTTTTTGAAAGATCTCTCACATCTTTAATATGCACATTACCAGCAATTTGTAAACATTATTATATTTGTGAGGGTAAGTGCTTCAAATAACTTCAAATAAAGTACTTTGAAAACTCAAACATTTTCTGTGAAAATGAGCTTCAAATTTCGCACTTTTAGTAGCGCTAAAACGCAATTTTTTCTTAAACGGCACACAATTTTTAAAAGAAAATTGCCATTTACGACTAGGTTTTTGTGTACTTTGATATTCTAAAATTAATGTTTCTGTTCTACCATTAGGAAACCGAAAAATTAAGAAAATGACAAAAAAATGTACCTTTGGAGGTGATAGATGACAGCTGGCAAGAGTTTGTGGCAATTCCGAATGGCTAGCGAAGACCCAAGGAAATAGAAAACTAATACGGGAAATTCTGTGCCATTCTGTAGCACCCCTTTTTCCTTTTCACGGCCCGGCAAATAATTTTTTTCCGCCGAAAATTGGCCATTTTTACGCGCAGCATTACATAACTTTCCCTATACTACATATATCACTCCGTGTATACGTACGTATACGGGAAAGTAACTAGCAAACTAATACCTCTATTGAACGGCCATAATATTTAACATAACGAATAAAAAACTGCAATTTACTTCACAAGTTTCCTATATTGAAAAAAACACGAAAACGATAACCTTTATTCAGCGGTCATTAAATTTTGCCTAACGTGTAGTAAGCTCCTATTTCTTAATAAATTGTAAACATAACCTCTATTAACGGTCAATATAAATATATAAATATTGTGATATACCAATATATTATATATTTTGACAGTAACGTTTGCTATAAATGGGTTGGGTTAAAAGGGTCTGCAAATGGCAGTATGGGGCAGGCAAGTTGAATTTTTTCCGACGACACTGCGCTCTAGCGGCAGCAATTCGCAATAATCCGGTGATCGAAGTAGAAGTGAGTATTGCCGCGTGTACAGTAAAAATAGGTATTTTTATTTATTTATTTATTTACGTCAAAAACAGTTAAAAACTGCGTATGACGAGCTATGGGGAGAAGTGAATTTTGTGCACGTTTTCATAATTCTGTGGTCTCTATCCTAAACCATATTCTAGTCGAATTTTGAATACAGAAGAGAGAGTTTTTTTCGAGTTTTGTTGACAAAATATTCGCTCCTATATAATAAAATATATTTTCAAAGGTAAATTAGCTATAAATTTCTGCCCTGAACCCTCATGTTCTTCATGAAAGAAGATGAGGGTTCAGGGCAGAAATTTATAGCTAATTTACCTTTGAAAATATATTTTATTATATAGGAGCGAATATTTTGTCAACAAAACTCGAAAAAAACTCTCTCTTCTGTATGAACATGAGGTTCTCTCTCAAAAAAACTCTCTCTTCATGAAAGAACATGAGGGTTCAGGGCAGAAATTTATAGCTAATTTACCTTTGAAAATATATTTTATTATATAGGAGCGAATATTTTGTCAACAAAACTCGAAAAAAACTCTCTCTTCTGTATTCAAAATTCGACTAGAATATGGTTTAGGATAGAGACCACAGAATTATGAAAACGTGCACAAAATTCACTTCTCCCCATAGGTATATCGCACAGGATTCTCGAATTATACATATTATTAATATATATTATATTAGACATGATGATAATAACTATTACTTGCAGTTTTCAACCTATTGATGTCGGAATATTCCAACAGAAAAGTTTAAATAAAGGGAAGAAAGTTTTCATGTACATAGTGTAAAGGAAGTCTATGCGGGAATAAGACGGGTCTTATAATTTCTTTTAAGCAGCCATAGTTAGCCTGCAGTCCTGATGGGATAATTAAGAATGGGCAAGGATTTGAAATGTTGGAAATCAAGTGCCCTTACCAGTGACGTAGCTAGGGGGGCGCAAGGGGGGCTGCGCGCTTCGGGTGACACCATTCTAGGGGTTACACCAATTAAAATATTTTATAGTTGGAATTATACAATTTAAATCATTTACTTAAAAATTTTATATATTAATCAAGGCTGATTTGGCTCTATTGTCAATAGAAAATGACATTGCAATAAAGATAGATTTTAATGAAATTATAAATATGTTTGCTGCCCTAAAATCTCGTAAAGATGTTTTATAAATAACTTACATTTGTTGATAAGTTGTTTAATTTTACACTATTTATTTAAAAATTAAATTGCAATTATTCTTAATTACATAGAATTTTTAATATACTATAAATAACTATTATGTGCAAATATGTTTGTATTTTTAATAAAATAATGTAAAATCTATGCAGCAATAGATACTTTTATACGTAAGTTATGGAGGGGTGACACCATTAGCTTTGCCCCAGGTGATACCAGCTGAAGCTACGCCGCTGGCCCTTACTCATGTAAAAATCGTACAGTAATTGACACGGAAGAAAAATTGTATCTGTTCCGTATTTGGAATTTAATGAAAACGGTGATTTAAAGTTAAAAGATTCTCATGATCATTATACTCAGCTTCACTTATCTAAATACATACTTGCAATACACATTTGTCATTTTTTTGTCTATTCATCAGTCGATCACTTTCATATTCTTGTTCATCGGAATGAAGATTTTTTATCATCTCTTATTCCCAAAATTGAAAAATTCTATTTTACTTATTTTATACCAGCTCTTGAAGCTAAATTATGAATCTTAAAAATCTTTGTAGCTGCCTAATTTAAGGACCGTTTTGTTTGAACGAAGTTTACATAATAATAAATATAAGAGTGTTTTATTTAGATTACACATTTCTTTACAATGTTATCACCTATATCTAATAAAATTTAATTAAATTACTTATGACGCAGAAGCGGTCCTTTGTTATTTGCTAGAACACAGACCATGTACATTAGTTTGTCCACATGTGCCATTAATGCTTTCTTTCCCACTCGCGATTTGGGAAACAATAAAATTCCAAATTAAGGTTTTTTAATTTTGCTCAGTGAGGAACACAACAATTTTTTGCGCCTTTCCTCTTCCTTTTACTCGCAGATTTACTCATTCTACTTTTTCTTTCTATGTATCAATTTACTCGAATACTTGCACTTCAACTTACGGTGGAATACAACTGCGGTCACCGGACAACTTACAACTTTCGTCACGAGATGTCACTTCGGGCGTTGCTTGTCTGCCCCATACAGCTTTAGCAACGCCGGCGTAGTGGTTGGCAAGGTCAATAAACTGCATTCAGGCCTTGAATAGGTGGGGGCGCTGGTACCTTGTACCTATCGTGGGCGTGGCTACTTGATTTGGTAAGAAATGAATGGATTGGCTAAGGGAGAATGGTCTGTCGAAGTTTATCGTTTTGTTTAAAAAAATAAGAATGAAGGATGGATACCGAGGCGTCGAGGGCTAAAAACGGAGGAGTAAATGACATTCTGATTGAGGCCGTTGAGTGGTACAGATCGCTCGCAAGTTTAATATTAGGGGAGTGGGACTTGTAAGTTTGACGTGAGAATCAATAGTTTTCGGACTCTGAGGGCCGGTTGCATAAACGTTCGATATGGAATCCATAAGCTTATTGATTCTATAAAATAGTCTACAGCGGCAAAACGAGTTTCTGAAACGACCAATACGACTTATGGAACCTACAAAATGTTCTATATCTTATAGGTCCTGAGACATGTCTACAAGTGCTTATAGAATCTACAAATAAGCAACATGGCGACACTGCGCACTGCTGCAAGCATCTGTTTACTAGTGTTTGAGGTTATTGGTGGTTTGTGGCGTCCGTGTTGTGATATAATATTTTGTTAAGAGTTTTATTTGGTGTGTAGGGTGCGTTTTTGGTGTATTTTTGAGTGTTGAATTTTAGTGAATATTATTCATACAGACATTACTTTTTATTTAATTCTTATTTAAGTACAGTTTATTATTTAATAAACTGTACTTAAATAAAAAGTAAACTAATATATGTATGAATGAATATAATGCAATAATACAAAATTGCTACTGAGAACGTATGGAGACAAACCAACACTCCGCCAAAACCACCTCAACAGAGCTCAGCACACACTAAGAACGTGCAAAACGAAACACAGAATACGCACTATTCAAATATCGACTGTGTCGCTATCTAGTGGTGGCATTTTGATGTACTTATAGGACCTATAGTTATAGATTCCATACATTTGCTTTATGCAACGGTGAACGGCCTGTGGAGCCTATACATTTTGTAGAACCCATTGCTATGGAACCCGTATGGAAAGCTTTATGCAACCGGCCCTGAAAGTTGATGTGCAGCAGTTAAATTCGCTGAGGACTTTGAAAGATTTTATATTGCGGTTTTGGACTTCAATGTTTTACCACGTAGTTGGGGAGAACTAGGAACTGTGAATATCAAGTAAGAACCGGTAGATATTCTAGGCAGTGAGGGCTGGATCGTCGGCAGCGTCGCAAGATTAGAAGAGAGAAATTGGACTTGGGATTATCAGCATTCAAGTGAGAAGATACTGCGGGACGCCGTCGGTCAAGATCGCGTTTAGATAAGTACTGCAGAACAAAGGTTTTCTTTTAAAACGAGGTCATGACCTAAAAGTAGAATAATTGTTCACAAGTCATTAAATTGTTGAATTTTCTTTTGGAAATGAAAAGATGATTTTCATTTAGTCAATCACAACTGATAAGTAGTTAGAGATATATTTAATTATTTCCTTTCAGATTCCTCGCCATACTGTATAGTTGGCAGATCAAATAATCGGCTATCTAGGCGATAGCGATTATCCATTACGTGACCCATTGACCCAGCTAGCCGGACATTTATCCATTCATTAAGATTAGCACAGAAGCATTGGTTTTAATTATCAATTATCGTAACCTGTTCCTGGCGCCCAAAATTTTTCTATAAATTCGGAACGGGTCACGAATATAACAGTCCTAAGGTAAATGATGTCAGTTAAAACGGCACATGCTCCCCGTAGACGCTGATTTGCTCGCGAACAACTGTTCAATGTCTTCGCGCTCTATTCACTTCAAAATTCACTACTATTCCTTTCAAAATCCAAATTTCTAAAAACGAAATGTTTTCAACGAAAAATATATCAATATTATTTCTAGTACACCTTCACTTGGCGAATAATTGTTAGCACATTCTTTCCAAATTCAAAGTTTTCTAAACAAAAAAATGTTTTCAACACAACGCCACGTGTGTCTCGCACGACAGCTAATTAACAAGTGACTTCAAAAATATTAATATTGATCTTAATTCACGTTCATCTCGCGAAAAATTACTAACACTTTCTTACAAGACTTAAAGTTTTTTTTAGACGAAAATGTTTTCAACGCAACACCACATATGCCTCGCACCAAAGCTGACTCACGAACGAATACTCCCTTCTTCATTTCTCATTGTCGTTGCCTCGCTATCTCAATTTTTTCAAAACAAACAACGGCCGCCGTCATTCTTGTTTATGTATTGTTACTAAGAATTTTTCTATTTTCCACTATTTTTTGTGGATAACTCACTTGTGTCTCGGGAGAGCAAAATGAGGAGCCACGAACGTACACGAAGACACTCGAGCGGAGTCGAGTGAGTCCATGCGCGAGCCGACGGACCAGAGAGTATAAGTCGGACGGACTTCCATGGCGCAAATCTTTAATTCGAAATCTGTCAGAAATTTAATGTTTCTAATGTTAAGTGGTCGTTAACGCCATTAACAAGATTTGTTGCGAACTTTCGTTTTAAACGAAGAATTCCAAACTATTATTCACATTAGTTTCTTTATTTTAACTTTTCTGTAACATAGTTATTTGGTAGGTGTTTTTTAATATTCTCAATTTATTTTCCGTCGGCTAGTTCAGGTTAGAATTATTTCGGTACAAAAGAGTGCAGTGGTAATAGAAATGCAGCTTTTGTAAAGAAGAAATGCAGGAGACTGCAGTCACAAATGCCAGTGCTGAGGAAGTAGAAACTTTTTTAGTATCAGATGTCAAGCATTGTTCATTTTCTGCCAAAATCTCACCGGTCAAGCCATCAGCCAGTGCGAACATTCTTTCCAAGTTCACTGATGTTTTTCCTGCTGAACAGTGAAATATCCGAAGAAGGGCATTGCACTTGCATGTTACTTCACAAGTGTGTTTGGGAACATTTACTGAAAGGATATGTGTGAGTGCTGCCTGTTGATCCTCAAATGTATGCATTGAAGTACAGCAATCAATGTAATTTGCTTTTCAGTTAGTGAACAAGTGTAATAATTGTGAACAATTGTTAAATAAAATTTCAAATAGCCATCGTGTACCTGTAACATCATCTTGTAGTAGGCCACCACATGAAGTGAATAGGAAAATTGTGGATGCTTCTTTGCAAATAGGTAGGGGCCATTCAGCAATAGAGCAGTTTCAATGGTAATTGGTTTACCATGAATTAATGTTTCAATTTACAATTCTCATGTTCTCTCTGCTATTAGAAATAATGCAAAAATAAGAGGAAATTTTGAGGCTTTCATATGCAGCCATACATGAATCTTACATAGATGTTCTAGATTCAGTAAGTGATGAAGTTATAAATTTATTAGTATTGTATGATGGAACATGGCATAAACGAGGCACTACATCTCGTTATGAAATGGGAATTGTTGACTCGTTATGAAATGGATATCTTGACTGGTCTTGTGGCTGATTCTCATGTTTTGTCAAAATACTGAGGCACTTGTGAAAAGAACAAGAGCAAATTATGAGACAAAAAACTGTGAATATAAAAAATGGAAAGAAATTCATAATTAGTAATTTTTAATGGATCTTCAAATGCAATGGATGTAGCTGCAAGTGAGGTATTGTGGAAGAGGGTCCTGTCTCATCATTTTAGATATACAACAATACTGTCGGATGATGATGCAAAGACTTTCAATCACCATCTGAAACTAAACATCTATGGAGACAACTTTATTATTAGAAAAGAAGAATGTATAAAACATGTGATGTAAAGATTTAAAACAGGCTTACAAAAATAATCCAAGAATAGAAAGTGAAGGGTGTTACACTTGGTAAAAAGCAAGTCAATTTAAAGGATGACATAATTATTTGTCTTAGCAAATTATCGCAATGCCATCCAGAAGAATATTCCAGATGTGCAGAAGATGAAGTCTGCAATACTTGCCTCCTTATACCATGCAATGCCAGCAGACTTGAAGCCATTGCATTTTAAATGCCCTAAAGAAGAAAATTCATGGTGCTTCTACAATCGAGCTCATGGGAATGAAATTTCAAAACATGGCAAATACAACATGAAATCTGTAGTCTCCCAGTGTTATTTGTAAAATAATTCCTATGTATCAGAGGCTTGCAAAAATGAATTACTGGAATGTGTATATGGGAAAACACAGAATGCAAATGAAAGTTTGCATAGTTTTGTTTGGAGCAAGTGCCCCAAAGAAACATTTCTTTCTAGAAAAAATATTGAAATTGCTGACATCAGCAGTGTCCCAGTTCAATACGGGATGTGAGGCCAGTAAAAGAGTCAAAGAGCATGCTTCAGGAATCAAAGTGACATCTCCTAAGAAAATAAACATATGAGAGACAAACGTCGTCTCCACAAAAGTGAAATGGCATTGCAACCAGACTTTAAAAGTGCTTAAAAAAAAGCCAAGTCAATCAAAGAAGAAAAGGTTTGTCAAGTCAATAAAAGAAGTAAAGAAAAAAGATGCAATGTATGCTTCTGTGCAATTTTAAAGAAAAATTTTATTAATAAACTGTAAATGCACTATCTAAAATTTTCTTTTTCACATTCCTGGTAATTGATTTTCCTTACATTATCCCATATCTAAAAAGTTCCAACTTTCACAATTTTCAATCAATTAAAGTAGTAATGTAGGAACTTGTTAAGCGATTGTAGATAAATATAATTATCGTAGTATTTTTGTCTGAAGTCATTACTTTTAGAATTAAAAACTATTTGGTTATTTTTAATTTATTTTGGAGTGATAGACAAACTTACCAAAAGTAAAAATTGTCTCGGATACTAATAAATATATTTTGCAAGTAAAACATATAATTATTTAAACACGTAAAATAAACAGTTAATTAAAATATCAGTAAGATACATTGGGTAGATTTTAAGAACAGGGTTCGGCTCCTATTGACGCGCACGATTCGGTTCCGAACGAGTCACTCGCGGCGCCGCCACAGTGTGCACACGGCCACGTGGCCAACGCACTTTCGTGTGGAATCGTGACGCTTCGCTACCCGTGTCCAAGTTGAGGACGAGGCTCGGGCCTTCGGCCCTCGCGTTAACATAAAACATCCTTGAGTCTGTCCAATGCATAATTACCAACGCATTTTATGCATTTAACATTATGCATGCAACGCATTTTATGCATTTAACCATTGTAATTCTCCATTACACATTCGCACCACACCGCACAATGCACAATGCAAGCAGTGCTCCCTGAGTGATTCGTTCTCGTGGTCCGCGCGAGTGAACCAGGCGCAAGTGAACCGTGCGCCGTTGTTTTAGTGAGCCGAACCCTGTCCTTAAAATCAGCCATACATTGATTTATTTGCTAATTGGGCTAATTTAGTATAAATAGCTTGTCTCGAGAGAACAGAAGGCATAGAGCAACATCAGTGGCGCAAGCTCAAGTTCTCCGATCGCTCGACTCCGCTCGACTATACTCTGTCCGCTCGGGTGTCTTCGTCGACATTCGTGGCTCCTCACTTTGCTCTCCCGAGACACAAGTGGATAACTCTGCCACGATGTTCAAAATTTCCCATTTTGTCTCAATGTCTCGGGTTTACTTCCAAAACGTGCATTTTCGACCCCCATTACGCCGAAAATGCCGATTTCCACATCATGTATTGTGCACTTCAACGTCAACTGTTCTGCATTGTCGCCTTACATAATGAAAATTATTAAAATTAAAAGTATCGGCTCTTCCACTAGTCTTTTATGGGTTTCACAAATTTACCGCAACTGAACTACATCAACCTATAACACTTGTTACGGCGTAAGTCAAGGGTTTCATTTTAAAATCTTAAAAGATGTTAATTTCTCGCATATGAAGTTAAAGCTCTTCTATCCATTTTCTTGAAATATAACAGTATATATATATTAGATTAGATATTATATATTAGATTAGATATTTAAACTGCAATTGGGCATAACCCGGTGGCAGCTAATTACAAAAACATAAATATACACAGCCTTTCTGTAATATAGAACTCTAAAACCACTAATAATAATAATAATAATAATAATAATAATAATAATAATAACAATAATAATAATAATAATAATAAGAAGAAGAAGCAAATTATATACTAATTGTAGTAATAATAATGGTAAACTAATGATAATAATATAAAAACTGACTGATTCATAAAACATTAAATTACATTAAGAGAGAAAACACACACACACACACACACACACACACACACACTGCATTAGTATCACACTGCACTTCACTTCACTAAGATCTGAAAACATTTCCTTCTTTATTTCTCTGCTATACACTGCACTACACCTCACTTCACAATAGAACACTTATGCATCGCTATATAACCCACTATTCTCCCTCATTTACTTAATAATACCCTAAATTAATTTCCTAAACTGTTGAACACTTTGAGGAAAGGGTTCAAAGGTTTTTGCAGGCAATCTATTCCATTCCGTAATCGTTCGATTTGTAAAAGAAAATTTCCCGACATCCGTTCTCTGCTGTCTTAAATTTATTTTGTGCCTGTGATCCACTCTACTGATGTATGTAGGAATACATAGCCGCCGATTAATTTCTTTCCAAGCTGGATGACCATTATAAGCTTTATACAAGGCGCAGAGTCTTGCTACTGATCGCCTGTTTTTGAGTGAATTTCACTCTGCCGTTTTCTTGTCCCTGAAAGTAAATTTAGCTGCCCTATGTTGAATCCTTTCCAAGTGTTTACACTGCATAATCTTGTGCGGATCCCAACAAATTGTTCCATATTCCATTATTGGACGAACAAGAGATAAATAAGCAGTTTCCCTCGCGTTTGCCGTACTCTTTTTTAGGATGCGCATTACAAAGTGAAGAGATCTCCAGGCTTTCCCTACAACAAAATCTACGTGTTTTTTCCAACTTAATTTACTATCGAAATGAATTCCTAGGAACTTGCACGAGGAAACTCTCGGAATAATGTCATTATTTAAACGGTAATGTGTTTCACTGTAATTATGACCCCTGCCAAAAGTGATGGATTTACTTTTAGAGCTATTTATGGACATTCCGTTATTTTCCGCCCAGTAATGTAACGCATCAAGATCCTTTTGCAGTATTTCTTCATCTCTTTTCGAGTTAATACTACGATATATTATGCAATCGTCTGCAAATAGCCGAACATTTGAGGTTAATTGCGCCGGCAGATCATTGACGAAAGCTAGAAATAGAAGGGGTCCAATGACACTCCCCTGCGGCATTCCTGACGTAACGCTTGCCCCGGAAGATAACTCTTGTCCAATTCGGACTTTCTGTTTTCTATCTCGCAGAAACTCGCTAATCCACGCCACCACCCTGGGATCTATGCCTGAATTCATTAATTTCTGTACAAGCCGATCGTGTGGAACGACATCAAATGCTTTAGCAAAATCTATAACTACTGCATCTACTCTCCCGCCCGCGTCAATTTCATCTGCTAGATCCTGAAATAGCGTGACTACCTGACTTTCGCATGAATAACCACTCCTGAACCCGTGTTGCCCATCGTAGAGCCATTTTTTAATTTCCCATTCTTTCTTAATGTAACTCCCAACTAGATGCTCCATAAGCTTGCACGCCACTGACGTAAGACTTACCGGCCTATAATTGCATAATTTAGTTTTGTCACCACTTTTAAAAATTGGTACGACAAAGGCTAATTTCCAATCTTCCGGTACTTTTGAATTATTCAAAGACATATATAACACACACACACACACACACACACACACACACACACACATATATATATATATATATATATATATGTTATATTTCTGTTATATATTATTATACTACTGCGATTTTCGTAACTTTGTCCCTGGCAGGAATCAGCTGTTTCGCTGTCATCAGGAGCTTATATTTCGCCACAGTGACGTCACTATGGTGACGTTCAAGCTCCCGATTGGATGAAACCGTGAACAGCTGATTTCTGTCAGGGACAGAGTTACAAAAATCGCAGTATAACGTAACTAATGCTGAGCTTCTTTTCTTCCCATGTTCTCCTATCACGAAAACACCAGTGGCGTAGCGTCAGGGGACGCTGAGCATCCCCATATATAATATTAATAAAGAACCTTAAATATTGATAATCTTATAACTGGTCCGTTGAGCGAAACACGTTTTGTATTAATTTTAAATTGATTTCCAATGATTGAATTCGGCGGGTTGTTGAATCTGGCCTGTGATTGCTTGGAAGCTAAAATGCTTCTAGCGTCTGCCGTGAGTTTGCGACGAGCAATGACGCATGCGAAGATGGCGAGGTTCCCCTCTCTTCTCTTCACCCCTGGCTCAAAGAAACCCGACTGCTTTACGCTAGCATCTACTGCGGAAAGAAGCTCGTTTGTGCACGAGAGCACACTTCAGGCGGTCAGTAAATTATCTCTCTCTCACTCGGGAGTCCCCGCTTGGTCATGGGCGCAAACTGTAGAAATAGTGCGTGTCTATTTCTTAATTAATATCCAAGAAATTGAATTATCCCTTAAATAGATTATATATTATTTTAGACTTCAATGTATAAATTAACAAGTGGTCTCATTGCCATTCGCGTATAAGATTTAAAGCTGAACCATTGTATAATTTCCTTCCAAGACATCGGCAGTCCTGACTACTGTGAGGATTTTGTGGGAAGCGCCTACACCGTCGTAAGCAATCGAGATAGTGGAAGTATTTCCAGTGTATCTGCCTTGTGTTGCGTTCGCCTGTTAGATGAAGTACTTGATAGTGACATTTTGTGTGTTATTGTTGAGCATCCCCAAACGTGTGAGTCACGCTACGCCACTGGAAAACTCAACAAGTGAACAAAAACCTTTATTCAGTGGTCATAAAAATTTGGCAAACGAATAATGAGCTTACTTTTCTTTATAAGTTCTTTTATCAAGGAGCAAAACACGCCAACAAAAACGTCTGTTCATTTTTCATAATATTTACGATAACAAAAAATAAGATTTCCTTTCTCAACAATTTCAAAGAAGACAAGAAAAAAACTCTAAACGGTCATGAATTTTTAGCTTAACGAATACTAAACCTTTTCTTAACAGGTTCTCTTATCAAGAAACAAAACACGCAAACCAAAACCTATATTCAGCGGCCATTAAATTTAAGGTAACGAATTGTACGCTTCGTTTTCTTAAAAAGTTATTTTATCGAGGGAACAAAACACGCAAGAAAAAACCTCCATTTATAGGTCATGAAATTTAGGATACCGAAAAACGTTTTCCTTTCTTAACAAGTTTTCTTATAAAAGAAAATATATACGCAAAAAAAACTATTTAACGGTCATGATATTTATCTAAACGTATACATTGCTTTCTTATAAAAAAAAGTGTTTCTACCACGAAACAAAACACAAAAACAAAAACCTTTATTAAACGGTAATCTATTTTCGGCTAACAATTCGTACGCTTCCTTTTCTTAATAAGCTTCTTAATCAAGGGTACAAAACACGCGAACGAAAACCTCTACTACGTGTTCAAGATATTTACTATAACGAAAATCGAAAGATTTAGGCCCGCAACAGACTACACCGAGGAAACCTCTCTAAAGCTGGCTAGCCACCTACAGCGGACCACAATAATCTATATGCCATCAATTACTACTAATTAATTACTCTTAAATGATCATAATTTTAAATTAATTACGCCAGACATATTCTAAAAAATTGAGGGTCAGCTAGCTTCAGTCTGAAGCTAGCTAGCCACGCAACGAAATAGAGCAAAAAAAACTAGAAAAAAATAACAATAAAGTATTAATTAATTACTATTTAATTACTATATTTTAACATCATTTCAACAACAAATTGTTTAAACAAATTGAAAATTATCACAAAAACACACAAAAATGAAAAAAAATCGTAAAACTTTTCTTTTCCGTCGAAATACTAAATTACTTCTCGCGATTCCTTCACAACATATCTTTTTTAAAAAATATTTCGTTTAAATTAATTACTCCGGACAGTTGTTAAAAAATCGCAAAGAGCTTTGAACCAAAAACTCTTGTTTACCGTCACAAATTTCAAAAAATCATTATATATAATGTTACCGGCGGACCACAGCTTTATTAACACTAATTTGTTTAATATACTTCATATTTATTAACAAAAAGGCTCACGAATTAATTACTGCATTCAATTGTTTATAATGAGCCCTGAAGCATCACCAGGACATACTCACGTTCATCTTTTAAACAAATATCCACAGAAAAAAAACTATTCGGCAGAATACAGAAATATTGGTCTAGGGCTCATTACAGGATATTCATTGAATTAGAAACAATTTGTTTATATTAATTACTGCGCCGAAAATGCTCTAAAATGGGCATAACTTTTGCACCAAAATCGCATTTTCTACACAAATGTGTTAAAAAATCTAGGAATAACTTTTTACCGGCGAACCACAGTATTACCAACTGTAGTTTGTTACAAACACATTATATTTCACGATGAAATTACTCCAGAATTAATTACTGCTTGAAATTGTTTATAACAAGCATTCGAACTTCAGACACATGAATCTACTACACCACGTACGAGGCAAAAAAAAAGCAGAAAAACACCTAACCAGCGGAATACTCAAATGTTATTACCGATTCCATCACTAGATATCATTTGTTTTAAAAACTATTAGTTGAAATTAATTACTCCGAACGGTTGTTACGAATCGCACACATCTTTGATCCAAAATCTCCTGCTTACAGTCACAAATTTCAAAAAATCATAAAATATAATCTTACCGGCGGACCACAGCTTTATTAACACTAATTTGTTTAATATACTTCATATGTATCAACTAAAAGGCTCACGAATTAATTACTGCATTCAATTGTTTATAATGAGCCCAGAAGCATCACAAGGACACGTTCACGTTCATCTTTTAAACAAATATCCACAGAAAAAAAACCATTCGGCGGAATACAGAAATATTGGTCTAGAGCACATTACTGGATATCCATTGAATTAGAAACAATTTGTTTATATTAATTACTGTGCCCAAAATGCTCTAAAATGGGCATAACTTTTGCACCGAAATTGCATTTTCTACAAAAATGTGTTAAAAAATCTAGGAATAAAATTTTACCGGTGAACCACAGTATTATCAACTGTAGTTTGTTACAATGTATATTTCACGATGAAATTACTCCAGAATTAATTACTGCTTGCAATTGTTTATAACAAGCATCCAAACTCAGACACATGAACCTACTACACGTACGAGGCAAAAAATCCAAGAAAAACACCTAACCAGCGGAATACTAAAATGTTATTACCGATTCCATCACTAGATATCATTTGTTTTAAAAAAAGTATTAATTGAAATTAATTACTCCGAACGGTTGTTAAGAATCGCACAGAGCTTTGATCCAAAATCTCCTGCTTACCGTCACAAATTTCAAAAAATCATAAAATATAATCTTTCCGGCGGACCACAGCTTTATTAACACTAATTTGTTTAATATACTTCATATTTATTAACTAAACGGCTCACGAATTATTTACTGCATTCAGTTGTTTATAATAAGCCTAGAAACACCACAAGAACATACTCATGTTCATCTTTTAAACAAATATCTCGTTTTCTTTGTTGCAGACCCTTTAAATCCCCAGGTACCTGTTTGCATCGGTCCGGCGTGCCGCAGCGTAAGAAACTCTACTCTGGTTTCAAATTGTTTTTCGTATTATTACAAACAAAACATTTTATTTTTTTGCCTAATTCATTATACATAATTTTGTAACTTAATGTTTGGTGCGGAGAGCTTCACCTCATTACTAATAACGCCAGTATATTGCATGGTATGAACTAAGTCCGAGTTATCATTACTGTCGTTTTCTTCACACTCCTCGGAATATCTCGAGAAAATGTTTTTAATATCTTACTTTCCTGAAAATCCTGTTAACTTTCTGTATTGTTTACCGATTCACACAATTCAAGCTTCGACAATTTCGAACACTCACTTCCCGATGTCACCATTAGTTCAACTGCAACCTCGTAAGCAAACTGATTTTAAGCAACATGAAATAGGCAAAGTCTGGCTACAATGAAGGAAAATACTGCCTAATCTCTTCTGAAGGTAATTAGTTGTACAGGAAATCAGTGCCATTTACCTGAGTGAAATAAATGATTTAAATATAGGTCCCGCGCCACGGGACAAAAGACCAGAGCCAGGAAAAAGGAAAGTCCCGTGACGCGGGACATCGGACCGCCAGACGAAGAAGTCGGAAAAGTGAAAGGACCGCAAAGGGATGAAATGCTCTGAGAAATCTCTTTCCCGTTAGTATTTAAAAGGTTAAAATACTGTAAGCTACAGCTAAATTTTTCTAGGGTGGCCGCTGGGATTCCCGAGTAGGGGGGGAAGGTGAAAGTGGTGGGGAGAGAGCCAGAAGGCGGCGCTCGCTCGCGCTTGGCTGGCCTGTCCATACCAAAAACATTAACCTTTTGCACACGCTAGCGAACGCCCTTGGAAATTAATTTGCGGTAGTGTCTTCCCTCGGTATGGAGAAATACCAATTTCACGGGATGGCCTGGCTGGCATCATCCATGTTTTCCACAGTCACTGATACTCCTTTCCTCACTATCATAAGTAGTATCACTGTCACTGTCTTTCCTATCGTTCGCGTGGTTTTTTTACCTGTAAAAATAACGATTTCTTGATATGGTGCATTAAATCAATGTGTGGCTAATCACACTCTCATTCAAACTGTCGAGAGCAGATACCACATCCTTTCTCTTCTTCTCTTTATTAGGAGTAGAAAATGAACACGATTCTCCCGATTGAATAGAATTAATTTCCTTATTAATTCTGCAAATATATATTTTTGAAACACCCGAAGCAGCAATTACTGCCTTAAGAACTGCTTTGATTTTCAATACAGTCTTTTGCTTCTCTTCATTAATTGATATACGTACTTTGTCGACGACTTCACGCGTCTGTGAAGGACCTCCTTATGCAAGTGGCTCTGAACAGGACGCAATGCAATGATCACAACAAAATAATAATCACTTGTACAGAACTTCATAAAAATAGCTGTACTGTTAGGGAAATGCAGCTGAAAACTGGCACTTCGCGGAGACGAATAGTCAGGGTCAATGTTTACTGAACTGGAGAAGGGCTGTCAACATGTCCTGGGAAGGGACGCGCTCCTCTCTAAAGCGATAAGTTTAAGGAATGGACTCTTCCGGGAGCTCTGGGGCCCTGACCTTGAGCGGCCGCGCTAAAATAGTTTCACTGTAACATGCTGGAAACATTCAGAAAGTGCTCAAGAATGAAGATTCATTCAAATTCTCAGGTACTACCTGCAGACATAAACCGACGCAACGGTCAAATACAACGTACTTAGCCATTTTCCAGGAAAAGTGCTTAGTTGCCAGATGTGACTGAATGGGACGGGATGCTTTGTGATTCATCATTGAGAAATGTCAAAGTAATCCACGTGACCACTGAAGGGTTTGTCCAACTGGATGCGGCCTGGAAGATACGCTCAGTAACATAGTGTCGGTTTACCTGCTAGGGTGTTGTCGTGCTAGACAAGTGTTGTTAAGGGCGCAAGGTTTAGGTTCTTTTTTTAATCAATAAGTGAAATGAGTTTGGATGTACATCCTGGAAGACGTTCAACTGTTGAACGCGCACTGATTATAAGTACATTAAAAAGGTACGAAGAAAAAATCATTAATCCAACTTCACGAAAATGTGTTTTGAAACTACATCCAATATGGAACGAAATTTCGAAAGACGTTAATATGAAGTTAAAAGCAACAACTTTGTACGTGTACGCTTGCAAGCTTTTCAACTGTAGCTTAGATTCAAAAGATTCAGATAATGGAGAAGATGAATCTTCGACCGAAGATTCCACAGAGTCAAATTCCATCAACAGTGATGAAGGAACTACGCCGTGTTCAAAAGAAATTCAATTTGATATTTGTCTAACTGAAGTAGAGTTTGACAACCTCTGCGAACTGAAATATTACAAAAGTTGTGCTCATGGAAAAGTTAGGAGAAGATTACGAAGGCGTTTTAAAGAGGGGATTTGGGAACATGAGATATCTACCAGAATTTACGCCACCCAGAAACTACGGTGTGGTTTTCTCTTCAAGTCTCATTATCTGTCACTGACGGAGTACGCTGGTACCATTGAAGGTAAATGGTAAAATATTGCATTATTTTATTTTATAGTGTTATTATGCATTATTTTGTAGTTATCATGTCAAAAACAATTTCAGTTTTTCATCTATTTGAATTTGGCGTTAAAATTAGTTGAAAAAATACGTTCTAATTCTCCTATTTTTCGCCTCCGCAATGTTTCTCAGCCTGATACATGCAATAAAAGCCGAGTCTATTGCCGGGTAAGACTAACAGGATTTGCACAGAAATTGATATTCCCCAATCAATTTGGATTTTCAAAATTTTCAAAAAACGTTAAAAAGTTTTGATTACATTTTGAGCTAAGATAGCGTATAGGACGTGTAAGAGAATGGTGTAGGTCTGATTTTATATTAAAACCGTTATTTTTCGAAAGTTGCAAAAGTTCAAAAACGCCTCTTCCGACAACTGAATATTTAAGAGAGAGGTATTTTCTTAATGAAATTTGTTCTTTAAAGTCACATTTTGAAATAAGATCATTGACAATTTTTCTAAAATTGAATAGTTTTCGCGTAATTTTGCGAGAAATATAGGCAATTTTCAATTTTTTCAAATCTATTTTATATCAAAAACCGCACCAGATTTTTCTAGTTAAATTTGATCTCGGATAGCGAAAAATGTGCTTAAAAGAATGGTGCTGGTCGTATATTCGTTAAAATTCCTGATTTTTCGAAAATTATAAAAATTCAAATTTTTTCAAGACATAATATGCGAAACTCTTCTTTTGTCATTCTCGTGCTTAGAAGAGAAGAGAATCTGGACTTCTTTCGACTCCTTCCCTCATTTTCTAATTCCGCTTTTCAAAATGAATACAATGCGTTACAATTTTTTTTACTTAAATTATGAAGCCGTTGCGCACAATACAAGACACGGAGCGAAGAGCCAAACTGGCTCAGAATCTCTGAAGTGTCTGGACCCATTACGCGTGACCACAAAAAATTGCAATGCGTCCAGTCCGTCCTTCCGCGAGCTCCGTAAAGTTAGCATCGCAAAAATTAAAAAAACAAAACAAAATATATCTCAAAATTTGTTGCTTTTTTATCGCTAATTTGTTACGCAAATACAAAACTCGTCGCTCTTCATTTGACACTGCTATAACAAATTCGGCTAACTAGGTGTCAAGTTTACCACTGCAATAGCAAGAAATTACACAGATAAATAAAAAAAATTACATGGGGATTTGTCGCTTAGTCGTCGCCGAAAAATTACCATAAAAGAAATTTTGTTATACTTTAAACAAAACCAGAAATGTAATTTTCCGAAAACGCGGTTCTGCACTGCAATGAAAAGAAAACCAAGAAATTACACAGATAAATGAAAAATAATTACACGGGAATTTAACATTTTTTTTACTACCTATGGTTCAATTCAGAAACTAGGATTGGTTCAGTTCACGTTGTGCTCTCAATTGTAATGTTTTCAAACAACTCCGAGCATACTGTGGAAACTCGATCATGAATCTTTGATATAACGTTTCCAGCTGAATTTCAACAAGATGATTGTTGTATGTCGGGAAGGTCGAAACTGACACGTACGAGACAACGTACCAGGTTCATGGGAGTTTAGTTTCTATCCAGTTGTTTTATTCGATGTTCTGTTTCGTTATTTGCAATTCATGACGTTGTGACGTTAAGGTTTAATTTCTCTTCCAGTGACATCAGATGTAAATGAAGAATTTTATTACCGCAGTTGTACCATGAGTGATCACTAGAGTCAGATTAGTAAAGCAAAACAACATCTTGCCTCTCCTGTGATGTATTTAATTCTAAGTTTCTTTTAGGATGTCGCAAATTGAATACATATTTGATTATCTAACAAATGCTTACGTTATTGTCATAATAAATACACTGTGTACTAATAAATATGTATAAGCAATTTTAGAATTCCATAAACTTATTATAAAAATATTACTTTTTCTATGAAGGAGAATTACCGTTATGTTCTTTTGGTTGTCAGACAACTACAGATTTATGAGTCAATCACATGGTGATTCATAACTAATGCATCAGAAATTGCCGTGTCTATGTTTACCAGGTGATAATTGGTTGATCGAAATGATTTAAAGGCACTTTGATGTGGTGAGATCAGGTTTTGTTTTTCTAGGCTCCATTTCAGGCGGCGACAGACCATTTTCTCTAGTAGTTTACATATATTACATGTCAAGGATATTGGGCGAAAATTGGTTGGATTTGTGTAATCCTTATTTAGTTTTGGTATTGGTATAACTGTTGCTTTTCTCCACTGGTTGGGGAAGGATTGAGTGGTCCAAATATAATTATATAATAGAAGTAGGTATTCAAGGCCGACATCTGGGAGGGTTTTTAGAAAACTATTTGGTAAATTATCTGGTCCAGGCGATGAATTTTTACTTTTATTTAGCACAAATAAAAGTTCTCTGAAAATGAAAGGTTGATTGTGTTCTTCTTCATTTTGTTTTAATGGTGTCTTGATATGTTCTTTATCTATGTTAAAGTTTGTTGGGATTTAGAATAAGAAATTTTGGTCATAGTTGTTGTCGCTAGAATTATTTTCAAATGTTTCAGCAAGGTTACTAATAGCTTGTGGGCCAGAATATTTTACGCCATTCTTGTCAACAAGATATTTGGGAAGATCAGGTGATCTTATTCCACTAATGGTCTTTACTTTGTGCCGGAGTTCTGTTGTTATCAATTACAGATTGTTCAAATGTTCATTTAAATTTTGGGAATATACAAAAGAAATGGAAATCGTCAATTTCTCTCATTGCAAATTATTCTAAAGTGTTCCCTGTCTTTCCCGATTCATCAGAAAGCGTCCCTTCATTTCCTTTCATACCTGGCCGCTGAGCCCGAAAACCTCCTGGAAAATGGTTAAGTACCTTTTCATATTTCACAGGAACGTCGGTTTAGGTTTTGAGGAATATCAACAGGTACCTGAGAATTTCAATAAAGCTTAATTCTCGAGCACTTGCTTCGATTATTCTAAGAAATTCGGTTGTGAATGTGTTCACCATGCACTTATTACTCTGAATATAAAGCCATTCCACGTCAAATCGCACAAAAAGACCAAAATTTGACCTTAATATTTTTAATTATTTTCTATTTTTTCTATTTGTTATATGGATCAAATAAGTTAACACGTGTATTTTTATTTTTTTCTAACTTTATTATTTTCGGAAATATTGTATAATGAAATTTGCTAAAAATGACACGCATCACTAAATTAAAAATATCATATACTTGAATACACTAATTATAGAAATTCCTTTCAAGTTCCATTAGAAACTTAAAAACATGTTTAATTTTTAAGATTTTGCAAAATATTTAATTTCCTGAATTTTCAATTTTTTTAAAAAAAAGGAATTTTGAAAATGAAATATTTTTGTAAATTCGATGAGCTAAATTTTTTAAAAAAATGTTTATAAACGTACTAGAGTATTGACGATATCTGCAGAAAAAATCAAAGTGGGATCTCAGTAACTTTCCAAGATATTAATATTTTACGAAAGAGCGTATAATAGATTGCTGCAATAGACGTGTTTCTTGCGTTACTGGCCGTCGGTTTCTTTGGGTGGAGCAGTAATTTAATACTCTTGAGGTGGTAAAACTTCATGATTGAATTTATAAATAATTTATAAAGTTATAAATAATGAAATAACGGATTCTTGACTCATGTTTTGATTGACATTTTTGAAATTTTCTGGACCCTCACAACTAACTTTAAATACAAATACTCGCTTACCATAGAGTTCTTGAACTTTCGTCACAATGCGCAGTTTTAATGCCTTACCGAATTTACTTCAGGTCTGGACAAAATTTCATTTTCTTCAGCCAACTTTTTAGACACTTTTATCATGCGTTCGGTTGCAGAAAAATGTCGTTTAATTTTCTTGTATGACCAACGTTCAAAAATTGTCAAAATTTTAATATTGAACGTCATACCATCCGTTGAGTGAAAGGAATCGATAAGTTTCTAAATAGTATCTTTGTCTGATTTTTCGATGGACGTCGAAGGATATTCAAGTGAAAAAATTATCTGTGTTGGCACTTTGTACTTTCTGAAATTTCTCATGGAGATACCGTTTTTGTTCCAATATTCTTTTCTTTGCGGGGATTTCTTCTATTGAAATTAAACTCTTGTTTATCTTCTCTTTATTAATTTCGCCTATACTTGAAACTTGACGAAGCACTTAACGAAGATACTTGACGAAGTATCTGAAGAGCTTAAATTGTTATTTCCTTGATTTCCACTCTTTTCACTATATTCTCTGGACGTTCCGCTACTTTTTTTTAATTTCACGAGAGCCACTGATCTCGACGCTCTCTTCACTAATAAAAGACTGTTTTGGAAGCCGATTCCTTTCCAAAATGAATCATAAATTTGCCAATCTAATGACTTCTCTAAATTCACCAGAAAATTGTGGTTTACGCGTCTTGGAGATTTTCTTTTCTAAAAACCTTGGTCAGAAAGATGAAATGGATTGAAACATCTGTGATATCTCATACAGTGATCGCTACTCATGTTGCACAGTGTACACATGATAAACACCACTGTCATATTTTGTTTCTTTAAATGGTTTGTTTCGCTGTTAACTTATTTAAATTCTTTACACTGGGTTTTTAAAAGTTAAATATATTATATTCTGATTGTCCCACTTTTCCAGCTCTCATAACTTATGATTCAGAAACCCCTTGGTACCTATTCCCAAAATTTCAATACCTCGTATTATAAAAAGAAAACATAGAACGACTTACCAAACACAATATGAACCAGTTAAGTAGTACGATTAAGAGTTGAGTAAAAGAAGTAAACATTCAATAGGGCTTTCAAAAAAAAATTATTTAATTTTGAACTCCCTCTTCAAAGTTCACTGTAAACGCAATAGGCATAAATAAAGTGGACAAAGAAGAACAAGAGTAAAAAATCGTTTATTAATTAAACAAGAATAGAATGTCAATGTAGAGATGAAGGTCTCTTTAACAGAAACTGACATTTGGTAAAAAATTAGTGTTGGTAATCTGTAGTTTGGATACAGGTTTTGAAGTAATTTCAACATAAAATATATAGTGTTGGTAAAAAATTAGTGTTAGTAATACTGTGGTTCGCCGGTAAAATATTCTTCCCTGATTTTTTAAAATATTTTTGTAGAAAATGCGATTTTGGTGCAAAAGTTATGCCCATTTTAGAGCATTTTCGGCACAATATTTAATATAAACAAATTGTTTCTAATTCAATGGATATCCAGTAATGAACCCTAGATCAATATTCCTGTATTCCGCCGAATAGTTTTTTTTTCTGTGGATATTTGTTTAAAAGGTGAACGTGAACATGTCCTTGTGATGCTTCAGGGCTCATTATAAACAATTGAATATAGTAATTAATTCTTGAGCCGTTTAGTTAATAAATATGGAGTATATTAAACAAATTAGTGTTAATAAAGCTGTGGTCCGCCGGTAAGATTATATTTTATGATTTTTTGAAATTTGTGACTGTAAGCAGGAGTTTTTGGATCAAAGATCTGTGCGATTCTTAACAACCGTTCGGAGTAATTAATTTCAACTAATAGTTTTTCAAAAACAAATGATATCTAGTGATGGAATCGGTAATAACATTTGAGTATTCCGCTGGTTAGGTGTTTTTCTGCTTTTTTTTTGCCTCGTACGTGGTGTAGTAGATTCATGTGTCTGAAGTTCGAATGCTTGTTATAAACAATTGCAAGCAGTAATTAATTCTGGAGTAATTTCATCGTGAAATATAAAGTGTTTGTAACAAACTACAGTTTGTAATACTGTGGTTCGCCGGTAAAATTTTATTTCTAGATTTTTTAACACATTTTTGTACAAAATGCGATTTTGATGCAAAAGTTATGCCCATTTTAGAGCATTTTCGCCACAGTAATAATTATAAACAAAATGTATCTAATTCTATGGATATCCTGCAATGAGCCCTAGATCAATATTTCTGTATTCCGCCGAATAGTTTTTTTTCTGTGGATATTTGTTTAAAAGATGAACGTGAACATGTCCTTGTGATGCTTCTGGGCTCATTATAAACAATTGAATGCAGTAATTAATTCGTGAGCCGTTTAGTTAATAAATATGAAGTATATTAAACAAATTAGTGTTAATAAGCTGTGGTCCGCCGGTAAGATTATATTTTATGATTTTTTGAAATTTGTGACTGTAAGCAGGAGATTTTGGATCAAAGATGTGTGCGATTCGTAACAACCGTTCGGAGTAATTAATTTCAACTAATAGTTTTTAAAACAAATGATATCTAGTGATGGAATCGGTAACACCATTTTAGTATTTCGCTGGTTAGGTGTTTTTCTGGGATTTTTTGACTCGTACTTGGTAGTAGGTTCATACGTCTGAAGTTTGAATGATTGTTATAAACAATTGCAAGCAGTGATCATTTCTAGAGTAATTTCGTCGTGAAATATACAGTTTTTGTAACAAACTACAGTTGATAATACTGTGGTTCACCAGTAAAATTTTATTCCTAGAGTTTTTAACACATTTTTGTAGAAAATGCAATTTCGGTGCAAAAGTTATGCCCATTTTAGAGCATTTTGGGCACAGTAATTAATATAAACAAATTGTTTCTAATTCAATGGATATCCAGTAATGTGCTCTAGACCAATATTTCTGTATTCCACCGAATGGTTTTTTTCTGTGGATATTTGTTTAAAAGATGAACGTGAACGTGTCCTTGTGATGCTTCAGGGCTCATTATAAACAATTGAATGCAGTAATTAATTCGTGAGCCGTTTCGTTAATACATATGAAGTATATTAAACAAATTAGTGTTAATAAAGCTGTGGTCCGCCGGTAAGATTATATTTTATGATTTTTTGAAATTTGTGGCGGTTAGCAGGAGTTTTTGGATCAAAGATCTGTGCGATTCTTAACAACCGTTCGGAGTAATCAATTTCAACTAATAGTTTTTAAAACAAATGATATCTATACTGCGATTTTTGTAGGAAGAGCTCTCAAGATAACTCAAATCCCATCTTCGCGATGGAATATGTCACGGCATTTCGTATCATTCACAGTCGTTCCGCTAGACTTCGCACGATCGCGACTGCATGAAGCAGTGCTTGCGATCATGCGACTTCTACCGGCAAGATCGAGAAAAGACGCGAAATGCCGTGACATATTCCATCGCGAAGATGGGATTTGAGTTATCTTGAGAGCTCTTCCTACAAAAATCGCAGTATAGTGATGGAATCGGTACACGGTGTAAGAGATATAGGTGTGTTCACTCCCAGTCCAAAACTGAAGCTAATGTGAGGCTAGTTCTCACAGCTCTCGCTATATAAGCGCTGCGAACGACTTGGGCATTTTGTTGGGACAAGATGGCTTCTATTGATAGCACGATGAACAGTAGACTTGACTGATCTCTTCGTAGTAAAAACTTTATTCCGGAGTATGAAGTAAATTTAGAAGTTTCCAAAGTGAGTCGAAAATCAAGATATAAAAAGAAATAGGTTGACATTTTCTCCAGAAAAGGAGAAAATTAAATGACTGTGATGATATTGCGTCAAGAATTTCAACAATGACAATGTTAAGCGAAATGTGGTAAGTACATATACTACTTATTCACCTTAGACTATAAGTTAATTATCAAATAGATACACAAGCATTGTAAAATCATACACAATCAATACTGTGATATAATCAACCAATAGTGTAGTTAGTATTTACACAACAATTCGGAAAAAATCCAGGAGTTAAATTGTGCAATCAAATAATATGTAAGTTAACATTTTACTCTAAATTAGTGCAAAATTTGTACAATTTGCATGCCAAAAAAATTAAAAATGAAAGATAATCCAAACAGATTTTTATGTGATGTTTCTAGGAATGTTTGAAATAGTAAACATGCATTTGATATGCGTTTTCAATAGTATTTAAAAAATAAATAAGGTTACTTGCATAGGATATGATTTACAGACCAGATTTGAAGATAGAATTTATTATAATTAAAATGGTAATTTTTAAGGTTAATTAATGTAAGAATTTATTCGTTTATCATATTATTTTTCATTCTTGTTTAATTTTGTTGAACTTTTAGTGGATATCTTGGGCAAAGACACAGATACTGACATTGAAACATCATGCCTGTTCAACAAACATATCTGACAATTGTAATCCTCATACTGAACTTTATTGATATAGTGAATGTGTATGTTGTTTATTGTCTTCTATTTTTTAATTATAATTAATTATTGATTTTTTCTGATTATATAAAATTACAAATTTCATGAAATGTTATTTACCAACTAACAATTAAAAAAATATTTTTAAAACTTTTTCATTTTCAGAAGGTAATTATGAAAAAAATGTTGATGGAAGCAACTGTAATTCTTGAAGAAGATTCATTGAATGTATCCAAAGGGTGTCAGACAAACTTATTGATATTTGAAACAATATTTGAGAATAAACAAATGGTTAGTCTTCTTCAAAGCTCATAGGATATGATTGTGAAATGTGAACCAGGGAATGTGTATTTTTTGCACATATTGTTACCAAGATGTGATTATAAAAAGGCAACTGATGTTATCTCAATATAGACATGAGGTTCTGCATATAAAGTAGTAAGAACATGGTTTATTCATGGTGGTGATATTCTGTGCAGTGATTCTAAAAAGGATGAAGACTTTCATATTTGGTTTTTGAAATTAATTTTATGTTTTTGAAGCCATCTAAATGGAAGTGAAATTAAGTGGTTGTTAGTTTTTCATTAAAGTTAATAGTGAGAATACAATTCAGATAACTGAAAACCGTATAAACCGTTTCGGGAATAGTATGGAAACTCTTTCACAGTAAAATCTAGGTTTGTGGAAAAATGCAAGTAAATTTCAGGTGAAAAAATGTTACAACTACAAAAACAATTTGTTACAATCATAGCACAAATTGAATCATGAGTCTGGCATAAAAAATACTTTCAATCATTTAAAATTCTTGCCTTCCCATGTTTATCAACACCCAGAACCCTAATGTTATCAATTGAAACACAACATTGTCCCACTTCTATTCGCCACCACAGCACTACAAATAGACAATAACACAATCATTACTCATAATACTCTGGGTGAGAAAAGCCCTACATAAGCAGAAATTAAGATATTCTACCTGTCACCAGATGTCATTAAAAGTTACAAGAATAACATAAGGCTTTTCTAAAAGTAGATTATTCTAGTTCATAAATTCATAGTCAAAGCAATTTTACAATGAATGGTTTGCACATATCCAACAGCGTTTTGAAATTTAGGTACAGCCAAATGAATGTTAATAATGATAATACTGCATTAAATGGAAAATTTATATACAAGTTACTTATGTGACATTTATGTACATTAATATATTTAGGAAATGAAGAAAGTATGTAAACTGTAATTATTTCAGAAAATAATGTGTGTAAATTGAATATTGTTAATATTGAAATAAAGGATCAAATTGAATTATAATAAACTACTTTTCTATTTTGTGGGTTATTCTTGTTAAAGATTCAAATTTAAATATTTTATTTGATAATGAAAATTCCTCTTTTAGTACAGCTTTACATACATTGTTTGATGTTGAGAATGTATTACAAGCTGCAGACAAGCTGGAATTATGTAGTGGGGGCGCTGCTCTGTAAATTATAAAAGGAAAAAGGTGTCTTGTGCTTAAGTCCATGGATCTACATTCATCGTAGTTGGTTTTGAGATCTTGTGTTGTTTGCAAAAAGAGAATTTCATAGCTGATTCCCCATATAAATTACTCTGTTGGTGAAGAATTTCTTTATCAGAATGAGACCAGGTATTGATTTTGTTAATTTCATCTTAGGACCCTAAAGATATGTAGCGTTTGTTCTTAATGTAGATTGTACATCTGTGACATAGAACCCATGCATTATTTTAGTTCATATAATTTATTAATTGCAAAATGTGTACAAAAGCATCAGTAACAAGACAAAATCCACTTCATAAGATCATCTGTCAAAAAAGGAAAAAATATTTCTACTAGAAAATTATAATTGGCACTGACATTGTTTTTCAATGAGGGCAGTAATGAATATACTGTTGCGAAGAGCAAACCTGTTGACTGCTGAGCAACATGAATGTCAAATGATTAATAGTAAATCACTGTTTAAATGATTTTCGTAACTAGAATCACTTCTGTTTTCTTTTGTTTTAGCTCCAACTCCTGTTTTTAAACGGAAATCCTCATTCTTTGGTACTTAAATCATATAATTGCAGATATGCATGGATTTCGCTACAAAACATTTAAAACAATTAATACCCCCGTCAGACGTTATAATAGGCCTTAAAAGATTCAATCTACATTAGCGATTCTATGATTACGTTTATTCAGTGACCGGTATACCTTTCTTGAAACGAAAATACCATAAAATGCATGCAACTACATGCGCGAGACGCCATCATCAATGCCCAATTCGATCGTGCGCACCGTACGGATAAGCGAGGAACTAGCCTCAAACTGGCTTCAAAAATTTTGCCCAAAAGGCGGCTAGTTGACACACCTATATCTTATACACCGTGAATCGGTAATAACATTTGAGTTTTCCGCAGGTTAGGTGTTTTTCTGGTTTTTTTTGACTCGTACGTGGTGTAGTATGTGTCTGTAGTTTGGATGGTTGTTATAAACAATTACAAGCAGTAATTAATTCTGGAGTAATTTCATCGTGAAATATAAAGTTTTTGTAACAAACTACAGTTGGTAATACTGTGGTTCGCCGGTAAAAAGTTATTCCTAGATTTTTTAACACATTTGTGTAGAAAATGCGATTTTGGTGCAAAAGTTATGCCCATTTTAGAACATTTTCAGCGCAGTAATTAATATAAACAAATTGTTTATAAATCAATAAATATCCAGTAATGAGCTCTAGACCAATATTTCTACATTCCGCCGAATAGTTTTCTCTTTCTGTGGATGTTTGTTTAAAAGATGAACGTGAACATGTCCTTGTGATGCTTCAGGGCTCATTATAAACAATTGAATGCAGTAATTAATTCGTGAGCCGTTTCGTTAATAAATATGAAGTATATTAAACAAATTAGTGTTAATAAAGCTGTGGTCCGCCGGTAAGATTATATTTTATGATTTTTTGAAATTTGTGACTGTAAGCAGGAGTTTTTGGATCAAAGATCTGTGCGATTCTTAACAACCGTTCGGAGTAATTAATTTCAACTAATAGTTTTTAAAACAAATGATATCTAGTGATGGAATCGGTAATAACATTTGAGTTTTCCGCAGGTTAGGTGTTTTTCTGTTGTTTTTTTTTGCCGTGGTGTAGTAGGTTCATGTGTCTGTAGTTTGGATGGTTGTTATAAACAATTACAAGCAGTAATTAATTCTGGAGTAATTTCATCGTGAAATATAAAGTTTTTGTAACAAACTACAGTTGGTAATACTGTGGATCGCCGGTAAAAAGTTATTCCTAGATTTTTTAACACATTTGTGTAGAAAATGCGATTTTGGTGCAAAAGTTATGCCCATTTTAGAGCATTTTCGGCGCAGTAATTAATATAAACAAATTGTTTCTAATTCAATGAATATCCTGTAATGAGCCCTAGACCAATATTTCTGTATTCTGCCGAATAGTTTTTTTTCTGTGGATATTTGTTTAAAAGATGAACGTGAGTATGTCCTTGTAATGCTTCAGGGCTCATTATAAACAAGTGAATGCAGTAATTAATTCGTGAGCCGTTTTGTTAATAAATATGAAGTATATTAAACAAATTAGTGTTAATAAAGCTGTGGTCCGTCGGTAAGATTATATATAATGATTTTTTGAAATTTGTGACGGTAAGCAAGAGTTTTTGGTTCAAAGCTCTTTGCGATTTTGTAACAACTGTACGGAGTAATTAATTTAAACGAAATATTTTTTTAAAAAAAGATATGTTGTGAAGGAATCGCGAGAAGTAATTTAGTATTTCGACGGAAAAGAAATGTTTTACGATTTTTTTCATTTTTGTGTGTTTTTGTGATAATTTTCAATTTGTTTAAACAATTTGTTGTTGAAATGATGTTAAAATATAGTAATTAAATAGTAATTAATTAATACTTTATTGTTATTTTTTTCTAGTTTTTTTTGCTCTATTTTGTTGCGTGGCTAGCTAGCTTTAGACTGAAGCTAGCTGACCCTCGATTTTTTAGAATATGTCTGGCGTAATTAATTTAAAATTATGATCATTTAAGAGTAATTAATTAGTAGTAATTGATGGCATATAGATTATTGTGGTCCGCTATAGGTGGCTAGCCAGCTTTAGAGAGGTACCGAGGAATGCGTTGCGACAAATGTGCGACGAGAAATGTGGAAAGAGGCCGGCGAGGCTGCGTCCACACACTACAAAGTGGTTATTCGATGTCTCGAAATGCCTCTATGTGCCACAAGCCGAGAGTGGTGGCAGCAGTTTTAGCTACGAGATCATCTGAGAGTCCCATTTCTTGTTTTATTAAATGCTATGTAATTTTAACTCGTTATATCCTTGTTTTGTTACAATAATCGTAAACCATTTGTTCAACGAGTTCGAATTACCTAGAGAGAAACACATTAATACATTGCATACAATGTAAAAATGTAACAATGATAATGTACAAAAAACAGGAAGTTAAGTGACGTATAAGGGAGAAGTTGTACATCAGCAAATTTTCTTGAACTCCGTAATCTCTACCACGCTCTGGTTTACTATATTTGTTGGTTGAATAATGAATGATCAAATAATTCATAATAAAATTCACAATTAATAATCATTCATTCATGAATATCAATTAAGAAAAGTAATAAATTAATTCAATTCTTTCACAATACCCTTTCAAGTTTCTTACTTCAAATTTTTATTTTTATATTACTCATTATGAGCGGGTTTCACACAAATAAGAATATCTTCCGTACAGTTTTTTCTTGTTCATTTCCGTTTTAAGAGAAAATTCAAGAAAACAACTAAAAAACCGGTAGTTTATCGCATCTTTTACTGCCAAATGTTATAACCTCACTCAGTTCTATGCACTGTTTGGTGTTTTCCTGCGGCAGAGAACGCCTAAATGTCGTATAACAAGTGAAGGAGTAGAAATGTGTCCGAGAAAACTCGCTCGCCGACCGACTCGAGCGAGGAACTCTTTCGCCTCCGCAGAGGCGAACGAGGAAACTCTTTCAAGTGTGTGGGGATCCATAAGGCCCGCAACAGACTACGCCGAGGAATGTGTTTCCAGAAATGTGCGACGAGAAATGTGGAAAATCGAAACAAGGGACTCTTATGGACCCCCACACACCTGAAAGAGTTTCCTCGTTCGCCTCTGCGGAGGCGAAAGAGTTCCTCGCTCGAGTCGGTCGGCGAGCGAGTTTTCTCGGACACATTTCTACTCCTTCACTTGTTATACGACATTTGGGCGTTCACTGCCGCAGGAAAACACCAAACAGTGCGTAGAACTGAGTGAAGTTATAACGTTTGGCAGTAAAAGATGCGATAAACTACCAGTTTTTTTAATTGTTTTCTTGAATTTTCTCTTCAAACGGAAATGAACACGTAAAAACTTGTATGGAAGATATTCTTATTTGTGTGAAATCCGCTCATGAGTAATATAAAAGTAAAAATTTGAAGCAAGAAACTTGAAAGGGTATTTTGAAAGAATTGAATTCATTTATTACTTTTCTTAATTGGTATTTATGAATGAATTTATTAATTGTGAATTTTATTATGAATAATTTTATCATTATCTATTCATTATTCAACCAACAAATATAGTAAACCAGAGCGTTGTAGAGATTACGGAGTTCTAGAAAATTTGCTGATGTACAACTTCTCCCTTATACGTCACTTAACTTCTTGTTTTTTTTACATTAAATGATGATTTGTATGCAATGTAGTAGTGTGTTTCTCTCTAGGTTCGAACTCGTTAAACAAATGGTTTACGATTATTGTAACAAAACAAGGATATCACGAGTAAAAATTACATAAGAGCATTTAATAAAACAAGAAATGGGACTCAGATGATCTCATATCTAAAACTGCTGCCATCACTCTCGGCTTGTGGCACATAAAGGCATTTCGAGACATCGAATAACCTCTTTGTAGTGTGTGGACGCAGTCTCGCCGGCTTATTTCCACATTTCTCGTCGCACATTTCTCGCAACGCATTCCTCGGTGTAGTCTGTTGCGGGCCTAAGAGTCCCTTGTTTCGATTTTCCACATTTCTCGCCGCACATTTCTGGAAACACATTCCTCGGTGTAGTCTGTTGCGGGCCTTATATCACCTCAGTGCCACATTTTCCAAAACCAGGCAGTTTGGAAGAAATACTTCGCTGAGGTGAAGGTAGCGGATCCGGAAGGGGAACCTTACTGACCAAATGCCTCTCAGTTTCACTGCGGAAATCCGGCGGAAACGAAGGTATCCTGCATGGACTGCAACTGGCGGAGGCTAAGCGCGATTGCTTGCTTCGAAGAGTGGGACGGTGTTCCATCAGTGGAAGCAAATACTATAAAGATAACTTTATAGTATTTGGTGGAAGTCATTCAAGTGTGGCAAGACTGCATTACGGACACTTTGGTTTTCATTTCTTCGCGCGTGGGGGGCGTGTCTTTACGTTGAATGTCTCACGGTCACGAATGTCGTGCTCACGGTATTTCACGTCATTCTCCGTCATGCAGCTAGGAGTCGCACGATAGCCAGCACTGCTCGATACAGCCGCGATTATGCGACTCCCAGAGGCACAACTGAGAACAACGCTTAGTACCGTGAGCTATTCCATCGTGAAGACCTGCCCCCACGCGCCAAGAAATAAAAACAAGTATACAGACTACGGATAATGCACACGCACGTAAGGGGAGCACGAACTCTGAGGAAGGACCTAGAGAAATTACTAAAGAAAAATGTACGAAGCACAGTTGAAAAATAATTGATTTTTAAGGACAAATAAAAATATTGAAATTTTCAGTTCTTGTTAATTAATTTTGCTGAATCTCTATATTAATAAAAATAATTAAATGGAGAAATTTTAATTAATTTTGGCATCATCAGATATAGTGAACCAAAAATGTTAAGTCCCCAGTAGTTCACTATAACCGGAGTCAACTGTAATTGTAGTCATAGCTGCCCTTTAAAATAATCTGTTTCTATAGCTATGATGAAGAAAAGCTCACGCAGTCATAGTTTGCAAGATACAGAAATGTCATGTTTGCCTCACTCTTAACCCTCCAAGCCCAGGCACTGGGGACACCATTAACTAGCCAGCCATAAAATGCCAAATACATCCATAAGTTTCATAAAAACTAGAACTCGTGTTTTAGAACACAACGAATAAATTCTGCTTTGTTAATTCCCAGATTGTTGCTCTCAATTGAAAGAATGATTTATCACTAAAGGCCATTTCTTCATATTAATTTGACATCTGCTTTATTTGTGAAATCTAGCAAGAGCAGCTACAGAAAACTGCAAGGTATCGTGCAGGAAATAGTGCTAAAGTATCAGAGATTAAATACCTGCACACAAGAGATGACAATACAAGAAGAGGAAACAGGCGCGGATCCAAGGGGGGGGGATCACGGGGGTCATGACCCCCCCCCCGAAATGATGAACCGTCACAATTTTGTGAGAAACTCTAACATATCTAAAAAAAAAACTCTGAGAAACTGGTAACCTTTTCCAGTGTTCCTTCAGAATCGGGAGAGACCGAGACATTTTTGAGACATTTTCAGACAATTCTAGAAATTTCTAAAAATTTAGCAGTGCTGAAACTAATGAATTTATATAGAAATTGGAATTTAAGTTGTATAAAAACATACGCGTGTTCACTTTAAAATATTTTTAGTACAAAGAAATATTGCGATTTTTCTAACTTTGCCCCTCAAGGCCCGTCTTCAGAATGGAATGCCACGGTATTTCGCGACGTTCTCAGCCGTGCCGCCAGATACCGCATGATCGCGATTGTATCAAGCAGTGCTTGCGATCATGCGACTTCTAGCGGCACGAGGGAGAAAGACGCAAAATCCGTGTGATATTCCATCGTGACCATAGGGGCTTGAGGGGCAGAGTTATAAAAATCGCACTGTAAACAAGTAACATATCTAAAGTCGGAAACAAATACACTGCGCATCACTATAACTGTCAACTTAATGTGAATATTTGTCACTAATTGAACGAGAGAATTGTGGGAAAAATGGACGACAACACATGAATTCAGCTTAAAAGTCACAACTGTTGTTCAAAGGGAATAAAACTAGCTAAATTTAGTAATAATAATGGTATGTGTATAAAATTGGCAACAATATTACTTGCAGGTGTTTGTTAGAATTCAGTTTCGATGATACTATCCAATTTAGTATCGGAACTCCTATGGAACTTAATGTTTATTTAACCTAAAATTGCTTAATGTGATCAGTAACGGCGAACCTTGATCATTGAAGTTTGATGCCGGTTCTGGTTTTGTAAGAACGTAAGAAGTCTCTTTCAGCGAAAGTTTAGGCCATCAACAGGGGTTAGTGGTTAAGATATGTCGAAAATAATTAGAGTTAGAGAATGTTAGTTTGGCCGATGAACGAGGATAGTACCTAAAATACCGTGGCGAAGTTAGAGTCATGCAGTGGGGTATTCTGAAAATCTTATCTTACATTTTTTTGGTAAATTAGCTCCAGTTATCGGTTTTATATTCAACAAAAACGTCGAAATTTTGTTCTTTAAAGCTTTTGTTTCTGCACAGTTAATTTCCCATTGAATTTCTCAGGAATGTCTTAACTCTTGAATGTAATCATATTCCTTTCCTTTCACATAATGCTGTATATGATGGGAAAGTTAGACTGAGTTGAATCAATCATCTCTTGATATTTTTTTCTAGACCAATTTGTCAAACAAATACTTCAGCAAAAAACTACAGGCATGTATTTTCTATTATTAATGTATACATTTGTCAGTTCATTTTGAGGCTGCTCACAGTAAAGGAATGGATATTCATTTATTAGGAAAAAACTTTTCTGGATGAAAGGACGCTTTGTAGGTGGAAAACTGCTTTTCGTCAAGAAATTCAACAAAATGAACGTTTTCGAAATCTTGAAACCTGTAGTCCATATGAGTCACTACTGTATCAATAATTTTAAAAGATACAATTTTGTATCTTTCAAATAATTCTCACCCTCAAAGTTCATTCATAGTTATGTCTACTTGGATGCAGATTTCATTAGTCTCTTCATATCTAACACGGTATATTACTAAGTATCGCTACTATTTCTATCTCTACGGCATATTACTTGACTCGTGATTCCGCATTGTTGAGCGAAAACTGCATTTCGATATTGTGAACCGTTTAGAAGTTATGAGACTGACGCGTAGTCGGTGGGACATTGCAACACTGTATCTTTAGCTTTATTATTTGTTTCGTAAAGAAAACACCAACACTATACTGCGATTTTTCTAAGAGCGACTCTCAAGGAAACTCAAATCCCATATTCGCGATGGAATATGTCACGGCATTTCGCGTCTTTCTCAGTCGCTCCGCTAGATTTCGCACGATCGCGACCGTATGAAGCAGTGCTTGCGATCATGCGACTTCTACCGGCAAGACCGAGAAAAGACGCGAAATGCCGTGACATATTCCATCGCGAAGATGGGATTTGAGTTTCCTTGAGAGTCGCTCTTAGAAAAATCGCAGTATAACGACACATAAACATCTCTACTTTTTCACGTCAAGTGATGAGGTGAATTTGCCTGGTCGAGACGTGGGCATGCATCGTACAAGTCCGTGCCTACCTACCGATCCAGCTGGGATCTCTGCCCAATGAATGCAAGTGAACGGGAAATAGCGCACGCTCTCTTATGCGCATGCGCGGCAGAGCCAGCCGGTGTCTATCCACTGGCAGACTCCTCGCTCAGCTACCGTCCCCAAAGAGTATATCTCTGCAGCCCTCCTAATTCCCTCGCGCGTAAACGGGTAAAAGGAGTCGAACCATATTGAAAAATGGCACAAAACGACAGATTTTATTGAAAAATAATTTAGGTATTTTAAAGCTCTCAGATTACCCTTCAGCATCGTCACTACTAAAAGACCTTCTTTGAATGTTTTCTGTCGCTTAAACTGAATCCGGTATCAAAAGTATCTTTTGATAGCTCTCATTGTTGATGAATAGCATTGCAATGATGTTACTTTATTGGGGTTTAGCTGTCCCCAAAATTATAATGAAATTTACAACATTGTTACAGAAGAATCGCCATTGAAGGAGATTCAAATGTGATGCAAATTTATTAATATACAAAAGAACTCTATAAACGAAAAAATGCAAATCTGCAACAAAAATTGGGGGTTACCATTTAAAATTCCAAAGTTACACCTGCCTCACCCCCAGGGGATAGGGTGAGGATCGTAACAATCGTAAGCTGATTGATATCCGATATGTGATTACTGGTATATTGAATTTCTAATATATTTATAATATAAAGTGAATCTGATATGTGTATAACATACGTCAATTATATGTTATTACATTCCGTACCCTCCCCCCTTTCCGAAATAAATGCACTTCAGTCTTAATCTGACTCCTCCCAAAAGAGAAGTCTGGATCCGCGCCTGAGAGGAAAAGTAGTTTGCATTGTAGTTTGGGAACAAAGCACACCAGCAAAAACGTCTGTTTATTTTTCATATTATTTATGATAACAAAAAATAAGGTTTCCTTTCTTAACAATTTCAAAGAAGCCAGGTAAAAACCGAATACTAAACCACCTTTTCTTAACAGGTTCTCTTATCATTCACGGGGAATATGTAAAGAGAATGGTACCCAAAGGATGTACACAACTGATGGGTCTTGCAAGGAAGCAGTAACAGAAAAAGATCCCAGAAGAAAGAACAGAAGAGAAAGCCCAATAATTAGCATTTGCAAATAAAAAAGACTTGGTAAAAGGAAACAAAGAAGTTTCCCATGGTACACTATTTTTCTTGAAATTACCTAGTTTCTTCTGATTGTATCTTGATTACCAATGTTTTTAGAAAATTATTCACAAGACAACACTGAATGCAATGGTTGTTCATACAACTACAATAAAACTTACTCAATACAGAATTTCAAGGAACCAGAATTTTTTTTACATTACACAATGGAATACTGAAGAATTTACATTTGCCAGGGCTGTGGTTTATGCTCACACTGGAGTGAGCTTCTGCAGTGAGCAAGTTTTACTGTATAAATGAATGTTTTTTCACTATTACATATGTTGCTACTGTATATTTCATAAAATCACATAATCCAAGATGACATATTCCATTTTATTTACACCAAAATATTGAGATTATCAACACTGCAAAAACATAAGAAAAATATGTTTAAGGTACTTTATAACAAGGAAGAAGTTCTATTTAACATTTAATTCAATATGATCAACATATTACATATTACTTCTTTCTGTACTTTATCTACGATTTTTTTTCTTTTTTTTCGTCTGCTTATTTTTAATTCTCCATTCTTCTCTTTCATTCCTCTGACGAAGTTTCAGAATTTGTTCTGGTCTCTTCAGTTCTGATTTCATTTTACGTTGCAATTTTTCATTATGTCGACCCCAATGTGTATTCGGGAACTTCTTATTCATAAAAGCTGTGAATTAAAAGGAATTGTTGCTGTTACTCTTCCAGAAATACAAAACCATATTTCTCTATCAATAGTATTTATTCTGTTACCTTTCCTTCGTTGAGTTTCTGGATCATCACCATCACTGTCATCACTACTTTCATTATTAGCATCAATTCTATTCTTCTCCTTCCATTGAGCATATCTATCTGTTTTATAAGACGCAGGTATCCAGACACCTGATTCTGTTAGAATTTTACCATTCTTGGTTTCCTAAAAGATTGGTATTACAGCATGAAAAATATTTCATAATCTGCACTTTATTACATCATTATTACTCCATTACTTTTCTTACCTGATTCATACCCACAAATTTTTTCTTCCTTCGATCCCACTTCATTTGATTCCTTTGCCGCTTCATTTGATCTGCACTATCAGCTGTTAAATCAAACTGCATTTGAGCTGCTTCTGTCTGGAAGTTGTTTACCATGAGACTGTAACACGTGACACCAAGTTAAATCACAACTTGAGTCAGATGGGGATAACATGATACAAAAGACTTTTATTACTAGCATTATAAACAACAGTTTCCATTGCAAGAAATCATTCAAAAAAGGACATTTTATAGCACGACCCATCCCCTGTGCCCATTGTCCCAACAGTCCTCACCACCCATTCTCAGCACTCATTCTCACCACCTACCCTCACCAGCTGTCCTCCTCGGACGTCCTTGCTGCCTGACCTCACCTGCTGCCTGCCATTAGCACTCATCCTCCCTGCATGAGGTCATAAAACCATTGTTATGTTGCCAATTGCAATACTGCTTTTCAAAGGTTTCCAATATTGTTTGTTTTACAAATTTTATAATGCTGTTATACACAATAATAGTGTATGCAACTCATTTATAATGTAGCTGTATTGCATTCATACAAATTTGAAAACTCATTCCTAATATCACTCGTTTTCAAAACGTACTTTTGCAATAAAGCATAACACTACAAAATAGTTGCATAATACACTATTTCTACACCACTGTTATTTAAATTATCATGACCATTTCTATTTACAATTATATATTCCACCAGCAAGTTAAGGCACACAAACAAATAAAAAAAGCATAGCATTTAAATGATAAGGAATCCGCTCTCCCCTCAACATACATTGACTCTGCAAGAAAACTCAGAATTACTACTTTTAAGCTTCACCTTATCATGATTAGCTTCAACAATTACATACAGATTCCTGTATCACAATTGGCTGCCTTCTGTTTTGACTTCATAGCTAATACTTAATAATTGATTAAATGTTATTTAATCTGCTCAAAGAATTGACTGCCCCAGCAATCAAGAATATGCCAAGTTTCTTGGCCACTTGAGCTTCCAAAACAATCAACTAACTCTTCAAACAGCATTTCAGGGCAAGTCCATAATCATTCTACATGTAATCACCATGTCACCATGATTAGCTTGTACAATTATAAACAGAATATGTTTCCAGCATGACTGCCAGCCTGCTATTACAACTCCATAGCTAAATAGCTAATAATTGATTAAATGAAGTTTATGCTGTCCAAAGAATTGATCATTTAATCACTACTTTAAATCAGATACTGTAAGTGCCAACTGTTCACTCATGTGTGATATACCAAACATGGCGTAGTGAAACAGTTGACGGGAAATGCTGAGAGAAGCTTGAAATGTGAGGTATACTAGGGGGGTTGTTATGGTGTCACACAAGCAGGAAGGACAATACAGGGCCGAATATTTATTACCGGTTGAGAGTACGCGGTTGCTAGGGGGGTTGTTATAGTGTAGGGCGGGTCATTATATGATTTGATACCACGTTAAGAAAGGGAACCAGTGGTTGACGCGTGATATGAACTCATATGAGAGGACAGGTTATAAGTCGCAAACCAGAAGGGTTAGGAATCACGGGAAAGTAAAGCAATTGGCTAGTAACTTCCATCTACGAAGTGACGTGTAGAACATCACTCTTTCATCTGCTAGACAGCGAAAGGTACGGATCGCTCGTGAGTAATGGGGAAAGTCATTGTGAATTATAGGTATTCCACAGTGCCGTAGTGGATTCGGGTGCAGTGGTTAAACAGACTAGTTGCATATTCGGAAGAAATTTAAATATCATTCGGGCAGAATTTAAGTCGACCGACCGAACATTTATTACATTCGTAAACAGCAACTTGGAATTCAAAGGACAGTTCGCAGTGTTGCGGCGAAGCTAAATTCAAATGCCGTTCGTTAATACGAATAAGAACTTTCGATACTTACGGAGACACGAATACCAGAACATTTAGTTAATTCGGAGAAGGGAAGAAACCATGGAAAGTGGTAGAATCCTTTGCATAGCAGGCATTATTATTTTCTTTTCTTTTCTTTTTTTCCCCCTTTCGATCGTACACAACTAGGCGGCCATCAGGGACGCAGAGTAGGGACAGTCATTTAGATGTCAGTTAGATGTAGGCGACAGGAGGAAGACATCGCAGATTATCAAGAAAGAAGCAGAGGTACTAGGTCCCGGTCGGCGATTAGAAGAACAAAGACGTCGCACGGAGGTTCATCTGGATTGGTTTCTACGAGGCGACATCCGACAACGCCAAGAGAGCTCAGGGTACCATTTTGTTTTAAATATCAGAGGTCATGATCATAGAAATATTCAGGCAAATCAAACAATATGTCCAAAATAACGTTCATTGACTAAATTAACTTTTGTTATTTTTAAAAAAATTAAATACATGGTTATCATTGTGCAACCTGGCACGTAATTTAGTGCCTCAGTATCAGCAAACTTTCAGATTTCACGCAACTCTGTACGAAGGGCGGATCGAGTGGCAATTGGCAGAGCAGGTAAGCGGATTGCTCCTTAAAACCGAACCCAAACGACTGAGCCAGCATGGCAACGTGCGATTAATTAACGTAAAGCTATTTCTACTTGGAATTGTTTCCTGGCACCCAATCAAAAGACTTCAAAGAAAAGTAGTCAGCAGATTGAGTCAATCAGTAAGTGTAGGGCATGTTAAGTTAACAGTGAGGATATATAGAAAAATGAAAAACTTTACACGTGGCATTATATTCTACGGAAGCCAACAAACATCGTTTCTTACTACTGTACCATGATAACTGAAATTATCAACTTTTTAATTTTATCCTTTAGCACTAATGGCAATTCTATATTTTACTTATATTATTGTTTTGATACCTAAAGTGCGATTTTTATTACTTTGCCCCTCAAGGCCCGTCTTCATGATGGAATATGTCACGGTATTTCTGGTAAAACTGCATGGTAGAATAGCACGAAATTTAGAAAACTTCAGTAACATGAAGTGACGTCAATAGTCAAATGAACGATACGAACCAGGCAAGTAACAAGGCAAATCGCTGAAAATAATTAACAGGAGACTCTTTTGAAGCTTTCAAAGAAACGGAACATTCAAAAAAATTTCGCCGATAATTTCTTTAAGTGCCGGACATGAATAAATAAGTAAACAGGATTAAAAACGCGATTTTCGTCTTGGAACAATGCTTCGGGTAAAAGACGGCATTGACAGTGCGTTGTTTTGATAAGTTTTCGTGGTGAATACAGATCATCAGACGAGCAAACGATAAAAAGTTTTGGTGGAAAACGAATCGATGCTCGAGTGCAAGACTGCAAAGTTTCGGTCCGTAATGTGCGCGTCGGGATTTGAACATTTGAAAGAGTATGCTGAACTGTGGTTTTAATTGGAGTTATGAAGTGCAGATCTTCACAAACAGTGGGAGAAACGCAGCTGTGATTGGCGAATGGATTCTCAGCGTTGCCGAACTTCATAGGGAAGTGAAATAATTTTCTTTACTTTCGATCGACTGGCAGCACGGCATTTATATCAAGACCTAGATCTGTTTATTATTTTTACATTCCCGTATACGTACGTATACACGGAGTGATATACGTAGTACAGGGAAAGTTATGTAATGCTGCATGAAAAAATGGCAAATTTTCGGCGGAAAAAAAATTCATTGCCGGGCGCTGATAACGAAAATGTGGATAAAAGTTGCTAAATTAAGAAAAAAATCCCCTATCACGTGGTGTAGCCAGAAACCCTGTTTTGTGGGCCCTTGATACCGAAAAACCGATTGAAAGGAAAACGTCCGTCCGTCCGTGAACACTGCTAGCGCCGGACGATTTCTTCCAAAATGGATATTCCCCGGTCGATTTGGTTCTGGTCGATCTGGTTCTAGTCGACGCTTTGAGATTTTGAAAAAGATTCTGTAAAATTCGGGGGTACTTTACATGAAGCCCCCGGTCATTTTCAAAATTTTCTCAAAAAAACGGCTCCAAATTTTTTCTCTAAATTTCTTGTAAGAATATAGTAAAATACACTTATTAATGTGGCATATGTCCGATTTTCTCAAAAATGGCTCTTTTCTTTAAACTTCTGGTAGGTATAGTGCCTAATGTATTTTATGTGATGACAAAAACGCCATATTGCTCTATTCTTTTGTTTTTTCAAAAATTGGAAAAATGTAATTTTTTTTACTTTTCTCTCACGTCGTTAATATTTACATTAATGGCGTTTTTTCACATTATTATATTTACGAGTACATGTGCTTTAAATACGAGGGTTGTACCAAAAGTAAGGTTCCCAATGAGCTACAGCCTCGAGGGAAGGCGCTAGGCTAAATCCGACAACAGTGCCGTTCGCAGTGGTTCCCCCATTCTCGAGCTCGCCCATCCGCGATTCGCTACGTGGCTCAGTGTTCGCGTGGCAGCCATCAGAGATGGAAGTGTTGATCGCCGGTTCCGCCAAGCACGAGGTTCGAGCAGTAATACGGTTTTCTCAACGCAAGGAAGTTACCGCAATCCAGAATCGCCGGAGAGGACGACTGACGGAGGGAGTAGTGCTTATTCACGACAACGCTCGACCCTACGTCGCTCGTCCAACACAGGAGCTTCTGAAGAAATTCGGGTGGACCGTTATGCCCCATCCTCCGTACAGGCCGGACCTAGCCCCCAGAGATTATCACCTCTTCCCCAAGGTAAAGGAACACTTATGTGGCGAACGATTCAAGAGCGACGATCAAATCCGAGCAGAGGTCACACGCTTCCTCAACGGATTGGCGGAAGACTTCTTCGACTTACGAATACAAAAGCTAGAGCACCGTCTTCAAAAGTGTGTCAAAAAAATGGAGACTGTTGAAAAATAGACAACAGTGTAAGCTTTTCAACAATGTATAAATTAATAACAATAAATAATGTTTTCTATTTGTAAAAAAATGGGAACCTTACTTTTGGTACAATCAGTGGCGGCTCGTAACATTTTTTCCTGGTGGGGCCAGGTGTAAAAGCACGAATATAATCTCAGAATCAATAACTTATTTAATTAAAGAATCATCATTTAATCAATTGTTTAATTAATATTATTTATCGGTTAATTATACAATTAAATCTATAAGTTTTCTACAAAAAACAGAAGTAGGAATTTTTATTAAGTCACTTAATCAAATATTGGTATGTCAACGGAAACAAAAGATTTTTTACAAAAATTACGCTAATACCATAGCTTATCTTTAGGAATGATGAAAGTTCGAAAAGGGAACGTAACGTAAAATTAAGACAAGTTGACTTCGACTTCTTATGCCAATTGTTTAATCGGCTTGCAGAGAAATAAAATCAGCTACATGTCTTTCTACATTTCCTCCATATACACTTCATACATACAATTTAGCAGCTCTTTCTTTGTCATGTGTGAGTTATATTTATAAATAGAAGAATTGTTTAAATGATTATCTAACACACTATCTAGATTGCCGAGTAACTATAAGTCTAAAAAATTGCCACGGTCTTTTGAATCTTCAGATTCATCATGCCCTCTCAATACTACTAGTTCATGAATGACGAGTGCCGTGGTACTTAACTAAACACTCAGTTATTCTACCTAAATGTCTATTTTTTGCGACTTGTTCATTATGTTTCTTGATTGAAATTTTCATCGCCGAATCAATCTGTACAACAATGTTCACAGTTCCAAATGTTTTAAATTTGCAAGCATTTTCCAGTGGCGTAGCGTGACTCACACGTTTGGGGATGCTCAACAATAACACACAAAATGTCACTATCAACTACTTCATCTAACAGGCGAGCGCAACACAAGGCAGATACACTGGAACTACTTCCACGATCTCGATTGCTTAGGACGGTGTAGGCTCTTCCCACAAAATCCTCACAGCAGTCAGGGCTGCCGATGTCTTGAAAGCAAATTATACAATGGCTCAGCTTTAATTCTTATACGCGAATGGCAATAAGACCATTTGTTAATTTATACATTGCAGACTTAAATAATATGTAATCTATTTAAGAGATAATACAATTTCTTGGATATTAATTAAGAAATAGTAGTCAGGCACTATTTCTACAGTTTGTACCCATGACCAAGCGGGGACTCCCGAGTGAGAGAGAGAAAGATAATTTACTGAACGCCTGAAGTGTGCTGCGCTCTCGTGCACAAACGAGCTTCTTTCCGCAGTAGACGCTAGCGTAAAGCAGTCGGGTTTCTCTGGGCCAGGGGTGAAGAGGGGAGAGGGGAACCTCGCCATCTGCGCATGCGTCATTGCTCGTCGCAATCTGGCGGCAGACGCTGAAGCATTTTAGCTTCCACGCAATCAGAGGCCAGCTTCAACAGCCCGCCGAATTCAATCATAGGAAATCAATTTAAAATTAATACAAAACGTATTTCGCTCAACAGACCACTTGTAAGATTATCAATACAGTATTTAAGGTTTTTATATACGGGGATGCTCAGCATCTCAGCGTCCCCTGACGCTACGCCACTGGCATTTTCTAAATGCAATGCACTGTCTTCGGGTTTCTTTATCCTTTCGTTCAAATGTTTCAGATCCTTACAGCCTACTGTCGTCCACAATCCCTCACCAAATAACACACAATAAAAGCAAAATTAGCTTTGTTTTCACTCACAGTCAACCATGATTTTTTTCTGAAACCTCGAAATACAGAATGTTTGTTTCTTCTTTCCATCAACTTGTGCAAATGATAAGTCAATCAGTTGATGTAATCCTAACCGTTTAATATCATTTTTTTCTTCACATCTGAGTGAAGAAAACGGAAAACAGTGTAATGAATCTACTGAGTTCATCTTACAGCGCGCAGAACTTCACGTGCACTTTGAAAACGGCGCGCTCAGACTGCCGTTTCTCTGCGAAGGGCCCGCTGGTGCGGGCCCCTAGGACAGCTAAAATTAGCAAGCAGTGGTCGCGCCCAGTACGAAAGGGCGCTGACCTTGGAAACAGAGTGGGGTTACCGTTCCGGGGCCAAAGCAAGGCGGGCCCCTTGAGCACTACTAACGCTATCTTTGAGTGCGGCAAGGAACTATGACACTCAATTCTTGGTTATTGGGACTTGGAATGAGTTCTAGGGACGAATTGTCGATCTTCACGAATAAAGAATTCCAATGAAGAACTACAATTATGACAAAGATATTACTGTAAAGATATATGAACAGTTTTGTGCTTTATTAAATATTGGTGGGGCCCGGCCCCTGTGGCCCCTTAGGACGAGCCGCCCCTGGGTACAATCCTTGTAATGTCAAGTAAAGTTTCTCGAAAACTACCGTTTTCTGTGAAAGTAGCTCAAAATTCCGCGTTTTCAGAAACGTTCAAATGCCATTTTCTCATATATGTAGCTGCAAATTTTTTCTTGAAACTTTTGTAACAGATAGTGATAATTACACTCTTTAATATGACGTTAAGTTTATTTTGAGTTATTTTTTGTTTTTTCAAATATTATATAAATGTAATTTTTTTTGAAAGATCCCTCACGTCTTTAATATGCACATTACCAGCAATGTAGAGATAATTATATTTGTGAATGTAAGAGATTCAAATAGGCAGCTGGCAAGAAAGAGTATGTGGCAATTCCAAATAGCTAGCGAAGACCCAAGGAAATAGAAAACTAATACACGAAAGTCAGTGCCATTCTGCAGCACCATTAGTTATTTAAGAATTGGAAAGGTATTGCAATGAGAATTATAGTAACAATATTTATAAATGGCAATGCTAAAGGGTAAATGAGCGCAGAGTGAATGAATTTTGAAATGTTAAGTGTGTGTGAGAGAGAAATATTTTTGTTGTTGTTGTTTTAAGTGTTTGTTTTTGATTTGTATGTGTTAAAAATATTTCATTGAATACGTTAATCAACAAAGGAGAAATAATCCAAAGAAATAGAATATGAATAAATCCATATGCCATTATTGGTGCCTTTTAATATTAACATCTTGTGTTTCATTGTCATATAGTAATATCCTGCAATCTAGATAAGCATTGTATCCTGTAGAGGCGGCTTCGCACCCCACAATTCTATAAATTTTCCACAATGGTTCAGGGTGGTTGGTCACATGCTTGTGACTATCTTTGCTATTAATTAATTGAATGATATTAATGGTAGTTAAGGAAATTCACCCCACCCATGCCCATAATTAAAGCAAGGATACCGTTTGCCCATAGTTCACTCAATAGAATTTCAATAAAACTTGAAGCATTGTTCTTCAATTATCAAAATGACAGTAACTAAACACAAACGAAGATGGAAAGAAATTAGAGAGTTTTTGCAAGTCGTGAATTTGAAAGATGTAACACGACAATTCTGGAGAGCAATATTCTGCGCATGCGCCGGCATCCCAAGACAGGCTTTCAATTGATGGGTCCCGTCATTATTGATATTATGTCATCTGCGACAAATGTCTTCACAGCTTAAACTTTACATAGCATTCGCCGCCACTACTAAACACAAATTCGACATTAATACATAATAATGGAAATAATGAAAATTACAACGTCCTTAGTACCAATATAATATGGCAGGAACTTCATGGTTAAATTTTACTCAAGTTAATTCATATACGTCAGGAATAAACTGCTGTATTAGTTTAGGATTTGAAGGTTATGTGTACATTGAGTCTACATTGTCACGAAAACGTAGTTGTTTATCTACAGTGTGATATAACTGGAATAATTTCCCATTACTAATACAAACAATATAAATATGTAGTCAAATTGTGGGTTTAGGAAGCTATACTTTAGGCCTACTTTGGAGATAAAGACATTTATTTTACATATTCCTATGACACAATCAGATTTCAGTAATATATGTATTTATATCTGGTAATCCTCACAAAATCTTAATGGAGTCAGAAGATTCACAGATATTCAGTACAAGCTTTTAGGTACTGTTAAAAGTTTTCAGTTCCAACTAGTTCCTTGTTTTATGTGTTTTCAATTGTATGACTTGCAAAGACTTATTTTTCTGGAGATACATTATTTCTGATTGATGACAAAGATTACGAGTTACGACATTTGATTTTCCGTCTTGCAAAAACTCTCTATTCTTCTGAATGCCTCCCTCATTTGTAAGTTTTGGTGATAAAAGCCTCACTCTTCAAAGATTTTAAAAACCAAAGCACATTTGTGTGCAAAACAACACATCATTACAGTGTTTATACTAAAAGAACATTGATCCATTTGTTAGCTCATGAACATCATTGGGAAAAAAATGTTCTCATTATTGCACATGATGGAACTTTTTGTTGAATATTGATTGATAGAAAGAAATTCAAATGCCTACTTATGCTGGCTACTTAGCTGTCAATGTTGCAATACACTTACAATAAAAATAAATTTTTTTTTGACAATTCTTACCCTTGCTCAGTGTGATGATCAGCTGATTGGTAGGGCACAAAATGTTCTGTATCAACTGCAGCTTTTCTTCTTTTTCTATTTTCATGAAGTGAAAGTGTTGGCGAGGTCAATTTATTTTCTGGAGCATTTACACTCTTTTTAGGCAGAAAGGATTTGAATTCTAGAAGTAACAAGAAACAAAATTACACCTCTGCAATGACAAACTCCATCATATGCTGTCATGAAACACATTTCATGAGTGGATGAGGTCAGCATTAGGTTCAAAACAAACTACAAGACTAAACAAGTTCTATTATTTAAATTAAAAAGTATACAAAATATGGAGAAAAATGCCCAGAGAATGGTGGGAGGACACCAAATATTTAACTCCATTTACATCTTCAAGGATAAAGTAGGAGTGTGAAGTGTATAGTGAAATCTTTGAACAAGACCACCCATTTTCTCAACCAATTTTCTATGGAGTAAATAATTATTCTATAAGACCAATGTATTTTTACCCCCTGAAAGATGACCACTCCTCTTCCTCGCGAAAATGATAAATTTTTGCTGAAAAATGCAACAATGTATTCCCTTTAAGATAACCAGAAACCTTCATAATCCAAGATGAAACATCAGTCCAACCATGTTCTCTAAGTCAAAACATTTCTGATATCCCTCAGTAATGCAACAAATATCAGACGAGATTCCAATAAACTCAAAGTGAAGACTTTCCAGGAAAGGTACAGAAACTTGTATGATAAAAATTTAAAGGTCATTCCACAGAGGCAAAATAATATGCCTAAATTTCAATGTGATAACAACTTAAAAAGTACTGTGGATTATTGCTACACACCAGTCCTTTGCCTATGAACTTGAAAATTAGAAACTAATAAATTTATCAGTCTGGAAATAGTACAAGAGCATTTTGGTCAGTAATCATATGAAAAAGGTGATTAAAATGACAATCATGCATTATGTGAAGACAAACGATTCTTGGAGAATGAATACTGTATTGTTTTCTGCACACAAACATTAATAAACAAAGGAAATTCATTAAGTAATTTAATTATACAATATACTAGAGCTTTCATTTGAAACCACAATAGTATTATGATTATCTTAGTAGTAAGAGCAGTAATAGTATATATTAGTTTAATATAATGATGTTCTCTTTAAGATCACCCGGCCAAAAGAATGATTTTAAGGCCCTTTATCACTACGAAGTTTCACTCTATATTAAGAAAATACCAGTATCTAAGGGATTGTCCTGTTCTTGTTCTTCTAATTTTCTCTTGTGACTGGCAATCGCAACACTATGCTTTTTCTTGGCTTCTCTCATAATAGCATGAGCTTCAGAGGTAGGAGCCTTTCCAATTTCAAAAATTGTCTGCAAGAGCAAAAAAAGTCTTATTTTGATACAATGATTTGATATTGTATTTTTATAACACATATATACTACACTATAAAAATAGAGATATAAATCCAAAAGGTCCAACAGAATTCCTTAACCCTTAGTGCTAATATATGTTGAGTCAAATTCATCACATTTGTCATTCCATGTCAAATCTTACAAATTTGAGGAAAATTTCATCTTAATGTTCCACATTTTTAAACTTTTTTTTCTGTGAAGAGTATCAGCAAAAATATGGAACACATGATTTTCATTTCTACTCTAATATTATTTTCCAAGATTCCAATTTTCAAAAAAATGCTTGCATCATTAAAGTTAGTCATTTTTAACTTGTGTTGTAATTGTGTCAGAAATGTAATATTTTGCCACATAAAAGAACAGAAGATTCTCTTTCATTATCTGTATGTATTGAATTCATTAATTTTTAAAAAAATAATTTTTTGATCTATTTTATTTTTATTTGTTTAATTTCTCCCAAAAATCAATAGTTTAAACATTTGAAAAAAATACCATTGTAATTTCTAAAAAGTTCTAGATAAGTCTGGTAAGTTACAAAGTAGGGCATTCTGAGAAATTAAATACAATAGAAATGTCTACTTGCTGTTTTCTCCAGCATCGTCTAGAGCGTCACCCAATGTGCCAATCAGCAGTAGATGATTACCATCAATATACTTTCACAAAGCAATATCCAGAAGTATCCCTTCACTTTTAACCATGTGCCAGATATGACTTTACATAGCCAGTCAAATTCAAGTTAAAAACTGTTAAGTGGATTCAAATTAGTATTAAACGGATAGAATATTTATACAAATAGAGAGTTTGTGATACAATTAATTAAATCGATATTTCTTTTACTTCACAAAGATATTGTCAATTGACCTTTTCATAAAGAAATGAAACTATGTATTTTCTTTGTGCCTTCTACTTTTTTTTTTAAGATTATAGAATTATAGATTTTGATATTAAGAAAATGCAAATATCAATAATACTGATGTTATTGTATGGCTATCTGAGGTTACTAACTTCAAAGAACAATGCAAATGTTTTGTGGATTCCTCTGTTTACACAACTGACTCAGAAAATTTATGAAAGAAGGCTGCTCTTGTTTCAGGCAGATCCTTGCAGTGTCAGTAGTTTGCAAATAAACTTAATAGTCACAATTCGTCTTAAGACTTCCATTTGAGAACATGTGTGTGTTTCTGTGATTCATAACATGGCATAAGTCTCATGGTTGCTTTATGTTTGCATGTCACAATGCGTCGTCATTGACACCCCATAGTTCTAAGAGCAAGTACTGCGGACAGTGGGCTGCCTACATGTGCCAGTGAACAAACTATTTTTTTATCGTTATTTATGTGTGTCCCACTTTGAAATTAGGCAGATCTACACACAATTGGTGTAGAAATGTAAGAGTATTTTTTTAAAAATAATTTAAGTTTCAATCTAATGTAAAAATGCATTTTAGAAATCTAATGTAAAAGTGCATTTTGAAAATTGAAAAATATTTTAAATAATGCTTACAAAAATTATATTTACATCACATGAAAGTACATCTTTTGAAGTTAAGATAAGTGTCATTTTATTTTTCTTTTAGGAATGGCAAAAAAAATTTAAACATTAGCATGTGCATGGTTCTTTGGAATTTTTCTGAAAGGGGTGGATTAGAAAAAAAGGAGAGGAAAAAAAAAGAACGAAAAAAATGTGGGTCTCCTATTTTCAGTCCTAGAACACAAAAAAAAAAGTTTCAAGTCACTAGAAAATAGCTATGTTTTGTGAGTGGGCGATTTGATGTGGAATGACTTGTATTTATCATCCTTTTCTGAACTCTGAACTCAACAGGGTACACGTGAGAATGAAGGAATTGGAATGTTTTATTGTGATTGTTCTTTGGAATGTATTATCATATTATATCATTTCTGAATGTTATATTTTGCAATTAGAATTTATATCGTGTTTGCTGTTGTTAAATTTCCAATTTACCAGGCCTGGTTACAGGTATGTGGATGTCAACTAAACAGTTTCATTCCTCAGCGAATTAGGATAGCTCAGTGGCTCCATTGCTAAGGGCATGCAGGAAACCCTAGTTTTTACCCAAGCTTGATTGGAATTTTTATGAAGTACAGAAGGTGCTATTGAACAAAGAATATTAAATGTGAACAATGTACAGGTATATCACTTATACTATTATATACTACTTTTTCTGTGTCATTTCAATTGTTACACAATTTATTAGATTATGAACTGGTCAGAAGTGTGAAACAAAAGTAATTTTCATTGATTCTTAACCAAACTTTCCTTTCTTTTCCCAAAAATTAAAACCTGCCAATGCAAACTGAGAGTGCTGGTAACCCATCAGTGGGATTTAAATAAAGAGCTGATGTGAACACAGGCCTCAAAGAATTAGAAACTCATTAATAAAAAAAATACATTTTGCTTTGTGCTAGTTTACATGATCAATGTCATGACATATACAATTCCTTACCCCAATAGGCCGATAACTTTTAATTTTGCTTAGCAATTCAGCTTTCATTCCATCAGAAGTTCCAAAATGACCACTGTTAAATATCGGATGAGGTTTAAGATGAGCAAGTCCCAACTCCTTTGCACGACGAACACTTTCAACAGAGGCACCAGGACGAGTGCGCAAGTATGACTTGTATCCATTGTTAGCTGTTTTCTGCAACTCTTTCTGCAAATAAAAAGGTGTCATTAAATGTCAATCTAATGACTACTTTTGATTAGAGTCAACAGAAGAAAATTATGGGATAAGACAAAAATGGCAAAATTGAGCGAAGGGCTTTTACAACAAATACTAGTGGCTTCCAGCAGCACAAATGCTGCTGAACAAAACTACACAAAATGTTCCTCCAAAATGTAGCATGCACAGTACAAAAGAACAACAAGTAAGTCTTTCATATAACACTGCAATAAATTAAATATTTTAATAAAAATGGTCTTCATTACTGCAATAAAATATAGTCCGGTAAATATCCCACACAAGTTCTTTACATATCAAGAATTGTTGTTTCATAATACATACGATAAACAAATAATTAAAGGCAGGTAGCCTCTTCCTCAGAGCCTTGCAGCTGTATCACACCACGTGTCACAATGAGTATGAGAATTCAGCTGGTATGAGCAGGATGAGAATAGTCAGAATAACAGTCAAATATTTGCATTTTTCAGTCAAAATGAAGAACATTTTCACTGTGTTGGATTTTTTTCAAGTTCCTGGGTATCCAATGAAACTTCAGATAAATCTCACACGGCCAAAGCTTTCAATTTCTGTGTGCATTGAAAATTAGTATAATAGATGACAAAATGTAAAGTATGAGACAAATATTAGAAACCGAGAATATTTTGGACAGAAAAGGGGTTAAAGCAAGGACCAATGACCCCAATTCCCCCTAACATTTACCCATCAGGACTGAAATTTAGTTTGAGGAGACAAGGTGATAGATATGATGAAAGTATGACCATTTTTATAAGCGCACAATAAAGTATTATTGGTGGAACAAGACAAGAAATTGTAGGCGATGCTGCTAAGATTAGAGAGGTAGAATTAATCACGGCAATAAAGAGGTACAATTAATCATGGCCAATAGCAAAGTGACGATACTCAAGAAATGGGGAAGAAGAGTGAAGAAAACATTAGAAGTGGAAAGGAGAGAAGGTGGAAACAGAAAAGGAAATTTAGTTTTTTGGATACATTTTCAAAGGGAACAACAGGAATAAAGGAGAGGAAAGCCAGATAAATGAAAATGTATAAAAACGTGGAATTGTAGCAAGAAACATTAGAGGAATTTGTTGAAGAAGGTTTATGAGATTTTGGAGGAATATTAGTGTTGAAAAATTTAGTAGGTTCGGCGCTAGTGTGGAGTGCCATGAGGTTTGAGAAGTCATGTACAGGAGGGGGTAACAAAACCGTCCAGGATTTGCTGAGAACAGAGGAGAGAGATAGAAAAATATATCATAGAGAAAGAGAATACAGAGTGAGGGAAGTGGGAGGAAGAGGAGAGAAGAACAAAAAAACAGTGGATTTTTGGCAGAAAAACATCATTGCTGGGCCCTGATCACGAAAAAGAGAATAAATCCAGTTGTTAAATTAAGAACAAAAAAATCCTCTAACTCGTGGTGAAGCCAGAATCCCTGTTTTGTGGATCCATGATGCCGAAAAACCAATTGACGACAAAACGTCTGACCATCCGTCTGTCCGGTGTATGTGAACAACAGTAGCGGCTAAACTATGGGTAGGGATTTTTCCAAATTGAAGAAACCCCTGTCCATCTGGCCTGAGTTGAAGCTCCGTGATTTTGAAAAACATTCATTAATTTTTGAGGGTACTTTACATTAAGCCCTCCAGAAATATTCAAAATTTTATATAAAATATGGCTCCAAATTTTTTCTATAAATTTCAGGCAAGAATAGAGTAAAATACACTTAGGAAGGTGGCATAGGTCTGATTTTAAAGAATAGCTATGAATTTTTGAAATTGCAAAAGTTTTAATTTTTTTCGGCGTCTTTCTCCAACTACAAAATTGTAGATAGAGATTATTCCTTCAAATAAAACTTGTTCTATATAGTGAGTTCTTTCATTTAGGTCATATACTTTTTATTTAAAATTTTAGTTGTTTTCGCACAATATGTGCTATTTTAAAAAATTACAAAAACAAGATTTTCTCAAAAACGGCTCTGAAATATTTTTTTTTGAACTTTTGGTAGAGATAGTGCCTAATGTACTCTATGAGATTACATAAACACCATATTGCACAATTCTTTTGTTTTTTCCAAAATTACAAAAATGTAATTCTTTTCACTTGTCTCTCACATCGTTAATATTTACATTAGCGATGATTTGTTCTCATTATTACATTATGAGTACATGTACTTTAAATAATGTCTCATAAATTTTCTTGAAAAGTCAACAGTTTTCTGTGAAGTTTTTCGAAAACTCAAAAATCTTCTGTGAAAACAAGCTTCAAATTTCACGTTAACAGTAGCACTTAAAAGTTATTTTCTTCAATTTTTCAAAGATAATTGCCATTAAGTACGGGCTTTTACTGTTCTTTAATATTCTTAAAATAATATTTCCTTTCTACCATTAGGAAACTGAAAAATTAAAAAAATGCAAAAAGGTGTTCTTTAGACGGCAATAAATGGCAGCTGGCAAGTCCAAAAGAGCTAGCAGAGACCAAAGGAAATATAAAACCAGCACGGGAGAGTCTGTGCCATTCTGTAGTACCACTACTTTTATTATCAAAGCCCGGCAATGAATTTTTTTCCTTCTTCTACAGCAGAGTTGAAGCTTCAATTTCCGAAAGTTAAGGATGCGGCTCAGCCTTTGACCCCTGTGATTAACATGTAACATCCTGGAGTCTGTGCAATGCATAATTAGCAACACCTTTTATGTGATTATATTTACAGCATGAAAATTCACCCTGCAAATCTATTAGATGGTAAATATGGATATCTTTTATTCTTTCTGAAAGCATTCACTTTGAAACTTAGGAAATCCAATTACATCCATCTTACTGTTTTGTTGCATTTCATTACAATTAAACCATTTAAAATTTCCTCACTACTCAATGAACACCTAGCAGATATGATACTACCCCAACCACTGAAAGCTAACCCCCAAAACCAAACTTTCCCTAGCACCTTCACTGAGGATTTCCCTTTCACCTGAGCTGCTGCAGTCGGCAATTTAAACAACTTCCTTAACATGTTCTGTATTCCGTATTTCAACTAGACTTTTATAAACATTTTCATAATTTCTTTTTAGAGTGAATGGATGCATTTCCAAAAATAGCAAAAGAAACTACACTACTCTTTAAAATGTTTTTAGAAAATCTACTTACCAAATCAGATGAATCTGTGAGCCAGTTCAACAATTCACTTTGCTCCTCCTCCACTACTGGTGGTGGAATACTGCCAACTGTACTACTTTCCTCACCAATCTGAAGTGGCCGCCCCAAAAAGAGATGCAGATCTAATAAATAGGGAAATTCCTCACTACTCACAAGTGAGTAAGCAGTGCCTGTACGGCCTGCTCTTGCACATCTCCCTGAAAAATTGAAAGGTTACACAATATTACTAAAATATCAGCAATATAGGTAAACTATTTAGAAATATAAATCAAACGGAACACAAATAAACCATACTAACCAACACGATGAACAAACAATTTTGGTTTTGCAGGAAAGTTGAAATTTATCACGCAGTCCAGTTGCGGTATGTCTAATCCTCTTGCAGCTACGTCTGTAACTATTAACACAGAAGCTTTGCCAACTTGAAACTTTGCTGAGTTAATTTTTCTAGCAGATGCATCCATTGTTGAATAGATACAGCAATTGGATATATGTGCAAGGTCCAATACCTGTAAAACACAATGAGCATTAATCCACACATTCAACTCCAATAAATATATATTGTGAGTGAGCATTCATACCATTTTTAAATATTCAACATGATGTTTTGTGGCAGCAAATACCACTGTCTGAGAATTGGAAGGAATAATATGTTTTAATAGAGATAATAAAGCAGCAATTTTCTCATCAGTGCGACAACACAGAAAAACCAGTTCCAATTTCTCTGGAATTTTGGATTCGACATCTAATCTAAAACAGAAACAAAATTTACAAATAAACCTGCTGTAGAGTGTGTAAGAGAGGGTATATGTGACTACTTTGCTACATTGCTTTAAAATGGGACGGAATTAACAGATTTCTTCTAATACAATATGAAGTCTACATCATAGCAAGCTTGTAAAACAAAAATATCTACATAAATAATAACAGGGTGGCCACCCATTTCCTTGGATGAATTTCCTTGACTATTCCTGGTTTTCCAGTGTAATTTGAATTTTTTTCAGGTAAATTTACTTTTACACTATTCATAAAAACAAGTGAAATCTGCCTAAGATTAATTGGTCAGCTCTTTGATTTCACGGTAAAAAAGTACAAATAAACATTTTCTCTACAAATAAAAAATTGAGCAAAAAATGTGCAAATATTTTAAAGGAATAATACCTAGTTTTACAAGTCACTGAACATTTTCCCTGACTTTTAACAATTCTTCAACAAATTCCCCGATCTTTTTCTGACTTTTCCTGAGTAATGAAATTACCTCATTTTTCCAGTTTTCCACAAGAGGCCACCCTAAATAATGTTCAATCAGGTTTTTAGCATTCAGATATAGGTGTAGTATTTACCTAATTAATGCAGGTTCATTTAAGCCAGCTCTTGCAAATTCAACTAACATCTTGGGCAAGGTGGCAGAAAATAAAAGCGTCTGACGAGCTTCAGGTAATCGCTTCAACAGGTCTTGAAGTTGTTCACCAAAACCCATTTCAAACAATCTATACATACAAATTTAAAAAACAGCACATTCCATTAAATTTTCCATATTTAAAACACTGACCAAGACACTGCACACAACATACCTGTCTGCTTCATCAAATACCACATACTGCACATACTGAAGTTTCAGCTCCATTTCAACACAAACATGCAAGAGGCGGCCAGGAGTAGCAACTATGATATCAGGATTTCCATGAAGAGCAGCAAACTGACTATCCATTGCATCACCTCCTAATATCACAGCTGGCTTTAAGTCGGTAAATTTGCCGATTTCCTTGATAAATTTTAGGGTCTAGAACAAATAATGTTATGGGTAATCTTTTCTCATAGTTGTGAAATGCCAAAAATTAAAATACCTTACTTGCAAAGCCAATTCTCTTGTAGGTGATAAAATTAAACCTCTTGCACCAGGTTTCTTAACAGAATTCAAGAGCTTTTCAAACATTGGTAGAAGGAAACATGCCGTTTTACCACTCCCTGTCCGAGCCATTGCAACAATATCACGGCCATCTAATACAACAGGTATGGTCTGCAAAAACAACATTATTAATTGTGATTGAGTGATGTCTCAGATGCTAAAATACCATTAGAGAGATACTAACTTTTCTCTGTATAGGAGTGGGAACCTTGTACCCTCTTTTTTGTACTCCTTTCAGGACGGGAAAACTAAGACCCATAGATTGAAAGCCACCGCCTTTATTCTTACTTTTCTTGAAATTCTTTGTCTCATTTTTATTGGCCAAAGTTCCAAATCCCTCTAAATCTTCATTCATTTTTTATGAACTATCTTCACAACTACTCAAAATAACACAATTCTCAGTCACACTCAAAATGTCATGCCTACAACTCAAAATAATAATCCGACAAATTCTTGAATCACTTTTCCAACAGAAATTCAATAATTTCTATCAATTCCTGATGTACTACTTCTCATTTCTTCAATAGCGCTGCCACACAGAAAACCTACGTCCATAAACAATTAATATAACCTAAAAATTCTACACGACCAACGTGCCCTGCACCTGCACGCATGGCACGCCCAAAGAGTATTTGGGCACGCCAAAGAGTACTTTATAGTGGAGGAGTGTCACTTGTGCAACATCCTTACACCGTGTTTTCTACCAGAGAGTATATACCTCAAAATATTTAAAAATATATTTTAGAAAATCGTTATAAATAACTGTTGTAATCTGTTTTGAATTTTTATAATATTTATTAGTTTGGTCATGGATTAACACAGTATTCGTCCATGGTTTGGTAGTTTATTTTAAATGTTAATGGGTTTTACCACGCCAATTATAGCAACACCATACTGCGGTTTTTGCAACTTTGTCTCAGCAGTCAGCTGTTTCGCTACCACCCAATCACGAGCTTATATTTTGCGAGAGTGACGTCACTATGGTGACTTTCAAGGTCCCGATTGGATGAAACCATGAACAGCTGATGTCTGTCAGGGGCAAAGTTATGAAAATTGCAGTATAAGCAAATAGTGTTTACTGTTTACAAAACTGTATGTCAAACGCGCGGAACTGAATTGAAATTGCAATTTATGTAGTATTGTTGGGAACTCTTTAGTTATATGCAATATTTCCCTCCCTGAAAGCGTTACATCGCCGGTACAGTGAGAAATAACACAAAATGATAGGATTTCAAACAATACGCCTTTTTAACTTGACGTGGCTGTCTTCACTCTTCAGTACTCACTGCAGAGTTGCCCATAAATCAACAATTTATGCATTGTCTTCAGGTGATACATTGGTTGCGAGCTCCATAACGTTATTATATTTTGATAATAATGCTTCTTTTCCTTGTATTTGAAATAGGTTATGGGAAATGCGGCGTAGCGGTTATTAGAGTCTCGGGACCAAACGCATCTGAAGTTATTTTCAATATTGGCGGAATGAACACATTGCCTCAACCTAGATTTGCCAAATTATGTAAATTGAGAGATCCTGTGACAAGAGAGGTTTTAGATAGAGGATTGATGATGTGGTTCCCAGGTGAAAATCAGAGCCATTATATGTACTGAAGAATAGTCTTGAATTAAAAGCAGTTTAAAAGAAGTTTTATTCATTAGGCCCCAAGAGTTTTACCGGTGAAGATGTATGTGAATTACATGTACATGGTGGGCAAGCTGTAATTTCCAGCATTCTTTTGGCGTTAAGTAAATTGCCAAGTTTTCAACCTGCTGAGCCTGGCAAGTGTTGTCTTAAGATGCAAAAAATTGTATTTGATTTAGAAACTAGAATTATTTCTTCTTTTGTACATAGTTTTGAAGTAACGACTCTATCTGCTGTATAGGAGAATTTACAAGACGTGCCTTTCACTTTGGGAAATTGGACTTAACTGAAGTTGAGGGTCTTGGTGACTTACTTTCAGCTGAGACGGAAGCTCAACGCAAACAAGCTTATTTGCAAATGGAGGGATCACTTAGTACTTTGTATAATTCATGGAGACATACCCTCATAAAAGTAAATTGAAGTTGCAATAACAATTTCTGGCTTGAAGGACACTTGGAGTAACTAACAATTATATTTTCAGTGTGTTGCCCATTTGGAAGCATTTATTGACTTCAGTGAAGATGAAAATATTGAAGATAATATTATGATTCAAGTAAATTATATATTAAATGAATTAGAAAAAGAAATTCAGGTAATAATCCTCAATCGTCACCTCCTAGTAATCCCCATACTAACTACACCTTAAATTAAAAAGTGGATAACCTGTTTTAAAGTCATGAATAGACTGGAGTTTTAGGCAAACATTTGTTTTACCCTTTTTTAGTTGACTCACAAAATAAATTTTGATAACATTGCATGACTAGACTATCACGGAATCAAATTTTATAGGGCCTGAATATGTGTGTTTGTTATAAGTGAAGCTATTGAGAATAAAATTGAAAGTATTCCTGGGCAGAATATCTCACTGAAGCTGAAATTGGTGTTAAATAATAATTCCAAATTTCTTTGGCTCTCATCAAAAAGAAAAACAAACAATAAACCATTTATTATTCAAACATCAATATATTCTCCAACCACAAATGCATTCTGTACATAAAATGATTCTGAGACAGCAAGTCATAGGTGTTTTATTGTTAACAGTTTCATGTTTTTTTTTAATCATATTTTATCCCTACCATGTTTTTAAGAAAATAGGTAAACGTTGGGAAAAAAAAAGCATGTGAAAAAGTTATTTTAATTTTTGTGTTTACACTGTCTATTTAAGATATTCAAGACAAAAACGTCACACTCACCAATCGGTAATATGGTTTGTTCCACTACACATTACCATTGTGTATATCTTGAAAACTGGGCCTTGAGCCCTTAATATCAGGTTTTCAAGTCCCTGAAGGGACAAGCTGAGTAGTCTAAAAATGATATATTTTTCAACATTTTATTATATTTTTGAAGGGTTCCCCAACTCCATAGCAAGGGTCATCATAAATGTTCAAAATTAACTATTTTCACTGTTAAAATGTTTGTAACCGGGAAAGTAGTTTGTTATTAATGTTCTGTATTCAATATTTCACAATGCTCCTAAAAATTATGAGGAATTTATATCACACAAGTGGAACCCAGCAGACATTGTTCTGCTCTTTGTCTCCCTCTTTCTTTTTCCCTCTCCCTTTCTGTCCATCTCTCTGTCCCTGTCTCAGTCTGTCTGCCTCTGTCTCTGTTCCTCTCCCTGTCTCCATCTGTGTCCCTGTCCCTCCCGTTCTTTGTCTCTCTCTGCATCTGTCTGCACGTCTCGTATCTCTCTCTTGCTCTGTCTCTTTGTCCCTCTTGTCTTTGTGTCTCTCTCTGACTCTCTCTTACACATGCCTCTGTCCTGACCTTCTCGGCCTAGCCCTGTGTCACACATTAGCAATAAAGCCCAGGTGGATTGCTATTTGAATGGAAATTGAATTAAAATGAAGTGCAATTTTGTTCTGCAGTGCCATGTAGTGGAGGTACAAAAAAATTAACAGCACGTAAACCTTCTGAGTGAAAAAAGACATAGATGTGCCAGCTATTATGGAAATCAGTCACTTGGTGTCAGTTTACTACTCATATATACCAATGTCCATTTATATATATATATATCTATATATGTGTGTGTATATATATTAAATAGAATTCTCAGATTACCATTACCTTGTCATTTTAGAATCATGTGCATCAGAGTAAATGTGGAGAACGATTGAGAGAAGGAGTTCGAACTGTCATCATTGGAGAGCCCAACGTGGGGAAAAGTAGTTTACTTAATATTTTATGTAAGTTAATAAAATTATGCTACCTTAAGTGAATGAAATATTAAAGCATTTGTTTAGCTAATAACCATGATCTAAAAGTACAAAAATCTCATGAGCTTTAGAAATAATAGAGTATTGAATAGAGTCAGCTTTTACAGCATATTGCAAACAATATATTGTGTGATGTTAAAAATTTGAAATTATTACACAAATTAAAAAACCAAGTAGTCTTATGTACCATGTATTTGAATGCAATTAGTAATTTTCTAGAGTCCTCAACAAAAGATGTATTAATTTTATTGTAGTGTAAATAAAATATGAAAGTACATCCTGGATCATTTGTAAATAAAGAAATCTTTGGTTTACTTTTATTTACTATGATAGTAGTGTGTAAAATGTATTGTGAAGTGTCTCAAGTGTCAGTCACTAGATCTGAGAGGGAAGCCTTCACCTTTCAAAAGAATTGTAATTTGAACTAGGTAATAAGCATCTGGAACAATGACACTACCCTATTGGTTGGACCTGAAACCCACTTTTCATTGTATCTAGAGCAATGTATATTTTCTTTGCTTCAATGCTAAGAAGTTTTATCAGGCAGGAATAGTGAACAAATGCATTCTGAGTACCACAATTTGATCCAGATTAAACTCAGCTACAAAATTAAGGGATAGCACTGCCTCTTTACTTTTCACTCCCTGAATTTCAAGAAAAATTGAGGAAAAAATAGAAACAGTAAGATAATTCATACACAAATGTTTGTCAGTTAACGTCTTTGATAAAAAATTAATTATGAGATGATCTGGGTGACACCGAAATTCAATTATAAGATCCCTAACCTTAGCATGATCTTTATTTATTTTGTATTGTAGGTAATCGTCCAGCAGCAATTGTTACTCCAATTGCAGGAACTACTCGAGACATTGTGGAACTTCACATGAATATTGGTGGTTATCCTGTGCTTTTGGCAGACACAGCGGGTCTTCGAAGTGAAACTCAAGATGAAGTTGAAATTGAAGGGATGACAAGAGCTAAATCTGCTGCCAAGTCTTCGGATCTAATTCTGTTTGTAATAGATAGTGCAGACTGTGTACATAGGATGAACCAAAATAAAATTAATTTTGAAAATTTCATTCAGAATTATTTACTTTCTCTTAGAATGGAAGATTTTTCAGATATTTTGGTGAGAGATGTATTAGTGAAACGAAGCAATGTTTCCAAAAGCATAAAAGAAGAGGCATATTATCATCAGAATTTCAAATCTTGTCTTGTAATATTAAATAAATATGACTTAGTTGACAATCATGCTTTGATTAACAAAGCAGCTGTTAATTATCACAATGTTGTTAATATTTCTTGTAAGACTAAGGAAGGAATTAGTATGCTTCAGGACAAACTGGAAACTCATTTAAAAGATTTGTAAGTAACACAAGTCGCTTTGAAATATTTACATATTACAAATCTCCTGTTATTAATTACTATGATTGAATGTGTAAATATATTTGATTGCAGATGTGGTAATCCAACCCGAGAGAGACCTAATTTTACTCAAGCTCGCCACCGCTATCATCTTTCATTTTGTTTAACATCTATTAATGATTATTTCAGCATATACAATAACAATGGTGACTTGGTTCTTGCTGCTCAAAAATTAAGAAATGCTTTAAGGCACATTGGTAAAATTACAGGTCATGTTAATGCTGAACAAATACTTGATGTTATTTTTAAAGACTTCTGTATTGGAAAATAGTTCATTAAATTCTTAATTATTTATTTATGCATTTTTTTATTTACTCATTTACTTTCTAGTTTACTTCTTCGTTAGAGAAAGTAATGTAATGGCACAGGAAAAATAACTGATTTTTGACACAAAAATATTATTTTGGGGGATCCCTGATATCGAGGAAGTGGATTTTTCTGCTCTTAAAAGTAGTAAATAACTTTTTCATCCATACAGTGTAGTCAGAATTCATGTTTTATGGGTCCTTGACACCAAAAAAGTAATTACTTCCCGAACACCTGATTTAATGAACAAAGCTAGTGCTTTAATCTATTCATGAAAAATGAATATTTCTCAATCTACAAGGCTGATGTTATGGCCCCTCGAATGTGAAACATATTTTAATTTTGGGAGTATTTCCCATGAAGACTGTAGAACATTTTTGAAATTTTCTTAAAAATGGCTTAAAATATTTTGCTTGACAGCATCAAGTACAATTATAAAAATGGCACAGGTACATATTAAGGCCTCTGAATTTTCAATACTCTCCTATAATTACTACATTATTGATTTCTTAATAATTTCAAATGATTTTCTATAAATTGTCATTATTGACATGTTTCACTACATTAAGGACAATCAGATGAAATTTCTTCATTAAATAACAAAGTTAATTCTGAAGTCTTTCATTTTTACAAGTAGCTAATGATGCTTCGCAAGACAGTGCATTTCCATCTTCAGATTTAAAAACGGGATAGATTCCTTGTCTGTGAAGTAAATATTTAATTTCTTTGCAATTAAGAAGAGAACGTGTTTTGGTAACAACCTTTAAGAGGTCCAGTAATCAACTTACAACTAACTAGTATCAAAACTGATAGCCCCGGGCTGTACCCTAAGTTTTCACTGCCCATCTCCCCAAGATGGAAATTGTGAAACATTTTTTGGTCCAAATTTTCTTGAATCCTTTATGAAAAGATCAATGAAGTCACTCAGGAACATATTGTACCTAAATCTAGTGATGTGCCTCCTCAACATTGACAACTAATAAAATCTTCAGTTGCCCTATATTTCTAAGTTTTCGATACTTTCAAACATTTGTATAATAATTCTAATCCAGAGGTCACCTTATGTAATAGAATAAAACATATTGTTAATAATTTAATAAAATTTGTCAACACAGTTTTCTGAATTCTAGCTTGGTAGATGGTAAGATGGTATCTTGTGGAGCCTTAGCGTCTAAGTTGGAAACCCAGTCCATGCAGTATTACCTTTTGTGGATAGTAATTAACCATCACTGACCCATTCATCCAGTAAAAATCTTTTGAGGGCAGCAAATAAATTAGGAATTTTTAGTTGTTTTTTTTTATGCTGTAGTCTCATTTTAAAAGTGATTCAAAATTACAAATATTAATCAACTTTGTGAGAAGATTAAAACCATCAACTTGTTTATATGAGTCGCCATAAGTTTCTTAAATTACCACTAAATGACAGATGTTCAATGTATTACAATATTCCAGCCCATCTGACCATTGCATGTGTACACGTTGATTTAGATAGATTGTTTGTCTCGATTAGATTGTTTAACTTTATGTGAGTTGAAAATGTATTTTGTAAGTATCAGTGATAGTCAAAACAAAACGGGAGGGGGGAGGTGCAAACTCCCTAGTGTTTCTCCTAATTTTTTGTTACTTGAAATGGTACAAAAAATGCATCTAGATGGCAGCACTGTTGCCAGCAATGCGGAGAGAGTTTGGCTGGTATCAAAGAATACAACAACCAATAATGAGTTGGTCAGAGACCAATGGAATGGGACAAGTAACAAGGGTGGAGGCTGGAGAGTGCTAAAGGCAGGCTAACCCTCTTCAATGCCTTAATTAATCCTCCTATGAAAACTCGGGGAACAGTTGCATTTGATCACAATACAAGAAATTAAACCTATCTATGTACATAAAAATGGATGTTGGTGTACAAAAGAGCAGTAAACTCTGATACCGTGTAACTGATCTCCATGAAACTTGGCACATTCAAGTGTTTTCATCCAGAAGGTTTATGTGCTGTTAATTTTGTTGCAACTTCACTAGATGGTGCTGCAGAACAAAATTGTGCTTCATTTTAATTCGGTTTCCATTCAAACTGCTCTCTACCTGGGATTCATTGTTGCTAAGTGTTGCCATGTGACAGAGGGACAAAGAAAGACAGAAAGGGGTAGAGACAAACACAGACAGAGAGAAAGGTGTGTATTTCAGTCCACTCCTAAAAGAGGAATGGACTGAAGTACACGATAGTAGTGATATCAATGAGAAATGGAACTTATTCCTGAGTACATTAAATCGTCATTTGAATATTGCATGTCCCATTATTAAGAGGCAAATTAATGTAGCAAAGAAACCCAAACTTAAGCTTCCAAATGAAATTCTTGTTCTTAGAGATAAAATAAAAAAGTGCATGATCTGTTCAGAGATACAAAGAACCCGTTTTATAATGAAAAGTATAAACAGTATAAAAAAAAGTATAGGGTAAAACTGATGAATGAGAAAGCTTATCAATTAAGTTAACAACTCAACAAATAAATTTAAAACATTGTGGAATATAATAAACAATGGGAAAACGCAGACGCACAAAAACATACATGAAGGCATGTTCCCTGATAATCCTTCTGATATTTCTAGAACCTTTTAACTGTCATTTCTTAAATTCACAGCATCTTCTGGAACTTTAAAATCTATGTTTCTCCATCACACAGATGCTACTGAAGTTAATCAACTGATAAATTCCATAAAAAATAGTTGCTCGACTGGGAATGATAAAATATCTTCAATAATTCTTAAAAAAATGTAAGCCTGCTCTTCTTAATATATTAGTTTACTTAATAAATTCATCTCTAGCTACATTCACTTTCCCAGAATCCCTAAAAATTAGTATTGTAAGACCACTTGCTAACAATTAAAATACACGAGGTTAGGAATTACTGACCTATTACCCTAACTTCAGTATTTGGCACACTCTATGAAAAGTTATATTAGCAAGACTTAATTGTTTTCTTGAATCTATAATATCCTCAATAAAGCACAACATGGTTTCAGGAAGGGCTTCTCCACGACCACTGCTGTTATAGAGTTCATACATGAAATCATTGGAAATTTGGAATCAAATAGAAAAACAGCAGGTTTATTCATTGATCTTTCAAAGGCATTTGACAGTGTATCTCATGCAAAACTGTTGACAAAACTTGAGTACTATGGAATAAGGGTTGGAGTTAATGACTTCATTAGATCATACCTCAGGACATAAGCAGTGTACCGAGATCTTCCGGCAATCTGAAAATTTCTTATCCAAAGTTAAATCAAATTTTCATACAATTACCACCAGAGTTCCACAAGGATCTGTTATTGGACCTTTGCTATTTCTATTACATGTTAATGATATTCCAAGCTCATCTGATTTCTCTGTAATTTCTTATGCAGATGATAAAACATTAATAAGTAGTGGACAAAATCATTGTCATCTAGAAACTAATCTGACTGAATCATTAAAATCGATTAAAAGTTATTTGTCCATAAATTAATTGAAATTAAATGTTGATAAAACTGTATTAATCAATTTCAAGTTTCATCACAGTTACAATCACCAAAACATAAAAGTGGCAGTAGACAATGAATCAGTGAATCAAACTGATTGTCATAAGTTCTTAGGAATATTCATAGATCAGAATCTAACAAATAACAAACAAGTTGATACACTTTGTAATAAAATAATCTCTAATATATTCCTCTTGAGATACTTTTCTATATACCTGGAAACTGATGCACTTATTTCAGTATATTATGGGATAATCTTCTTTCAACTTAAATACGGTATTGAAATTTGGGGTGGTACAACACAAAAAAAAATATGGATAGATTAATGGTCCTACAAAAGAAATGTATAAGAGGCATTTTCAAACTGAATCCCAGACAGTCCTGTAAAGATTTCTTTATTAAAGATGAATTACTCACAGTTGTAGCACTCTATTCTTAAAGTAATATTACTATTGAGAAATAATCAAAATCAATATTTTGTGAGCAAAAAAGAGATACATAACCACCATACTAGAGGACATAGGAACTACCACTGGATATACACTAGCAAGTCTTCAACAAACAAAGATCCTTTCTGCATTGCTGCACAACTCTTTAATAATCTCCCAGTTAACATAAAAACTGCTGATAAATACTTCAAAACACTGCTTAAACATCACCTTACTAGATTGTGTCCACGTAAGATATCTGAATTGCTTTAACTTTCTGTAATTAAAAACCATGTACCGCTACAAAAGTGACCACTCTTTGTACCAGTGATCATTCAGTCCAATAAGGCAATGTACTATTTAGTAATGTAGTAAACAATGTAATTATATGTCAAGATATTGCAATGAATGTAATTATTATTAATGTCTAATGTACTGAAGTTACTGTAAGTCAATTAAACTGCTACTGTAAGATAAGGGAATTACTCACTCTAATTGTAAGTTATCTGCCACTGTGTCATAATGTACTAGTTTATTGTTAATGTTATTTGTTATATGATAATGAGGCTTTGTGTAGTTTAAAATGTAAATTGCTTTAATGTTTATTATGAGCAATTGCATGCCTATTATTCATGTAATTTATCAAGTAAACAATTTGCATTATTACTGTAAGTTATGAAATTGAATGTAAGGCCTGTTATAACTTAAGTCCTATATTCATCAATTAGGTTAATTTTTATTATATAATTTAGAAAGATAATGTAAACTTATTATATTATTACTGAAAGTTAATGAAATTAACTTACTGTAATTTTAATTAATTTCAAGACAGACTTTGCTTGATGCTTTATGTAAGTCTATAAGCAATAAAATATTATTATTATTATTATTATTATTATTATTATTATTATTATTATTATTAAAAATACAGAGAGAGACAGAGAAAGGGAGGGACAGAGACAGACAGAGAGAGAGAGGAAGGGGGAGGGAAGGAAAAAGAGGGAGATGAAGGGTAGAACATCTGCCTGGTTCTGCTGGTTTTAGAATAAAATTTGAATGAATGTTTAGTCTTTGAATAACTTAACACTTTATTACATGTATTAAAATGTACACAATTCATGTAAGAAAATACAAGCTTCATGTTTTCTCGGAGCACCACAACACAAGTACTTCCTTATATATTTATATATTTTACAATGTCATAATACACAAATACAGTCACAAAATACATAAAAGCTTCATTTTGCAACTTAAGAATATTCGAAAATACTATAAAATTTCAAATTTCTTTTTAAACAATAAGTTAAACAGAATTAATGGTATTAATTTTAAACTTCAAAAACTGACAGAACAGTCTCAGCAATTATTTTTCATACATTATCAAAATATAACAATTATTACACCTTCAATTACATTTATGTTTGGTTACAAAATATCCAATAGACTCAGAAATCAACCAAAGACATTCTCCTTTTAGGTTAAGTTACAATGTAAGTAAATAAAAAATATATTAGAAATATTTCAAGATGTGAAGAATACAGGAAAGAAATGATAAACTAAAAATACTGATTTCCATGGAACATTCCTTCTACAACTTTTTTCACTTAGTCTACTTTACAGATTGTGATTACAAACAATACCTACAGTGTTGTAAAGGAGAAAAAATGAAAAGTCACAATTACTAATGCATTGCCTTCTTCAATACTTGCTTTTCTAAGATTGCTTCAATTTACAACACTATAGAAATCTTTCCTACAAAGATAAGGAGAACTAGTGGCCATGTCCACAGGACTCTCCAGATTTCAAACACAAAAGAAAAATGTTACCAACTTTTTGCTTGTACTTCTGATATAAGCACCTATAGAATGAGAATGTGTAAATCAGAGTTTATAATAATTTGAAATCTTTTTATGAAATGCATGTACTTCATATATTTCATATTTCTATATTCAGTATGAATGTAAAATACTCAATGGGAAATGAAATTAAACAAAAATGTATTGATGTATTGAAATTAAAACTTTCTTGCTCTCATATATTATAATACCACAGGATACCTTAAAAAATACCACAGGATGTCCTTTGTAAATTTGAAATGCAAAATCCCAAATGCACGAGTTAAATATTAAACAAAAATGACAGCTGACACTTAGAAAATAGCAAAATAAGAGAAAACAATTGAGCAAAATGCAGGGAAGAAATGTGTTCTAACCAAAAAACTGAAGGGTATGGCTTGAGGTCCATCATCAGAAGATGAGCAATTTCACAATAGAAAACTTGAAAAATGTTATTGTTATTAACATTGTTGTTTAATTATATATGTAAAACAGGACACTGACATAACTGACCAATAATATCTCAGTGGACAGTTTACATTTTATGGATTTAAGCTCAATCCAAATAAAACATACTTGAGAAAGCAAAATGCAGTATCAAAGAGCATCAACATTTAAGAGCACAGACCCCACTTTCTTTCTATTGCCAGATTCCGTATGAAATCCCCATTTTCGTCATTCTTTCAGAACACAAAATAATGTATTATTTCCTTGAAAAATATTTACTTCTGAAGAAACAAGAAAGAACTCAAGAGAAAAATTACACAGTGAACACAAAATATGAGAATTGCAGATCTATAAAAAGTAAAAAACAGATCGAGAATGAATATACAAAAATCTTCAGCAGAGTTCAATCTCCTTTTGAATAAATAAGTACCTTCTACATGTAAACAGAAAAAAGTAAAATGGGACAATGAATTTACTGAAATTATTTACATCACGGTTAACTTACTTCTGACAAGTACCAATTTACGCAATTGAAGGTAAATGCTCATGAAATATTCCTTGTAATGCAAATAAATATCACAGATAATATAACACTTACTGGTCATTAAATTATTTTCATAATTGTCTTAAAGAACTATAGGTATATATTTAACAGTAATCTCTTGATACATAGCATTAAGCCCTAGGCATCTAAAAAAAGTATTACAACTGCAATTAAGCCAAATTATTACCTCTCTTTAACTCCAAATTTACAAAAATGTATGAATATTTCATTGATTCAAACATCCTTTGGTCGATGAGAATGTTTTGATAAATAATTACGATATTAAATGGTCCAAAGCTTTATCTCTATCATTGTGAAACATCACAAGTGCTTCTGAGACTTTGTCTTCTGGGAAACCTAAATCTAATAGTTGAGTCAAGGCTTCCAAGAATTTAACAGCCTCTGCGATATTGTGTTTATTAGCAACTAAAGCTTTTTCTGCTAAATCACCAGGCCATTTTTTTTCTTCCAGGGCTTGTATCTGCAGAAGAAATTCTATTACCTGCAATGTTGTTGAAAACAGTTACGAACATTAATGAATGTAGTGTTAGTATTTTATAAATTATAAGAGTTAACGCAATGGATTTTTACCACTAGAGCAACAACAACCAAACACACACACTCAAACCCAATCTAGTATTTGCCATTTAACATGAATTGATGGTTGTTGATCCAGGTGATGACCCTACCATGTCAACTTTTCATTCTTCCCCACATTTTTCCATTCACAGAAATCTTTAGGTGAATTAGTTCAATGATATCCATTACTTATCAAGATTTTCATCTGACCCCATAACTTCATTAAAGGAGGGACTCTTAGAAGCCCATCAATCCTCCTAAGAACTGAATTAAGAACTTAAAGAGGTTTACTACACTACTATGTACTACTAAAACCTGAAATAATAAACAGCCAATTACCAGTCATTTAGAAGATGTAACCAAGGATAGAGATGAATCGCTTGTTCTTTTCTGTATTTAGCAGTCCTGTGATCAACCAATAGCAGACCTACTATTGACATTAGTTAGTTTATTCAGGTTCTATATACAGATACAAATATATATATATATATATATATATATATATATATATATATATATATGTATATATATATGTATATATATATGTATATGCATAAGGTATACAATACATATACTCCGCACCTCGCTGAGGCCAAAGCCTGTGCGCGAACCCACAAAACACATTATGTATATAATATCGCAAAATGTAGTACACTTGTAAAGAAATAAAATATAAATTGAAAACAAAAAAGGAAACAATTTTTATAAAGATAACATACAATAGAACTAATTACATAAAAGAAAAGAAAAAAAACTTTATACAACTATACTCGATGAAATACAAATGAAAAAAGACAAATTAAAAAATCTAACATATTTTCTATTACGATACATATATAAAAGCTAAAATATAATTTACAATAGGTAAGTATTACTTCGATGAAGGATTTCAATGTAAACAGGGGATTACTCAATTATGGTCTTCAGAACAGTCTCAGATGAGTTCATCAACCAGTATTTTATCATAGTTTTAGTTGATATTCTATTCACATTCAAAATTTTCAGATTATGAGGAAGCAAATTGTAAACTTTATAACTGATATAATCAAAATTTCTTCTACCAATATCTTTTTTAACGTCTGGAGGTTGCAAATATAGAGTTCTTTTATTGGCCTTTACTTTTACATCATAGATATTTTGTAAATAAGAGTAATTCTCCAAGACTGACTTCAACAGAAAATATTTCCTAATATCAATTATTTTATTTTCTCTATATAGGCTTTCTGAAGAGTATCTTCTATTCTTTCCAAATATCAGTATAATGATTCATTTTTGAATATCACTCAAAGGTTTCAAGGAATTAGCATAAGCTCCTCCCCACATCCAATCAAACAATTAATATTCTTTCATTTATGATATCGTGACATGCAAATGTATGCAAAAGTGACTACTGTGGCATTGCCAAGGAAGGCAATTCATCCAGCTTACAGGGCATTTCGAACCTGAGCCTGAGGTTTGCAGTACACATTATGTTACTCAAAAGATGACTGAAGTTTCAGCCCTCAGAGAATCCATCTGCAGTTTTGCAGGTTCCAGGACCAACATTTGCTTTGTACAATAACATTTGATCCATAGGCATGCACAGTCTAATACAAGAGATGGGAGCCATCTATATTTTGGAGTCACCTTTTCCTTAGAAGTTTTTATGTACATATGGCACAGTTTACCAATAAATGAATAAAACATATAACAGATAAATTAAATGATAACTTTAGTAATAGAATTAATGAATACAATTGATTTTATCAATCATTTGGAAGGTTGTCAGATGGCTTGAAGAGCCTCTTCTTCAATTGCCTTATACATTTTTCCAAATTAATGGTCAAACTAGTGGTGCTACAACAGCATGCACTTTTTTGCATTATTTGTAATGGTAATGTAATATTATAATACTATTACTACTTCAACTATTATCATTATTATCAATCATCATTATATGTGTATATTTTAATAAACAGTACCACTGTCTAAAAATCATATGGAACTTTTATTAACTTAATAACTGTACAAGAGACAGTCTATGGTTCAACTTGAAATGAATTTCTGTTAAGTATTTATAATATATTTCAAAATTAAGTTCCACCATTGCAAGAAGTTCTTAAATTACTGCACGGTCCAAAGGGACTGCAGGCCAGGAATGCAAGAAATGTGTCTGTTGCAGCAATCTATTACACACTGGTTCCTAAAAAAATCATATTTTTTAAAGTTACTGAGATCACACTTTGATTTTTGCTGGAGTTGACACTCAAGACTCTAATGTGTTTATTTATTTTTTTTATGTTAGCTCATTGAGTTCACAAAAATACTCAATTTATAAATTTAAAAAATAAATTTAAATTAAAATCAAAATTTTAAAAAATTTAAAATTCAGGAACAGAAATATTTTACAAATAAATAAATAAATAAACATGTTTTCAGTTTTCAATGGAATTTGAACAGAGTTTCTATAATTAGGGTGTTCAAGTTTGTGATACTTTATAGACAGTAATGCGAGTCATTTTTAGCAAATTTTAACTTGTAATATTTCCAAAAATAATAAAGTTAGCAAAATGCACATGTTAACATATCCATATAATAAATAGAAGATAATTAAAAATATGAAGGTCAAATTTTGGTCTTTTTTGTACAATTTGACGTGGAATGGCTCCATATTGTCACACTGCTGGTCACCACGGGCAAAGGAAAAGGGCAGTGAAAAAGTGGCAGAAAAGCTGAAATGTAGCTGCATTGAAAGCTCCAACGTCAGGACCAGGTGATTGCTTTTGGCTGTCCAAAGGACGCATTAATTTTGGTCTTGGGTTCACTGGTGAAGGTCGTTCCACTGACACTGCAAGGGATTTTGTAAATTGCTGTGAATGCTCCGAATACGAAATTTTACGATGCGCCCTTGATATCATGGCATCTTGCATTGCAGCTCAGAAGGAAGCCTTGAAAGAGGACTACAATGCGAAGATACCTCGAAAGCTAAGAACAATTTTAATGTGAGACGAAATTACTGCCTCATCTTGGACATTAGAATGTGGCCAAAGACACCAGCCTCTCACCCAGCTACCAGCTTAGGTGGCTCGAAGCATCAATTGATGTCACTGCAATGACTGACTGGGAGGCCCAAGGACTCGAAGTCCCGACAGTGATACTAGCTTCTTAGTAAAGTCTAATTCAGCCACAGTCAGGGGAATGTTAGTTGCTGGCTGCTCTGATCAGTATTTTTCCTGTGGTTTCTCTGATCAACACCAAGCGAATGCCGGAACAGTACCCCAACAAATGGGCAATGGACCGCGCCCATCTTTCCTTCCTCCTTGTCCTACTATCCTCTCTTCTTACTTACACATGCACTTACACGCGCTACACTACCACACACGCCTGGAGAGACCAGTCTGGAGCTTAGAGCATGCCCTGCTGGTGTGAGACCAGTCTGGAGCTGGGGCAGTGCCCTGCTGGTGTGAGATCGTTGAGGAAAGAAAACGCAAACCAACAGGTTAGTCAGCACCAGATCTCACCACTCAACAGGAGAAGATCACTGCCACCTCCCACGATATAAACATGCATTACACTTATGGGACTAATGACCTTGAGCTGACGTGCCCAAAATCACTAATCAATCAAATCTCACCCACATACTACCGGGTTACTGCAGCTTTAAGAGTTCATTAATTCTCGTGTCATTTGGATAGAGGTACAGTCATACCTAGTTGACCTAGTTGGACTACCTGTACTGGAAATGAAGACATGAGAACTCTGCAACTGCTCTGTCTCCTCAACGACTCTTTGAGTACAGACATGAAGCACTTGAAATTAAGAGAGGAGGACTACATTTCTGGGTCCTCATTTCTTTTTAAGTTTTCACTTTCCCGTATACATACGTATACAATGAGTGATATACATAGTATAGGGAAAGTTATGTAATGCTGCGCGAAAAAATGGCGAATTTTCGCCAGAAAAAAAATCGTTGCGGGGCGCTGATAACGAAAAAGTGGATAAAACCAGTTGCTAAATTAAGGAAAAAAAAATCCCCTAACACGTGGTGTAGCCAGAATCCCTGTTTTGTGGGTCTTTGATACCGAAAAACCAACTGAAAGGAAAAGTCTGTCTGTCCATCCGTCTGCGAACACTGCTAGCACCTAAACCATACGTACGATTTCTTCCAAAATAGATATTCCCCGGTCAATCTGATACTAGTCGAAGCTTTAAAATTTGAAAAATATTCTGTAAAATTAGGGGGTACTATAGATGAAGCCCCCCCCCCCCGACATTTTCAAAATTTTCTCAAAAACCGCTCCAAATTTTTTCTTTAAATTTCTTGTAAGAATAGAGTAAAATACACTTATTAAGGTGGCACAGGTCTGGTTTTTACGGATAACTCTGAATTTTCAAAAATTGCAAAAATTAAAAATTTTTTCAGCGTCCTTCTGGGACTACAAAATTTAAGATAAGAGATTTTTTCTTCACATAAAATTTGTTCTTCATACTGAGTTCTTTCATAAAGGTCGTGTAAATGTTTTTCAAAATTTTAGTAGTTTTCGTGCAATTTTAAAAAATTACAAAAACAAGATTTTCTCAAAAACGGCTCCAAAATTTTTCTTTAAACTTTTGGAAGGGATAGTGGTAAATGTACTCTATCAAATTACATAAAAGCCATATTGCTCTATAGGTTGGTTTTTCCAAAATTACAAAAATGTAAATTTGTTCACACGATCCTCATGTCGATAATATTTACATTAGCGGCAATTTTTTCACATTATTTTATTTACAAGTACATGTGCTTTAAATAATGTCAAGTAAAGTTTCTCGAAAACACTACCGTTTTTTGTGAAAAGTGGCTTAAAATTTTGAATTTTCAGAAATGCTCAAACGCCATTTTTTCGTATATATGGCTGCAAATGTTTTCTTCAAACTTTTGTAACGGATAGTCCTAATTACCTCTTTAGTATAGTGTAAAGTTTATTTTGAGTTATTTTTTTGTTTTTTCAAAAATTATATAATTGTAATTTTTTTGAAAGATCTCTCACATATTTAATATGCACATTACCAGCAATTTGTAAAGATTATTATATTTGTGAGTGTATATGCTTAAAATAACTTCAAATAAAGTATTTTGAAAACTCAAAAATTTTCTGTAAAAATGAGCTTCAAATTTTGCATTTTTAGTAGTGCTAAAACATTTTCTTTAAAAGGCACATCATTTTTAAATGAAAATTGCTATTTAGGACTAGTTTTTTGTGTTCTTTAATGTTCTAAAATTAATGTTTCTGTTCCACCAACAGGAAACCAAAAAATTAAGAAAATGACAATAGTATATTATGCAATTAGTTTATAATGTTGTCCTTTCTTGCACAAATAAGAAGATATTACCGAACGAACGACATTAGGAGTGAGTTCGGTAATATCTTCTTATAAGAGCAAAAAAGTAACATTATAAATGAGTTGCATACACTATTTTTTGTATAACAGCATTATAAGGATTTAAGGAAGCGAAATTAATTTGGATGTTAAGTTGTAATGTGTAGTTGTAGTAGTTCTCGAATTCATGTTTTGACATCACGAATGCTCCCTAAGCAACTAATTTGTTTACAAATGGCAATTAGTTTGAAAGTCGCGATTCAAACATAATGGATTTGCCGAAAGAAATTATGGAAGCTGCAAAAGCAGAAAATGCTATGATACTGAAAAAGTCTTGCAAACTTTATGAGAAAGAGTACTTAAAGTTTAGGAAATTGATGGATAAAAAATATGCCAATTTATTATGCAAAGCTGCTGTTCTTTCATATCTATCAGAGCGTTTGGTTAAGTAAGTATAATGCACATGCCAGAATAAAAATGTTTGTTAATTTAATGCATGCTTCTTTAAACATGAAGTATGTAAAGCGTCGACACTATGGCGCACTTATTCCAAATTAAAGGCAATGCTAAAGATGAAAGACAATATTGATATTGAAACTTTTCATAAAGTAAGTTTACTTATGAAACAAGCAAATGTGGGATATCAACCTATAAAGGCAATGGTATTTTCCCAACAAGATTAAGTTTAACCCATTTCTTACAAAAGCTGATGATGAAACTTTTCTTTTAATGAAGGTATAATAATGACACTGGCAATAATAGTTTTTTATTTATTAACTGGTGTAGTGTATTAATAACTGGTATAATTTTCAGGTTGTTGCTATATTTGGCATATTTGGTGCTTGTAGACGTGTCGAATTGTACAATTTGTGCATCAATAATGTGAAAGAGGAAGGTTCTGTTTTGATAGTGAACATTAAAGCAACAAAAAATGACAAGCCCGGAATATTTACTATTGTACCAGCGAAGAATTTAATTACGTTGAAGTCTGTACAAAATACATTTCCTTAAGACCCTTACATGTTAAACACAAAAAACTTTTTTGTTTTACAATCATGGCAAATGCAGCTGCAATCCAACTGGTATCAATACATTTCCGAAAATACCAAAAAAATATTGCAAATTTTTTAAAATTACCAAATGCAGTAAAGTACTCTGGTCATTCATTTAGGAGAACATCGGCGATGTTTCTCACAGATAATGGTGGTGATATCACTACACTTAAATGTCATGGAGGATGGCAGTGTACAAGTGTACTCGAGTCATACATCGAAGAATCGGTGAATAACAAGGTTCAAATAGCTAACAAGATATTGGTTAAGAAAGCAATTGGCAGAAAGCAAAGAAAAAACTAGCATTTTAGATATAAATACATGTTCTGGAGTGTCACTGACCAATGTATCAAATTGTACATTTAATGTACATGTTCACAAGAATTAATTTGATGTTTTTGTTGTTCTTATTATGTTGTTCTTGTTATATTACCAAATAAAAACAAAATATAATTTTAAAGGAGTAATAAATTAATAAATCAGATTTTATAAGTAAGTTTTTTCATAACTTATTTGATTTTACTGCGAACACTGCAATTATTTACATGGTACCACTGCCTTCTTTAAACTCCATAATTGATAATATATAGGGGCCATGACTATTACATCAGTGATGGCTCATATTTCGTGCAGAAATAGCAATGACATAATGATTCATGCAATAATATGCCATATTTTGAACGATTTTGTTAATGGAAAAGGGTTGTTTGTAATGTTGGTATACAAAAAAATGTACTTTTGGTGGTGATAGATGGCAGCTGGCAAGAAAGAGTATGTGGCAATTCCATATAGTTAGCGAAGACCCAAGGAAATAGAAAACTAATACGGGAAAGTCTGTGCCATTCTGTAGCACCACTAGTTTATTTATGTTTGACATATTATACTTAAAAGTTTAATAAAACATTTAATGAGAATGAAATTTGAAATAAGAATTTTAATAATACAATAAATAGATACAACTGATTGTAAGTTATACCATTTACTTAGTTACTCGGTGGCCTAAAAAGCCTCTTCCCCAAATGTCGTATAATAATTTTCTGTCTTGTCAGATTAGATGGTGAAAATGAGGGACTAAATGTATTTACGAAAATTAAATGTGTTATTACATAAGGTTATTACATAAGGTTAAGGCACATTTCAAAATTTTCAGTGTGGGCCACAGCCCTTCTTGCTGCCTGAGTGCATGCCTAGACTCTTCAGAATACAAGAATACAAAACATCTCCTCTATGACTCTGACTCCTGACCATATTATGACAGGGACCAGGAATATGATACTGAAGTACACTTCTGTAAACAGATCGTGAGAATACAAATGAATGGGCACAGAGCCCAAAACATGAATGGGCTTTCAATACCATCTCATCCAGAAAGTAATGCCAGATGACAGTTCCACAAGGGATGTAAAACAGCCAAAGGAGATTTTAATGAGGTCAAAAACCCAAATCCTAGAAGGATGTCAGAGCCTTTGGAAGATTTTTACCTACTCTCAAACACAATCACTATCTATCCACACATCAAACTCTCAATGTTATAATGGCATAATATCACAAGCCATTTTAAAATTCATACAGAAAAAAAATTACCTTTTTATCGTCTTCACCAAACAACTGGCATGCCCGTGCCACTCGAGGAAGAGCGAAGCCCATTTCACTGATGTGCTTTACAAGTTGTTGACTTTTCACTGGGAGTTCATGTAATGGGTTTGGCATATCACTATCTTTCTGAGCTTGCTTTGCAGGAGATCTCTTTTGCTTTGAATGTGTGGGTTCAGGGCTATCTAAATCAGGCCATGGTTTCCAATCCTACACACAGAATTAAAGAATTTCAGAATACTGCAAAGACATTTTCTTGAGCTTCTTTTCAGCATTCAAATTAACACATGCTTTTAATAATTGCCAAAAAATGCTAATTGACATTATAATTAATTTTAAAGTACCCCTAATTACACATTTTCACTGCCTGGGTACTCACAATTAAACTTTCTTAGTTTAGAGAAACATCATGTTATAGGTCCAGTGCAAAAACTACTGCAAAAGTAAAAATATAGAATGTATAGGAACACTATTTGAATTTGACGGATATAATTTCACTACCAAATGAAAGGTTTACCCGCAAGAAATATATATTTTATGCTCACATCTCAAATCTTTTTTAGTAGGAAGATATAAAAACTGTGCAAATTTAATTGTAATCATGCCCAGGGAACAAAGTATCAAACTATAATGCTATAAATTCTGAAAGAAAGTATTCAATTTAGGTATTCATAATCAACTTTCTCTATAAAAATAAACAACAACTGAATTCAACAAAATGGTGCCTGAAGTTCTGCCCCATCATTTAATAAATTTTGGTATAATTCCTACCATTTGCATTAAGTTTTATTACGTTCAATTAAAGTTTCATCCCTTAGTTATCTTAAGTATCAGAATTCGCACATTAACAATCACAAAACTTACATTATAACCCTGTCAATTTACATTTAATCATTTATATAATGATCTTAGTCCCTGCACAATGCCTGGTAAAGGTAATTCAGACCTTTTTATATTGAAATATCAATATCTCAATTTCTTTAACCCTTCAGGTTCAAAAATTGCAAGGACTAACTGTAAATACTGAAGTAAAAGTTCAATGAAAATTATCTAGAAATTTATTTTTTCCACTGGAAAATCAAATAAATAAGGCAACATTTTAAAGTAGAAATTTAGTTACAATCTAATTCACCTCAAAATTCACTTGAGTAAATGATGGGAAAAGCTAGTTGCTCTTTTTCCTACCTTGTAGACAAGATGAAAGTATTTCAAGGAACATTTATAATGCAAGAAAATTAGGCTAACAAAATTAGCTCAATCTCAAGAACACTTTTAGCAAATGAAGCACATTTAATTAACATATGTAGACACACTTTTAGTAATTTTGATAAACTAAACTCTTTCAGTAATGCAACTGGATGTCAATAAAACAGGGGACAACATAAAACACAATAATCAAATTTTAATAAGAAATCCATACGACACTGACCTCCAAACCTGTTGAGCCAAAGCTGTTTGGCCGGGGGGGAGGGGTATGGCTCATTCTATTGGAAACAGCATTCTTTTCGGCAACTCGTTTCACTGCCAATTCCTTTTCTAATTCTTGCACGATATCAGGGACACTTTTCGATAAAGTGCGGCCTGATGATGGCTGATCATCTTGACTGGAACGCTGGTGTTCAGTGGACGGAAAAGAAACAGTCGAGTTCAGACCAGCTCCAGATTCAGCTTCAGTAAAACCTACTCTTTCACCTGACACACTGTCACCAGCTGAGGTAATGTTAGATGCAACATTTGCCTCTGTTTCCCTATTCCCCATTGTGTGATACACACTAGGATGACCAATATTAACACTTGAATTCCATGTTTGATGAGGATAATAACCAAACATGTTTGTCAGTTCCATCGGTACATTTGTTGAAGGATCATACACATTATGTTCTGCATTTACATAATTTTCACCCCTGACCTCTCTTCCCTTTGTTCTAGGTGTAGTACTATAGGAACTGTACCCAGTCAATCCATTAATATGAGTTAGCATCATGTTATCTTTAGTGGGTTTAGCAGCAATTGTATTATAATGTGCAGTATTTTGATTAGCACTATATGACGAAGTAGTTGAAGGAAAATTGTTTGATATATCTACATCTGCTTTTTTTGAATTTTCTTTACTATCAGGAGAGTTTGATATTGGTTGAAGAACATGAGCTAATTCTTCCATTTCATTTATTGTCTTCAGTTCCATATTATCAAAGGGACTTGAAGTATCAGCTTCAAAATCAGAGAAATTAAATTGAGATGATGACTTGGTTGAATTAATACTATTTGAATTCTGACTGAAAGGAACAGGAGTAAGAATTGAAGCACGATGGGGATATTGAACATTATGGTGAGATGGTGTTGTCTGAATTGATTGCACATTAGTCGGGCCAGTCGGAACTTTTATATTAGAAAAGGTTTCATTTGGAGTGGGAGTCAATGAAGCACTGGTACAAGAAATACTGTGTGATGGACCAGATTCGGGATACGTAAGGCAAGATGGTATAGTAGAACTCACTCTGGGATCTGAATGGGATATACTGGATGCACCAGAATTCTCAGGAGGAACATTTTCAAATTTTCCAGTAGTAGATCTAATAGAAAACTTCTGTACATCTTCACACAATTTTTTTTGCCACGCATCTTCATGGGCTTTTATTCTTTCTTTCCGATTGTCTGCTTCAGCTTTTCGAAGAGAGCGCCATTCTCCCATTTTTTCTAGAACACTCCTTTCAAGCCTGAAGTCATACTAAAAAATATAAGAGAACATAATTTATTACTTTCAAACACATTATTTTTAATGAATTCATTTTCTTTCAGAATATTACTGTTGCATTGAAAAACTCACCTCTTCTGATGCCGTTTCATAAGATAAACGATGCTGAAATCCAAGAGGTAATGTCACTTTTCTAGGAGGTTTATATTTCTCCCCGATTTTCACTGGAACTCCGTCCATGTACGAAAAGTTTGCGGCGGATTCACGACCGTGAGACATAGTACATTCAAGTTACCTAAGAAAACACGCACAATATTAATGCTTTAATGTTTCCGAAAGCATTGCAATTAGGAGCGTCAATCAAAAAAGTAAGTTCATGACAATTTAAACCAATTAAACTTAACCTTATTTTCATCATAACACAAAATACGAACACCTCAAACTATTTTAAAAATTCGTATTGGATGTCACTGTCATTCCATTTCGACAACGCATTCAGTTTCAAAATGTGGATTTTTCAGTTTCATATTGAAAAAGTTCAGTCGTCACTTTACTACATGACGAACTGCATTTCACTATGTGCAAAAACTACAATAATTCCAAGTACAATTCATCGAATTGCACCTTGTAACCTGACATTATTCTCAACAGCACTAACTACAATCCTAGCAGATAACTTGACGGTCGATTTCAAAAGGTGCAATCCCCTCCCACCTCCCCCCAAACACTTCAATTTCTAAAAGAATTTTCAACTATAAAGATAAAAATGAAACTGCTCAGGTTATATACAAGAATCAGATCACTGCAGCTTCAGAAGCATATTACATGAATTTAAGACTACAATGTTGACAGTACTGATGTGTCACCGTGTGTCACTTGACAGCATGTGCGCATCAGCTGATCCACACCTTTCAGAAAGCACGAAACCAATGCATCGGATCCACATGCATAACTAGTTTTTTGCAGTTTCGGTTACAAGGACTATATTTTCTCATTTTTGACAAGCCCAAGAATTGCTAATAAAAATCATTTCAACAATTCCGTGCAAGACTGCATGAAAAAAGTACCAATTACCTGCAAGTCATGCCAACGTTATGAAACTTTTTCCTCTTTAGCTTAGAAATGCCTGATTAATTAGTCTTCTCGATCTCCTTGCAGTAATACATTTTATTATATTATTCCAGCACTGTTTAGTCTGTGACTCTACATAATCCGTGCAACACCGTCTATATTCTTATGCGGGCGTTGATCCGAGTATTTTTACTCTTTGTTTGATGCTCATTTTTTCCTAATGTCTAGAATCTCTTTGGTCTTTTCTATTCGGAAGTCTCCCTGCGGTCTCCCTCTCCAAGCGAAGGTGAACGTTGTCGAAGATAAAAGGAGATCTAGAAAAAATGGCGAACTTCGGAAATTTGGTGTTGCGAAGGGCTTTTAACGTGGCTGGAAGGCAATCTTCCACTTACTCAGGAACAGCAGCCACAGCAGGAGGACATGGAGGTTTGTATTTTCCGTTTTAATATTGAAATTTACAGCTAAGCAGAGTAACTTCAATATTCTAAAATTGGTATTGCAGGAGGAGTTAAATTGTGGAAGAGTTTATCGTTTTTCGTTGCCCTCCCTGGTGTTGGAATTTGCATGTTGAATGCTTACTTAAAACATCAAGAAGAATCACATGAGCAACCAGAATTTATACCATATGAGCATCTTCGAATTAGAACCAAGGTTAATATTTTTAATTCCTTTATTTCTGTTGGTGACAAGTTATTGCTTGTATTACTTTTGTATTGTACTATTACTGTTGTTTTTTATTTCCAGCGGTTCCCTTGGGGGGATGGTAATAGGTCTTTGTTCCACAATCCCCATGTCAATCCCTTACCCGATGGCTATGAAGAAGTGGCTCATCATTGAACATAGTGAATATGATATGTAGTTGAAGTTTTTCAAGATTTCAAAAATTCATGGTATCATAATTTGTAAATAGTGGCTAGGTTATGTATTTGGTCATCAATAAACACTATCTACTAATGTGATTCATTTGCTCACAAATTATCCTTTTGCCCTTTATTCATTTGTTGCCCTCCTATAGAATTCCATGGAAACAAAGTATTAATATTTACCAAGATGGCAACTTTTTAAGAATTTTAGCAAGACATTACTCTAAAAATCCATGTAAAAAATATGACAAAAAACATAAAGGTAATTGATTAATTATATTGGATTATTTCATGTATGAGACTTTATTTCAGTTTGGATAAAGAAGCTTTTTCGCTAACACATTTGTTAACTATGGGGAAAAACTGTTTACTTCATAGTTAGGATGGTACATGTAAGTTCTCAAAGTTCTTGTTTTGATTTTTTGCATGATGTTACATAACTATAATTAGTATTTTTGTCGTGGCCCCTATAGCAATAATAAAATCCAGGGTACTTCAGCATCCTGGATTTTATTCCAGGTTGGAATATGGATTTATATTCACACTTTTTTGGATAATGTGCCAGAACTGAGAAATAGGATGATCCCATATTTTATGGGTTACATATGAACCCTCCTCTCATTCCACTCTTCTTTAGATATAGCTTCATGTATCCCAAGGTGGGCATAACTAAGGCTAAGTACCAAGTTATTAACCATCAGCAGCAGGCATACTTCCAAGAGCGTGTATCCAGGAAGAAGGCCCCTAAAAACTATTCTTTCCAGTTACTATTTTTTGTCATCGACTACAATTTTATTCACTTTCAAAACTGAAGTTCATGTAATAAAATATTCAGAACTAGATTTTTGCCCTTATTATTTACCTATTTTAAATGACAAATAACTATTCTTGTGTTATTAACATCATTGGACTTATTGAGGGATATAAATACCATATGAAATGGGAATAAAGCTTTGAAATGAAAAAAAAACATCTCAATGTAAAGTGGTTTAATATAAATTATCCAAAATAGAAAATTAACACTAGGATGGTTCCAGTTTCTTTAAAGCCTGGAAGAAACTGCTGAGAAATATATATTGTCAAATTGTTGTTTTTAATTTTCTTTAAATTAAACCTATTGCCAAGTAAATAAAGGAAGTATGATTTTAACTTAAATGTTTAGTTTTCCGCAACTTCTTGAATATAATTTCTTAGGGGCATTTGGCCTTTTATTAGGCAGACTCGGAAAGAGGATGCCTTCCGATAATGCCATGCCTACTAACAACATCTAGTAATAATTTATTCTTTGAATTTGACATTTTCTACGGTGAGTCTAGTTCTCTTGTCTGGGTCCATATCACAATATTATTTATTTCTCTGTAGATTACTAAATATCCAAGAACCGACATTATTTTCAGCTTGAAGATGAGTTCAATCTTTGAAACATTGCTATTCTCAAGAGTTTTAACATCCACGTATGACTATGTAACAATTGTGCAGTTTGTGTGCAGTGGCGTAGCTTCAGTTGGTGTCACCTGGGGCGAAACTAATGGTGTCACTCCCCTATAAATTCAGTATAAAAATATCTATTGCTGCATTGATTGTACATTATTTTATTAAAAATATAAACATATTTGCACATGATAGTTATTTATAATATATTAAAAATTCTATGTAATTAAGAATTGCAATTAAATCATAATCTATGCTTATGATTTAAATGTATACTTGTTAAGTTAATACAAATAATTTTTAAATAAACCATACAAATTATATAATTCCAACAATAAAATTTTCAAACTCCTAAAACTAAGAAAACTATTAGTATATAAAATGTCTAAGTAAATGATTTAAATAATATAATTCCAACTATAAAATAATTTAATTGGTGTCACCCGAGGCATGCCACACACCCCTGCCCCCCCCCCAGCTACACCGTGTGTGTGTGTGTGTTTTTTTTAAACAAATATTTCAAAACAAACATTTTGAAAAAAGTTTAAATATGAGTGTACATATAGAAATTTTACAGTATTCTTTTTCCATGTCTGCCTAATATACAGCCAAAAGTCCATAAGAAAGTATGTCTTTACTTGAAATATGCAGTTTTTGATACATCCTCATTTCTTTAGCACGAGCTGGAACTTACAGAATGGTATCCTTAGGAGTTGTTGTCCCAGTAATAGCAGGTTTGTCATATTATATAATTTCAAATAAAGAGGAAGAGGAGGATGAAACTAAATTTATTCCCTATGAGTACCTCAACATTCGGACCAAGGTATGTACTAATTGGAAAAACCGTCAGTGCGATTTAAAAATCAGACTGGAGGTTTTAAATTTTTTAGGTTGATCTCATAAATAATTAATAAAAAGTTTTGTAGAGTAGAAGTAAAAAAGTTTGGTGAAGAAGAGCTAAAAACAATTTTGTTTGAATTTGACAAGAAATTATAGAACTTTATATTTAAAAATCTTATTAATAATCAGCTTTTAATTGTGAACTGGACATGTATCTTTGTTGAAGCCTAAATTTTTAGTTTGTAAACATAATTATCATATTTCAGAGTTTTCCTTGGGGCGATGGAAATACTCCTCTTTTTTACAATCCCAAAAAAAATAAAATTCCTCCTTATGACCAGTACGAAGAAGGGGCTGATGAAGCTGAAGATGACTGTTGACAAATGTCAAGAAGCCTAAAAAACAAACAGAAAGCCAAATTTGAAATATGTAACTATATATTTTTTTAAAAAAATCTTATTTACAGATTGTGAATTACAGGTCCATTTCCGACAAGACTGAACTTGCATTTCATTAATTTCTATGTAAACTCCTTGTTTGGGTTTGAAATAATATTTTCCTCCCATATGTCAAATGCTAAGTGTACAATACTTTACACAAAAGATAATACCATCATGCTGGCAATGGATTGTCAATATGGTAAACACAAAAATCGATTGTAGTGCAGTACTAAAGTATGATCACATAACATTTTTCATTGCTCCTTCCCAAATGCGTACTAGATTTACTTGATGGAAACATGAAAGAATAAATGCTTGAAAACTTCTCTTTTTTGGGATGTACAAAGTTGTCATATAACTTGTCGAAAAGCAAATGTTACTTGAAATGACAGCTAAAATAAAAGGACAGGAAAATATATGTGGGGAAAATGGAATGTGAAAACAATCAATTTTCATGCCTCAATCAAGTGACAGTACAATCCACTCTCTATCAATAAAAAAAGCTTTCTAAGGAACAATATCAACTTAAAGATTGCTATTAATAAGCAAAACGAGTGCAATGAATTGAGATGTTGGCAGTAACATTTTCATTTCACAAGGAGTTTTAACCTGTTAATGATATCGCAGATTTATTAGCCTGGAAGGCACTGTTTCAAAAGCTTCAGAGAAATATGATAATCAAGAATAACATTTATGAAATACTATCCATTATTACACAATTGGAAATAGAAAGAGAGCAGCCAACATATTTTCCACATTACACAGAATTGAATTGTTTCAATAGATGAAAATATTAATGTCTGGAAAAAATAGCAGGTGCCCCTTATGCTTCGTTAAACAAAACTTCTACTTCATAATAATGAATTTTACAGAATTTTAGTTGAGGGGCTGCAAAAGACAGTAAATTCTCATACATGACTATTTCCATTGCAAGGACATAAAAGGGAGGAAAGTATTGGTCAACATCACAGCTAGAAATCATGAGATTTTTGCCAGTAGGTTAACTTCTTTCAAATTTGTGAATGGAACATTTAAAAAGTTTACTTTCTAATAAGTCAATGCCTAGCCATTTCATTGCAAAACATAATAATTTCCTTCTAGTAGAAAAGCAACAAATATTTGTTGTAACAGAGAATACTCTGTTCAAAGATTCTTAAAATGTTCTTAGAGCATTGTTATGGATAGGCATTTTTTATTATCACTTTTTTCCCCTTTTTTAAACATAATTTTTCTTTCTTCTGAAGTTTGTACATTTGCTTTGCACCTTCCTAATTCTAAGAACCCTGTATAAATGTCAAGATACTAATTTAGATCAGACCATTTATTTTGTAAATGTAAAACTCTAAAATTCAATTTCACACATCAATCATTCAAGGAGCTTACCACCATAACACAAAATAGTAGGCATTATTCAAGAAAGATCTAAATAAAAGATTGATACATATCATAGAAGACAGACAGTAAAAGAGAGCATGGACATTTTAAATAAATGTCACAGCTACAGACAATACATAAAGATGCAATGCAAATATGTGTAACCTCAAGAACACAGGAAATCATCTGCTTAGTCCCCAAGACACAGAAATATTGAGCATTCAATTAAAATTTGTGATCATCCTTCACAACTTCATTACTGAAATTTATTTGTATATCCATGTGTTTTCCAAATTTTCCCAATTCATATAAATTTGTGAGACATGTCAGAGCATTTGAAAATGTCTATTTACAAGAAAAATTGTTTGACCAATATGAACATATAGGGAACATAAAATATATGAATGCCTTCAACAATCTCTGTGTGTCCTAAAGAGCTAAATCAAAGACCTCCAAAAATTACTTTCACAGATTTCATGTATAAAATACAAGGATATGAAACATGGCAACTATAGACACTCCAGTTGAAAATATTAGTACTTTTTCTCCATCTACAGAACTACCATTCAATATAAGTAGTGTTCTATACTTTCCACTTTTTATTTCTCTCTCTCTTTGGAAACTGAATGCAAGTAGGTATCACCATTCAAGACAACTGTAAAAGGCAAAACAGTCTTTCAACATTATTTACATTATATTGGGTCCTGAGGCAAACTGCTCTACTATCAACAAGGCTTTTCTGAGCCTCCACCAGTCTTCACAACCCTATCAATTCATTACTTGCTGATGGCTGGTTAGAGGGAAGGAAGATGTGTATGTTACAGAACAATGCCCCACACTTCTAATAGCTTTGGCACTCACGTCTACCTTTACAACCTTGCCATTTATCAGTTGGGACACAGATGGAAATTCTGTTTGAAGTTATTTCATTGGTTGTTAGTAATAATCTGAAGGCTGACAATACCATGAATAGTCATTTCATTACGATCCTTGAGATGTCCATCCTCACTATAATAATTTATGACCGAAAAGAGACTGATACGAAAATCTTGGATGGACCCTCCAAGACAGTCATACACAAGACCTGTTAATATCTAACACTTGCACATTATTTGTTTCATTTATATTTACACATGTACAATAAGAGATGAAAATACCTATAATACAATTTTATTTGACTGGAAGGTACGATATACCAATGGAAAAAAATATTTTTCCATTCAACAAATAATTTAATTTTGATTCGAAAATTCAAGGCTTTTTCTAATGTACCATACAGAGAAACTTGTCATTCCTAACAAGTTTCCTCATCACCAGCATTCAAACATGGAGCATGTTTCAGAATGACCTTATCACAAAGATTTCAGACAAGTTAAGAGAATGAGAAACTACTATCGGTTACGATGTTTCTCACTATTAATCCCAACAAGTCATGGAATATCTCTGACCTAAATTGCTTCAATTGTTTCTAACTAGTGTTATTGATTTCTATCAAAAAGGCCTTTCACTATTCTATTCTCTTTCTCCCATTGAGTGAGATAATGCCTCAAAAATTATTTCAAGAACACTCAGTAATCACAAAAATGTCAAAGAGCATAAGGCATCAAATCTACAAGAGTTCCTGTGGTTCACTGTCCATAACGTTTTTCTAACATTGTCTGAAATCTATCTGAATAATGACATCCTTATGGCACATTTGGGTCTTTTGAGGGGACCTCAAGGTAGGCCAAGCCTACCACTAAGAATTTCAATTACGCTAAGATACCCAATGGTCAGCAATACTATCCTCAAAAGTTCTGCTGACGCTTTCGTTTCTGGTCCATAGCATCGAGGATAGGCTGTCGTTTTGTTTGATACCGACGCCGCAGTTCATCAATTTCACGCTCCATCTCAGCATCCAGATTTGCCATGCGTTGCTGGAGCTCTTCATAGCTTAGGAACTTAAGCTGAAAAGGGGGAAAACGTAAAAAAATAGAACAAAAATGTTTCATCTGCAATTTCTCCACAAATGGGAACAGAACAAAAATAAAATTATTAATGTATTTGAAAATAAGACACACAAATGAATATGCATTAAAGATGTTAATGAGAAAATTACATGACACAGAGGTTTCACTCTTGAAATATTGCTCTTAGATGTTAAGGAACTAATCTGCCTCAAAATAATGTTTTTCCATGAAAAATTGGAATTTTTGTCATTGTTTGTTGTGCATTGAGATGTGTACTCTTCAATGCTTAAAACTGTGTTTCAAAGTACGTAAGTTTTTGATTTATTTGTACTTTTCTGAATGTGCGTGCAGATGTCACATTCAAAGGCCATTTGCAGTTCAAGTGGCTATGACCACTAAAAATGAAAGAACAATTAAAATTATTTCGTGAAAAATTTAAAAATGCAATTTAAACTAATGTAACTCTTTATGTTGTCACATCAAAAGCAGAATATCCTTTTGGACGAATTATTTCTTGTAGTTAAGGAACTAGTGTTCACAGATGACCATTTGAAGACTACTGAATCTTAATCTGGCTTTTCCCTAAAGTAACTTATCCTCGTTTGGCCGGACTTGAAACATATCTCTTCTAATTTTGAAGATGCCTTTATGATTCATTTTTTATTTAATAGTAAAAAGTCAATTATTGTCCCTAAACTTGAAATTGTTATAGAAAATGCATAATAGCAATAATAAATTGCTCTATTAATTATAATTGTTACAAGTGATTTTTAAAAGTTCCAATTCAAATCCCTGTGAAGTATATACACGTCCCTTATTAATCTTCAAATTTCTGTCCATGCACTAAAGTATAATCCAAATCATAAAAAGGAACAATCAAAAACTTTAACAGTTCATGAGTTATGATGTTACAAATCATACCCAGTTTGTGGGACAAAAAGGGCATATGGATGAAATAATTAGTCATTAAAAAAATACACGTTTTTGACTTCGTTAATATCACATCCTGCAAGTAATTGTGTTTAAATTCAGATACATGCCACAAATAAGTTAAAAATTCAATAAATTTAAATTTAGATGAGTACCTTGAACTAAAGCCTTACAATTGACAATTGACTTTGAATGTTGAAACTACAGTAGAGCCTTGTGAACAAGTTCTCTAAGAAACAGAGATTCAAGAACTTCTGAATTAATGAGGATAATTAATTACAAAAGCAGGAAGAGTAAGAATATTTAATGTTGTCTGCATTAAATATTGGGAAATTAAAATAATTTAATTCCATTCCTAAATTCTTAATGAATCACAAATGGTTAACAAGTGTAGATAGGGTTTTATTTCGTAACCAAATAAAAATTCTGTGATCTTACAGGGGGGGGGAACATAGATTTTTGTTATATAACGAATATATTTATTATAGTGTGTATTATTTATGTACTGCAGATATGACGCTATGCAATATTATTGTTTAAATAATTACACAATTCGAACACAAATAATTCTTTAAATCAATTTTGCCAAATAAGGGAAGGTATATGAAAAATTCACCAGTGGCTGCAAATACTGCTACTGTTTAATTTATTCATATTTGTTTCACTTGTAAAAGAAATTACTGTTCCTGACTATTGAAGTAAATGCAGATATGCATCACAGGCTCTTCGTTCGATTTGGATTTGAATCAAGTTATGCAAGTTATGCGAAATCGCAATATTTCAATATTGTGTGTTACTATATTATAAGTAATACATATTAGTATATAGTTTCTGAAAACTAGGAATTTTGAGCTAGTTTTCACAGAAAACAGTTGAGTTGTCGAGAAACTTTAAATGCCATTATTTAAAGCACATGTACTCATGAATATAATATTGTGAATAAATCGCCGCTAAGGTAAATATTAACGACGTAAGAGACTTACATTTTTGTAATTTTTGAAAAAACAAAGAATAGAGCAAACAGATGTTTATGTGATCTCATAGAGTACCACAAGTTTCAAGAAAAAATTTGGAGCGATTTTTCAGAAAATCTGTTTTTTGTAAGTTTTTTAAATTGTAAAGACTGCATGCATGCAATATTGGGCGAAAACTACTAAAATTTTCAACAAAAAAATGAACATGAAAACAAGAACAAATTTCATTTGAAGGAAAAATCATTATCTTCAATTTTGTAGTTGTAGGACGATGCCAAAAAAAATTCAAACTTTAGCATATGTAGACAAAGAATTTTGCCAAATTCTACATTACGACACCCCATATTCATCCAATTGGGATAGTTGAATTGGTGTTGGATTAAGAAAGCATGTCACCATTGTGATATAAGCTCACTTTTTTTTTATTTCTTTCCTGAAGTATGGAAAGTAATTTTAAAAATTAGTTGGTGCCACTTTTTCAGGAAAAGGACTTCACAAAGTAAATTCTACATTAACAAAAAAAAAAAAAAAAAAAAAAAAAATCAAATGCTGTTTCCAGGAATTCCTTTCTTTATGCTTGAACTAACTTTGGTACATTTAGCCTTAATATTGCTGTAAAAGTTAATGGAGAGTTCACTCATGAAAGTATTCAGAATATGAGGGCTAGACCAGTCTGAAATATGTATTTCACGTGAACTATTAATTTGTGAAGCCATTATTTTGGAATGCTGAGTTTTGTGGAGCTTTGGTGCCTTGCACTTGATGGCCTAACCAAATGAGATACCGGATGTGGTTGCTTATAAGAGGAAAGAGCTTTAAATATTAAAGAAAGTGAATATTTTAAGAGAGTATTTATGTTTTATCTCAAATACTTAAATCAAAGATTAGGGGTGATTGCTGGCCATTTAATTTTGATCTACTTACAAATTCAAAATCGCCATCCACAAAGGCTCGTTGGAATTTAGCCTGATTCTCGTGGTGATGTCGGGCCTGGAATGGATCTGGTAGCACTCCAGGTCCAGGACTCTGGGCTGGCCCGTGGCGCTGGAGGATACTGCTAGCACCCGCTCCTGAAATTTGGTTCAGCTGCCGCTGCAGATGGCTTTGAAAACGCTGACGCTCCTCAGCTGTGAGTGGAGGTGCCCCACTAGGGCTGTTGTTATTGTTGTTATTATTGTTGTTAAGAGGATGGCCTGTATCTCCACTACCTGATATTTGTTGTAATGCACTTGGTGAGCCATCCAGTTTGTCAGAGGGAGTCATAGGTTGTCCATTTCCCTGAACTGCCTCACTGCCCTGATAAGGAAGAAAGAAAACAGAATTTTATAATGACAAACATTTACTACAATTGTTACATAATTTTTATAGTAAATTATTTAATATTTAACTCGGAATTTGAAGAACACTCTTATTATTTTTAACGTAACAAAAATCACAACTTAAAATTGACAGATATAGAAAGAAAGATGCATGGAAAAATTAGAATGTAGGTCATTTCTACTTTAACTTTTCCTTCTTGTGCAAAGATAACAAGTTAATAAATTGATATCAAGAAATGCAAAATATATTTTGTAAAATAATTGTATTTTAAATTGTTATAAATAAATATTTTAAGAAAAAAGTATTGGTTTGCGTAATTGGAAAAATATTTAAAATGTTCTAAATATTTCCAATGCATAGAAAACATATAATTAAGTAGGTAACCTTATTTTCAGCCTCCTTCTTGTCAAAATGATCCAAGAATAGAGGACGATACTTCTTCCCAGATTCCCCAGGTCCTGTGTCATGTCCTGCAACACAAAATGGCCACATAGGCTCCACATAACCACAAATGTTCATTTTTAATTCATCATATACATAGTTTAGAGACAGTTATGTAGTATTGCAAGAAATTGAAATGACAATTTTGACAGAAATACATGTTACACACTCACATAAATTTACAAATATCAGTTTATTAGGCAAAGGTTTTGAGATCCAAATGGTAACATATCTCCTTTCTTTAAAACTACAAGTGTGGAATTTTTGTTCCATCATAATTTTTAAATAATTTGAATTGTTTCAACATGAAACAACACTTAAATTCATGGAAATTACAAGAAATATCTGGAACTAGTTCTCTCAATCTAAATCTCTATTAAGTTTTTACATTTTCTCATGTAACATAAATTTTTTCTTTTTAAATAGAGCTGCCATTGTACCATATTTGATCCATTTCTAATGCATTTATCCATAAACATAACTCCAAAACATTTCTAGAAAGTGTGTAAGAATCAACAGAATTTCATCAGGTGTAGAAATTTGCACTCCTTAAAACATGGGGTCAGAGTAAAACAGCAAGAGAAATTATAACTTAACTAGTGGCTTGCAGCAACAAAAATTCTGCTTGCAAGTATATGGAAATCAACTTGTTTGTGGTTGCAGGCATCTAGATTCCACGCCAATATTTTTGCAAGCCACCGTGCAAATCAATGAAAGGAGAGAAAGATACTGAAGGCACTCATCTCAAACAATAATACATATTATTGTCAAATTATATTATATACGATGGACCACCTAAATTTACCACATCGAATATCTTCGAAATGGCTTGAGGTATCAAGATAAAGTCAAGTTGTTGTTGTAGATGATGGAGAAAATAACATTTTATTATTTATTATAGCCAATGTTCTCTTTTGATAAGTAAATATATGATCCTTTTTTTGTTGTCTTAATGACAACTTTAAATAATCACATATATAAATTGTAAAAATGATATTCACATTACTTATTTTTATTCATTTTGGCACAATGTTTCAACCATTTCTGTATATTGTCATCATGTTCAAAGGATTATTTTCATTTAACATTGTAAAACGTCCATATTCTTATAAATAGAACCCATGTTGGTCTCTAATATCACCAATACAACTCAGAAATCAAGCATGAAATATTTGAAGTCCTCTTCATCAACTTTATGGATTTATTCAGAGAGCCTGATGATGATGGCAAAGCCATCAAAAGCCAGCTTTCTGAATAAATCCATTAAGTTAACGAAGAGGACTTCAATTATTTCATCATTTAACTACATAAATAACACCTCATCAGCTTTACCACAATAATATTATGAACCTTATATTATGATGACAGTATAAAAATATTATTCAAACATGCAAAAAAGAATAAGAATAAATAAAGTGAATACCAGTTTTCCATATTTATATGTGTGATTATATAAGATTGTCATTGAGCCTACAATAAGAGGGTCATATATTTACTTATTATAAACAACATTTTATTTTTCAAGATACTGACATAACATTATAAATTTTTAAATGGCTTTAAAAAATTTTTCAACATGATTCTTAAGTTCTCAAAGAGACAAATACAATGAAACAGAAATTATGTTAATACTTTCTGACTAACTGGAACAGAACAAAATATTACTTTCAATTGTGTCATAAGTGTGGATTAACATAATCAAATATTTGCATTTTTAGACACAATTAAAACTTTTTCATTGTTTTTGATTTTTACAGTCATCCTGGGTAATTAATAAAACCCTCAACTCCGCTCGCAGGGCTAGAAGTTGCTTTATTTTCCATAAATATAAATGTATAATAAAAATTAGTAATATAGATACTAGTCTTGACATTTTTCTTCTCATTTATCTCATTAATTCCTATGAATGAAACTCAACAAACATATTTTAAAATCCCCCACCATAAAAAACTGTACACGGCTATTCCCTACCAGATGCACAATGCAGATAAAGGAAGAATCCCATTCCAGAGTTAGTCAAAATTTGAACAGAAATACTGAAGATCAATACAGAAACTCATAACAGTGTAATATTTTTTGATATGCTGAAAATAAAGTGATTAATGATGAAGCAATGGATCCCATAGTAATAATGCTTGTACAACATGAAGAATTCTCCAGCCAAAAATCTCCTATCTACAGATCTGTTTTGCACAGAGTCTCTGTTTTATTTCAATGTAAATCTTACTTTTCATGGTAGGTTCCTCTTCTGTATCACTATTGATAACCATTGTACCCAAATCAGACTGTAACTCCACCATAGTACCAGCATCACTATGTCCCGGTAACGTACTACCATCTGCATGAGGTACTAATGTTCCATCCATAAGATCTCGGGATGGTACTAAGGTTCCTGAGTCAGCAGGATATTGAAGCATTGTTTTGTTGTTCACAGCCTCCTCCTCATCCTGAAGATAACCAAATGTTTTATAATTAACAAAATTTAGTAAATAGAAATAGATTTTTACTAACATTCTAATCACAGAAACAGAAAACAATACAGATAAGAATTTAAAGAACAATTTCTTTACTTCCTGTTAAAAAATAACTACACATTTATAAGCGTAACACATTTAAATGTTTACTTATATTTTTCTTTGATTTAACATTATTTAACAATAAGTAAATAATATAAAACGATAAGCAAATAACATGCTACAAAACAAGCAGTTGTAAGAAAAAACAGAATTGAGTAATATTTTAAAACATTTAAGATGTTCTTTTTCCACAACATTGCAAAGTATTTTCTGAGAGCAAAAGTAAATCAATTCAAGTAACATAAAACTTACTGATTCATCAGCATGATTGAGTTTAGCACCACCAACTGCAGAACTTGCTACAGTGGCATTACGATAACTTTGATTTTCTCTGATTTCTCGAGCTTCAGCAATCATTTGGCTAAGAATATTTGGTTGCTTTGCATTTCCTATAAATACACACAAAAGAATGGTACTCTTCTCAAGAATGAAACAAATTACATGTAAAATTTTTCCAAAAATGTTATTTAAAAAATCTAACTAACAAAATGAAGCAGACACACTTACCAATAAATTCATGCTGCAGGAGTTCTGACGCTGTTGCTCTTTCTTCTGGATTTTTAACTAGGCACCGACTTACAAAGTCTATGAATTCTGGAGACCATTGATCTGGTTCTCTAAAAGATGGTGGTGGTTTGGTAGGAATCATAAAAATAGCTCTCATGGGATGAATATCTCCATATGGAGGTTTGCCTTCTGCCATTTCCAAAGCAGTTATTCCTGCAAACATTTAAAAAGCATTAAAAAGTGTCAAGAATACTTTATTTTAATTATATATCAGATGCAAATTTTAAAAAAAATTATCATACCTAGACTCCAAATGTCAGCAACACAATCATACCCTATTTCTTGAATTACTTCAGGAGCCATCCAAAATGGGGTGCCTATGACTGTGTTCCTTTTTGCCATTGTGTCCTAAAATGTACATTTTTTCAAAAACTCAGATCATTTCTGCACTTTTGAAAAGTGAAAACTACATCTCAAGCATAAAAATCATATAAATCTGTAGATAAAAAATACATATAGCAAAAAATACAGAAATATTTAGATAATATTGATGCAGTGCAATGGATGTTCTTTATAAAGAAAAAAATTAGCAGCTACAATTAAAATAATCATCGTATCAAAACCATTGTTGTAACCTCACTTAAATTCTACAGTATTAACTCTAGCCTTATCATGGGGAAGCTCAGAGACCAACTAATGATTATTTGTTTGTTTTCCTATCGTTTTCATTTTTTAAGGAAGCTGAAAATCATCAATATTGTTTACTGCGTGCTTTTTGTTTACAATATAGTGTGCCAGGAAAGTCTCTCACTGGGACGAGTCAGAGCCTCCTATTAAAAATTGCATATATAATGGTGGCAAAAAATCGCTGGTAAACAACTGAAGGGGATAAAACTTCTAGCATCGATTATGATTATCATGGAGCCGTGAATACTAGCTCCATGATGATTATGGTGAGTGCAGAATTTATGTTTTCTTTTGTTACAAGCTGCAGCTTGTGCTACCAATATAATTTTTGTTGCAAGTACTCTCATTACTACGGTGCTACTGTGGAAAGAGTTTCCTGGTGTGATGTATGTTGCAATTTATCATGTGTGTTTATTTTAAGTTGGATTATTAGTATCTTTAGCTGTGAATAAAAATAATTCCTGGCCACTCACTCAAAACCTGCAGATTCAAAATAATTTTGAAAACATTTGTAATATTTTAAGCCATAGTGTAAAATAGTTTAATACATTATCTTGTTATGAAGATCTACCAACCTTGTTTTGACAAAAAATGTAATAGGTTTAAATACGATATTGATGCTAACAACTCTATTATTTTTTTTTTAATTGCAGAGCCAGACATTGACTTTTTTGTTTACATGAATGGACATGTAATGTGATATACCAGAATATTATAGATTTTATTTAATGATATTAGCTGTACATGGGGTGGATAAATGGGTATGCAATATGGCGGTATGCGGCCTTAGCAACGACAGCGCAGAGGTTGGCAAGGTCAACAAACTGTACATAGGCCTTAAAGATGTCAGGACGCTGGCTAGATAGCTAAAGAAGATAAGATGTGATTGGTTCAAAAACGAATGACTGACGGGGGTCGCGGCTACTCGGGTTAGTAAGAGACGCACGGGTTGGCTAGTGAAGATTAGACAGTCTAATTTTGCCGCTGTGTTTTGAAAAAATAGAATGAGAGACGCTTACCGAACCATAAAGGGTTAAAGAACGCATTGAACAGAACATTCTGACTCTGGGTGTCGTGGTGTAAAGATCGTTTGCGGACATTATATTAGGAAAGTGGGACTTGTATATTTTTTTTGTGAGAGAAGTAATAGTTTTTTCGGACTCTGAGAATTATTGGCCAGAAGTGAATTCGCGGAGGACTTGCATAGTTTTTCGGATATTGCAGTTGAACTTTAATGTTTTACATAACCAGTGGGAAAGATTAGGAACTGGGAGCATCGGATAAGAACCGATAGATAGTTTATGCAGTGTGGACTGGACGTGTCAGCAGCAGCGCAAGACCGGAAGAAAAAAGCGAAACTTGGAACCAACAACGGTCAAGTGAGAAGCGACTACGGAGCGTCAGCAAGCAAACGGTAAAGAAATACTGCAGTACAAAAGAGATAACATATTTAAAAGGTCATGACCATAAAATTAATTGTTAAAACTTAAAGTTAAATAAGTTATTGAATTTTGTTCTTTGGAAATGAAAGGAGTTTTCATTTGTCAATCATAATCTTTAATCAGTTGGAAGCATATAATTATTACATTTCAGATTCCACGCCATACTGTATAGTTGGCAGATCAGGTAATCGGCTATCGAGGCGATAGCGAGTATTTGTATCCGGACCCATCGACCCAAGCTAGCTGGATGTTTATATAATTTTGTTTAAATTAGATGGGAGAACTTTGGTGGTAATTAATGTAACCCGTTTCTGGCGCCCAAATCTTAATATAAATTTGGAACAGGCCATAATTACAACCACACTCTTGATGAGACGATGAGAAAGGTATATTTCAGTAATAGTTACATCAATTTATTAATTTATCAAAATCGTTAAAAACAGTAAAATCAAATTGTTGATGGTCTCCAGAGCCTCTCTGCCCCCTGATAAAGCATGGGACCGTTTATACCTTGTTATTGCTAGGATTAAAAGATATTTGGCATACATATTGAAGTATTCGTTAATTTTTGCAGGGTTCAATAAACATTGGAAAATGGGTTTGAAGTCAATATTTTCATACTTGATTTGTCATTGCTTTCTCTGATATACGTGTGGGCAGTTTGCGATTTCAAAAGTTGGTGAACCACAACCTGTAGCAGGATGGCCCACTTGTCTTCGTCTCACCCAGAGTGCGAACCCATCCGTACGCGAAGCCCTGCCGATCTGTACACTGTACTTTGAATGGATGAGCAGAGTATACACTTTGTTTTTATTTCTTGGCGCGTGGGGACTTGTTTTCACGATAGAATTTCTCACGGTATTTAGTGTCATTTTCGATCGTGCCGCTAGGGGTCGCATGATCGCGACTGTATCAAGCAGTGTTGGCGATCATGCAACTCCTATACTGCGATTTTCTTAACTTTGCCCCTGACAGGAATCAGATGTTGACGATTTCATCCAATCCGGAGCTTGAACGTCACCACAGTGACGTCACTGTAGCGAAATATAAGCTCCCCATTGGATGACAGCGAAACAGCTGATTTCTGTCGGGGGCAAAGTTACAAAAATCGCAGTATAGCGTCACGATCGACAACGACGCGAAATACCGTTAGATATTTCATCGTGAATACACGCCTCCACTCGCCAAGAAATAAAAACCCAAGTATAGATCAGGGTTGTCCAACTGGCGATTCGCGGTGCCATTTTTGAATTAAGTTCAAAATGTTTCACTACGTTACGCATGGTATGGTCTGATATCACGCATATGGGGGGAGGGGGGATGGAAATCCCCCCACCCGTTTCAGGGCAGCCAGGAAACTGCCGAGATCAACAGAGTGGAGAAGTCAGGTGTACATTGTCCGAGTAATGAAAATATGGCTCAAAACCATATTGAGGTGATAGTTGTGGCCCTTCAAGCCTTGCAAGTTGGACACACCTGTTATAGACGAAAGCAGCCAAGAATTTCCCTTACGGGAGAAACGTAGCTCGCCCGTGCCACCTTTGCTAACACTTTCCCTCTCATCTTGCCTTCGGCCAGTGGAGCACGCCGCGCATAAGCAGGAGATCGGAGCCCATTTGCGCGATCTTTGGTCCGACGGCCCTGATCCTCTCTTCACGACGTTGAGATGTTGACTATTTGCACTTCAACGTCCCGCTGATAGCTAATGGCTTGCCGTCGCCTATGTTATTTTCTCAATCTGGTAATCAGTCTTATCTTCCAAAATATCGAGATTTATTGATTTATTTGGTCAAAAAACAGTAAAAAATGTATATGACGTATGGGGAACGAGATTATCTGTGCACGTTTTCTTAAGGTGCAGAATTTAAAAAAAACAACATTTGAAAACCTAGAAACAAGAATTTATTATTAAACTAGAAACAATTATTATTATAGAAAAATAAAAATTAGAAACATTTTTGTTCCCGAGTTATATAAAATCAATTTCAACGGTAAATGAACTGCTGATTTGATTTTTTTTTTTTTTTTTTTTTTGCATTACTAAAGAAATAGTAACGAACATCAGTTCTACTCCTACCACTACAAGCAAAAGGAGTGCTCAACAAAATGTGCGCACAGTGAAGCTACATTTACGTCCAGAAGCAAAATAAGGATACAAGCCATCTCAGCATTTCATCAATGGATCAGGGAAATTGGACAAAAACCTGATCGAGATGATTCATTGGGTATTAAAACTGCAGGCGCAATGGTAAATTTGAGTAGTGCTAGCATTGTGTCCCTCAAGTAGCTATGCGCACGAGACCCGCAGTGCGTGCGCAGTTTACTGTCTCGAGTTGCAAGAAAATTGCATGCAAGAAAATTGTGATGCAGTTACTATGAGCCACGAGTTATGATGCAACGAAACAAGAATATGAGAATTACGTAAAATTAATACAACGAAATTGGACGCTTCATGTTTTTGCGGCAACAACGAAACGAAGCAAATAAAAATCGTGGCAATTTGCTAAGTTAACTTTTGGCCAAATATGACAAACTTTCGAGCTATAGTAATTGGAGCATTATATCACCTTAGGATAATCGAACAATCCTACAACGGAGCCAGCGTAAAGTCAGGAAAACAACAAGAGCTCCAAGCCAAAGTAAAAGAAGAGCATCCCTAAGCTGTTTACATTCATTGCTTGGCATACAGAATGAACGTGACATTTAACAGCTGTGTCAAGAGGGTCAGTAGCTGCTGCATTTTCAACACTTCGGAACCGATAAGGGTATAATACTTTGTCTCCACCCGATAATCAGTCTTAATCTTCCAAAATATCGAGCTTCCTTGGGTATTAAAACTGCAGGCGAAATGGGAAATTTGAGTAGGGCTAGGTGAATCTATCGATATGACAATTGTAAACCCGTGTGAAATAATCACCATGCCATTTGAAACGATTCAGATATTCACGATGAAAAAACTGAAGACGCTGAGGACACGACTTTTGTAGAAGCACTGGGCATACTGATTTGAAAAACAATTCATTGGTCATTCTTCGTTCGTCATTCAGTTTTACTGAACGCGAACGAATTGTGTAAATATTTCTAGGGTAAAGATGCAACACTCCGCTGGAACAAGTGATATAACAGCTAATTTGGAGGAAAAGGAAATTCAACATGTGGAATGACATTCACATGTTCAAGAAGACACACAAAATTCTTTGAAGCCTGTCAGTTTCAGAAAAGGGAAAGCTACCACAAATGATTACCTAACAAAATCAACCCCTAGCTATAACAACATTGTTTAAGATGCCACCAATTCTCTCGAGTATTGGAAAGTCAATATTTACATTATGATGTAATGGACATGAAGATGAGAAATCGCAATTTGAAAATACGATAAAAATATTTCTCTTCTTTCTCGGCTGATTCATTCTTAACTACATGCACTCCAACAACCGGTTACAGCCATCTCAATCCTGGTGAGCTCTTAATAGTTGTATTTTCCAGATAGGCAGTTCTCTCGGCTCAGATGGCCACTTTTCTTTCTGCGTGGGCTCTACCATGATTTCGACAGTTCTTCTATTACATGGTAATTAATTCAATTTGAAAGAAATAAAATAATTACAATAATATATTGTTTATTGATCCTAGTGTACACAAAGTGTAGGTACTATGTTTATAAATAAGGTTCTGAAGCTCTTTATGATGTAATATTTATTAAAAAAAGTCAGGTTTGATAAAATTTATAACATAAATCTTATAATAATCAATTTTTAAGTACTGTACTAATCAGTGGCATGCATTCCAGGTAAGCTAGGTAAGCTGCGCTTACCCTGAAAAAAAAATCCGTTAAATGTAATTATTGTAGTGTGAAATCGCGACTTTCACCATGACGAGAACTCAACAACGAGTTTAAATTTCTGTCAAGGAAGGGTACACTGCCTTGCGAAGGCGCCCGGCCAGAGCGTGGCCCTACATCGAGCATACAACGCTGATGCAGACGGAGACGGAAAGCGGGTGAAAGAGACGGAGGTAGTAAGCGCCGCCACCCGGCCCGAAGTGAGAATTGGGATGTTCTTCATCTAAATGCATTAGGGAGTTCGCGTATGCGCTCTTGACTTTTAGGAAGCTCCATTTGATTGTATGTAGCTCTCTGGTAAGCGCAGCCACCCAGGCCCGCCGCCTACAGCACCACCCAGGGTGGCCCTGAAATGAGCTTGCAGACGTATTCGCATATTACACAGTGGTAAGCGCCGCCTAGTGAGTCTGGTGTTGTAAGTGATAATACAAACTCGTGATTTTTTTCATCTGTGCGTATTATTTCTGTGTGCGTTCTTCCCGTGTGCTGCCTTTTGTGCTTCGTAGCGGTAAGGCACTGAGCTATGGCAGAAAGTCCATGTATAATTGAGGATATTTTACAAAATCCGTTCAGTTGTCGTACTTTCGTGGAGAAAAGTGCGGTTATTCGAGTAGGGAGGCCTGTTCTGGAACTTCCTGACTTCAGATGTTTGTACAAAGAAAAGGGAAGGGAATATTTTCGCTATTTTAATACTAACACGTATGATCTCACTAATTGGTAAACAGATAGTAGAAAACTTAATAAATTATTTTGCTGGCCATGTTTACTGTTTTCCCATGGTCATAATATATGGAACAAAGAAGGCTATAACAATTTGAACAACGTTGCGAACAACAATTTGAACAACCCAGCACGTTGCGATTATGTTAGGTGAAACATCCGACGTAAGTACCAAATCATAATTAGCTACTTTTCTTAGATATATTCAGGAAAAACTGTAGAAATTCAGGAGAATTTAGATCGTTTTTGGACGTTTGGAAGCGCGGATAGATCTGGAAATGGATTATTTAATCCTGTGGAAGAAATAGTAAAAATTCGGCGACAAATTGGTTGCTGAGGCATATGATGGAGCAGCAGAATTTGCCACACAAGAGAGAGGAGAATGGAGTTTACTTTCAAGTAAATTAGGTATGATTACTTGTTTACATTCAACATTATTTATCCAATAGATATGATGTAATAACAAATATTTGTTGTTTCTTATGCTTTACTTCAAATGTTATAACAGCATATATACGTATTCAGTTGCCATTTTATTGCGGCTCAATTGCGAGTGGTCCACAGGAAATCGTAATACAGTACCACCTTTGTTCTCGGTTGCTTCATCTGTGATACTTTTCGTTTTGTCCCCTGACAATATAGGCTTAAGGGGGGAGAGGGGACACTTGTCTCCAAATGTTTCAAGCTTCTTTGAATTTTTAGAAAGTAAAATGTTAAAAAAATGAATACAAAATATTAAACAAGATTTAAAACATATTACTATCGGATAATTTCAAAGTGGAAATATGTGAAAACTGTAATGAATAATTTCAGACTCCCCGTAGCCATTCCGCGCCATATAATCTAAAAGTTCTTTCACACATCAAACACAATGTCATGGAGCGGAGGGCACTACCTTGCGGAGGTCGCTTCCTCGAATCGGTTTCGACGAGTGAGCTTTGCCGTATCAGCACAAAGGATAGTGTTTCAATTCAGTGTTCATCACGTCCCGACAGATACGAGGAACATCTTTTCGACATGTGGATCGTTCAAATGCCATCGACTGTTGGTGACTGGTAGTTCGTAGAAAATTGTGCGCGCCTATGCTGGGGACTCGCATTCTTCCAGAATAAGCAATAATAATAATAATAATAATAATAATAATAATAATAATAATAATAATAATGTCATTTTTGATATAATTAAATATTTATATACAGTAACTAAATGGATTTTCGTGTTGTCTCCTCAAACACATCACGTCGCACCCTTGCTATTTAAAGAGCTTACCCATAGGAATAGGTCACCGCACGCCCCTGGTACTAATATATTTTCCAGAATCCATTATTTCTCTAAATCTTATTATTTTTTGATAATTTAGATTTAGAAATAAACAAATTCTCTTCAATTTATTCTTTCAAGTATTTTCGTTCATTTCTTTCTTTTCTCTACCTTCTTTATTTACGGTATGGTAGGAAATGGTGTAGTGTTTACGCCATTGACATCGTTGTAGAAATAAATACGTAATAAGTGTTCTTTATTTATTTTTACATCTTCAGCTAAATCTTCCTATACAATCTGCGGACATTCATATTCTCTTCTTTGTAAAATCTAATTTCCATATTATTAGTTTTTCTTCATCCAGAACTTCTCTCACCACTATCAGACTACAAGAGAACCTTAGATTGCAGCAGGAAACCGAATGACTTTCTGCTCTGCGGGTGGACGCTCAACTCCAACGGATTCCCGGCCACGTGACAACGAAACAGCAGACGTGCAAAGAAACGAACAACTCTCCCCCAGCCGTCTTATATCCATCACTCCAATCACTCATTAGCACAGATCAACTCAGCGATCGCCTTGGAAAAAAATGCTTATCTAACATATGACAATATGTGTATCATTGGATTCGTCTTTTTACGCTCATCACGATAGACTGAAAAAAATGTATAGTTCCATTTGAAAAAACAAAGTTACCTCAAATATCTCGTAAAATACAAGTGATAAAACAGAAATGAATTCACATATCAATTAGCCCCATTCCCGTATGCACTTCTGTGAAAACTGCATTGCAATAACTTCAACCGTTCAAAAGTTACAGGAGGTGCTAAAGTTACGTGACTCATCTCTAGTCCATGAATGTAAGTCCTTCTTCGGACAAATCTGACATGAGCACGAGCATTTCTTTAATTAGGGCGTCCGAGATAGATTAAAAGTCCACTAAAATCGAGCAGATTAAGCGAAAAAAGCCTGATGCAAACACATTTTAAATGAACTCCATGCTTCCTTTCACTCATAGGGTACAACATTAACCAAGCAAGCCCTGCGGATGACGGGAATTCGGTAGACGTCAGCGATTTCTTGGCGTCTCCTTCAAAGCTTTTAAGAAGGTTGTCAAACATAATCGTCGCATAAGAGTTTTCGCCCGGTGTGAATAATTTGTCACCCTCACCGCGTATACAACGGCGCGTTATTGAAAGTCTGAGCCCTTCACTCAGTGCATATTCTTTGCATCTACTGCTAACCACTCGGCATAGCAACGAGAAAGAAAGAAAGAAAGAAAGAAAGAAAGAAAGAAAGAAAGAAAGAAAAAAAATGAAAAAACCCAACCAACCAACAACAACACCTTTTTAAATCTTTGTTTTGTAAGTGAAAACAGCGTGACACTAAAACCCAACATTTAGCGTTCCTGGCCATCCGTGTCACAGGGGTAAGGGTACATTATAAAAACTTAATACAACGTTCAAACATTTTGTAGACTGACATAAAAAAAACTTCACTCGTGTCGCTAAAACTACAACAAATACAAACGTGGAGTAAAGTGCACCGTTTTAGAGAACAATGGTAAAATATTTTGCAGCGCAATGTGGTGTGGGTTGCATTTGCGCCTGATTCTCCAGAAAAGCAAGAATCTGCGAACGTCAATGTTTCGCGTTAATTATCTTTGAATCAGGAGAGGGGGGATTCCCTATCCAGCAGCAATACTATTTTAAACAAAAAAGCGTTCGATGTAAATAAAAGTCGCTTAAACTTGTTGTAACATCATCACGAAAACATTCTAAACTAATAAATGTTACATATTTTCTAGTTTCTTTGTATAATAATTAGAACAAATACAATGATTTCAAGGCACATTTTTCAATGAGAACAAAAAACAACATGGAACTTTTAATTCGTATTTTGAGCAAAGCTGCCTGCCTCCTCACCTCCATGTTCTCTAGTAAACCGATGACGATACACCAATGAAGAAACTTCAATGAACGTAAGATAATGATACATCTCAATTTAAGTCATTTGATATGCACATTTGTCAAATTTTGGCTCATTCTAATTATGTAGCCATAAAATATGTCACGTAAATCTTAAAAGGGAATAATCACTTCCATAACTTATGAATATATCGCACCTTTACTCAGGACCATCAACTGGTAAAGGTTCAACCAGCAATGAGTGGAGTGAGGTAAAAAAAGAAATATAGGGAACAACCTTAGACAGATTTACAATACGTACGGCAGATATTATAGCTGCATTCATTATTTATTTATTTATTTACGTCAAAAACAGTTAAAAACTGCGTATGACGAGTTATGATTACGATGTTACGATGATTACGAGTTATGACGTATTATGATTTTCGACTCTCCATTATATTGCAAAATATCAGGTAATCAATAAATGACCTCAATTGATATAAACGCATCGAAATTCTTGAGCAAATTTTATAACATTGAAAATTACATTTTATTACATACCGTTAACTGACCAGCCACACCAAAATCCGCCAATTTGGCATGACCTTCAGTATTAAGAAGGATATTTCCTGCTTTGATGTCACGGTGAATCTTACGACGTAAATGCAGATATTCAAGACCTTTCAAAGTGTCACAAAGTATGGTAGCAATTTCATCCTCAGTCAAAGTCTTCTTTCTTAGGCGCATAATATCCGATACAGATCCAGCACCACAATACTCCATAACAATCTGTAAGAATAAAAAAAATATTAATCGCAAAAACCATTGCAATAGACTCAGAAAAGAGAAACAGAAATGTTTGTTTTTAAAAGAAACATTACTGATAAATGTCAAGACGTTTGCACAGGTTTTTAAGAATATTTTAATACAATTAACAGCTGATACTACGTATGCAAACAAATATTACCTTTAGTGAAAACAGACGATAAGTGCATAGTTTATTATTAAAATATTTTTCATGAAATGTAAGGTTAAAATAATAACTAAAGCAAGAATATTTAATAATTCACTTTTCTTACCCAAAGGTCAGTATTCTTGAAATAACTGCCATAATATTTTACTACCCAAGGGCTGTCACATTGTTGCATTATGGAGATTTCTTTGATAATCTCTTGCAGATCTGTGTCCACAGGAACCTGCTTAATAGCCAGAACCTGGCCCGACTCTTTATGTAGAGCTTTGTACACGCTGCCATAGGACCTGGAAGCCATAAGTCGTTAATTTGTAGGAATGAGAAAGATCAGCAATCTTTTATTACACCGTCTAAAAGGACATGCTGCACAGTATTGATTGGGGTACATTGTAAGTGAAATCAGCGATGATGGGATCACTAGCTAATTCCAGGGGTTATTGAATGGCACTTCCCTGGGGTTCTGAACTATGAACTATGTCATCTAAAAAAGATGACAAAATTAATTAAATTTCATATAATTTAGATGAGAATTATTAAGTAAAGGTTTTTCGATAAAACGACTTCAAGCAAAGAAGAACGAAGAGCGGTAGCGAATGGGAAGGCATGATAGGTTAGACTAAAAAATCAAGGTGTGTACAAGTTGATAAAGAGAAAGATTTAGAGCTCGAACTGCGCCGAACAGGTGGAACAGTAGACTAACAGGTGAACAGGATTATTGGCACGATGATGAGAAGAGAGCAAAAGAAGTCGTCATGTAGAACGGTCACATGTGATGAGTTCGCGATACGGAGTTTCTTTTAAAAGTTTTATTTGTTAACTTAGCTAAGTACTCGAAATAATACCAATCAAAAGGTAATGCATTTGGAGAAACTTTTAATTACAAATTAAAATTAACAAAATTAGAAATTTGGAACTTCCGTAACTTTCAAGTGTGGTGATGATTGTAAGCCTGCCTAATTGTAAGCCGTGGAAGAAATTGTTCCTGATGAAAAAGGGGAAATTCGTCGATCAAGAGGGCTGGGAAGTCATCGCAAGGAAAGTGGAAAATTGCAACAAAGAGACAATATAATTTTGTACAAGGCAGAATAATGGTTTCATATTGAAAATTAACATAGAATCAGAAATCAAATGGCCATTCAATAGTTTTAAATTAGGAAAGGATTGTACAGATCTGCGCAAGCAGATATGTATGTCGTTGTATGTTAATTAGTGTGAATATGATTCTTTTGTACAATGATAATAATAATTATAACTTGTAATTAAAAATACAATTCTATACGTAATGGTTGAAATACATGGCGACTCTGATGTGACTACAAGGAAGAGAATATCGCGCTCAGTAAATAAATAGTGCTCTTCAGAAAAAATTACGAATCCTTTTTCTTTTCAGTAATATTTTAGAATGTTTTTCATCAATCTTAAATTCCTCCAAAATAAATTTTCTATCAGCCGACAGCTCGTAATGAGCTGTGGATTTTCAGGCCTTATTCGTTAAATTATTAAAAAATAAAGCCCTGATATATTTGTGTATTATTATGCGTTTATTAGTAGTACAGTTATTAGATCGAAAATAAAATATCTGAGCTAGCCGAAATACAGATATTAACAGGGAAAAAAGAGGTATGAAGAGGAGAGGTTTCAATATGCACTTTGGATGAAGCAAATTTCATTCAGATTCCCGGGTCAACAATACACGCCCATTCTCTCTCAGTTTACGCAAGACAATAGACAGACATGGCTGTGGCTCGGCCCCGTTTCAATCACAGATATGCGTTTCGAAGGCCCACACAAGAGCCCTACATCACGTTGCACTGCTTCCACATGGGACGATGCGTTGTATAATTTGCAGAACGAGGTAATCGACAGGTTGGTTATTCGGATCTGGCCGGTCACTTATATATTTTGTTATATATTTATTTTGGGTTTAGGGGGTTCTTCAACTTATCAAGTCATTTAGACCCATGCGTGATGATCTAATGAGTTCGTGATAGCCATGTTGATGAAAAGGTTTGTGATAGACATCGGATGTTTAGGCACCAAAAAAACGTCTTTTAGGCGCCTAAAAAGGCACTGAAAATGTCAATAATAAGGAGAAAAAAGGCACTGTCAGAAATTACATTCACAATAAAATTAATTTTTTTTGGTATAACTCCATATTTACAACTCTTCTACATTTTATTCTTAATAGTTTCCATTGCAATATTTTACCAGTAACTTTTCAAGGATCGCAATTTCAAATCTGTAACGATTGGGAGACAAAATCAGTTCGAATACAGAGAAGGATTACTGAACACCTACTGATGTGTTTGGCATATATTTTAGAAGTCCAACATTAGGAACACTGAAACATTCTGGAAATTTACATTTATTTCCACTCAGAAAGTGCCATCGTTGTATTGTCAATCGACCATTTCTCAGAACATGGCTAGTATTTACGAAATAGGGAAATAGAGAAAAAATGTAGGGTAATACTTTAAGGAATTCTCTCGTATTTCAAAATACAAATACGTGAATTGAAGGTTTCGTAATGAATGGTCAGGTTGGACAGTGGCCGATTTTCTGATATATTAGCATTGTATATAAAAATAATGCATAAAAGGCGAAATATGCAATAATTTTAAAGAAAAGACATTTATGCAAAAAAAAGCATTTATGCTAAAATAAGCAAAAATAAGCATTATAAAACTTCGTCATATGTCATCATTTGTCATGATTCGTGCACACATACTATCTGCCTTTAAATAAGTTCGCTAGAAAAAAATAGGCATTTCCCTTAACATCCGATGACTAGTGCTAATGGAGCAATGGTGGAATGAGAGGGTGGGAAAACGGGAATTCCACATGGACTGGCCGGGGATGGAACTCGACCCCAGCGACGGGAGGAGTGACAGCGCATATCGCAATGCACAGCAATTTACGCTGCGAGACCTTGTCACATCTTCTCGGTGGGTGGTGGGAGTGGGTCACATTTTTCGTGCTCATTTTAATCATTCTGCGATATACCCCAGCGTTCTGGAATCACACATATTGACCATTTACTTCAATCAGGAGTATTTTTTGTTGCATGTTGGCTGATTCGCCACTTTTACTGCCTCAAAACTAATACATATTCTAAGGGCCTCATTGAAGCTAAATAGTACTATTTCTGTTGTTTAACAAATTAATTTGTTTGACTAATTATCAAAAACTACAATTTCAACAATCCAGACATTTTAAGGTTACTTTCATGTTCTTCAACCTATTATAAACATCATGATTTTAAGACGACACTATTAGGAAAGTTTTGAAGCAAACATGATTAAAAATACAATTCTCTTACCCTTCGCCTAACTTGCAGATGATGTCGAACACCTCCTCAGGCTGGCGAGTGAGACTCTCCTCTGATAATTTCTTTAACTCACTGAAACAAAGTTTTGTACTGTAGCAGATGTAAATAAAAATAAAATATTTAAAAGAATCTTAAAACTCTTTTCTAAAAATAGTACTTATACATCATCGGACACTATAAACCTAAGGATTTCTTTTCAGCGACAAGAGGCAAGCATGAGTCAAATTCACACATTAAATGCACATTGATTAAAATAATAATAATAAAAAGACAAAACTGTGAGCTTCGGATGAAAAATTCGTTTAATTTTTTCAACAATTTTCATCGTTAACACATCTCCAAGCAATATTCATTCATTGTATAAACATGATCTATTTTGAAACATGATCTAATTTGGGTGTGGTACTATCCAACTTAGGCATTTCATTAAAAACAAAGCTGTAACAATTATCAAATTTCAATTGTCAGCATCATAGCTTATCGTGACAGTTGGCATGCATTTCAAGAATATTTAACGCCACTGTCGCCCATCGCCAAACAAGCAGCATCACTCAGCTGTCTTTGATGAGATTGAAAATCTTGAGGTGGTGCTGCAAGGTTGGTGACCCTTTGAGGCAGGGCAAAACATACTGCTACAGCTGACGTAGAGAGTACAGTGGTCGGCCATATTATTACACTCGCTATGAAAAATCACATCTTTCATTTCTTAGTAAAAGAAAAATATTTCTGATGAATCTTTTCAATTTTTCTTCATTCTGCAAATTTTATATGTACTTGCATAAAATAGAAAAATTGAAAACATTTATCAGAAATATTTTCCTTTTGGGGCCGTCCAAAAATTACGTAACGCAAATGTGGAGTTTTTTTAATATCCCCTCTCCCCCATGTAACGCACCTGTAACGCCCGCTTTAACCCCCTCTAATAACTACGTAACGCTTGCGACATCACACCCCATTACACTCAGTAAAAATCAAGTATAGAGTAGACACGAGTTATATTGATTGTATTTTTGTTATATATTAACATTTATTATAATGTGAGAATTAGTTGGCAGTGCAGACTGCACGAAACAATAAGATTAGGGACAATTTTTGAATGAAACAAGCAGTCGTAGGCGAGAGAATTTCTGACAAGCCATGCACACGCCGTCGTGGGTGACGCAAAGGCTCCGAAAGTACTGCGTCAACTTAATTGGATTCCACGTACATACATAGAGTGCACTATAAATCAGATTTGAATATTTTGTCCGTAATCTAAAAGATTCAATCAATATATCATTGATGAAAAATATTTTCATTTATTGAAACAATTTATGTAATATAACTTCTCTAATTTATTATATTTTTAACTTAATTCGTTAATATGATGATATGAATGTTTTAGTATATGACAATAAAAGGAATTATTTCATCAAATGTTGAAAGATTTGAAAAATAAATATCAACATTACATAAAACTAAAGTATGATAACTATGATTCCTCTACCCTTGTGTAACGCTGCCCTAAACCCCCCTCGCGCCCTCTTTAGCGTTACGTAATTTACGGACGATCACTTTACAACAAAAAAACAAAAACAAAAACAAAACACAAAAACAAAAGAAGTGATATTTTCTTAGCGAGTATAATATTTAGGCAGAGAACTGTAGACGAAAGGGCAGGGTCCACTGACCAGCGGTCCTCGGGCACGGGCCCGCCGGCGGCGGGGGCGGGGGCCGGGGCGGCGACGGGGGCGTGGTGCGCGTGATGGGCGTCGGCGTCTGCGTCGGCGCCGCTGTCGGCGTCGGCGGCGCTCATCCTGCGTCGGCGGCGCTCCTTGCACGTCTTGCAGTGGATGGTGGGCACGGCGGGCGCGAACACGCCTCCGCGCGCGAACACCAGCGTGTCCATGGGCGGCGCGCGCGGGTGCGAGTGGGCGCGGCCGCGCCCGCGGGCAGGGGCGGGCGCGGGCGCGGGCGCGGGCGCGGCGCCGGGGCCCTCCTCCGCCGCCGCCGGGGCGGGGGCGGGGCCGGGAGCCGGCGTGGCGGCGCGGCGCGTCAGCCCGGTGGCGGCGGTGGCGGGCGCGGGGGCGGCGTCGCGGCCAGCCTGAGGGCCACGCCACCGTCAACGTCTCTCTCCTCTCCCCTCCCTCTCACCCTTTGGACCGTCACGCAGAGGAGCCTCCGAACTTGCACGACTGCCAGCGCTCAGAATTTGCAACTGCACACCACACTCCATTTCTTCTTAAACTACCCATATTTTAAGTATTATTTCATTTGGAAAATATTTTAACCTGAAATACGTTACTTATACTGCGATTTCTCTAACATTGTCCCTCAAGGCCACTCAAATCTCATCTTTGCGCTGGAATATGTCACAGCATTTCGCGTCTTTCTCGGTCTTTCCGGTAGAAGTCGAATGATCGCAAGCACTGCTTGATACGTTCGCGATCATGCGAAATCTAGCGGAACGACAGAGAAAGATGCGAAATACCGTGACATATTTCATCGCAAAGATGAGTTTTGAGGCCTTGAGAGGCAAAGTTAGAGAAATCGCAGTATAAGAAATGCTTTTGGGTAGCTGACCCCATTCCAATATTAACTCTCAAACATAAATATCTGAATGGTTTTACTAATCGTAAAACAAAATAATTCTCCCTTACTGACGTATTACCTGAATACATGCACGATTGCGCCGAATGTCGCAGTTTGAAGCTGGAGGCCCTCTGAGTGATCGGCTTTGAGCCGGCGATCCACATGATGGGCAGAGGCGGGTGCCTCGTGAACGATAGCGTAGCGATTCTGGATTTGCGAACTGTTGTTGCAGTTGCAGCAGCTGTTCGGTTCATCTTTCACTTCAGTAATGGAATAGTCAGTCCTCACCAACGTAACTATACTTCGGTTTTTCTTTCTTGGCGCACGGGGGGGGTGCCAATAAAATGGAATATCTCAAGGTATTTCGCGTTGTTCTCGGTTGTGCCGCAAGAAGTCGCATGATCGCGACTGTATCGAGCAGTGCTGGGGATCATGCAATTCCTGGCGGCACAACGGAGAACGACGCAAAATACCGTGAGATATTCCATTTTGATGACACCCCCCACCCCACGCGCCGAGAAAGAAAAACCGAAGTATACTTTACGACTATTTCTCCCACAGACTCATTTCCCCAATTCATGTTGCTGAAACCTCACGGATCTTTGCTCCATGGTTCCCCAATGGCAAAAGAAATGAATAGGAACTGAAAGTAAGATGACATGGTTCTTCGCATCGAGTTAGTACTTTTCACTTGATATGAGCACACGCTCTGACTTCCCACCTTCAGTTGCAGCTGTTGGATAAGCTGCAATAAAGGCAAAAGGTTCAATACGTAGAAAAAGAGTAAGTACCGCAAAAGTGCGTACCCACGAAGTGTCATCGCACACGTCAAACAAGACCGCGCTTCAATTGCAAGAAAAGATAGATTAAAAAATGAAGATTCCTAAATGAATTGCTTCCAGTAAAAATGAGAGGCAGCATCACGAGGCGGTGTCACTGAGGAGTGCAGCGGTTATCAAAAGGACTTGGGGTCAACTTCTGCATCTCGAGATGCAACCAACGGATATCGTGTCGCTACACTTTCAGAATGGAAAGCACTGAGGTTTATACATGTGGAACTAAAAATATTAGGTTTGACATAGGCACTTTCTTGATCACGTTATCATGTAGACGAACGGAATAGTTCCTTTTATTCAAATAACGGTTATTTATTCACCAAGGGCGTTATAAGGGTTCTAATGGTCGAACGGCTACAAAAAGCCTGAGGGTCTTTGGGTCGAGATCACTGGAACCAGTTAAGGCCCGTTATATTGTTTTACCTACTTGAAATGATTATTCATTTGCTGTACGATACCTTGACGCTTTGTCTTTTCATACTTCCCTCCCATAATTCCCTTTCATAATTCTTCTCCTAATTCCCTCCATAACATATCATGCAGAGTCATTGCACTGTTTTCGCATTTCTCTCGTAATCACGATCTTCTCGGCCTAGGTAAGTTATGCAATGTACTATATCGAGATCCATATAGAAGGCAATAACATGCAATGCCGTATCAGTAAAACATACAAATATTTATAAACTGAAAGTACTGAAGTCAACTGAGCTCGAACTACTGGTATGTAATGAATATTACATCACTGATTAAGAAACTGACATTCCTGCAATGCGATCAATAGAGTGAACATCAGGTGATTAGATGCAAAGGAAATTGATAAAAAGAGTTTAATTAAGGGTAAACAGATGGTTTGACCTTATTTTAGGCCCATTTCCTACACACCAGACCGAACAGAAGAAAACAAAGACCAAATAACGAGGAGTAAAGACGAGGCACCACTACGCACTCTCCACTTTTCCTAACTACGCGCCGCAATGGCGGCGTGGCCGAGTGTTTCTGCTGCTGCAGGCGCCCGATAGCGGCGCACCCGACACTCGCCCTGGGCAGGGGCTTCCGTCGCGGGCGATAAGACGGCGGGGCGCCCTCGCCCACTGACTGCTTCAACGCGACCGCCCGGCGCTGCGGCGCGCCGGCCGCTGAGGCAGACGCGTTAGTCGCACGCGGCCGTGATGCGTTCAGGATGTTAGTATAGTCGGGAGCTGACTTGTTTGCGTGCGAGGAGCGCGGTGTCTTTGACGTATTTGTTTTACTTATTATCGCTTGCCGTTTTAATTTTGGCCTACGGACACTCGGAGGGCAAGTCAATAAATAAGTCGCAAAACGGAATTGAGGCAAAAATAATGAAAGTAACTTTCTGTCATTTATTTCACTTATTATTATTATTATTATTATTATTATTATTATTATTACTGAACGATTAATATATTAACGTGCACATTTACGAGTTATATTCAAAATAAAATTTTAAAAAATATGAACGTGATCATGAAAGCGTGCTGTTTCGGAAATACCAATTTACAACAAAACAGCACCTAATGTTAGTAATGATGATTGATAACCATTATGAAAGCGTCCACTGAACAACATGGAGGTAAATATTTACTTTTATGTCGAAAAACATGTATTCGGTAAAATTATCGCCTAATAACATTAAAGCAATTTTGGCTACCCTTTCACTTTTAGCAGTGGAACTAATAACAGAAGATCCGAGGCAAAGCCAATGCAGGCGCCAGAAAGTTATAACATCAGCGAGTCCCGGGGGTGAGCAGGAATGGGAGTCTGCACAAGACAGGCGACAGACACGTCTGCACAAGACAAGACAGGTGAGTTTAAAGATAATGGACGGTAACGAAAGATATACCCTTAGTACCAAAAAGGGGAAATAAATGAGAAACGTCAAGGGGTCTCACGTTTTGGGGACATACAGATTTTATTTCTGCCGAATCCCAACAGAATTTTTGATTTCTACTAGTACCGAGTTAACATTGTAGAGAACTAGAATTCTCGGTTCAGTCGCTCTGTGGAAGAGAATTCTAGCGGTCGGCTGCTTCAGTCGGTAGTTTTCTCTCCGAACAATAACAGGCTTAGGTGACTCAAGGCATCAATATGTCTCTGCAGTGCCTGTGACCAGGAGGTCTTAGGGTTCGAGACTCGACGGTGGCGGGATTCGCGACACTAGCTACATAGCTGGGTCGAATTCAGTCGCTGTCTGAAGGAGAATTCTAGGGGCCGGCTGTTCTGATCGGAGGTTATCCATGGCTTCTCCGCTCAACACCAGGCGAATGCCGGGCGACTACCCTAGCGAATGGACCACGGATCTTTCCGAGCTCGAACTTCCCTAGCTCATCCTTGTCCTATCCTCATTCTTTACATTCACACACTTACTCTTACATTTACTACACTATGTTGGGAAAACAGGCCGGAGCTTATACCTTGTCCCGGCTGAGGCGGTGCCCCGCTGGTGGGTGATACATGATTGAGGAAAGCACCGCCAGCCGACGTGTAGGTCGGCGTCGGATCTCGCCATCTACCCGAGGGAAGATCACAGCCATCGCTTGCGATAAAACATGCACCACACGTACGGGAATAATTAGCTTATCAGTTGACGCGCCCGGAATCAATCAATTCCATCAATACCGTGGAGTATTCGTACACTAGAAAACTGACGACGGATCGTGCGCAATCTTTCCTTCGGCTTCCTCGTCCTATCCTATTCTCTTAGACACGTACTTACGCTCACATACACTACACACATATCGCGGGAGAGCAGTAGAGAGCACAGAGCTTGTCTGAGGCGCCGCTCCCCTGGGAGACGATATCTGGAGGGGGAAATCCGTGGAGCGAAGGAGAAAGGCCGCCACCTCCCGGTTCTAAGCATTAGTCTCAGGCACCATACGCAGGCGTTAACGGCCGAAGTGGTTGATGCGCCCGGAAACACGTCAGACTCAAAGCCAAAGGGAAAGGAGAATTGATGGTTGGATGGAACCTTTCTCTCCTTCTTTTGCTTTTGGGGCCAAACGATCTGACGTTTAACTTCCTCGAACTGACATTCCAGGACAGTCTTGAATGATTTTATTTAGAAATTTAGATGCGCACTGCATTGGGGGAGGGGGTTCCGTTGGACGTTCCGCGTTCGTGCGCGGACCAGTTCGGGAGCCGCTGGCGCAGACAAAAGCGCTGTGGCTGAGCCAAAGGCGGAAACGGGCGGCGGAGACACGCGGGCTCTGTGGCCTGGCCGGGGGGGGAGGTGGGGAGGGGGGCTGGCGGGGCGCCCGGGCCCGCAAGAGCGACGCCCGGCGCGCCACCTCTGTTCCGCGCGGCTATTTCAAGCTCTCCCCCGCGCGCGGCCCGCCAGCACACACCGCTAGGAGAGGTGCGACACCGATAACAAAACATTGATGGTAGCAAAGTTAAAACATCGATGTTGATAATATATCGACCAAAAACCATCGATGTTTTTCAACATCCATGTTCTCACACTGAATTAATAATCTATAACATTAAATTCGTGTGCATTAAAATTTAAATTGAGGATATTCGAGTTAAACAATTCGCCGAATAAGGGTACGAGGAAAAGCGGCAGACCCTACCCCAACAGCATCTGTTGACCACATCTTAATGTGCGAAATGAATATGAAGAAAGAGGAAGTACAAGGGCATGGGACCCATCTCGGGCGAGAGAGATTGGTCGATGAAGCTGGTAAAAACAGCGCCTTTTGTTGCAACACATGAACATGTGTGCTACCATCAGTCATTATTTCATATTTTATCTTTTATATTATTGTGGTCATGAGAATTTTTCATTCAGAAACAAAACATCGGAACGGAGAAAACATCGATCACAAAACATCGATGTTTTGAAAACATCGACATCGATGTCGCATCCCTATTAAGGAGAACGGCGGGTGTCAATGATGGAGATTTTATATCATCATTACGAATCATTACGATTACAAAATGGATATTCCTACATCACAAGAACGTCTTTTTAATTTCATCAGATGTGTATCCCAGTGATAAAGAGCATTCTGACCTTATACTGTATCCCCATCTCGATTATGTTTTATTGACCAATTGCTGAGATGACCCCTTGTTTTTCTTCTGAACATAAATGTACCTTTAGCAAGTTCCGATAGGAGGAGAGCCAGGCTAGGGGTTGCTATTTTGTTATCAATACTATAAAATGAAATCTGTACTTTATGCAGACGTAAGCTTTCTACAACTCGGGAGCACACATTTCTACGAATAGTTTTCAAAAGTTGCTAGCCACGCGTTGACGGTACTTTTCTAATCATTTAACTACACGTAAGGGTGGGGAAGAGATTCTGGAGTGCAAGAAATCGCACGCAGACTTATACGTTTCCTTCATATGTCACATTCAGATTTTATTACTTTACGAAGCAGTAAAAATTGTATTGTAATGAACTACAACTCACATTATTTCTAACTTTTGAAATTTTCGAAAATGCATAGTTCAATGCAACGACAGGCGGACGGACGGACGGACGTCTTGCCATCAATTGATTCTTCGGCATCAAGCCCCCCCCCCCCAAAAAAAAAACATGACTACTGACTACAATGAGTAAGAGGACGTAATTTACTGCATATAAGAAAAATATTTATCCATTTTTCATTACCAGGGCCCAACAATTCGATTTTTGCTTTCGTAAAAATCGCCGATTTCCACCGCAGGATTACAATACTTTCACTAAGATGTGAAATATTTATTTTACAAATCGTGCATAGAGGTACTGACAATGAGAGCACTGAAAATATTTCATTAGTTAATACTTATTCATCATTAATTAAGAATTGTACGGAATTATATTCCTTTTGCACAATTGCCTAGGAATCTTTTTTATCTTTCCATGTCCCTTCTGTTCCTATACATTCCATTGCAATACTTCCAGAAAATCATTTCGAGATCACAATGTGCCAACCCTCAGATTGGTAAGATAAGGGTACAAGTATATTCTTCACAAATGCATGTACCTTTTGTGAATCACATCAGCTGCGGATACACAGGAGACGGCTAAAGCTCTCGAAAGCATAATCAGCATCCTGCAAGTGGAGGGTAGAAAGTGACCTAATGGTGTTGGGCGCCGCCTGAGCATTGCGTTCGAGGTCGTGAAAATGTGAATTGTTGAGGGCAAATTGTGAAATTGTAAGTGCCCTACTGAAGTGTCTAACTCCGGCACTTCTAACGTAGTCGAATTTCGACGGTGGCGGACTACGCACGTGGGTCGAACGACACCATAACCTGAATGAGAATTCTCGGTAGTGGCTGCACTGATCGGTCTCTTATGGGGTATTATCAGACGAAGGCCAATCACATGCCGGACGGTTCACGACCCATCCGCGAAACGCCCTTCCCTACCTGTCGCTAGTGATTTTTTTATGGCCGATCTGGGCTGGCGTCACATCTCCACATCTCGAACGAACCCCCCCCCGTAAGTTAGCTCAGCTTCGCCACTGTTTCTGCAGGCACTCCGACCAGGAGATTTGGGGACTGCGGCGACTCTGACTAGGAGATTTAGGGACTGCAGCGACCCTGACCACATTTGGGGACTGCAGAGACTCTGACCAGGAGATTCGAGTAACGACAGAGGCGGATTTTCGGCACTAGCTGAACGGCGGGGCGGTCCCAGCTTGGTGAGAGACGTGGGGGAAATCCCCCAAGCCGAGACCGGTCGGCACCGGAGGTCACTATCCAGCGCAGGCATCGCCTCTTCCCGGGATAAAAGCATTCTCTACACTCACGGGACTAATGACGATTGCAGTGGGCGTGCCCGAAATCGAGTCCAGACCATACGCAGGTGCGAGGCGAAGGCTCTAAGCGTTGAGGAGCTAGGGGCGGGCGGGGGCCGAGCGGCGCTGCGGTGCGTCACGGTGCGTCGCGGTGGGTCACGGTGCGTCGCGGTGCGTCGCGGTGCGTCGCGGGGCGTCGCGGTGCGTCGCGGGGCGTCGCGGGGCGTCGCGAGGCGTCGCGACGGCGGCGGCGCGTGCGAAGGGTCCTCCACGCGCACTCGGCGCCGTTCCAGCTCCGCCTGCGCCCGCCTTTAAAAATAAGACGCGCACGGCGCGACGCGGCCCCACCGAGCCGTGCGCGCCAAGGGAACGACGCGTCCGCCATCGACACAGCCCCGCCGACACACTCGACGGAGGGCTGAGCCACCGGCAGGGAAGAGTGCGCGTGGAAGAGCCAGGAAGTCAATCGACGGGCTTAAGCGTTTCATTTGAAGTGGTATTATTTTTTTTTAATATTTATTTTATACAGGTGCTCGTTATTTAGAAACCGGTCCCGGAGAGATACCCGGCTGTTTGATAACTCTAATGCTAACCACGAGTTTCAATTTAACAAGAGTTACTAACATGACTTACAATTTAACAAGATACCCCTCCTACCCCCACAAAATACTAGGCTCGAGGTAGAATAATATGTTCCCTGTTGAGGAAATATTATCTTCTTTCAGCAGCAGGTATAAATATTTAAAATGTAATTGAAGAGTGTATGTCAGAAAAAATCTCTAGTTCTATTTCTCTTCCCGGTCTTGAAGAAAACGCAATGATTTTAACTATATTAAATAATATTTGTATAGGTAGTCACCTAAGAAACACAATACCACAGAAAATTCAAGGTAGTATTTCTCGTAACTTCGTAGCAATTTTTTGAAACGTTAAAATACCCCGTTAATACGAATAGATTATCATTAGAATCTAAAAGGTACAGTCCAGGACGCGGTGTCTGCCGGGCACCCAAGTAGTTATTGCATTCCTTTGGTCCACTGAACACGATGTAAGAGAAAGGGACGGGCTCTCTGATGTGTGATGTGTTGTATCCCAACGCCAAGCACTTTTTTGTAAATTGCCATCAACACAAGACTGTTCCCTGTTTTCGTTTTCCCACCACATTTAGATTTCATTTATCTTTTCAATCCCCTATGTATCATTAACTTTTGATGATTATTATCAAAATATAATTTCAATCCTGAACAAGCTCTTGGTTGTCGACAACTGAATATGGAATACTGATTCAACATAATTACATAACTTTCTTTAAAATGTTCTCTAAGACGCATCTCATTATTTACAATTACAATACTATTTTCATTACATTTGATATTTATTACAATAATCACTGCATAAAGACACGCTATGTCATAACATTTTTGATAAAGTAACTTTGCTGATCGACTTTAAAACCATTTTTTGACGTGAATTGTTTTAATAAATGTATTTATTATGAACGCATTTCAAGAACAGAGTCAAATTAAAGAGTCTGTGCTTTTTCGCAGCGTCGCCGCGTTGCCGGAGCGAGTCGGCGTGCTAAGAGCGCGCGGGAGCACGCAACGTCGAAGAGCTCTGGGAGATATTAGGACACTACAAATGCAGATTTCGCGACGTGTGCCAAAATAATAAGATTTTCTCAAAAACAGCTCCAATTTTTTTGTCGTTAAGTTTTGTGTGCGGATAGAGCTAAATGCACTGAATTACTGTATGATATAAACTCCATGTTGATGCATTCCATTGTTTTTTCAAAAATTACACAATGTAATTTTTTTATACATCTCTCACATCGTTAATATTTACATTACGGGTGGCATTTCTGTATTTGTGAGCACAAGTGCTTCAAATGATTTCCTATAAATTTTCTTGAAAACTGAAATCTTTACTGTGAAAACGAGATCAAATTTCACATTTTCAGAGACACTCAAATATTTTCGCAAGAACGGCTCCAAATGTTTCAATGGAAATTTGCTTATAAGATGATGTTTCATTCTACTTAACTTCTATAATCATATTGTAGCAGTGAAATATGACCAAGAAGAGACCGAAAAATTTTTTAAATGTCTTTTAGGTGCTGACTTGCGAAGAGTGTGGGGCAATACCAAAGTCTGTGTTATTCTGAGTGTGGGCGATAAAGTCTGTGTTATTCTGTAGCACGACTAGTTTATAAATAGTTTTGGTAAGCCACTTTCAATGAATTACTGTTCGACTGCTAAACGGTTACAATATCCGAAGAAAAATATTCCTTTTAACTGTTGTCTTTTCTTTGAAAACAGTCCGGCTTGTTTTTATGTTTCAGATCAGAGAGAAGCCACGGTATTTCTCTGTCGTACTAAAGTTAAGAGAGATCATTTCAGCATTTAGATATTAGAATACATTGAACGCACAATCATAAATGGTACCGAAGAGGATACGCATTTCAGACATATACAACTCAAAGCGAAGAAATCTGCTTACATGTAAAAATATCCTCGGATCTCTCTTTGGAAATTTAAATCCTTCAAAACACAGGCAATTTTATTTTCTCATTCAGCATATATTAAATTCTCCTAAAATAACATTAATGTTCCAACCCATAAATGGTTTTGACAATTGAGAATCAGGTCGCAAATTGAAGGGACATCAGAAGATTATATTTTGCAAACATTCTTAAATATTCGAACAAAATAAATATTCATTCTTCAACGTATTATCTTTTACATTTTTTTTATAAAGGGTTGCATTCAACATTTTATTTACATCAAAACATTAACATGAACAATTTTTTGTAAAAAAAAACTAATAAAAAATGTAAACTACTAATAGTTTTCCGGAAATAAGAACTGTTTTCTGTTTGCAAGAAGAGCTGCTAAGATCATAAATGAGCAGCAGGAAGTTTCCCACTCGGCTTAATGTAAGGAATATTCTGTTGTGTAGCAAACAGAGGCACTAGTGTATCTGTCATACACTACATCTTTCAGGCTCCGAACAGGAGCCTGAAGACTTATGGTACAAGTTCAGAGAATTAGCTTACGTTACTGTGGCCAAGTATCTCGAATTTTCTCCTTCAAAAGTTTCATTTTTAAGAATGTCAGGTCATATTGCATTTTTTGAGCTTCTTTCTCTCTTCGGATTGAAGATTGAAACAGCGAAAATTAAGCAGCGAACAAGTAAATGTCCACGAAGCCTGATGAAATGACTAAAATTTCGTATTGAATGCTTTCTGAAAGATGTATCCTGAAGTTTAAATTTCGAATTATGTTTTAGAGAAGATATTCGGTTATGAAAAAATATAAATAAACAAACAATAACGAAGTGATAAATTAAGAAACATCTAAAAAACAATAACCAATTCTGATGTTTTAATAATGTTCTCCGATGACTCAAAATCTGCGACGCAATAAAATTCCATGGAAATGAACGAATGTAGATGACCACATCGATGACAATCTATCGAAAATACCACTAACTGCATAATTCTATACGGACAATTACACTAAGAAACACATTCTTGTTCAGATAATATTTTATTGACACCAGTTCGCCAAAGGACAGCAAACACTAGCGTTTCTTTCATATTTCTAGACGTCGCGTTGCCTTCGGGAAAAGACGTCTTGACATTTCAGCTTTAGGAGACCTCGGAGGAAGAGGGCACTCTGAGTTCGTGTTAGTAGTTCCGAGAATTCTTAATCAAAGGCGACTTCCGAAATGATATTAAGTGCCTGGGAAAATGGAGACGCTCTCACTCCAAATGTCACTTACACGACTCGTTATGATCGGAAACGTGTCGACTGTCACGCGATTAGACGCGTTGCATCTCGGACGAGAAAAGTTTCCTTCTTGGAAGAGTAACGTTCAAGCAGAAGTTCGATTTAAAGAGATCTACAATTTATACTTGAAGGGCTAAGAAGCCAAGAGATACAACTCCGGTAAAACTTTGAGGAACTTATCCCTTGGGTTCTCCCTTGGTAGCACATTTCCCTTCACTTATCAGCCCTTCAATTAACCTACGTCGTCTTGAACACCAAAATTCGTACATTTTATTCCTAGATCGCATTAAGTTCAGCTTCGACAACTCTATAAGCAAAAATTTTCCGACCAGTTGACAACAAATTTCCTGATAAACATTCTGGCGGAAACGAGTCAACTTGAAGAAATGGAAAGCGACGTGCAATGGTATGCGGATAAGGAACCTGGGACTCCGAGAACGTTTTTATTATTTGACGTATTCAATTTTGATTATTGAATTCGAATAAATATTTTGTTCCCTTAAATCAACCAAGCATCAATAACAGTCCGTCTCTACAAATTCCTGAATACTCCAGATCTTCAACACGTTTATGAAATTTATTTTAATTCCATCTTTCTAAATCTTAGGTGAAAATATTTAAGCGATTACTTTATTAACTAATTTATACATATTCTTTATTATTATTTTTATTATTATTATTAAGGAAGTATTAAGAAGTAAAGGCATTTTATTTTAAAAACTTGTCATTACTGAAAGATTTTTAAATTATGTACAAACATTTGATTTCTAAGATAATTCTCAACACCTTGACATAGCACCGAACGGGATTCGGTGCAGGGACCTACACTGAATCTGAGTCGCATCGCCAATTGGAAAGTCATAATACAGATAATTTGAACGTCGTCGCCTCTGACACATGAGAGTTACTCTAAGAAGGGACCACTTTGTTTAGTCGGAAAACATATGAACGTCATGCAGGGTGACGGCATTGCAAGAGTTAGTGATGAAGCCATTTACAAATGAGCTAACTGCAAACGAACGCACTGACAAAGCGAGGGCATGGACGTAACTTGCAGTTACGTTGCCAGCAGTGGCCAAGCAGTAGCTTGTCAAAGCTTCTTATGTAGTGCGATTTTCATAATTCTGACTCTCAAGCCCCTAGGGCCACGAATGGAATACCACACCGCATTTCGCGTCTTTGTCAGTCCTGCCGCTAGATGTCGCATGATCGCAAGCACTGCTAGATCCGGTCGCGATCATGCGATATGAGACTGAGAAAGACGCGAAATACCGTGACATATTGCACCGTGAAGACAGGCCTTGAGAGGCAAAGTTATAAAAATCGCACTGCAGTAATCTCTCTCTACCAAGTCCCGCTCAGCCTCCTCCCCACGCGTGGGGCCGGGCACGGTGTAAGAGATATAGGTGTTCACTCCCAGTCTAAAACTGAAGCTTATGCGAGGCTAATTCTCACAGTTAGCGCTGCGATCTTTGGGTCTCATTTCGCAAGGTCGTGATTGGTGGTCATCCATTCGACAGCCCTGTAGCCAGCTGATTTCTAATTTCAAGTCAGTGATTTGTCGTTTCGCGGTGGAATTGGTAAAGTCTAAAGCGAACAGTTACGAAAATGGGTAAGAAATGTTTTGGAAAACTGTGTAATATCCACAGTTTAAGATGTCATCATAAAATGTATATTTTACACCGTGACCCAAACCGATTATGCGCACCGTACGGGCAAGAGAGGAACTAGCCTCAAACTGGCTTCAGAAAATTTGCCCCAAAGGCGGCTAGTTGACACACCTATATATCTTACACCGTGGGGCGGGGCCTCGAGGCGAACCCACCCGGGGCGCTGTCTCGCCGCCACCGCGTACGTGCGAGCGCACAGAGCAAAGAGAAGGCACGCGCGCGGGGCGATGGCCGCCCGCGGCCAGCAATAGCCCTGGCCGACGCGCCGCCGGCTATTTCCGCCTCGCATTGTTTACGGCAGATGCCCCACAGCGCCCGGCCCCCGCGCTCAGCACGGAACCTTCAGGCTTGACGACTTTCCGGAAGAAACGCAACATTCAAGTTTAGGCGCTTTTTATTCCTAGATGAAGCTTGACTACAAGTAATGGAAATGTCAAGTTTAGTTTTTTTGCGGGTACTAATAGAAAAATGAATTAAGAATACGCCAAGAATATGCATATTTTGCAAAAATACTTATCAGTCCGAGTTCAACGGTATAAAAAATATAGCACTTCAACTGGTTGCATTTTCTTTCGTAAAATATGGCTGCATTTACCCTCTAGTTCCGTAAAAAGTTTTGCACTTATAATCAGGTAAAGATTAAACTTTCATTTAAGACAGTATTAGAAAGTATGCATGACAACTAGAATACTAACTTCCTGAGATTCTACAACTGCGGACGATTCAAAACCTTTTCTATACCATAGATTATCAAGTAGGATAAAGATGCGATTATCCAGTAAGAATGGGTGAAGTGTGGGAAAACTGTGAATGTGTTACCAAACATTGTCGACCTCTGTATCATTGAAGAAAACAGGATCAAATACAGAACAGAAGACAAAGACGTAGAATTGAAAATGCGTTAATGTAACATATAATAAAACGATCAACCAGTCAGACTCCCACGCTAACATACGTTCGTAACAAGATCATTTCCTGTTGTAGCTAATGACATTACTAAAGGAAAACGTCCCGCCTAGTTCGCGAGATTTTCCCCATTTCCCGCGATATGTATTTATACTGGCGGCAGTGATGATTAATATCCAATCCTCTGAGAGTACTGACCCATGCCTTACTCGCATAAAGTCTCCCGCGAGCAGCAACGCCACGGGTAGTTTCAATCACATCATTTCTTGATCAACAATATCCAAATTTACACGATTGTTAATGTAACATCTCGAGCCCATTGCGATCATATCGTTCGCACGTATGCACAGTTACGAAACGTCTGAACGGGTCTTCTTTTTGTGGTAACCTCGGCAATTGTCCAAGGCAGCTGGCGCCAAGTTAATGAATGTGAAAAGACCATGCACATGGCACATAACCCTGAAGCACACGTCAGTATCTACAAATGCACTGGCCAAATGACAGCTCCACGCCTAAATGCAGCTTGTGTGAGACGTGACGCTTCAAAAATATCTTATTCACACGAAACACATGTGTTGAAAAATATACAATATGAACATTTAAAATATATTTTCACTGGAAATTCTAAAATTATACAAAATAAATTTAAACAATTCTAACTATTTCGTTATGGAGTGATGTGCCGGTACACATGACAGTTTATACACTAGGCATGGCGGAAATTACAGTATTAAAGCCGTGGATTGGGCACAATACAGGAAAAGACAGAATTGATAATATAAGACGTCAATGAGCATAACAGAACATTACTGCAATCTTTGAACGAGAAGGCTTACTCCGTCCATTAATAGCCAATACGCCAAAAGAAATGGGATGGCTATAACTTACGTAGAACGAAAAAGAAAAAAAAACAACAACTGCTGAATAGTTTTATCGCATTTTTGTCCATACAGACACGTACACCCTTCACATTTCCTATTCCAATCGGAGAGGCAGCGAATGTGGTTTTAGGAGTAAGCCAGTAGGTCTAACGTGCGAGGCGAGAGCAATCCACTTTTTACGGCGGCAGCTGATTGCAGCCCGCCGCCCCGGGCCGCTGGGCCCGCGCAGCGCCGTTTCCTTCCAGGCGGCCTTGTTGAAAGACGCGCGGCACGCGCGGGGGCCCACACGCCCCGCGCGCCCTATTTCGATTGGGCATCTGACGCCCAACCGCATGGGGGCGGGCGCGGGGTTGCCGCTGTTCCGCACGCGGACGCGCGCCACGCGCCCGAACAGCTGACCGTCAAGCGCGCGCGGCCTGGCGATCGTTAGCTCCTGTTATTTTACCCCGGGCGGCGCGGCGCGGCGAGGCGCGGAAGTGTCCAAAGCATTGTCGGGCCGCGCGTGGCCGCCCCCTGGCTTTGCGCGGCGTCTCCGCGACAAACGACTAAAGCAAACGGGGAAATGGATCACGTGCGGAATGTGAATTCTATAGTGCGATTTTTCTAACTCTGCCCCTCAAGCCCCTACGGCCACGATGGAATATCACACGGCATTTCGTGTCTTTCTCCTTCGTACCGCTAGAAGTCGTTATGATCGCAAGCACTGCTTGATAGGGTAGCGATCATGCGATATCTGGCGGCACGACTGAAAACGCGAAATACCGTGACCTATTCCATCGTGAAGACGGGCCTTGAGAGGCAAAGTTACAAAAATCGCAGTATAAAGGACCGCAGTTCAAAAAGTTATACTTGTGAAGAAAGTTGGGTAACGTTAGCTTAAGAAAGAAATAATGCTGGTGCAACACAATCGCACGAACTTTCTCGTACTAGTTGGCTTTCTAACCTCTTCAGTCTACATTAGTTTTTGATTGTTGTCCCCCCTCTCCCCTACTGCCACTTATTGGCGCTTAAAATTCATTTTCTCAATTTATTGGACGCCTAATAATAAAATTGAAATATAACTAAAGAATATTATCAATGAGTAGAACCTGGTCATATATGCAAATTTTCGTTGAAAAACATTGGAGCCATTTTCGAAAATTTTTTAAAAATGTTCAGGGGTTTCAAGTAATTTTTCCCCGAAAATTTAAAGCATTCGTTACAAATTCACAGGGCCTCGAGCCAGTTCAGAAAGAGAAAATATTTCCAATTCATGAAAACAGCGCGTCTCACACGTGTTGTGGATGTGAAGCGGATGTGCCCAAACCGCGCTCTCAGCCAGAGGAAGGTCTCACTTCTCCGCTGAGGTCTCGACAATGCAAAACCCAGGTGGTTAACTATTGTTTCAAAACTGATACAAGGTATCTTCTTGATGCGTTTCACAAATACGGAAATGAAAACAGTTTTGATGGCACGATGGCTTAGTTCCCTCATTCATTCATTCATTCATATTTTCGTCTTTCTCTATGCGTTCGCTCTCCCTTGTGAAATTCAACATTCAAAAATGTAGTTGTTCTTCTATGAACTATAGCAAATAATTAAGGCAAGTGTCATGCTGAAGCATTATGCAGCACACAACAGTTATTTTTTTCGTCTTTGAAGTACCCCATCAAAACCCACATTGACCGTTCATCTCTATCGTTAAGGCCACCAACTTATTGCAGAATGACTACCGTGGCACCTGGCTTAAGCAGCCACTAATGGTTCCGGCAACAAATAGCCGATAAAAGGGTGGCCGCTTAATTAAGTTTATCGGGTTACGGGCAACATTTCCTAGTATCCTGTTAATTGCTAAATACGAAAAATGTTTTGGTCAAATAATTTCAAATCAATTTAAACATCAAAATGCAACATGTACGAGAATATCCAACCATTTATAATATCCAACAATCGAAAAAAGTGTATTGCCCTCAATGGCAAACAGCTTAATCAGACGAAACGGACAATATTATTCAGAGTAATACGCAATGATTGAATGGTGTTTCCGAGCGCCCTCAATTCCTAAAGTCATTAGTTCTGCAAGTGTAGTGGATTTTTTTCACGGGAGGAGTCTGTGATGTTATCCAACTGGATGGCGAGATACGACGCCAAACTTCATGTCGGCTCAAGGGATTTTTCTCAACAACGTATTTTCCATCAACGGAGCACCGCCCCAGTCGGAACAAGCTCTAAGCTCCCGACTGGTCACCCCATGTTTGGATGTATGAGGAAGGAAAGGTCGCGCACGGTCCATGGTCAGTTTGTTAGGGTACTCCTCCGGCATTCGCGTAGTACTGATCGGAGAAACCACGGAAAACTACCCACCAGAGCAACCGTTCGCTAGAATTCTCCTCCAGAGAGCGACTGAATTCGACCTAGCTGACAAGCTAGTGTCGAAAATCCTGCCATCGTCGGTTCCGGAGCCCAGGACATCCCAGTCAGAGGCACTGAAGTGACATCAATTGATGCCCAGTGCCACCTATGCCGGAAATATGCTTGTTTTGAACACGCGATACTCACTCCAACCTAAGTCCATGAAACGTCTCTTCTCTTATTCCTTAAGAATCCTGTGATTAAGGTTCTTGCAAGAAAGCGGGTATATCTACAAATATTTTCATTGTGTTGGACGTGTATCATCTCCAGTTCACTCTTTATTCACATAATGATTACCTTAAACATTGCTAGAATGTGCCTGAAATATCCATTCTCGATGGAATTTCGGCAACGGCAAAGGGTGCACTTACAAAGACACTTCGTCCAGGTGTAGACTTCGTAATGGTTGGTGATAACGTAAAAAGAAGCAAAGATAAAAGAAGTTTGTTCTACATTAACGCTTCTTTGAATGAATGTACCCACTAAAGAAAATTGCAATCCGTAATTAAACATGAGAATTTCCCGAAAAGACGCCCAAAAATATGCTTGCACAATGCATTGTCTGTGGAACTACCAGTCCCTCCAGATCCGGCGCGATCGAAGCACAGCCCCTCACACCGAAGGGGACAACCCTGCAATGCATATGTTCTCGTACGAGTAATTCCAGGCAGCCGCGCCGAGTGCGCGCCGAGGGGGAGGCGTATCACAGGGGGCGAAGGTGGACCACGTACAGCGGGGGCGGGGCGGGGCGGGCCCAGGATGGGGGCGGGGTGGGACGAGGGCGGGGGCGAGGGCAGGGCGGGGACGAGGGCAGGGCAGGGCGAGGGCGGGGCGGGGCGGGGGCGAGAGCGGGGGCGGGGTGGGGGCGGAGGGGGTTATGAATACTGCGCCGTCTCCCTCCTTCCGCTCCGCCGGCAACGCCGCGTCCCCGCCCTCCCACGCGCAGTGCCACTGCGATTAGCTCCACTCCCCCAGCGCCCTCTGGCCGACTGCTGGGTCCAAAGTCATGCGGCGCCGCGCTCTCTGCTCTCGCAACAACAGGAGGCCCTTTCGCGCACCCGCCGACACTGCTTTGCTCTTGGCTCATGTGCTACGTTGTGGACTCTGAGAAACGGCAGGCCTTGCGTTAAGTAGACCTTCATTGATTCCAAATAGATGTATTTAGTTAAACACATTCTTTACAACAACAGAGGAAAAAAATCTCGATTTTTCATTTCGTATATTGCGGAAATGAATGTTCCAGGTATATCTGACGGGCTATTGGTCAACTAGTGGTTCTACAACAGAACGTACTTTCTTGCATCAGCGACGGGTGCGCAAAATTACAATACTGCAATTTCGAAAATTTGCAACAATGCGCTAAACTACTCATATTCTTAAAAAAAATGAACATTACCTTTTTTAAATAGCTTATTTCTGAGAAAAGATTTCATTTAAGAAAAAATCTATATGGTTTTGCGATTTTCGAAAATGGAGTTCGCAGAAAATGGGATTTTCTACAACGTTCTTTGCTAGATATGAGGGGGAAGATGTTAAAATCTTGCGCATGACATTTTAAAGATTTATTTTTTACAACAAATTTCATTGAACACAAAAATCTCTATCTTTATTATTGTACACTTGCGATGTTAGTTTTTTGCAAATTTCGAAAATACAGTGTTCGTTGAAAACGGGATCAGCACCACTTTCTTTACAGTCCTTTAATACATACGAGGAGAAAATTTAAAGAACCAAATTGAGCCGTTTTTGAAAGCATAATTGTTTAGTTTTTTTAATTGCCGACGTTTCACACAATCTTTACCCAATAACTACTCATATTTTCGAAAAATTGTACAATACCATTTTGGGTGAATATCAATTTTGGAGAAAATTGTGTGTACCGTTAGGTAATAGCGTTGACCACAGACGGAGAGGACGGACGGACGGACGGACGGACGGACGGACACACACACACACACTATAAGACGGACGGACGGACGAAAATAAAGTTGTTTTGCCGTCAATCGATTTTTTCGGTAACTAGGAGCCATAAAACATGGGTTCAGACTACACTTCCAGTTAGAGAAAGCAATTTACGAGTACTACATACAGGAACAAGATTTATACACCTTTTCGTTAACAGGTGCCGGTAATAAGGAGTTTTTTTCTGTCGAAAAATCTCATTTCCCTCCACAGCATTAATACACATAAAGTGAAAGTAAGAAAGTATTGGAATTATAGAACAAAGTTACGATTAGTTTTACGGTATCATAAAAAAAGGATTTTTGAAAATTTAGACCACGTATCATCAAATGTCAATTAATAAACTGTCATACGGATTAATGATCCAATTTTATAACCGAAAAAGGCGGTGACAAATCCGATAAATAATAACTTGCATTTCAGCGCACTTGAACTACGCTACTCTCGGTTTAAAGACTACTTTTAAATTCGCGTCTGATTTTAAAATTAACGAGAAAAGCGAATGACCTGCGCCGAGCTCGCTTCCATCGGCATGAGAAGGAAGACAATCGCAAAACGCGCACTTGCATTTAAGAACGTCCCAAACTGCCTCGAGCGGTCATCGAGGGACAAGTGACGAGTGGAGCAAGATCGGCGCCAGATCTCGCCATCCAGCGGGGAAAAGATCATCGCCACCTCCCGAGAAAAACACGCACTACACTTGCGGCACTAATACCTAAGTAGTTGACACGCCCGGAAACACGAATCAATCAATCAACGGGGCGAGCCACGGCCGCCTGAAACTAGGAAGCGAAGCGGACGCACATGTTAAGAAATTACAGCGCCTGAGGAAGCGGTGCGCGTCAAGCCGGTCTTGCGTGGCGCGGGATGTCAGGCGGCCGCTGTTATTTTTAATACGCCGAGCGGCGGCGGCGGCGGCCGCGCATGATACAAAGGTCGGCTGTTAGGGCACATTGAGTTCCGGAGCTTAGATGTCGGAGATATAGATCAACCCCTCTGGACTGTTTTTGGCCCGCATGCCGGCAGTGGCCCAAAATAAACACTCATCCATCAATCGTGATAGATCGTTTAGCAGAAGTAATAACAAAGTTCTTTTATTACGAGACCTTGGACACGGCGAGATAGATGGAAATAGATATCAGTTAAAACTACGAAATGCATGTAACTCACAATATAGACATATCCAGGCTAGACTTTAGAAACGCAACAATTCAAACTCCATAACAGACCGTGAAACAGATACTCTACTGAATGTCCCGTGATCCTGCTATTAGTGGTTAAATTTCAATGAAAATAACTATGTAAAAGAAAACTAAGAGCAGAAGTTCGTTGGAAGAAAACTAAGCTACATAAAACACATATCTGAATCAGACGCCGAGTCCTTAAAGGTTGTTTAAAGTAAGAGAAAGGAAAGGAAAGGCAAAAAAGCTAGAGGAAAGAGAAATGCGCTTGGAAGAATTGATTAAGTGATCATTAAAATTATTGTGGCATCAATAAACAATTGGCATTGTATACGTAAGAGTACAGAAAAAGCTTAATCGCAAGGAAGCTAAAACACAGCAAGAAGACGGAACAATTGAAGAAGGGATAAATCCGCGTATTCAAGCGAGCGCTCTTCTTCTCCCTCAGAGCAAACAAAACCGGCCGTGACGAGCCCGCGCAGTGGTTAAGTGCTCCAGTGCGCGATTCACTGCGGTACAGTCCAGTCCGTCACCGCCCGCCCCTTGACAAGTCACTTGAAGAGGAGAACCCATCCGCCGTTCCCAACGAGTTTTGTGATCAACTCACGTCCACGGAATATTTCGTACGTTGTAAATCTACAACACAGGACCAACCGTTTTACAACCCCCCCCCACCCACACACACAAAAAGAAAGGATGCGCTGACTACTTTCATGTCTCGATGTACCCACAGCCCTGGTCGGGGTCGAATCCCAGACCTCGCGTTTATGGCGCTCGCACGGACACAAAAAGCCCCCGATATTAGCCCCTAAGCTCCAGGTCTCTTCCGGGCGTCGTCATAAGGAGGAGGAGGGGTGGGGGAAGGGACAAGACCTTCCTGCCATTCGCTAGGGCCCGCCGCGCGGCGCTGCATCGCCCGCGGGCGAGGGCGGGGGCAGTGGCAGGGGCGGGGGGCGGGGGGCGGGGGGCGGGGGGCGGAGCGGGGGCGATGCATGCGCGCTCTGGCGAAGCAGCACAGGCGCGTCGGAGGCTGGCGATTCAGCCGACAAGAAGGGCAGCTCTTTCTACGCTCATACCCACCACTAGCTTAGGACAATAAAGAAGAGTTATCTAGCTGGAATATCGCGCAAATCCAAATACTCTACTAGTTTACAGTGGCTCGTCCGGCAGATATTTTCATGTTAAAGTTTTTATTTATTTACGTATTCTACAAAAAAAAATAAATTAAACATTGCATTAGCCTGGCTCGTCTATCCTCCGGAACTGATGTAAGTAGTTACATGAAAACTTATCGAAAAAAGGATTTATTTTTACAAATTGTACACATCCTTATATAATTAGGTTGAAGTATCGTCCATACTAAGTATCATATCCTCTAAGACACACAAGCGAAAGATAATATAGTAATTCACACCGTTTGACCTATGTGCCTTGAAACCTTCAAAAACCTTTTTTTCTTGAGTTCTTTCGAACATTTTAAAAGAATCCGCCAATCGATTTCTCTTGTCGAGAGCGATCGAAAGAGCTATTTGATCATTTCTGTAGAATCCTTCAAACTGCCCAAAAATGCTTTTTAAATATAAGTGAATAACTAAGGTTAAGTAAATAATATTCATAGAGTTATGATTCACTCCCTCACGGCTACTTCCTGAGAATCTATAAATTGTAGTTTTACGCACGAATTGCTACATGGACACAATCTTTAAAGGCTGCAGAGCAATGAGAGCGCGTGCTTCAATTTCCTTCCTAATGGAGACCTACGAAGGATTAAAATCAACGTCTCAAAAAATCGGTCGCGATCCGCGATCCGGCGGTGAGACATGAAGCTCCAAAGAGAAACACAAGCCAAGGAGACCCGCCGAGCGCGAGGGGAGGACGGACGTCAAAGTGGGGCAGAGCGGAAGGGAGACGCGGGGCTGGACGGGGAGAGGTAAGGTGAAGTGGGGCAGTGTGAGGAGGGGATTATGGGGAGAGGGGTGTAAGGGAGAAATAGGGTAGGGCGGGGAGGGTTGAAAGGAAGAAGTGGAGTACAGCAGTGAGCGTTAAGACGGCTCCACACATTCGTTATTCGGCAATCAGCGAGCAACCGCTCGACGAGTCCCAAGAAGGTGGATGAGTTGCTTGCTATTTGCCGAGTGAGGAACATTCAACGCAGCCCCACCCACCGCGTGGCGGTCTTTTGGACAAACCAAACGAAGCGAACATTCGCCGAGGACATCAGCTGTTGGGTGAGCCGTACCTCGCCGCTCGGCGAACGCCGAACGCCTTCAGGCGAGGAAGAGGGCAGCTGCCGACGGGACGAAACGCGGCCGTGGGGGGCGGGGCGGGGCGGGGCGGGGCGGGGCGGGGCGGGGCGGGGCGGGGCGGGGGAAGGGGCCGGCTGCTGGGCAAGCGCTGAACAAGCCGCCTCTCGCGGAGACTGCTTTACGAGGGCGCGGGTGGGCGCCGCCGCGGAACGGAGAACAAAACTGCGCTGTGGTGATGCGCGGGGGGGAGGAGGAGGATCAGGCGCTGGAGGGGGCGAAGACGCCCGCCAAGTGCTGCTGCGGAGGCAGCCGAAGCGCGAGGCGGGGGGGTGGGTGAGGAGGGGCGGGGCGGGACGGGGGCGGATTAGCGGAAGTTGCGACTGCCGCGCAGGCGGAAGTGTCGGTGGAGGAGGACGGCTGCGAGCGAAGACACTCCGCGCACAAAACACCACCGCAGATACGGCGGCAATAGCAGCAAGGGATCTCCGCAACCGGAGGCGGTCAGGGAGGAAGTACGTACGACGGGCACCAGGGCTCAGGCGCACGAAAGATAGCGCAATTCAAGTGGAAAATTGGAGAGGAAATTTCTGTTAATGAAGTTATCAGTAGAACCGAAATACAAACACAGGGAACTTGCTGTAGTCTCCTTGTTCAATATTAGTGTGTGTACAGGCTTATTTATATGCAGTGTTACACACTGCATATGCATACTCTGATATTTTCCAGTCAGTAGCACAAAACAACATTATTTATGAACAGAAAAAACATGGCTAGGGAAGGGATGGACAAACAGAACTATTACTCAGCAAGTTAAGGCATTGCCTGAGAACGTATATTATTAACGATTGTTTTGAGATTCACAAAAAGAGGAAAAGGAGGAAGATCAGGGTAGAAGGGAAGGGGAACTGAATTGATGAGATCTAAAAATAGAATCCTTATCATCAACGGATCTTTTGAGTAATAAACCTTCATACTCCTTTTCATAACACAGCTTTGTCTTAACGATGGGAAAACACTACAGTATGCATAAGCTGTGTGTAGTATTTCGTGCATATGAGCCTCTACACGCTCTAATATTGATGTAGGATATTACTACTGGTACCGCGTGTTTGTTTTTCCGTCTCTGCTGATATCAATTACAGACGTTTCCGCACCAATGTTCCACTTGAATTGCGATATCTCTACTTCAACAGAGCACATCGTCATTCTTTCCACAAATCCAATGCGAGACATTTACTGAACTGATCAGCACCCACTAAGACTGGATTTCGAACCAAGGGGCATTCGGAGCATTTACGACAAAGTTCAGAGATAAATGTCATGCATGTTGGCACAAATATTGATGATCATTGCACTAATGTCTCTGGCAAACTTCAATGGGTAGATGAAGATTGAAGAACATGAAGATTCAATTGGTAAGTATGTATGCACTTAAGAGAAACGACGTATAACTAGCCAGATTTTACCGGCAAAAGGCTCACAGAACTGCTCTACGGAAGAGTCATTTCATTTGTGAATTACACAGGCCTACACCACGCCTGGACTACGCTCAACCGGCACAAGGACCTCGTCACTGCCCCTGGTGAACGACATACTGGAATTTGTGTTTTACGGTCCCCGACAGTGAGCCGCAACATTTTTTACTTTAGAGTACATACCAAAGGGGATTTGACTCATTCCAGAGCGGGCACACCGGCGTTTCAGTTCGATCCTAACACCCCTCGGGCAGTACTAATGTTCCGAGTGACAATGGATACGCCGACACGCAACACTCCCGGGAGTGTCTCTCCAATAACTAGCAATACCATACATACACATGGTATTGCTACGTATGGTCCCACGCATTATTAGGGGGGAGGGGTCTCCGGAGCCTACCGCCTCAATTTTGAATTTACATATATTTTTAACGATTTTCTTAAACAAATTGAAACATCACACAGGATTACTCATTGAAACAAAAATAATTTTTAATTTTGAAGTTCTACAATAATTGTCAAAAAAAACGTTTCTCATCAATATTTATATTTAATATTAATGACAAAATCGAGTAATTTATATGTCACATGGAGAATCATGTACATAGCATTCAATATTTCCAAAATGAATTTTGAATTGTCAGATTTCGAATGAGTAGTCCCGAATTTTGTTTTATCCACTGCCAACAACGCCATTCTCCATTCCTTCAAATTCTAACAAAAACTTGTAAAAATTTGCTCATTTTTTCCCACAAAAAGTGCATCGTAAACAATAACAATAATTTATCAACTTCCGAAAACAGTTGCAACCCATAAAAACCAAAATAAATCGTGAGTAGGTCTCAGAACCACCTCCCCTGGTAGCCGCTTCTCTCGATGAACCGTGTGGTTTCACGGAACAATTCGGAAACCGCTGTGATAGTGTATATCAGAGGAAGGACATGAACAAACCAGGTCTTTCTTACATCTTCCTTTCGTGCTCGTAGTCGTCACAGGCCCCTTGGGTGGGATGGGCATACGAATCTTTTTGACGACAGGTTGTCTGCCAGCATCTGTACTTGGATTTTTCTACAGTGGCCGAGGACATTAGGTCATTGTTACACCTCCCGCCTTATAAAATGAATCTTTTGAAGCATATTTGTGACGAGTCTCATTGAGAACGACGTTCGCGAATGAATTAAAAATTTCATTTTCTGAGGCAGAAGGGTAACAATGGCCTATGTCATGGGCCACTATAGAAAAATCCAAGTACAGATGCTGGCAGACAACCTGTCGTCAACAAGATTCGTCTGCCCATCCCACCCAAGGGGCCTGTAACGACTACGAGCACGAAACGACGATGTAAGAAAGACCTGGTTTGTTCATGTTGTCCTTCCTCTGATATACACTATCACAGCGGTTTACGAATTGTGTTCCGTGAAACCACACGGTTCATCGAGAGAAGCGGATGAGGGTCGACGGAGGCGGCAGGTGCGCAGCAGGCGCTGAGGAGGGCGGCGGCGGCGGCGAAGACAGCGGAAGCGCCCAGCTGCGCCAGATGCGGCGCAATGGCCTCCGCCGCCGCCGCCGCCGCCGCCGCCGCCGCCGGGCGCGCACGATGCCTGGGGCTTCCGGCGACGCCCGCCCCCGCGCGCTGCGCCCCCCGGCGATGGCCGTCCGCTGCTGCTTTGCACGACTCTACTTCTCCTTTAATGTGCTCCGCCGCGCGAACTCTCGGGCAGCAACGAAACAAGAGGCAGCTCCTCGCTTACCTATGCGAAACGCTCCAGCTCGGCAGAAAAGACAATGACGACCACGCACACACTTTGTTCGGAAGCGCAGGTGGTAAGTCGTATTTTGACACCAGTCCATTGTTTATTGACGGTTTATCTCATCACATTCCAAAGGCAAGGGCATTTTTTTTGTACGGCTTTGTCAATTTCCTTCATTTTCTTGTCATTTCGAGATTATAACGTTATATTTTTCGGTTTCACCTGACTTATTTTTCCAACTAATCTCCTATATTTAGATATGTGTATGTAAGATATTTGTTTCTTGAAAATGCACATCGCAGTAATGAAACCAAAGTGAATACAAGGATGTTATGATTTTTCTTCAATGCTTTCATTATATTTATCCCTCAGTGCAGTCTAACTCTCTCACAGAGAATGCAAAACCGATTATCTTTGAACGTAACATATTGATCCCAATCCAATACTGACATTTCAAGCACAGAAAGGAGTATTTTGAAAAGCCTATAGAAACAAAGAAACACGACGTTGGTAGCCGGCAACCTGAAAGCTCAGGCGCGCTGAAAATAACAGAACGCGGTGAAAAAACATCCTATAGTGAAGCCATGTTTCGACGGGAATACTGTTTACGGAAGCCACGTATTTCGAATGGGTTTTTTCTCACAGCTTTTACCAGGCTATGATATCAAGCAACACTGCAACATCTGCGAAAGCCTCGCAGAATAAGGGAGACATCTTCCAATCATGCACCGCCCACAACATACACAGAACACAGGTTGGATAGAGAATCATTTTTTCCAGGATGGCAACGCGATTCCTCTGATTAGGCAATCCGGAAACGATTAACACCTCACTCAAAGTCCGTATTCCTTTTTTGTTAACTCACGGAAGTAAAGATCACCTCACTAATATTAGGATTTACACGAACTCTTCTCACAGCTCTTATTTCCATGCTTCGCACTACACTGATAAGAACACAACGAACAACCTCACAGAACAAGACCCTCCAGGCAACACATTGCTCTCAATACAACCCATGAGAGTCAGAACGGATTTTCGGAACAGCTTTATTCCCAGGTGAGTGAAAGATTCTTAAACTGATCTCAGGAACGACACGAATCCCAGGTGAGAGAAAGGGAAGCAGTATCCCACCCCACGACAACTTCTCATCATCGGTAGTCGAGCACAAGAACCATGTCACCTCGGCTGGGTGCCCGCGTCTGCCCATGTCGTCACGCGCTTGCTTGCCCCGCTCGCGACGCACCCGGACGGCGGCGGCGGTTGCGTCGGGCGGCGCCTGCTGCTGCTGCTGCTGCTCCGGCGGCGGCTGCGGGGGCGGGGGCGGCGGCGGCGGCGCGGGCGAGGTGACGTGTGCGCCGCTGCCCGCGGCAGCGACGGCATGCGACGGCACCGCCCCGATGCTGGCGGCCGCGGCGACCTGCTGGGAGGGGAGCTGCTTCGAAGCGCGGACCGCTCGCTCCTCACGGCGCCGGGCGACGCGGCGCGAGGCGGCGCGGCGCGACGGGGGCGACAGCGGAGCGGCGCGGAACAGCGCGGCGTGGGCAACGACGTGGCTCGCTCGCGATCCCGCGGGACTCTGAGCCGGTGACGGCGGCGACGGTGGCGGTGGCGGCGGCGAGGCGGCGCGCTGCGCATGCGCCGGAGGAAAGAGGGCGCTCGCGGCGGCGGCGGCCGAGTGGCGCGGGACACACACAACATCGAATCGTACTTTGCGTTTAGGGGGCCCGTTCCCGCTGTCACACACGGCAGAATTTCATGCTTATTAAGAGATGATGCATATACATAGAGATAGGGGAGCGTTCGACTACCCGAACGAGGAGAGTGTGATGGTGGGACCGCGAGGTGCTTGTGCTACTTGGAAAGCTACCGCTTAAGATGGGATTTCGTTGAATTGGCTTGTTCCCTTAGTTTGAATGAATTCCCTTAGTTTGAAAACTCAATTATCCATATACGAACATTTAGGTACAATTTGTGAGTATTTACGCAACCGCAAAATAATTATTTTGCTTCAAAAGTAAATCTTTGTTTGAAAATTGTGTGCAACGATTAGTGGTTTTCAAATAATAATTTCAAGGAAAGCAAAACATGTCATGATTACATTCAACAAGAAACTTGAATTTACTATTGAGTGGGAAAAGGAGTTTGCTAGGCTCGCTACAAAAGGTGAAATGAGTGAATTGAAAGTGTGATATTCCTCGTAAATAAACACTACAAAAGGAATCCAAATGAATTTAACAGTCCCGCAGGTCATTGTAGCATTGTTGTTAAAAAATCCACAGATGCCTCATTTAATTAAACATAGGATCATTAATAATAAAATTACGTGTTCTAAAAATGAACTGTGTGTAACATATTTTTATATAATAGGTCGTTGAACGTATTCCTGTGGAAAGAAGAGAAAGGCTCTCAATAACAAAAGATGGGAGAATGTATTTGTTTGTGCACTCATCCTTTCTCTTTTCAAATACGCAAAAGCAGAAAACAATTTGGTAATATTCCGTCCATTACTCAATTAAAGGATGCTGGGAGATTTGCAAACGTTAATCGGGGTTTCTGAGAAGAGAGGAGATAAGGAGCTGTCTGTAAAAATACGCTTCCCACAATGGTTTTCGAAACAACCACCCTTTGGGTGACAACAAATATGAGAGCGTATGTTTCCGCGGCCGGAGCAAGTATCTTTTTGGTCATCTGGGGGACGCCGCGTCCCAGGCACAGATGGTAACGTTTCGGCGGTCAAGGGCCGGGCGCATTTCGCACTGAGGAAGGTCGCAGCATGACTGCCCCTTGCTGGCATCCGAGTCTAGGATGCGACATCATCCGGACGGCCAAATACATAAAAACAAATATCTTGTGGATGATTTTAAAATTTGGTTACGCGTTGAGAGCGTAAATTCGTTTTATAAGATGTAGGAAGTGAAAATGACCGCCCATAGCAATCTTTCCGCCAACACGATCTTCTGTTACTGACGTAGAGTGTGAGTGAACAATTGAAAACATTATCCTCCCCCCCCCATTTTCGTCCAGCGTTCATTAATGAGAACTACACAACCCAGTCGGGATATCTAAGGAGAACTCTGTCCATCGACAGTTTTTAGGAAGATGCTACGTTCGAAAATTGAAATGCCAAATAAAATACTGTCTGCTGCATAAACGAGTACAGATTATATAGTGTATAATAAGATAATGTTTGTAATGTTTTAGTTAATTATAAAATTGTATCATTCTAAAATATTCAATACGTCTGTCACTCATGCAAACACTTGTACTAAAATCTGGGTCAATGACCCTAACTCGGTTCCTATAGCAAACATTGTCTACAGTCTATAGTCGTTTCCCGTGACCCATTGAGCCGAAAATTGAGACAGATAGTCCCTTCCGGACAATAAATATAACATTGCATCCTCCCATACATCACATGTAGTGTCATGTATTGTTAAAGATGCCATTTTAAAAAAATAGAAATAATTACAAAAAGGTCCCAGGAGCATTTACGAAGGACAAGCAGACTCCGTGCGTTATGGGCGCGCTGTTTGAGAAGTGAAGAAAGTATTGAGTTGCCCATTCGCCCAGGCGGGCGGACGGGCGGGCCGGCTGCTCGAAAGCGTTGCAAGCGACCTACATACCGGCGCTTCGCGTACACGGAACGTAAATCTGGAGTGAACCAACCGCCCACGGAGCTCGCGCCGCTGGCAGGCAATTCGGTCAAATCCCGGAAACGCCGTCCGAGGGCTTTGTTTAATCTTTGCAGGCGAAGAAAGATCTCGTTTGTCCCGTATTCTTTTGGCTTCACTAAGCACTTCAAAACGATCGGTACGCCAAAAATACCCAGTTTACAGAGTAGAGTCAATATCTATGAACCCTCGATCCACTATTAGGATTACAACACAGTACGTAAATCCAGATCGCTCGCCTCCGCGCGAATTCTTAACTTTTAACCTATTGTCTTCCTTCCGTCTCAACGTCATTTTTTTAATACACATATCCGTTTCAATAATTCCTGAGCTAAATACGTGGATCCTACAGATCCTAAAATATTAAATGTACACAGTAAATGTTATAAGGGGTACACAGCCCTGAGCCACGCCTGGTAATATGCTCCGAGGGTTTGATAATGTTTCGTTAACTTTTACCGTGAAATTTCTGTTTGTAAGAAAACCACGGTTTAATTTTGGAATGTAATCCGAAACTCCCAAACTACGCAGTTTATACATTGGTCATGTGTGCCAGACCCTGTCAACGTCTGTGCGATGTCCAAGAAAAATTCCACAGTGTGCTTCTTTTGATGAAAGCTCTCGGCAGTATGTTCCGTTAATCTCAGTAACTGGTGCGTGCATAAAAGATAACATTAATCTTCTCGCTTCTTCTGGGATACGAACCAGTGGGGTGAGGAGTTTCGCTCACTCGCCCTCAACAGCTCCCTTGGGTAAAATACCCCTTACCCTTGATCGAATGATGTAAGGGGTCGATCAGCGGAGAGTGAAAGCGACGGTGTAGGAGGTGGACGCGGAGGGGGCGGTGGGGCGGCGGAGTGGGCGGCTGAGGTGGGGCGTTGGGGGCGGAGAGCTTACGAGTACCGGACGCGGCCGCCGGAAGTGTTCGCCTCCGACAGCAAGACAGTGTCCGCGAGCGCCGCCATCGCAAAGGCACCTAATGCGGCGGCGGCGGGGGCGGCGGCGGCGGCGGCGGGGGCGGCGGCGGCGGCGGCGGGGGCGGCGGGGGCGGCGGGGGCGGCGGCGGCGGGGGCGGCGGCGGCGGCGGGGGCAGCGGCGGCGGGGGCGGGGGCGAGGGCGGCGGCACCAGCAACGACGGCGGCGACAGTGGTGGCGGCGGCGGAGGCGGAGGCGGAGGCGGAGGCGGCGGCGGCGGCGGCGGCGGCGGCGACGGCCCATCCGCCCTCGGCCGCCGCTCGATACCTTATGTCTCGTGGACACGACACTCCTCACCCCACCCCATCCCACCCAAGGGGCTTGTAACGACTACGAGCACGAAAAGAAGATGTAAGAAAGACCTGGTTTGTTCATGTTGTCCTTCCTCTGATATACACTATCACAACGGTTTCCGTATTGTGTTTCGTGAAACCATACGGTTCCATGAGAATGGAAAGGCATTAACTTTAAAACATATATTAAAATAAACGTTACATATTCAGCTGTTGGTCTTCGCATTATTTTTAAGCAATTTTAGGTAGGAAAATGCTACTGATAGATTCATCAACTGCAACATGCAATGTTTGGAATAATGAGCTATTAGTGAAATTGTTTACTTTGAAAAAAAAAAAGACTTTCGGTTTTCAATGTTTTCTCTGGATGTTCTTTTAAAAACATTCCAGAGTCAAATTTCGTTTCTTCTTCTTAGAGCATACTTCCCATACTTTATTCTCTAACCAAGATGACAGTTGGAGCTGCCACAAAATTTATGTTCATATAGCAATGAAAAATAAGGCGATTGTCAAACAAAAGAAGGGAACTGGAATATTTCTCTTCCTGTTAAGGTTTGTTGGGAAAATGCAAATAATTCAAATGGTAATGTTGATACCTACAGTACCGGCAGCGTATAAGCGATTCTGACAGTTGTCTCGCCAAGTGCTGTAGTGCTTCGTGTGACCAGTTCCGATGCAATCAGCTTGCGAGATTTGTTTACTTTCTCATAACCAGCGGTCCGCGTTGCTGCACATCTGACTCGCAGGCAGTCGCGGAGGCGATAAGGTTCGGCTGTGGCGAAAGTTGTGAACGTGATATCAAGATGTATGATGGCCTGTCGGTAAGAGGTAAGGTTTTGAGATTTCATTTATCAGTCATTTAGGTGGGGCCATGTGCGTAGTAACGTGTGGCAACAAGGCATCGAACTACTGTAGACTTCGGAGGCTGAAAATATGCAATGTGGTAGAACAAACTAACTTTCGACTATAACATTTTGTTTCGACTATAACATTTTGTTTCACGTAATCAACATTACGGTATATCACACGTCATTGCTAACTGAATTTTAGTTATTGTCTTGGCCATCCGCATTTAACCCTCCATTAGCCTAACTGATCCTCTTAATAATAAAATGTATACAATGCATTTCTTCGAGGAGAAGAATACATCGCTGGACTTGGTCGGGACTAGATGCGTCGAATAATTGTGTACTTTAGGGACTATAAAGTAACGTGGCAACATCTATCGTCACTTAGCACCGCAGAAGTAATGCGAAGGCTCCAGGCAGGTGCGGGGGCGGAGGGGGCGGAGGCGGGGGCGGTGACCAGGGGCGTGGAAGGCGGCTTCCTCCTGGGCCGTGCTGCATGACGGCGGACGCGAAACTGAGGCCTTGGAGACCTTCTGATGCGACTACGTCCCTCATGAAACCCTCTTGAGAGCCGTGACAGGACGAACACGAAGATAAATGTAACACATCTCAGACTCACTGTGATGTGATTAAGCATTTAATAGCGTAGAACGGTTGACGATGGATGTACAATAGCCAACTGAGGTTTAGTTACACACGAACTGTATCGTTGAAAGAGAGCACAATGTACCGTTATATCAATATTGTATTTACGAACCAAACACATGGGCGTCTTGGCAAATCAAATTTAGGAGTTGCATCGAAGAAAGGCATTACAATTCTAGTTCTGCAGAATTTTAACTCAAGCCACAATTTTTATTGATTTATTGAAGTTAAAAAAAATCACGCAGTACATTAAAAAGTATCAAGTTCTTTTGCAGCTATTCATAAATTCAATAATAATTATATTCCAACAATTAACTTCGAAAACCATTCAATTCAGAGCTATGAAACGAGCTACTATCTCATTTAGCTTGAGAAAGTCCAGCAATATATCATGCCGTTTCTGAAATATATTTTTAGATATCGAAGAAAGCTAAAAATTTCTCACACTAACAGCGCCATTATACGTCTGCCCCGAAGCCTTCAGATGGATAGAGCATACTAGTTAGACGTTCAGACGGACAGAGCATATACGTTATACACCAAATGGAGAAATTAGAATAAAATTACTAAACGCACTAAAAAATATGAGGAGGGTCGTGCCCCCTCCCCTTGTCACTATTCATGACCTTACCGAAATTCCGCATCTTTATTCAAAATAAGGCTTTAACAGTGCACGACACTGACAATAGCAGAACCACGATATTACACACTTTATTGTACAGAATTATCTCATAATGAATGTTACAAATTTCCAGAGCGTGAAGGGGGAGCGAAGGTAAATACTGTATGCCAATGGACGTACAGTGGGGAGTTTCTTATAACGCAGTTACATATGTAGCGTTTTGTCATGGCTGGTAGGTTGCTCATTTAACATTGGTGTTGCAACGAAATTTCGTTGACCGCGTCAGAACGTGTACCTGCCAAACACCAGTGCACGATGAATGGCTTGTAAAACAGGATCAAATATCTCTTGAGCTTAGTAACTTTTCCATCATCTTAGGCAGACAGCGAGGTTGGAAACTGGAGACCTTAAAGAAAAGAATCCTGCCTAATATGGCATCCACTACTTTGACATTCTGTTTCATACATCATACCTACAAAAGTTGAATCCATCTCAATTGCACATTTATTGCCTAAACAACCATCGGCCTTAAATAACGTAGGTCAAAATCTTTCCTTCCAGAGAAAAATCTGTCTTTGTAGCGCTGAACATTCGTTTGTCAAGCTCCCCCGACAGAAATTTCAGGCAGCGGGGTTAGTTCACTCGGCACTGGTGCAGGCGGAGCAGCGATGGCAGCAGCAACACCGCCGGCGGCAGGCCTCCTTCCGCGGTGCGGTGGCGTCGGAGGTCGAACACGTCACCCTCCACGGCGGCGGCGGCGGCGGCGGGCGACCGCGCCCCGCCCAAGGTGAACGCGCAATGCCTCCGCCCGAAGAGACTCCCGTTTTCCAGCCTCCCGTCTGTATTTGCAAGTCGAGCGTTCCACGAGGTAGAGAAACAGACCCGTCCACCTCCCACCTCTCAGTACGGACTTCAGTAAGGATCCACCTGTATGTCTACGACAAACTCTAATAGTTGTGAACAGTTTGGGTTTGTCATAGGATTTCTACTTCTTCCATACCACGTGCCCCCTCCGCTTTGCATCATCAGCCATCCAATACAACCATTCATCAGTTATGGGTGGAAAGACTACGGACTGGGTTTACGCATATTAAGATTTCAGAAGCGAGTGCGCATCTTAAACTTCTAAGATCGACAAAAGCACTAGGGTCATCGATGAAGGCAGATTTTCGACACTGTTATTAAGAGGGGGCCAACCAGAAGAATTCAAGAATGTGAGTTACTCCGAGAGGTCGAATCCGCTGGTTTCACAGCTCAATAGATCTGAGATGTCCAAGAAGCAGTTCAAATGGGACAAAACCCTCCTGGTGACTGTAACTCCCACTCTTGCGCTTGTTGCAGTGGGTTTTTTTGTGAAAGCGTTTAATAAAAAATATATAATTTTATAAAATTAAGTCTGGACTTGATAATGTTCGGAGATTTATCAATAAAATATAAAATACACATATGTTTTCACCAAATAATTTTACACAAGAATCAACTAGTATTCACGAACTTGACGAGAACTCGTGAGAGAACAGTCTGGGACGACTGTGGGTTCTGGGAGGTGCATGTAAGTTTGTGTGTGTGTGTGTGTGTGTGTGCGGGGGGGGGGGGACAATGGAATGAGACGCGAGAGATCGCTCACGGTCCGTGGCCCGTTTGTTAAGGTAAAGCTCCGGCCCTCGTTCGGTTTTGATCGGAAGAACCACGGAAAACTACCGATCAGAGAAACCAGCCGCTTCAAGTCTCTTCGACAGAGCTAGCAACCTAGCTGCACAGCTCGGAAAATCCGACAACGTCGAACTCTAACCCTGCGCCCTTCCGGTCAGAGTCGTTGCAGTGACAGCGGAAACGCTGGCCCTGATCCAACTCGGCCGGTGGCGGCCTTCTCAACATGTGCAATGTCTTCCTCGTGAGGTTTTACGGCGAGTAAAACGGGGGGCTGGGCTCGGCCCGACGTGGGGCTGTAAAGCGGCTGCCGAGAGAAGAGATCTTAAGAGCGCTTTTTATAGGGGCAACTCCAATCATGGTGAGGAGGAGGCGGCGGCGGCGTGCGGCGGCGTGCGCACGCGACGGGCATTACGGGTGGTGCGTGCACCACGCCTCGCCGCGCACTCAGCGGATTGGGAAGCACCCGGCCGTCTTCGCCTCGCGCCACCCGCCCGCCAAGATAAATAAAGAGGCAAAATTACAGAAAAGAAGGCACGGTCTAGCGTCAGTCCTCACTCGGGGCTCCTCTCGATGGTGCACGTTCCTTGGATGGATTGATTGATGTTCCGGGCGCGTCAGCTGCTGTGGTCATGAGCCCCGTGAGAGTGGAGCATGTTATATTTCGGGAGGTGGCGGTGATCCTCTCCCGCTGAACGGTGAGCTCCGGCACCCATAGTTCGTTTTTTTCTTTCTTGGCGCACGGGGGGGGGTGTCAATAAAATGGAATATCTCACGGTATTTCGAGTCTTTCTTGATTGTGCCGCTAGGAGTCGCATGATTGGGACTGTATCGAGCAGTGCTGGCGACACTCCCGTGCGCCAAAAATGAAAAACCGAAGTATAGATGCAGATTACCAAAAGAAGGGACCGTTTTGACACTTACGGCTGGGCCACTGCTGGCCAGATGACTGTAAGTTACGCATACGCTTATTTGGTCAGTGCGTTCGTTTACAGTGAGCTCATTAGAAAATTGCTTCAACAGTGTCTATCCCATTACCCTGTATGACGTTCATTTGTTTCTCGACCAGTCAAAGTGGTCCCATCTTAGAGTAACTCCTCTTTATCTGCACGTCGGCATCCGAAGGGTTCCCTCTTCAGGTGTCTCCCACCAGCGGGACAAGCTCCAAGGCAGGCCACCCGCTATATGTGAAAGTGTAGTGGTTGTAAATGAAGTGTCTGTGAGTAGCGGATACTCTAGGACAAGGAAAAGGAAGGAAAGATCGCGCACGTTCCGTTTCTTAAGGTCCGACATTCGCCCAGTGTTGATCAGAGAAACCGGGGAAACTACATATCAGAATGTTAAAGCTTCAGGTAAAGTACCGCACAAAATCAAAATATCCTCTTCGCATTCGCAGGGCCTCGAATTCGGCCAGATCGATCGGAGAAAATTAGTTTTGAAGAAATTTGTCTGAAAGGTTTAGGCGCTAGCCACTTTATAGCGTTGACCACTGGTGGACGGACAATATTCTCTCTTTACTATCTACGTACGTAGTACGCAAGAAAGTAAAAGAAATCTTCCAGTAAATATTCGTATATACATGATTCGAAAACCTATTTGTATTCATTACATTTTGAGGTGTATTACTAAAACGTAATCTTACTAAACATTTACGTGAAATATTCTTCCTAATTTTAATCACAATTCTAACTTTTCATACCGATACAACAAAAGTAATAGTTTCGCCGTGTCGACTGATTTCCTCCCAAATTACCAGATAAAAAAAAGAATCGCTTCGAAATTGTCATTTTTCCGCAAATAAAGACGACGGGGCGGAAATCATCCAGAAATGTGCAGGAACTCCAATAAAAAAAACCAATCCCAGAAGGCTTAATTATTATTAATGAAGAGAATTCCCTAGACGAAACCCTCGCCTCCGTCGACTGAGAGCCTCGAGATTAAACAGTGGCACAAAAAGAGAAACCTCGAACAAAACAGGCGGAAGGAGGATGGCGGGATGAAAGGAAGGGACGCCAAAGAAAGGGACTGGCGTGGGCAGCTGCACAGCGGAATGCGTCCGTCCGCCTGCCTGCCTGCCCACCAGCGCCGGCACAAGGCATGAGCAGAGCGGGCGAACGCCCACGGCCCCGCAAGACAAGGGGCCCGACGACGAGACTGTTGGGGGGGGGGATAGTAAAACTTTGAATTAGAAATTAGAACTCCAGAAAATCGATATCGTAATTTTATAGGTCGCGGTACAGTAGTCCAGTATTTCATAAAACTTTCAAAATAATTTTTACTTTAAATATTTAAATACAGGCATTACATGTAAGATAGGTCTCTACGAAATGATTCAAATGACGCTAACATTAAAATAAATTCACTGAAATTCATGTTATTATTTCATATGTCTAACAAGTGATTTTATTAAACACTAACTAAACACTTTATTGTGCGTTTTAAAATCACCGTGGAAACTGTATTATCTGATCATTAAAAATTTTTACTTAAAACTATTATTTAAAATATAATTCTAAAAACTATTTCTAGCTTAAACGTTTGTTGAAATAAAATAACTCACAGTTTCAAGCTTTTAATTTTTTTACTTACACGCTTTTAATTTTTTCGGGGAGAGGGGACTATGTTTCTGCATTGCCCGGGACCAAAATGAGCTAGCTCCGGCACTGCTGCCCACTGCGCTCGCCACTCCTCTCAACTCCACTCCACTCTCCACTCAACTCCACTCCACTCTCCACTCAACTCCACTCCACTCTCCACTCAACTCCACTCCACTCTCCACTCAACTCCACTCCACTCTCCACTCAACTCCACTCCACTCTCCACTCAACTCCACTCCACTCTCCACTCAACTCCACTCCACTCTCCACTCAACTCCACTCCACTCTCCACTCAACTCCACTCCACTCTCCACTCAACTCCACTCCACTCTCCACTCAACTCCACTCCACTCTCCACTCAACTCCACTCCACTCTCCACTCAACTCCACTCCACTCTCCACTCAACTCCACTCCACTCTCCACTCAACTCCACTCCACTCTCCACTCAACTCCACTCCACTCTCCACTCAACTCCACTCCACTCTCCACTCAACTCCACTCCACTCTCCACTCAACTCCACTCCACTCTCCACTCAACTCCACTCCACTCTCCACTCAACTCCACTCCACTCTCCACTCAACTCCACTCCACTCTCCATTCAACTCCACTCCACTCTCCATTCAACTCCACTCCACTCTCCATTCAACTCCACTCCACTCTCCATTCAACTCCACTCCACTCTCCATTCAACTCCACTCCACTCTCCATTCAACTCCACTCCACTCTCCATTCAACTCCACTCCACTCTCCATTCAACTCCACTCCACTCTCCATTCAACTCCACTCCACTCTCCATTCAACTCCACTCCACTCTCCATTCAACTCCACTCCACTCTCCATTCAACTCCACTCCACTCTCCATTCAACTCCACTCCACTCTCCATTCAACTCCACTCCACTCTCCATTCAACTCCACTCCACTCTCCATTCAACTCCACTCCACTCTCCATTCAACTCCACTCCACTCTCCATTCAACTCCACTCCACTCTCCATTCAACTCCACTCCACTCTCCATTCAACTCCACTCCACTCTCCATTCAACTCCACTCCACTCTCCATTCAACTCCACTCCACTCTCCATTCAACTCCACTCCACTCTCCATTCAACTCCACTCCACTCTCCATTCAACTCCACTCCACTCTCCATTCAACTCCACTCCACTCTCCATTCAACTCCACTCCACTCTCCATTCAACTCCACTCCACTCTCCATTCAACTCCACTCCACTCTCCATTCAACTCCACTCCACTCTCCATTCAACTCCACTCCACTCTCCATTCAACTCCACTCCACTCTCCATTCAACTCCACTCCACTCTCCATTCAACTCCACTCCACTCTCCATTCAACTCCACTCCACTCTCCATTCAACTCCACTCCACTCTCCATTCAACTCCACTCCACTCTCCATTCAACTCCACTCCACTCTCCATTCAACTCCACTCCACTCTCCATTCAACTCCACTCCACTCTCCATTCAACTCCACTCCACTCTCCATTCAACTCCACTCCACTCTCCATTCAACTCCACTCCACTCTCCATTCAACTCCACTCCACTCTCCATTCAACTCCACTCCACTCTCCATTCAACTCCACTCCACTCTCCATTCAACTCCACTCCACTCCACTCAACTCTCCATTCAACTCCACTCCACTCTTCTCCTCTCCACTCATCTCCACTCTTCTCCTCTCCACTCATCTCCACTCTTCTCCTCTCCACTCATCTCCACTCTTCTCCTCTCCTCTCCACTCCTCTCCTCTCCACTAATCTCCACTCCTCTCCTATCCACTCATCTCCACTCCTCTCCTATCCACTCATCTCCACTTCTCTCCTATCCACTCATCTCCACTCCACTCATCTCGACTTCACACCGCGCTGACTGGCAAGTCTCCGAGCGGGCGCTTTCATTCTTTCCCACTCGGCACCACGCTAGCCGACGGCAAAGAAGGCGAGGAGGTTTTGTGGCGGACTTCACAGTAGTCGAGACAATGGTGCACAGCCGTACCCTGACACGAATATTGATTCCTATGGGGCATAAGTCAACAAATCGGCACGATCGATGAAGGCCGATGCGAAGTGTGTGACTAGAGTTCAGTGAACCCTGCTCACTGTCGCTGCAAAGAAGAGTGAAACAGATGTACTGATTTACGAAAGTGTCTAGGTCTTTGAAATGAATGCTTACGTCTTTTATTTCTCGTTTGGAACCAATCATAAATAATACAGTGTGACAGTTTAATGTGCGATTGGTAATGCTTGTATTATGTCATAAGACACCTTTTGAGTTTGAACTACAAATGATTTTTATCCTTTAAACTATTGAACCGGTAATATTTCAATTTCTCCTTCTTCTTTAGACAATGAAATTTTTGGCATCGCCGTGACCCAACGTGAGAACATTTATTTGCTTTCTTGAAGCAAACAAAAGCTTGGAAGAACTTTGATATTCGGTGACACATAGTCTTCGGCTGAAGATGAAAAGGTCATGTCTTTAATGTGAACTACTTGGTTCACAAAATTGTAATCAGATACAAATAAAATTGTCGGAAGAACACGTCAGGGTCAAACTGTGTACAAAATCTCAGATATATTTTTTCAACTAGACTCAATTTTGAAAACAAATCATTTTAAATATTTCTGGAATTGTAAAACAGAGTATAAAAGAACTTCCTCGTTCCCTATTCATTTTTCCATACATATAACTTCCCAATACTTTGTACATTAAATTTTGAACCAATAAAGAACACATTTCTCGATTTACAGGTATGTTTTATTCCTTTATTATTTCCTGGGTGGATCGTTCTAATCCTTGGACACTTAAAGCAAGCGCTTAAGAATTTTAATACCAGATGTTCAGCGATGTCTAATATACCGTGCACAGCGGAAGTGGTAAGTGTCGATAACACGGCAATCATTCACGGCCCCTTATCAGTGCAATGAGCTGCATCCGGCACGCAGCAGCGGCCTGCCCGAGTGCTGAGCAGAATGCAGCGTGAATTCCGTTCCACGCGGAGCGAGTCGCCGGCAGCTCAGCAGAGCATGGCCGATAGCCACCGAGGCACACAGACCAGGGCCAGAGCAACTCAGTACATGAAAATGGCGCCACAGCTACGAAAACTATTTAAAGTTATTTTACTGAGGATTACTTAATGATATGAAATAAATACGCATTACTAATAAAAATAATAAATATTTGTGTAAGTAGGTGAAAACAAATCTGTAGTCTGAAGGTGAAGAGCTCTAAGCAGACCTTTTGATAAAATGGGACATTATAACATAGCGTTTCAATTGCATTGTTGTCTCTGAAGGTGTTGAGAACAGCCCCCAAATACGGTAACCAAGAAGAAGACTTCTAATCCTATGGCTCTGTCAAATCATCGCTCATCGTCCACTTTCAATCACAGTATAAAATAATTATTTATCCATCAAGGATGTTAAAATGATACTAATGATCGAGCAGCAACAAATAGTTCGAGTATTTTAAATATTTAGTTATTTACTAATTAACAGTATGTTAATTTCGCCTGGTTTCTAATATCCTGATTTTCATCTGTCTTTTTATATTTCCCTCCCAAAATATTCTTCTTAAAAAGATCACAGGGCATCACATTCGGGCTCTTTTCCCATTTCCCTCGTAAATACCATCCTCTCGATCCAGGAAAGTTGTGTGCTTCGAACTCTGCGTCGAAGGGAATAAAAAGTGATATTGTATCTTTAAACTACTCTCCTGTTAAATTATGTACATGTGACAAGAGATCATCTCAGAGATACAGACGTTTAAAAGTCGAAATTCTCAAGAAAGGGACTGCGTAACCAAAAAGTCAACCATAGGATCCTCACAATTTGCCACATTCGTGTCGGTCTGGCCCGGAGGAGAGGTCAGTTGCTACGAACAATTTCTCCGCGCAGAGCGAGTAGTGTGGCCAGCAGAGGTCCGGGGGCTGGCGGGCGTCGCGGCGCCGCGATGACTCACAACGCACACCGGCGTCTCGCCGCCCACCGCACCACCCTGCGCACTCGCCGCACTTCCGCCCACCCTCCGCGCCCGCCCCCCGCGCCGACCGCCCGCGCCCGCTCCCGCTCCCCGCGCCCGCTCCCCGCGCCCGCTCCCCGCGCCCGCCTCCCGCGCCCGCCTCACGTCCGACCCGCCCACCTCACCCACCCAGCTCCTGCCCCGCACCCCCCCCGCCCACCGGCGGGGCCCGCGCAAGCGGCAGCCTGCGCAGGTGTCCGGCGCAGAGACCCTTCCGGCTCGCACACGCACATACACACACGCGCACGCACACGCTGTACACCGCGAAAACCACTTCCCTCGCTTTTCACGTTTCTCAGCAGTCGACGGTACGTAACAAACTTCGCAGTGGAGAAACCGCTGGGTCAGATGGACTCACTACAGCAGGGGTTTTCAACCTCCAGTCCAGTCTATGCGCCTCGAAGCTCCATTTTTGGCAGTCGCGGACAAATATATGTGTTATAATTATAATGCGACCCGTTGCTTAAGTTTTGACAGCCTGCAAAAGAACAATGCTTTTAACTGAAAGTAAAATAGTATTCTTGGACTATTTCTTCTATTCAATTTTAGGTCTGGCTTTATGAAGTTGTCCCGCAAGAAGTTATCGCGTTACTAGAGACTCTCGTGCCGAAAACACTCAGAGAGTTGTAAGCAGGAGGTGAACCGGTCGTCGATGAAAGTTCGTTTGTCTCCATACGTTATTCATATTTTGTCATTAATCAATCAATACAACCCGTTAGTGTTTCAAGAAAAAGAAAATGGCTCTTTAATTAAAATGTATACGATCTCTGATCTAAAGCGAACAAGTGTCACCCACATACACGTACACATGTCAACAGCGCTAGGGTGCAAGGCACCTTGAGAGGCACGGAGATTTCAAAGCTTCGTTCCTTACGACTTGTCCGTGCTTGACTTATGGGAGAGATAGTATAATGTGCTTTAGTAGCGTGACAATGACAACATAAAAAATTAAAAAAGGTTCACAACTTTCACTTGACTTCTATATAACCGCAGATTAAGATCGTTAAATGGAATCGTACACTATAAACACCAAGAGTAATACACGTACGTCATAATAAAAACGCAGCATCGTTAGCATAGTTTTGAGCAGATGGCGAAACAATTACACAGCCAAATTTGGAACCAACCGTTTCCTCTATGTTAGAGCCGAGCATAGTGAAACTTAGGCGCAAAATATTAATCTGCAATCCTGATGCGCATTGTTGCTTTAATTATACTCCCTCAAAAACAATTTAAAGGCAAAAAAGAGGTTTCTCTTGAAAACGAAATCTCACATTAAATCAAAGAGTGGACATGTACAACGGGAGGTCAAAGAAACAGCTCCAGCAGAACAAAAAACCGAATATCTGATTTTTCAGAAAATCGTTTTAATCGGTGAAATCGTACGTACACAAAGTTTTTTTTTTTTTACGAACATTCCATATTAGTTTACCTTTCAGATTGTTTTTATTCTTATATTTTTATTTTTCATTTCGCAAAATGCTGCGTCTTTACTACATAGAATCGATAGAAAGCGAATCGCCAAAAGCGGTTATAAAACAAAAGTATCACTTTTACTACAGAGTCATAACACAAATCCTGTCACAGCCCCGTAATAGCTGTGAACAATTTATAATTATATGGTACAAAATGCAGAACGACAATAAACAATCAATCAAAAATTAATGTCCCGAGAAGTCAACAGTTATATTGTCACAAATAACCTGTAATATAGAAGTCAAGACCAATACGACCACAGCGTAGAATAGAAATCTTCCGTCAATACGGCACTAAAGGCTAGGATGTCATCAAATCAATTGTATGAATTGAAGGCTCTCTTTTCTTCCGACATTCAGTTACGTCACGAAACGTGCTCAACTTCAAATTTCATCCTCAACCTTTGTTTTACCACAACAAAAAATACAATTCGTATTTGGACTTCAAAATGAATGTTATGTAACTCATTGATATTTCAGAAGTCCAACCTACTTGCAACGAGTAATCTTCTATTCAATACCAATTAATGTTAAATGTGAAAGGCGGGATCGTATGACAGAAATGTGTTTCCCACGAAGCTGTGTATTATTTTATCATGGCCGACAATCAGCACTATCATATTACATATCTAGTAAAGAATTTGATATTTTCTAAGCTTCGCCATAAGAAAGAGAATCCGAAGACAACACATTTCAATTACGGATTCAAGAATACCATAAACCAGACAATTGACCACTCACGGAAGTAGAGGGGAAGAGTATATTCAAATACATTTCTCACTCAAGAAGAAACTGTAACATATTTCCAGATAAAGCACCAGCTATCATTCGTGATTTGTTATGCTGATGCTACTTCAGATTCTGGTTTAGATTGCCTCTTTAAAAACTTAGCCAAAAATTTGTCTTTCGCTGTAAGATGTACAATTTCAAAAAGCTGGCATGAGAAAAAATTTAAAGATAATAGTTACTTATGATATGAGTGGTCAAATCACTTTTACCATGTGTGTCATACACTATATTCAGACAGCCTTACTTAGTCATTTTATTTCAATTCAAGCATACAAATCACTTTGTTACATTAAGGTCAGTAGCAGCTGATGCAATTAGATGAACGCAGTATATTTTCTTTGTGGTATTCACAGTTCTATGTGAACATTTGAGCATCGTCTCACTTTTAGCAAGTGCTAAAAATTGACATCTTTTAGCACACCTTGCTTGTCCTGAAAAAACAGCATTTACTAGGGGGCTGTCAAAAAAAGACTTATGATACCACGTAACCACAGAGTAAACAATTAAAAACAACTACACATTTAACAATTGTTGACTGCCTGGCTACAGACGTAGCGCTGAACAAGAAGAAACGATTGCGAAACAGTGCGAGAGAATTCCTGAAGCAGTGAGCTGTAATGACAGGAAGTAACTCAATTAATAATATATTTAGCTGATTCCATGGTTGCACTACGATTTCGTTTTCCACAATATTTTATTTCCTCAAATGTGTTTCTAAAAATCGGTTCCAGCTGATCTTTCAATTATTACAAAACTTGGATGGCGTGGCCCGATCTCCGCATCCCGTGCGTCCCTCCTGGGTCAGCCACAAGCGGTTTATGCGTCGTCCTAGGTCAGCCCTAAGAGGTTTGTGCGTCCTCCTAGGTCAGCCCCAAGCTGTTTATTGCGCCCTCCTGGATCAGCCCCAAGCGGATTGCGCCTCCTTCTGGGCCAGCCCCAAGAGGTTTGTGCGTCCTCCTGGGTCAGCCCCCAGGGAGCGAAAGACGGAAACAGCTGTGTAAAGCAACGCGGTTTTGCAAATTCACGAAGGAGCACGCCCTCAATGTGCCGATAATTCCAGCAGGAAAGGGCGTCACGGGGGCGTCTGGCTGTGGCCGCGGGGCACCGACGGTCGCTCACGTGCTGGCGTTGAGAGTACCGCCGCCGGCGAGTCAACAGAGCTCCGCGAGCATTAACGGGGCCATAAATTCCGAGGTGGTGGAGCGGCACGGTTTGGCGCGGACGACCAGTGGTGGCCACAGCGCGGCGGGGCGGGCGCGTGGCACTTGCGCTGATGGGCGAGCGACCGCAGTGGGAGGGCGGGGAGGCGGAATGTGACGGGTCGCGGCGATGGGAGGCGAGGGATGAGGAGGGACAGGTGGGGCTGGGGGAAGGAGACGGGATCCGGGAAGGGAGGTACGGGGCGGGGATGGGGAGTGGAGATTTGAGGCGGGGCGGGATGGAACGGGGCCCACCGCGATGGGGCGGGGCTGGGGGGGCGGGGAGGGGCTGGGAAGGGGCGGGGCAGGGGCCGCGCGGTTGCCGGGCGGTGTGGGTGGGGCGGGGCGGGGCTGGGTGGGGCGGGGCCGGGCGGGGCGGGGCTGGGTGGGGCGGGGCCGGGCGGGGCGGGGCCGGGCGGGGCGGGGCTGGGTGGGGCGGGGCGGGGCCGGGTGGGGCGGGGCTGGGTGGGGCGGGGCCGGACGGGGCGGAGCTGGGTGGGGCGGGGCTGGGTGGGGCGGGGCGGGGCTGGGTGGGGCGGGGCGGGGCTGGGTGGGGCGGGGCCGGACGGGGCGGGGCTGGGTGGGGCGGGGCTGGGTGGGGCGGGGCTGGGTGGGGCGGGGCGGGGCTGGGTGGGGCGGGGCTGGGTGGGGCGGGGCGGGGCTGGGTGGGGCGGGGCTGGGTGGGGCGGGGCCGGACGGGGCGGAGCTGGGTGGGGCGGGGCTGGGTGGGGCGGGGCGGGGCTGGGTGGGGCGGGGCCGGACGGGGCGGGGCTGGGTGGGGCGGGGCTGGGTGGGGCGGGGCTGGGTGGGGCGGGGCGGGGCTGGGTGGGGCGGGGCTGGGTGGGGCGGGGCGGGGCTGGGTGGGGCGGGGCTGGGTGGGGCGGGGCGGGGCTGGGTGGGGCGGGGCGGGGCGGGGCTGGGTGGGGGCGGGCCGGGCGGGGCGGGGCTGGGTGGGGCGGGGCCGGGCGGGGCGGGGCTGGGTGGGACGGGGCCGGACGGGGCCGGGCGGGGCCGGGCGGGGCCGGGCGGGGCCGGGCGGGGCCGAGCGGGGCTGGGCGGGGCGGTAGAGGGATGCATGGCAGGAGGTGCAGTGGAGGACTGGACGAGTGGGCAGTCGGAATTTACTAGCTCGGCCGCGCGGGGATAGAAGGTCGGGGCTCCGAGCGAAGCGGCGCAGATGTAGATAGAGGCCGCTGTGGCGAATGTAGGTCGGATCGAAACGGGATGAAGTGATAGGGGCGCGAGCTGTTGGAGCTCCGATCATTTCGCTGGGGGGCGGGAGGGCGATTGTGGGAACTTTGATGCGACAGCGGGCCCGAGTTTCAGCTGATGGGAACAAGCGAAATTTTGCGATTTTATGGAGAATCGTAAATAAAATAATGTCGTGTAACATGCGGCAGAAATGGTGCACTTTGGGGAATGGGAATCGACCGCATTTGGATGCAATGGAGAGGAGTGACACAGAAAGAAGATATCGGATGGAACTCAATTAAAATAAAATCGCAGGTTTAATACGAGAATTCAAGTGTTAGGTAAAGAATTATATATGGGATTAGATGAGAATTCAGACCTAAAATGACCTGATTTATCAAATACAAAATATTTTAAACAAATGAAAAAATAAAACCTTTTTTTAAACCCACTAAATGTCTACCCCAAGAGAAAACGTTTAAGCAACTTTTCCGGTTAAAAATAAAGTAATAACAGGGAATTTTGTTTTAAGTGTGATCATGCAAGTTCCTAAACGATTACGAATGTCGTGGTCACGAGCACAGTCACATCTGAACAACTAAGCGACAATGTGTATAATCCCAATCGCATCCTTCATACGACTTAAAATAGGTTTGAGGGCATGGGACAAGGAGGACTGGCGTGCGCTGCCGTATTGTGCGACCCGGCCGCGACCCCAGCACGCGACCGCCCGACCGCCGCGTACAGCGGCGGCGTGCAGTCGATTCTGAGGTGAATCAAACTGCATTATGAGATACGTTGCTCTTTAAGGTCAAATTTCACAATAAATGCTGGTAAATTGAAGAAAGCGCAGTGATACTTCAAGATGTTCCCATTCAAAACTAAGCAAGAGGAAGAACACATCCATTGTGAAAGACTGCATGTCCACAGTCCAGCAGTTGTGAGTCGCATTACAAATGCTTTTCGCCGCCTATTTCGCAGACCTTGCAGACGAAAAGACAGACTCGTGGTGTCGCATTGAGAAGAGTGAAGAATCACGAGCGAAGGTAACAAGTGCTAGTGCACACCTCGGTTCGTCTCGAGGGACACGCGGGCATTCAGGCCACGTGTGTGTAGCCAAGGGCGCGTGTACTAGGGAGTTCACCTTCATCTTACACCTTCAAATTCAACGAGCTAAAGAAGATACTTTTAAAGTATATGTGTACCAAAGTTCACAAAAATACGACGTATGGTTACGAAGATATTAATTTTTTTCCTCCGAGATTGCCCAAATTTGACACCGTGCGGCAGCCGAGATACGCTGTAATGATCCAGGCCGGCAGCGTCTGGAGCGAGCGACCGGCCCGCCCGCCCGCCCGCCGGCCGGCCGGCCGGCCGGCCGGCCAACAGCTGGCGCCGGCGGCTCAGCGCCCGCGGACGCGACCCCCCGCCGCCGCCCCCGCCGCCAGGCCACCTGGCCCCGTGCGTGGGCGCTCGCCCACCCACGCGGCGCGGCGGCGCAGGCGGTGGCGGTGGGGACGGGATTTCTTGAATGATGCTTCCGAGCACGTCAACCGCTAGGCTCACCGGTCCCGCCAGTGCAGTGAATTTTCTTATTCTAGGAGATGGCGGTGTTCCCGATGGATGGTGAGGTACGGCCCGTAGAAGGGCTTGCGGAAATTTCTCCCTTCAGATACTATCTTCCACTAGCGAGGACGCGGGACAAACTCGAAGTTCCCGGCTGGTCTGCCCCAATTCTGTGGTCCTGTAGCGAGTGTGTGAAAGGAGAGATGAGGACAAGGAAGAAGAAGGAAATATAGCAAGCGACCTGTGTCCCATTTTTTAGGGTACTGCTGCATTTGCCTAGTATTGATCGGAGAAACCAGGGAAAACTACCCACCTCCCGAAATTCTACCTACACACTAGAATTTCTCCTCCACACAGAGGCTGAATTCGACTAGGCCACCGTCGGGATTTCCCGGTCGTAGTCACTGCGAAGTCAGCGGGAGAGCCGACCAGCTGTGAACCAACGCTGTCGAAAGGGGAGCGGAGGGGGGAGGGGAGGCGGTGGCGGCAAGTACAAACGAGGCCGCGGGCGAGCAGGCGGGCGCCCTCCAAGGAGGAGCAACGGCCACCGTCGCCACCTGGGGGGCGGCCGGGCCCTCGCTCTCAGCTGGCCCTTCTGGGCGAGGGACTCCACGTGGCACAATGGCCAACAACGCTCACGCCACCATCTCTCTGCAATGAAACGTTGCAGCACTCTTTACATATTGCACTATAATAAAAGAAGAGGCAAAGACTACGTTGGGTTGTTTTTGACTTTGTTTTAAATACTCTATGCACATTTCCTGATCAACTTTAAATATTATCCCTAAAAAAGATTTTACAATGAATACGCAAATGAATTTCACTTTGGGAGAGAAAAAACATTAAATTATTATTAAAGAGTATTTCTATAACGTGATGATTGAAATATAATATATTATAACTAATCCCGCAGAAATTTTTTAAGTTTCAACATGAAGTAGAAATTCGGAATTACTGAGAAACCACACTTGACAAGGTACGATAATTCAGTTAATATTGCCTGAAACTCAGAGTAGCTCAACGACAGAAGGAAGTTCAATCTCCTAAGAAATCAAAACTCAGAGGTCAGTTTATGTAACTTTTTGTGGTAGAAAGTTCCGTTATTAAATATTTTAATTCCATATCTACTAGATGCACTTTCTGAACTAACACAAGAGAACGCTGTCTTTAAAAAATACTAATTTTTCGATATCTGTAATGTCATTTAAGAAAACAGTACTTTGTACACGAAGAGAAATTATTTAATTTTGTTCCATTTGAAAAAAAGGGTATTTGAAGGTGATACTATTGACATACGAATACATATAATAGTTCAGAAAGTGAAATTCACATGATTTGATAGCTTTTTCCTATTTCGATTCTAACGTGCGCATTCATGTACTATAAACGGTGATGTCAATATTAGGACAAGTCACACAGTATCAATCATTCTAAGAACAAACGCCTTTATGTACATGTGCCCTTTACTGAAGGGTTTCTGAGAGAGCTTGTTGTGTACAGTGTTTTGGATTTTCACGCAATAATATTATTTTCTCCTGATGTACTGCGTCATTTTCTGAAGCATATTATTCGGCATTTTCACTAGCTCGCATGAGCAATCATGAGAATAGGAGCTATCGATGATTAGTGTATTGCGTTAAACTATCGCAAGTATTGCTGAATACAGGGAAAGAGCCAAGTGATCACAATCGTTATTCGTTGAAATTTCAACTCACGAAATTTCAGCGAACAATAGGTTCTTGTATTACTTTCTATTTATTTATCTCAGTGTATTGTCTCTGCACTCTCCCTTTGTTTGGTAAACTTCAGACAGATTGATATGTATTAACTTTCGATGTTCGTTAAGTTTTATACGAAAACGGGTATTTCTTTCACGTAAAAGAATTCGGTTCCGTTATGCACACCTGTGTTGCGGGTTGCAGGCAAAACTACTTTGAGAAAAGCGGCAGACGTGAGGTTCTTAAAACGTTCTATTTGGAATCACTGAAATATAAACGCAGGAAGTATGAGTCAGAAAGCGACGATAAACGGTTAAGATGCACGTGGGCGGGACAAACGCAGCTGAAGATTGGACCGATGACTTGTTGGAGGCGAGAAAGGAATTAATAAAACGACATAGTCGTAATGAAATAGATGCCAAAAAAGATCAAGATAGTAAATTACTTGCACGATACCTATACATTACGGTACAGAACAGTTCTTTAAATAAATTTGACCTTATAATATATAAATGGATAAATAGACCAACCACTGAAGGCTGTGGGTTCGATTCCCAAGTAAAGTGAGCGTGATGTGTTTAGCAACCACCAAGTATGTAGTATGCCATCACTCCTCAATTAACTTCCAGTTGCTTACTGGCTTAAAGCTTCAAACCACCTGCAAGGTTGAATACTTTAACATTCTTAATAATAATAATAATAATAATAATAATAATAATAATAATAATAATAGCAGCTTTAATAATAATAATAGCAGCTTTAATAATAATAATAACATTAATATTAATAAAATAATAATAATAATAATAATAATAATAATAATAATAAGAAGAAGAAGAAGAAGAAGAAAATCAATGAACAAATACTTCGAGTTGATTTATTTATTCTATGCTATTCCCCCACCAGCAGATCAATAAAGAGTGCGACTAAATTGTTATTATTGTTGTTATTAGTAGCAGCAGGAGTAGAAGTATCATCAACTTGCTGCAGAAGGCAGTTAGTAAATTCGCAAGGCTTGGGACTCCCCAGCTTCAGAAGAAGAAGCGCGGCCAAAAAGCTCCCCGGCCCCCTTGCGGCGCCGCCCATTCGCTCGGCCCCGCCGTCGTCCCGACGAGGCGCCTCTCGCGTGCAGCAAATCGTCGCGAGCGAGCGAGCGGGCGTGGGCGACAAATCGCGAGCGGGCGCTTCGCGATGGTGGGCGGCGCCCGGGCGCGGGCGTGGGCGATTCGCCCGGCGCCGGGCCGCGCCGGGCGAGCCGCGCTGCGCTCCGCCGCAGTCGCGCCGCGAACGGAATTACGCGGCGGGAAAATTAAAATTTTCCGCGCCGCTGGCCCCCAGCGAAACGGCCTCCGCCGGAGGCGCCTCGGAGGCACGCGGCCGGAAAAAGTGGCGGCTCCGCCCGCCCGCGCGCGCGCCCGCTCGGCAACTCGGAAAGTGGGCGAATGGAAATTCCTCCGAGACGTCAACTCCGTCGAATCGATCCAATTAGGCCGAAAAGCGCGGGTAAACAGCCGGAAAGGGCGCTCGCGGTGAAAGCAGGAAGGAGGAGGAGGAGGAACAAGGGTGGGAAGGGGGAGATAAGGTGGAGGTGGAAAGCGGTGGAGGAGGAAAAATGAGAGGGGGGAGATGAGGTGGAGGTTGGAAGGGGTGGAGGAGGTGGAGGAGGAGGGAGGAAAACAACGGAGAATCGAGGAGGAGGATAAGGGACGATGGAAGAGAACGAAGAGTGAAGGAGAAGCTGGGAGAAAGCGGAAAGGAGGGAGACAAGTAGCAGGAAGAATGTTGAAGGAGGACAGTGGAGGAAGACGAGGTTGGTTGTTTTGAACGAATTGCAGAGAGGCAGCACTTCCATGTTCGTGAAGAGTGGTAATCGATACCACCGACTTGGGTTATTGGGAAAAAATATGAGCCACATGAAGGAGTAAATCAGAGAGTCACCAAATACAAATATTAATGAAGACAAACCTTAATAAGTGTCAAGTTCAGACTCGCATTCTCAAAAAACCTGCGAGAAAAAAGTCCCAAAACAACAATTAAAAAATTGAACGTATTCAATACAATATGCCAAGAAAACTGTGGAAAGCGATACTCAGCTAACATGACAGATAATACAATTGACTATACTCATCCTAGCTATTTCATTCAAGCATTATTATATTAAATTTGGATCTTCAATATTTGTTTATGGAATACTTCATCCCCCTACTCGTTAACAACAAATAGAATTCAATCCCGATAAGATAAAGGGTCCAAAATACACCATTACTGCAAACTTGTATTAACAAAACATCCTTTTAGTATAGAAATTGAAAATCTTGTTTAAATTCCTCTTCACATATTCATTACATACTGCCGCCAAATAAAAACGGTGCAATACTCGCCATACTCCGGAATGCAGATTAAATTCATCCGATTATATAAAATGCATTCATTCACAATGCCGACCTACATCTATGGAGTTTCAAAACAGGCTTTGCTGCACCACAGTTACTGTCTTATCCTCTCCGACGTTCATGAAGACGCACGCATCTCCGTATGATTAATCACCCCGGTAAGAGGGGGAATTATACTGCGATTTCTCCAACTTTGCCCTTCAAGAATATCACACAACATTTCGCGTCTTTCTCGGTCTTGCCGGTAGAAGTCACATGATCGCAAGCACTGCTTGATACGGTCGCCATCATGCGAAATCTAGCGAAAACGACTGAGAAAGATGCGAAATACCGTGACACATTCCATCGCAAATATGGGTTTTGAGTGACCTTGAGGGGAAAAGTTGGAGAAATCGCAGTATAAGCAACATCCATCATCCATCTCCTGTCCCCAGTCACTCACCTCCTTCCTTTAGCAACAGTTCCCTGCATTTCTACGTCACCCATTATCATCCCCCGGAAGAAGTGCAACATCGCGCGGCACGTCAACCCCCGCCCCTCGGCGCCCGCAGCGCTGCAAGTGGCGCCTGCCCGAATCGATGCACTGTTTTTGCGGCGCGGCGCTGCGCGGCGCGGAGCGGCCTCAAACCGTGTCGCCCGCTTCCAGAAAAGGGTCCGAAATAGCTCTTTGATTATTTCGAACGACGCGAGTTTTTGTGCATCCCTCGCTCCGCCGCGTCGCGCCTCGTCCCTGGCACCCGCCCAACCGCAGTCCCCCGCTCGCCCGCTTGCCCCGCTGGCGCTGCGGCTGCGGCTGGCGCTGCACTTCTGGCTGCGCCCTCCGCTCCACTCGCAACGGGGACGAACTTTAAAACATTCATCGTCGGACGACTGGTCGCGGTACTGTATATAGTGGCAGGTCCGTTGCCGAACCCCTGTGTACTAGACGGATTCATCCATTCTTTTGAAGTCATCACATCAAGATGTGAACATGACAGTACTGCAAACTACGCTTCATTACGATATGAAATTAAAACAATCTCAAAGAATTATGTGTTTCCCCGATATAACTACGAAAGGTTCCGTGAATTTTTAAGATCACAGTCTTTGTTATTGAGAAGTCTGAGGTTCGAATCGCGATGGTGAAGGATTTTCCATACCAGATAACTGTGTCGGTACACGCCACCACCTAAATAAGAGTAGTGGAGTCCCGCTGCTCTGATTTTCCTAGTTTCTTTCCTGATGTGAGCCACAAACCGCGCGCGATCCGTCCTTCCCCCCTTTGTCCCCAGTCCATCGGGAGATGAGCTCATCCATCCTCATATCACCTGATTACCTTCATTTAGAAAGATTCCGACAGAACTGAGAACGCTAATGTCAGGCGAAGGCTCGATTTGAGCTTTAGAGACACGGGAAGAATAGTTTTGGAAATACAAACTTGACGTAGTAGGAGTATAAAATAGGCTGACGGCGTGATAGATCGATATATTCAAAGCCGTGGGTTCCTCAGGGCCCTCTTTCTGGCTACCAGAGACGTGATTTCTGGTAGCCACAAACCAATAAGTACGATTACGAAATGAAAATAACAAAATATTTGTTATAAGTAACGAATTGTAACAGTCACATTTACATTGCGAAAGTGTGAGATAAGGTGAAAGAGAAAGACTAACGGTCACAGCTCAGCCTCATGGAAAGTAAAAACACATAGAATTGTGAAAGTGTGTATGATCAGATGAAAGAGAAAATCTAATAATCGCAGAAACGCCTCTTGAAAAGTGAAAACAACCGTATAAGTGAAAAGTGCTTCCAACCGACTACAACAGGTTTCCTTACGAAAAACGTTTCTTTCTCGCAATTGGAAAATTTTCACGATTTAATGTTCTCTATTTCAACTTCAACTTCTGGTTGAGAAGTAAGGAAACAGAAATCATTAAAAATGTATTTTACTTTTCATTCTAGGTGAACTAGCAGTGAAGGGATTTTTCTGTATTAAATACCTTTTTCCCTCTCTGATATCGGATGAAAAGGGAATTGTGTTCCAATGCGTCTTCATTTTTGCCTAGGAATTCAGTTTGACTAAGAGTACACGTAGAGTAGAGAGAAGAGAGCACAGGGAGGAAAGTAGAAGGAAACGGGTTGAGAGTGGAGGGAGAAGAGCGAGAGAGAATAGTGTGGAAGGACAGAGGAGGTACCATAGTGGAATGGGGTGTAGGAAGTGAAGAGTGGGGGGGAGGGTGGCCTGGGCCAAAGGAGCCGCCGCGCGGGCGCCGGGGAAGTGTAACAACAGCCGCCGTCCTCGGGACGCATTTGGGCCGGGAATGTGTGCGCCGCGCCCGCGCCGCTTCCCAGAAAAAGGGCATGCGAACAGCCGCAGCGCGTCGCCGCCGTATTTTGTTTCCAAATCCGGATGGCCCGCAAGGACGAGTGCGCGCCACGCCCCCCCCCCCCCGGCAGCCTTCAGGAGCGCGTTTGACACGCGGCTTCACGACGTGCTCCACTGGGGGTCCTCCGACGATATCAATCTATTGCCTATAGTGCGATTTTTCTAACTCTGCCTCTCAAGCCCCTACGGCTACGATGGAATATAACAGGACATTTCGCGCCTTTCTCCGTCATATCGCTAGAAGTCGCATGATCGCAAGCACTGCTTGATAAGGTCGCGATCATGCGATACCTAGCGGCACGACTGAGAATGTGGCGAAATACCGTGACATATTCCATCGTCAAGACATGCCTTGAGGGGCAAAGTTAGAAAAATCGCAGTATACGTCTCTAAATGTTTTCTTATGTTTTGTGCGCTTCCAATATCTGGAAAAGTTGACGACTCCACGACGTAAATCTTTCACTTAACAAACACTGTAATAAGAAACAACTGCCTCAAGTGCGCGCGACGATTGCTGAGGGAAGCATTATTCGAAATATTCATGAATAAACAACCTTTACTGGTAACATTATTAATAAGTAATAATTATTAAAACGTGGACTTTCAACATCAAAATAAAAAATTAAAAATTTAAACAGTACCTGAAGAACAGGAGTTCAAACAGCTACCAGAGTTTGAAAGACTTTATAGTGCAAAGTAAGTTACAATATCAAGTTTCGAGTACCCCAATTCAAACGCTTGTATTTTACTGCGCCTTTTATATATCCATTTATTTACGAGAAATTTAGAATTAAAATTATAAATGGTACTTTCTAAGGAAGTTTTAAACAGGCGTGAGAAATGAAAGTACTAAATCACGTGAATCGCTATTTTTAAAAGATAAGGAATAATATAATTAAGAATTGGACTAAAGGGCGTCCGCAAGAAAACGGGCAGGTGGAAGAGCAATAAGTAGAGAAGACGCGTGCAGAACGGCGGAACAAGAATTCTGGACCGCCGAGAATGCAATTAAAAGCAAAATAACTTCGGGAACAGTTAGCTCATTCCAGCTACTAAGGACCGAGAAAATTCCCGAAACTCCGCTGCAAGTCGTAAAACCTTCGCGCAGCTTTACGGTCCTTTGAGGAGCGAAGGGCGCGGAGGCGCAAGCAGGGCCGCCTGAGGGCGCGCGCTCCACCCAGTCGCAGCCTACTCGCCCGCGCAAGCGCCCGCGCCCGCGCCCGCACCCTCATCAGCGCCCGCCCCCTCGCCCGCGCCCGCGCCCGCGCCACGGGCCTCGTCGCCATTAGGGACACTGATGCGCTCCTCAAGCCAATCCGTTTGGCCCTCGCGACGCATCAGTGGGAAAATACCAATCGTACCACGCGTTTCAAACCATTTTCTTAAAACAATACTTATTCATTCTTGTCTTGTTAAACGGTTATAAAATCACAAAAATAAAGAAACATTTATTATTATTATTATTATTATTATTATTATTATTATTATTATTATTGCCGCATTATATTTCACTTCCAAATCCGCTCAAATTGAATGAGACTAATTACTAACACAATACTACCACGCCCACGTTCACAATGCACGAATAAGCAACAATTTTATCGAAGGCTCGATACATTCACTGCACACCATTTTTCTTTTCGACGTTTATTATCATTTAATACACAGTGAGAAGTTCTATAAGTCACAAAATTTGTTCATGTGTTTTATAATGAAGATTGTTTCAATCGACGTGTAAGATTTTTGAATGATGAAAATCGGTTCATTCCTAAAGAACAGTATCAACGAAGCATCCATTGCTGGAAGTAGTATCTCAATATGGGAACAAGATTCCGCCAGTAAGTTACACACGGAATATTAATACAATATTATGTTCAGTTGCACCTTTAAAGAAACTTTAAATGTATAAAATATTTCCCCGGTGAACTAAATAGAATACTGGAATAACGTCAATCGCTTTCGCACATTGAGTTTATAAGCGAACGTAAAGCACACGCAAATTTACGTCGTCTTCCAATTTCCAGCAAGCAACAATTAGCCGAAAAGTTACGTTTGCCATTCCAAAGCCCACGGTAACACTGTGAGGCGAACAAGAGAGCGACGGAGTGCGCTCAGCGCGGATGGAGTTTCTGCTGCCAGCGCGCCCGGTGCCGCCGTGATCAATATAGTCGACCTTCAAAACTCCGGGCGAAGTACTTCTGGTCTGGAAATAATGATGCGGCAGGAAACCGCCGACATTGCGCCGCATTCAAATTATGGAGGAGGGCGCCACCGCTGCCGCCCCCTCCCCACTTCCCAGCTCCGAATTCAGTAATGCGATTGCGCAGGATTTCCCTCGTCGTATCCGACGTCGTCTTGTGAATGCGCGCATTTCGACTTCATTCTAGCGCTCCGACTTGTCGAAAGCTACCATGTAATTCATCGGTTAAAAAATGAAAGTTAGTTGAAAAAGGTAAGAGTAAAGAACGACAAAAATGAATTGTTCATAAGAGAATAAATGCATATAATGTTTTAAGAATAAATACTCATCTCTCTGAGTATTTGCATCTACATGTATGGCAAAATCACATTTATGTTTCGGCATCACTGTCATATATGTCCAAAGATAAGAGAAAGAGTAACTTATAAAATGATTAACCAAAAATCATTAAGGTGTCAGAGTGACAAATATTCACATAAACAGAATACAGAAGTATGAGAACTAAGAACCCTAAAATCTAGATACGCGAAAACTGAATACCTCTGATGAAAATTGAATTGCGCTCACAAACCATTTCGCAAATTGTGATTTGCAACATCCATATGCTACGATGAACACCACAGAGGTGGATTTTCGTCCGCAGCTTAGTAATTGTGTTGAAATCGATCGCTGCTGGTACCAAACTTCGTGAGAAGCGCTGTTCAGTCACTTTCACGTAAGTGTTTCTTTTTATCCTCCCGATCAGTTTCAGATCGCACGTTATCCTCATCCGCATGCAGCCCGCCGCATCCGCACGCCACCCCACCCAGGAGAAGCAATAAGTTTCCAACTGATCTCCAATAAGTGTGGTCATGTAGTGGATGTAAATGTAAGTGTATTTAAGTAAGGGGAGAGAAGCAGCAGAATTCGACCTAGCTATCGAGCTGGTGCCAAAATCCTCCACTCTCGGGACTCAAACTCGAGGACCTCCCTGCGAGAGTCGCTGCAGAAACAGCGGAAATGCAGTCTCCGCGCTATTTTCTGTCGCTTCGGTGGGAGAGACTCGTATCACACTAGCGACCGAATAATAGTGCCGAGATGAGCTTCAAAGCTTACGCTGCTTTAAAATAGTCCCACAGCACCATGAGTTGACAGATGTCAGATTATAAACAGCGGTGATTGCAGATTAATCGACTGATTACTCATTCCGGGCACGAGAACAACAAAGTTCGGTAAGTGTAGAGCATGTTTTTATCGCGGTGGTAGTGATATTCCCCCGATGCATGGCGCGATCACGTGCCGACCTACGTCATTTTGCGGGGATTTTCCCCAACCAGGTATCTCCCGCCAGAGTTGCACCACCTCATCTGGCACAAGCCTTAAGTTCACGACACGTGTGGTAGTTTAGTGCATGTAAGCGTTTGTAAGTTAGGGGTGAGGCGGCTCCGGCATTCACCTGGTGTATGTAAGCGTTTGTAAGTTAGGGGTGAGGCGGCTTCGGCATTCACCTGGTGTTGATCGAAGAAACCACGGAAAATTACCGATCAGAGCAGCCGGCCGCTAGAATTCTCCCCCAGACAGCCACTGAATTCGGCCTTGCTGTCAAGCTAATGTCGAAAATCCTGCCACCGTCGGGTCTGGAACCGGTCAGAGACACTGCAGTGACGTCAGTTGATGTCCTGAGCCACCTTCGTCATTATGAAAAAGAAAGAATAGGGTACAATGTACTGAGAGCCAGGTGCATTTGCTACTTGGCGAGTCATTCACTCTGCCCGTCGGAGAGCACATTCGATTCCGCTTTTTCAGCTCTTCTAGAAGAGTCGTTTTAAACCGCTTTACTCCACTCGATTCGGCGGCGGCGGCGGCGGCGGCGGCGGCGGCGTCGCCAACGCCACTTCATCTTCGCGTCGCGGAGGTGCAGGGAGGAGCGGGCGGGGAGGGGAGGAGCGGCGCTGATACCTCTGGGCCAAGGGCGCGGCGCCTCTTTAAAGCGGACGTGGCCAACACACGCGGTCCACTCCCCCACACCGGCCCCACGCGCCCTCGCTACAGTATCGATTCCGACCACACAATGCCAAGGGCTCGCTTCCCAAATGAAACGTCCCTCCGCACAGGGCCTTCCGAATGAAAATCAGCGGGCTTGAAGAAACCAGCGATTTTTTTTAAAATTTTGGTTCTTTTTAACCTTTTTTACTTTAAAGCGAACATTATAGTTAATACAACACAAGTTTCAAAAGGATAACAATGTGAAATGTATTAAAACTTTCAGGATAAGTAAATTAGATTTCACATTTACGAAAGCTTTACTAACCAAATGTATTAAAATTAATACAAAATGGTTTACACACTTAAGTCTTCGTACTTTTGAATATTAACTCGTACACGGAAATTATAGGTATTTCAATTCTTGAGACAGATGTACTGTTTTCATCGACTTCATGATGACATATATCATTCTTTATAAAATTAATGGAATTAAAACTTCCTTAACACCGATACGGAGAATTGAAATTCGACCAAAAACCGTACTATGAAAGAAAGCCTTTTCAAACAGGCGAATTTTCCATCCCTTTTACGCCGAGCCATTTGCCTCCCGTCGCTGTCCTCTGCAGGCTAAACCATCGATACGGCGTTCCGAGGGTCCGTCGCCAACGCGACCTGATTAGTCGCGCTCCGCAAACAGCGGCAGCCATCGGGGGCAGCCCGGCCCTCGCCCGCAGCCGTCCTCACCTCGTCCTCGGCGCCCCCGACCGTCCGCACACAGCGCGACTTCCGTCCGCCCGTCCGTCCAGCCTATTACGTTACGCCGCCTCTCGCTACGCCCGGCTGGCTGAGCGCGACGCTCATTCGGGGCGAGGGAACGAACTGGATGGGCTGAGCAGGGGGAGGTCGGAAAAAGGTGAAGGTGAGGTGGGCAGGGGCCAAATGAGGTGGGGTAAGCGATGCGTGGCTGGGCAAGGGGAAAGGGACGTAGCGGCTAGATGGGGTGAACCGCGATGGGTTTTGATTGATTGATTCGTGTTTACGGGCGCGTCAACTACTTAGGTCATTAGCCCCGTAAGTGTTGTGCGTGTTTTTCTCGGGAGGTGGCGATGATCTTTTCCCCGCTGAATGGCGAGATCCGACGCCGACCTACCGTCGACTAGCGGGGTTTTCCCCTCAACGTGGTATCTCTAATCAGCGGGGCACCGCCCTAGCCGGGACAAGCTGTAAGCTCCCGACCGGTCTCCCGGCATGTGTGGTAGTGTAGTGCATGTTAGTGTAAGTGTAAGAGGAGAGAATAGGTCAAAGAAGAAGAAGGAAAGATCGCGCGCGGTCCGTGGCCCGTTTGTTAGGGTACTGCTCCGGCATTCGCCTGGTGTTGATTAGAGAAACCACGGAAAACTACCGATCAGAGCAGCCGGCCGCTAGAAACGCGATGGGGTTGGAGCGGGGAGCAGAAGGGGATGATAGCGTGAGCGTGGGTGTGAGCGAGGTGAAGGAGGGGAGGGGTTGGCGCCGGCATAAATAAACAGGCTAAACGAGCGCGGCGAGGCTTTTGGCACACCCCGAGCGGATGCGTCCTTGTGATTAGCCGCGGATGGCAGAAGATGCGACTCGCGGGTGGAGAAAGCTCCTGATTCTAAGCAACGCTTACGTCGAGCGAGGAGAAAAGGCAGTTCACAGCAGACGCAGACAGAACATCACAGAGAGGGGAAACATCACAGAGGGAAAGGGGGGCGGAGATAAACGACTTGCCCTAGCGTTCAAACAACACACGGAATAAGAAGAGTGGTTGTCAGACATCTCCCTCTTCGGAGATGACCGTCGAAAAACATACATGCAGAGACAAATTTGTTAGAAATCAAACACAAATATCGAGATATTAACATAATTATTCTCCACTTGTTAATTTTGGGACATCAAGAGGATGAGATCATACGAAACTAAAGGCTAGATGATTTTATTTAGGGGAGAGAAGGGGTTGTGACAAGACACTACTTCCCAAGCTCAGCGGAGGGAAAATACGAGTTTACACAGCAGGCGCACGTCCTCCAGAAGAACGCAGATGCAGAAGAGAACTGACCGAGCAATGGGGGCGCGGTTGGCTGAACGAGGAAGGGGAGAGCGTCCGCAGGGAATATTATGCCCGAGGCCCGAAGGTCTCCCACGATTGAAACTTCAGCTTCTCTGACAGGCGGAGGGACGGGAGTTGTGTCGTCATATAATTGCAAGAGATGTACGCAGATCGCAAGCGTTTGCTTAATCGATCGCATGAACGTTCAAACCAACACCGCATAATTCTAATTAAATTGCCTATTAGCATACGGGATTTCTGTGAACTTGTAACAAGAAAAAAGTCAGCGCAACATTAATTGTGAGCATTCTTAAGGAGAACATCTTTCAGTTTCCGCCGGCAATGCAATAGTACGTAATACCTGTGCCTCACTGGAAAAGCAATCTTGTTTCGTTTATAAAATCTTCAGAAGACTGTCTTTAATTAACATTGTTTATATTTTATTTATACCTCGTATTTTATAGACAAACCAACACTTTAAATGTATGTAAATGTATGTAAAGTGTTGGTCTGTCTATAAAATACGAGGCATAAATAAAAAATAAACAATATTGTTTCGTGTATAGTTTCATTGTCAAGTGCATAGTTTTAATGGAAATGTAAAGACGAGTAAGCAATGCCAGCTCAGCGCTGCCATGCAGTGTCTGTTCTTCGGTAGGGCGACGAGCGAGAGCGATGAGGGGGCGTGTAGCACGCTGGGGGTCATCGCCACGGGATTACCCCCTCCCCGCCCGGAGGCCACCCGAAACGCACAGCCGCGCGCACTGAGTGTGAGCGCCCACATGTCCGGAAGGCACTCAACCTCGATGGCGACGTATTCAAAACGTCCATGTTCCTATAAAGATATCGATTTTTAAACATCGATGCATTGAAACCCATGTTTCTTGGACATCGATGTTTTGGGTTCGATGTTTTTACGTTTTCACTGTTTTGTTCGTGGCTGAAGGATGCCCAAAATCAAAATCTTGTAAGTTAGAATAAGAAACAATAACCGATGGTACCAATATTGTATTCGATCAAAACGAACGTGGTTTGTTCTACCTTCATCGAGCAGATTAACATCCTTTGCTCGAGATTATCCTCATGACCTGGAATTTCCTTTGTCTTTCCTGTATCTCGCACATGAAGAGACGTTACAAAACTTTGTTTTCCGTTACATTTTAATTATAAATTAATTAGCACGGCCAATGTCAAATTAAATTTTGTTGCGCACGAATTTAATGTTAGACGTTACTAAACCAAATTTAAAACATCAAACATTTTATTTTGAACATAAGTGTTTGGCAACAACGATGTTTTCTTGTCGATATCCCATCACTAGTGCGCGGGGACGCCCTGTCCCGTCGCCCTTTCGCTGCGGGCCCCGTTCGTTCACCGAGTTCCTTCACGAGGCACCGAGGCTAACCAACTGCAGCCGAGCAACGCCATGGAAAGAAGGCGACTGATGCTTTCCATTTCATGCGCGGTGGTTGGCTGCATCCATGTGCGCAGAAAGACAAAACTGTAAATGTTGAACACCAGTTTCACGAAACATATGGCTTTGACTTTGATGAATGTGAGAAGTTACATTTGCACCAACTCACGATTGTTTGCCATATTTTTGGAGCGCATGACGTAGTCGTCCAATCAAGTTCAGAATTATTTTAAAATGATTTTGGGTAGCCGCTCTAATGTGATGGCGAGGTAAAAAGCACGCAATGGGTCCTAATGGAAACGAGAAACGAAATCTTACTGATGATTCTAGAAATAAATACTAATTATATGCTACTTATACGTGTACTACCCGAGCCAATGCATGATTCTGGCTTCGATCAATTGAGTCCTAGGATTGTGTGCTATTGCGATTACGTTATAATTTATTTAAAGCATGTTAAATACAACTTCTTAACAATACGAGAAAATCTATTTGTAATGATCTTACGGTTGTTTATTATTTTATACTAGCGTGAAACCTCTAGAACCCTACGAAACGTAAAAATTATTTTTCATTTTCTAAAGCCCATGCACTAAGGCTCACATGAATAAATAAAACATTGAAATGATAATACAATACAAAACACTCTCATGAGCTTTATATTTAAGTTGATTCATCGTGTGATGTAGATACACGAATAAGCGAATATTAATATGCAAAACACGTAAGCGGTACCGCAAATCAATATGTCAGGGAATAAGTACAGCAGCGAGAGTTGTGTTCAATTAATATACCATTTTTTGACAGGCAAAGAAGCTTGGGTAAGGACAGGCAAAGAACTTTAACACGATCTGAAACAGTGTAAAACAGGTGGTGAACGTACGTATGTTTATTATGCATTGAAAGCTTCCCGGAGGCTTATCCTCGACGTACGTTATAGATATTCTGGGAAACGAAAATTTGCTATTTAAATAAATTAAAGACCTCTGGTTCGAAATTTCTACCGAAAAACAAACGTGAGTCTGGGTAATGATACCGACTAGAACAATTACATTTCTGGAGAATTAGATCGGACCTATGTTTAAAGGGTCCTCTTATTTAAAAAAAATAAAAATAAAAATCATTAAACTAATCTCGTAACACTTAAATCTTTGGTGGTTTAAAAAGGAAACTGTGCTTAACCGAAACGTTCAATGTTCGTAGCCAGCTTGGTTGTCCACGTCCACAAGTGAATGCGAGCCGAACCCGCACAGTCCATTCCTGCGTAGGGCGAGCCGCTCCTCTCGCTGTATGTTAATCATCCCCCACGCGGCGGGCGGGCGCGCGAGCTCAGTGGCGAACGCGCGGGGGGAAGGGGGCCTCGGAGCCGCAACGACGGCCGCCCGAGCGCCGCGCAGCAGTCAAACAGCCTCGGGTGCCCGCTTCTAAACGCCGCCGCCGCCGCGCCGTCTCTTCTAATTTCATATTCATTAAAAGCGTCGTCAAATATTGACACGCGGGGGCTGGGGCGGGGGCGCCCTCGCTTCCTTGTTGCCTCAGGTAACGACGACAAAAAGGGGCACATCCAGCGCCGCAGAAGCCCATTAGCCTTGGCCACGCCCACGCGCCGCCGCGCCGGCCGCCAACTGCGACGGCGTTGCGCACCGGGCGCTCAACAATGCAACGGGGCTACGCAGCTATTGTTTCAGATGAAATGGGGCGCTACTCTGTTTACGGGCCAAGGGAGTCATGAACCCTTCTTCCTTAGATGAGTTAAATGAACCGTCTTGGTTCATTCAATGAAGTCTGAAAATGTCGTTTTGATTGGCTGAGCGAAGTCATTGTGATAGTGGTGTACATGTTTTATTCCAATATTAAACGTTTGCCATAATATTTTAAACATATTTGCAAAGAAAATCAATAACGAAATATAATGAAAGACAATGCATTCACGAAGGAGTCTTAACATATTCAACTTGGAATACAGCTTTAGTCAAAGTATTTTCTTTTAACGATTTCCATGAAAATGCTGCCGGTCTTTCGCATGTGTTCTTTTTAAACTCACGTAACCAGAATAAATAAATAAATAGAATACATAACCGCAACTGAAAATAACACGTATGATTTATTTTAATGGGCAACAGTAAATGAAGGGCTGATCAAAAGCATAACATAATAAATCTTTTAGTAAAACGGGCTTCGTAAATTAACCTTGCACTCGGGAAAATTGATCTACTGCCAATTTTTCTGTCTTTCTTCAAATCGAAAATGGACCCGTTGCTGACTTTTAAGCACATTTGGGATTTGACATAGTGGACAAAAACTGAATGTTGACGGTTTATGTACTGCAGTTTTGTATTTGAAATCAAAAGATAGTAAGAATATAAAATCGAACAAAATAATAATAATAATAATAATAATAATAATAATAATAATAATAATGGAGTACGTATAAGTCACCGACAGTCTCCAATGATTCTCAATGATCAGTTGGTAAAAAAAGCACGATCTCAAAGAAAGTAGAATGGAAACATGAGTTGCGTGAAGAATGCTAGAATAAATTGAAACCATCTCCAAATCGACTTCAGTTTCTCCTTTGATCAACAACAGTTATAACTTGTTAACTTCACTATTCTGCTCGTTTAAGGCCAAAACGGTAAGAAGGCTAGCGTGATAGGAAAAAAACGGAGATCACTAACAGTGATTACATCTTTAAAGGAACACGTTACTCATTTCGCTTCAAATAACTCATATGATTGAGCAATACAGCAGGAAACTGCTGTTGCATCGCTCGATCACTCGATTGTGCGAGCATGACCGGTGACTACGTGTGACCGCTAACTGCGTCGCAGCGCTTATTTGTGTCCTTCGCAGCGCGACTTCACGTGCTTCTGGTCACGAGTCCACTTCCGCAAAGAATTTGTTGCGGGCATTGCAATGGAGAGTGACATCAGGGCACTGACTCGGAAGTGGCGGCACGCCTGCCTGATGGTTCCATTGGACGACACCAGAGCGACTCGTTGCTCGAAGGCTTGCGCTCTCGGTTTCCACTCTGGAGTTCCAGGCTTCGATTCCCTGTCGATCCACCGAAAATGTGCGGTGGGCGAAGGGAGATCGATGCGAGTTTTCTCGAGATTCCGTTTCCTCCCCTTGTCACTCCACCTTTATTTTTTCATCGTCGTTGGTATTATCAGCTACGTATAAAAACATCAACCATTCCACGTACCTGAGCTTAGCTACTGGCATCATTAAAAAAATTAAACAACATCCAGGGGGTCTCGAGGGGCCAAAGTCGCTCCCAAACATTGAAAACATGAAACATGTATATATCTATACATTCACATCTTAAATCAATATCGAAAATAAATTGCATATGAGAATGTAATGTCTCCTCGAAGAGAAATGCTCATATACTTCACTAAGGTTATCCTGAAATATTTAATAGGCCATCGCCAATTGATTCACAAATATTCCCTTACAGAGTTTCCCACAAAAATTCTCGGTGAGGTTTTAGTAACGGAAGATGATTGGGAGCAGCTGAGCGTGGCCATTATAAGCCAGGAACCAGCAAGGAAAACCACGTATGATAAGTTGATAAACAACAAAATTAGCTTTGGACTGGTAATCCACGAGGGCATAAAAAATGACTCTTTGAATTGAAGCTGATGGATAGTTTGACACGTCACATCGGTATGGCATACAACTCCTTCACACTTCGGCTATCTAATGAAAATCCACAACAAGAATTAGCTGTGTACTGATTCCACAACCGTATAGTTTTTTCAACATATTCAAAACATTGTAAAGCGCAACGCCGACCCGTGCATGCTGCCAAACTTGCGTTTCCCTATTCCTCATTACCAGGGGGCGGATTTTGATGATCTAAAAAACATCACCAAAAATGATCAATAAAATGCTCATAAAATGTTTTTAAATCAAAGCAAAGAAAAATGACGTAAAAAGTTTGATCAAAATCAGTTCGGATGAACAACTCAACATCTTGAATATTTTCCTGATGTAATCGAGGCTTTTTCCTCCGTTCAAGTGAACTCGGCTTGCAAAATTTTGGTTTGGACTGGATCAGAAAATCTTCGTCTTTAGTTATCCGGCGAACCAACAATAATACTGAAGGCGACACAGGAATCTTAAGATTACATACTCACATCTGCTGACATTACAATTTCTGAAAGAAGAAAGAAGCGATTTCTGAGCGAAGAAATCGAATTGGCTACTCAGTAATTCTGTACAGAACATTTGTTGCATCTCATAAATATTATTTGAAGCAAGAACCATTAAAACGACATTAAAATCGATTAAATCAGAAAAAAAAGCATTAAAAATGCTGGAAAAAGTAAAAAAATGACTTATTAGTCGAAATCGACGAACACTGTCAAAAAATGGGTCATTTCCTTTTGTCATAACATAAAATGAATTTCTAATCCAAACCGCAGAGTTCTAAACTGAAAAGAAAGAAAGACATTTCATTAAAATCCATTCCCTCGTCACACCACTCGCTACCTTCAACACGTTTTAGCTTATCGTAGGTGGGTTTTCTTGCTGGAAACCGGCCTATTACTCATCGTCACGAAGCCCAGTTCCGAGCTGCGCCGCGCCGCGCTGCCGCCGCGTGGTGTTTTGAAACGTCGCATTTCCTCGGTGCGGCATGGCGCGAGGCCGCTTTATCGCCCGCGCTGCTATCTGCGGCGGATGTCGGCGCGGCGCGGAAACAAACGCACGCCCTCGCCTCGCCTCGCCTCGCGCGCTGCCCACGGCGGAGAACGAACTACATAGCAGGCAGCTCCCTCAAGATCCTGCCGCCAACATTGGTGACCGATTCAATGGAACGGAACTAGATGCATTGAGGATCCACAACGCGAAAAACAATGTCAGTTTTTTCGAAAGAAATATATCGAAATAATTTTCCATATTGGATTATTTATGTTTTTGTTGAGCATCGCACCTGACTACATTCCATAATATTCTCTTTTAGTGTGTGCCTCTCTATCATAATGGTTCCCTTCTTTGAAATTATTTATTATCAGCTACATATAAATTTCTTCATTCCATGTTTTTTGGATCTTCCTTTTTTCTTCTCCCCAATGGATTCCAATTAAATATTTGTTTTGGTATAAGATTTAATTCCATACGGTTTACAAAGACCAAACCATCCTAATTGTTTATAATGTACATAATCCAAAATTGATTTATTTTTTCTCATTCTTTCCCTTATAATACTATTTTTAATTTTTTGCATACAATCGTAGGCCAACGTAAGTCAATGTGAAATTAGGACATCGGATCGACTTTTGACTTACTCCTTTCCTGCACTGAAAGCAGGAGCTTTAATGCACACATTGGCCATACAAACCGAAAATCACCAAGGACTAACATATGCACTTCTTGCAAATGTGCAGATTTGCAGATTTGCAAGATTTGCAAGATTTGCAGATTTGCACAGATTTAATACCTAACATATTCAAGGGAAATCACAATAACATATTCAAGGATGAAATCAGTTCTGTTCGCAAATAGCTTACAGGATCGGAATGAGGTTTCAACATCACGAAAAAGACAAAATGAAGAATACCTACTTAACGATTCTTGTAACCACCAGTCACAACGATGACATTAATTTTTTCTTTCCTTCTGTTTCAAATGCTTCCACAAAGCGTTCAAAAGTAGTGCAAATATTGGCGGAATATGAAAGATGCAGAGTGCGGGATTTAGAGGTAAGTGTAATTGTTGGGTAATTGTCAGTAGGACGACGATTTAAAATTATGCCCGGGAATGAAATAGGACAAAAATTATTCCGAATTATGTCATTATCGCTGACTCGTTTAACAAATTATAGTTTCACTGCGTTTTATCGCAGTACGTATCTTTCATCGCTCCGACCACATTTAACTTTTATAAACCTTTTTTTATTATTGTTGTGAAACCTAAATTAATAGTGATGCGCCCACAATCCGTTTTTTCATGTTGGTTTCCGAATGGTTTCATTTCGCATTTGGCAAAGAATTGTAATGAATATTTATTTCTCGCTAAACATATTTATTGTTGCCTCTTCTCAGATAATTGAGTTTCATTCCGATAGATTCGGAGAGCAAACACTATCATTCATTACAAAGAAGCGCTGAAGACAATTAGGAGTATGTGATTAAACAAGAAAAAACACAAACACGCTAAATGGCGAAAAAAATGTCATGCGAGTTATTCAATTTTAGAATTGGCGGAAAAATAGACGACCACAAAAAACAGGAAGAGGATGAAGGTCCGGAACATTCGTTGAAGAACAAGATTACGCCAAACAGGACTTTGAACTGGTCAAAGACTAGGAACTTTCCCTCCTGAAAAAGTTTTCAGCATCAACTACTAAGAGCAACAAGACTCCAAGATCGCCTCCAATCGCCAATAAAACTACATTCCGCAATCGCGTCATATTTCTATTACTACTTATTTTCGGCAGCAGATTCCCAGAAACTCGTACGACGACACGACTACATGACACTACACGAGTCCTAGAATTCATGACTCCTCACTACTCCCAGTCTACCCGCGATAATGAAACTTCGAACCATGGAACTGAGCAATTCCAGAGGATCTCACGACCCAGTTCTCGTGGGCATGCCGCGGGCGCGGCCAAGCCGGAAATACGAACGTCTCGACTATAATAATATTAGCAATTTATTGCATCCTGCATTACGCGAAAGACGAGGACCTGCCTAGCGGTTTCCTCCCGGGCGGGGCGGGTCGGCCGGGATGGGCAGGGCGGGGCGGGCGGTGATGGGCGTGGCGGGGCGGGCGGTGATGGGCGGGGCGGGGCGGGCGGTGATGGACGGGGCGTGGGCGGGGAGGGCGGGGCGTGGGCGGGGCGTGGGCGGGGCGGGCGAGGCGGGGCGGGCGGGGCGTGGGCGGGGCGGGCGAGGCATGTGCGGGGCGGGCTGGGCATGGGCGGGGCGTGGGAGGGGAGGGGCGTGGGCGGCTGCGGTGGGGTGGAGGCGGGTGGGGCGGGGAGTGGGCGGGATGGGGTGGAGAGTAGGATGAGGGGGGGCGGGGAGTGGACTGGATGGGGCAGGCGTGGGCTGGGTGGGGCGGGGCATGGGCTGGGTGGGGCGGGGCGTGGGCGGGGCGTGGGCGGGGCGGGGCGTGGGCGGGGCGGAGAGTGGGCGGGGCGGAGAGTGGGCGGGGTGGAGAGTGGGCGGGGCGGGAGTGGGCGGAGCAGGCAGGGTGAGCGGGGAGTGAGCAGGGAGGCGCACTCGGGAAGCGCGGGCGTGCGGAAGGGCGCGGAAGCGAGCCGCCCGAAATAGCTGCGCTGCCGCCGCGCCGTCAAGTGTTCCTTATCCCCAGCGCCTCCGCTCGCTGCAGCGCCGCACGAGGCGCCTCCGTCTCGATTCTTCGGCTGCAAGGCAGAGTGGGGATTGTTTCGAAGAAGACTGAATTTTGCCCATCTCCCATGATCATATAATTAAAATATTACGAAACCAAGGCCTCCAAAATGTTTACAGCTGTTAAATATTATTAACCTATCCCATCAATTTCATGTTTTAGAGCACGTTTTGGATTTTTTCTACATAGAAACAATCTCTAGTGATAATCCACGGTAAGTATATTAAATGAGATTACAGTTGATATTTTTTTCATGCATTCAGAATACCCTTTAATAAAAAAATTGCGTCATGCTAAAGTTGAGTAAGCAACAAATACATTCGCTATTACTCGACTTCATAGAACTTTCATTGCAATACTGAACCATCTACACTGCGAGAATAATAAAAGGCAATACAAATGTGAAATAGTCGCAGTGAAAATATTTCTGTAGACATTTCTTTAGTAATCAATTGATTGTACACATTCATTTGATAACTAAGCACGAAACTTAAACATAGACGTTATTTCAACTTCACAAACTTATATTGGCGTTGTTAAATGTCACTTTTACCCAGATCGTGCTGATATAAATGTTAATTTCATTGTTTCACATTTCTGACTGAAATAACGTATGAAAAATACTTGTTTTTGTAAATTCCGTGGTGGAAGCAGAAATTTTGTGGTTTCTTGCAAGACCCACTGAAGATGGGAAATTGTTTTCCCGAAAGTTAACTTTGGGCATGTTATAATAAACATTATAATTGTGATTGATGTGGATGATTATCCCTATCTCTCATTACTTGTTTTTGTTTTAGTGGTAAGAGAAGAAACTTAATTTATTTCTGAAAGTCAACATTTCAAACCTATCTAATATCAAAGGGAAAAATTTAGTACTTCATGGAATCAACTTCAAGAAATGTTTATAGTCGTGGAGAACAGATGTGATTTGGATAATAAGTTATATATTATTTCAGTTTGTGTGTTACGTTGCGAAACGAAAAATTGTTTTAGTTCCCACAAAGGCCAAACACTTCAAGAGCTACGGTTGCGCCACAATGCCAAGCGCAATGTGTCATGCGTTCACGGACGCATAAATATAAACACAAGTGCTGCGCATGTGATCTACTCAAAATAACAGAAACGTACTATGCACATCCGTAATAGCACGCGAGAATATTCCGCGGTACTTCCTCATGCTCAGTATGGCGGGCGAAACACGCAGACGTTGGTAAGTGATCTGTCTTCGCACATGTTCGCTGTTTTTCCTCTCCAACCATTCCTTCCTCGTTCATTTTTTGCTGGAGTAAAAAGCAACATGAATCAGCATTGCATCCGGACATGTTCGTTTTGGCGCAATTGCATCACGAAGTGCTGGTTTGATAAAACTTTAATTTACACAAGAGGGACATTTCAAAACTAACTGAAATATCGAGAAAATGGGAGTATTTACCAGAGGAAATAATGAAATATACTATTGAAGGGCCAAGTAAATTTTGTAAATCATTCTCATCCATTAGCATTTGCCACGCGCTGTTGATGTCAGAGGAACCACGAAAATGAAGAGTGGCGCAATGGAAGAGAATAGTATATATTACACCATCTGTTAATCGTACTAGGAGTACGGCATTCCTCGGATCACGCAGCTGATCACGAGGAGATAATTTCAGCTTAACGATCTAAATTAAGGAGACCACAGCAGCAGCAGCTTCTGCGAGAAGATAACTTGGTTTAGGCCGGAGTTACGTCGCACCGCAACAAGCTACTAACCGCAGTAATCCGCAGCGACAAACGCACCAGTTCTCTCAGTAATTCTACAGCCAACTGCACGTGCACACGCGACATCTTGGATTAGATAAACATTCCACAATAAGCGGGCTACAGCCCACATCTACTTTATCAAGTTTCGCAAGCGATACAGCTACCGAATTAGAACTTCTCGGAACCTTCTCTTCTCACAAATGCGAGGTCACAACCCAATGTAATCACAACAGCTTCTACGAGACGAGTGGGTTAGATGGACATCGGAATTTGAAATGTATTAATTTTCCATTTGCACTTAAATAAGTCGGCTAACGACATGCTATTCCCTTCCGTTGCGACACTCTTCTTGATCATCGTAATTCTTCTGATCTCAACACTGCGTTAAAATGCATTCAATTGTAATTTCAAGGTAACATTAAAAAACTTTTAAAAATTAACTCGGAAGGCAGTATTCTCGTATCCTATTATTTTCGTCAATCTCCCGAACTAAATGTTGTAAATGAGCGCTTCTGGAATGTTTTCAAGTCATGTGCCAAACAGTAGAGTGCCCAAATGACAACGTAAACTTCTGCGGTCAGACTCAATCGATTCTACGCGGTCCGAAACACATTGCAATGTAGGCAACTGCGCGTAGGACACGGCGTCTCCCCAGACAGCCGAAAATCTAATGGTCAAACGGCTCACTGTCTCTCTTAATCAAAACGCATGACCAAGAATTTATTGGTTCTCCCGCAGTATACTCTTAGAGTAAGCACTGCCTACTCAATGGGGTAGAGCAACCAACGGGAGGAGCATGCGATCCCCGCAGTACAAGCAACACACTTCGGCTTAGCGATCTCGTGATTTATCCCGCAATCTAATCCTGAGGGCGAGCGCGTGGATGGTGGCGTGGCGTGGCTTGGCGTGATGGTTGGGGAAATGCTCAGGGACGGGAGGGCAAATAAAGAGGGATAAAGGGACGTGGAGATGCGGGGGTGCAGTGACGAGGTACGAAGAAGAGCGAGGTAGAACGTGAAAGGACAGGGAAAAGAGAGGATAGGTAAGGAATGAACGTTCAAAAGCGAGGATAGGGGAAGGAGGAATGAGTAGAGAGAGGTGGAGGGAAGGAGGGAGGGATTGAGTAGAGTGAGGAATGAGTAGGGGAGAAATGAGTAGAGGTAGGCGAAGGAGGCCAGGACAGAGGAGGAAAGGAGAGGATATGTGAGTTTAGACGTGTGGAAAGTGACGAGGGGAGCTAGAAAAGAAACAACAACAACAACAAAAACCGCAAGGAGGGTCGAGAAAGCAGACGGGAGTTGGGCTAGACAAGATAAGAAAGGGTACGGATAATGCTGTGGTCACGGGGTAAAAGTACTTAAGTCAAAATCTTCGTTTGGAGAAAACAAAGGTTAGATTTTCGAGCCACCGCTTGTTCCTACGCTAAACGCTATTTCTTAATGTGTTTTTTTTTCTCGTTAAAGAGTCAACATTTGAATTCGGTCGTTTCACTAAAATAAAATAGATACTTAACTTGTAGTTTCAGTACTTAACCCAATTTTGCCAAAAATTAACTTAAGAACTTTTACCCCGTGACCACAGAATGGGTAACCCCACCAGGGTGGTTATCATCACAAAACGTGGCGCGCGTCGAGGCGGCGGAGCGAGCCGTGTCCTCGCGCGCCGGCAGCACGTAATGGGCGTGGGTGGCGGCAGCGCAGCGCCTGGGGCGGGAGCTGCCTCGGCGCAGCACGAGCACAACCTCCTCTGCGGCGGCGGCGCTCCCTCACCCGCGCGACCCTCCAGGGCTTGCGAACGCTGCTACACTGCGGTTTTTTCTTTCTTGGCGCACGGGATGTGTGTCAATAAAATGCAATATCTCACGCTATTTAGCGTCGTTCTCCGTTGTGCCGCCAGGAGTCGCATGATCGCCAGCACTGCTCGATACAGTCGCAATCGTGCGACTTCTAGCGGTCCAACCGAGAGCGACGCGAAATACCACACTTCCCGTGCGCCAAGAAAAAAAAAAACGAAGTATAGCTAGTGCGCCAAGAAAGAAAAACCGAAAGTATAGCAAAACACATTTTAATATTTTTTCGACAGGTCTTAGGGTTAAAGAGTTAAACGGAGTAAAAAAAAGTTAGGGGGGAAAACGGTTTTTTCGAGCCTCCCAGAGCTAGCACAGGGCTGCGAAGTCGAAAATTTGAGTTTTTAACCATTACATACAACTAAAGAAAAAGTTTTATGACATTTTTCTACTTAAAATGTACTTTCCCATTGGACTAGAGCGCAGGTCTACAGGGCGAACGCGAGAGTGATATGGCAGATGGGTAAAAGGAAGGGAAAATATCAATCTAATAACACAAAAAGTAAAGAAAACCAATCAGATGATCTACGTACAACCGTTAAATGCAAACGAAAGCTGGAAATTTAACGATCATCGCGTTCACGGATATCTCGGACGAACACTACTTGAAATTTATATTATACCATGACTGCACTCTAAAACTAAAACTTTCAACATGAGGAATTTTCTTTAAATGTATAAAATAAATATTATTTAATTGTATACGTAGAACCGATCACTACAATATTACATTTCTTCTCGCCTTGTCATACACCGTTTCAGTGGTGTAGGCTAAACGAATGCGAGTGATATGTCGCAACGTCAAGTTTTTTCGGCTTTTTTTTGAAACTTTTGTTAAAAGCAGTGGCGGCTCGAGCTTAGGTTGCCCGGCTGCACCCCCTGATAATCGAAAAATATTTTATATGTTAGGAATATACATTTTCATTTTAATGACATTCAATATTCAAGATATTGCAGCAATATTGATGTGAAATCATACTGTAACCAATGACAGCCCAACTGGCCCTCAATCCGGCGTCTGGCGTCCCTCTCACGTATCGCACCACGCTCTTGGCTCTTGCCTCTATTACTGCGTTTACTGCATTTACACTTCGGCCCTACGCTTCACCATAGGACCTTCGGTGTGTCAACCAGTGGTTGACGGGTTTGGTCGGCGAGCGCTGCGCAGTGTCCCGAGGGGAATCCCAATTTTCTGTCATCTGACAGTAAGTGTAACGTAATTTTATGAATTTCGCGTGTTATTTAAAGTACACAAGTGCAGTCAATTATTGACACTATTGAATGAACTTTTTATGATGTTTGGAGAATTCATTTTCTTTCGATGTTAGGATTTTGATTCAAAATGTACATTTGATTATGAGCGGCAGCGGCGCGGGGGCGGCAGCGGCGCGGGGGCGGCAGCGGCGCGGGGGCGGCAGCGGCGCGGGGGCGGCAGCGGCGCGGGGGCGGCAGCGGCGCGGGGGCGGCAGCCGTGCGGGGGTGGCGGAGTGGTAATGTTGCCGGTGAGGGGGCGGCAGTTATGGCGTAGGCAGCGCGGGAGCGGTGACAGCTGAGGGGGCGGAGGCAGTGATAGAGGCGGCGGCAGTGTGGTAATGCATCATTGCGTTGTATACGATACAGCCTAATATAATGCACGGTTCCATTCCACCCTCCTTTTTTAGATAAGCCGGGCAAACTGCCGAGATTAACAATTCGGAGAAGTCAGATGTGGATTACTCGAGAGATGAAAATATGGCCCGCGTCCGTATTAAATATTTTAATTGTGGTCCTCGAGGCCTTGCAAGTTGGACATCCCTGAGATAGACCAATTAAGAACTAGGCAATGTTTGTATTCGTGTCTCCTTTGTATAATATTTAAAATTGTAAAACTCTGATCGCATCCCCATACTCACTGAGAGGAGACGCCACTGCACTGTTTTTTCCTGCCTTCGTTTTCCTTTGTTTTGTTGGCAGTCTCCGAGAGCGCTCCTTGTAGCATGAGCTGCGACTCCGATGCCGCCCCGTCTGCATGAGTTGGAAACGACGCCGTCACCAGCGTCTTTACGAGCGCTGCTGCAATGCAGAGGCGTGAGCCTCCAGGAGCAGAGGCAGCGGTGGTGCGGGGGCGGCGATGCGGGGGCGACGGTGCGGGGGCGGCGGTGCGGGGGCGGCGGTGCGGGGGCGGCGGTGCGGGGGCGGCGGTGCGGGTGCGGCGGTGCGGGGGCGGCGGTGCGGGGGCGGCGGTGCGGGGGCGGCGGTGCGGGGGCGGCGGTGCGGGGGCGGCGGTGCGGGGCGGCGGTGCGGGGGCGGCGGGGCGGGGGCGGCGGGCGGGGGCGGCGGTGCGGGGGCGGCGGTTGCAGGGGCGGCGGGGCGGGGGCGGCGGGGCGGGACGGCGGGGCGGGGGCGGCGGGGCGGGGGCGGCGGGGCGGGGGCGGCGGGGCGGCGGGGAGGGGGCGGCGGGCGGCAGCCGTGCGGGGGTGACGGAGTGGTAATGTTGCCGGTGATGGGGCGGCAGTTGTGGCGTAGGCAGCGCGGGAGCGGTGACAGCTGAGGGGGCGGAGGCAGTGATAGAGGCGGCGGCAGTGTGGTAGGGCTGCCCGCCGCCTTTCATTAACGTGGAAGCGGGGGGAGGGTAGGGGGTGGATCCCATTAATTAAAAAGTGCCGCGGCCATTAAACGCGAGGTGAAGTTTCGACGGGCGGCGGTGCCTTGTTGATGATAAATTTCGGCTGGCGGCGGCGCCCAGTCGCGCCCCCGCCTTCTCACGGGCGGCGAGAGTACGCCGGAGGCGAGAAGCGAGGCAGCCACGTCAAACTCAAATAAAAACTTTCTACACAAAGATGTCGACGTAGGTAGTGCATATTCACTGCCGTTCCATGACAACGTAGAGCAGCGCACAGGAGTTTTGACACTTCACAATTTTAATAAGAGTGTGGGTAATGTCCTACACTCAACGAAAACAAAAATACTGTAACATATCAACACTGATGCTGTCTCATTTAGATGAACTTTCATGTTCAAGCGTTTATGTACGCAAAAAGCAAATGTATATAGGCAACTTATTTAACACAACGTACAATCGATCCCACATCTTACCACAACTAGTATGTGGCAAAGACAGAGATATAAAGCGAAATAAATAATGCACTGTTACAATATTAATCATATTAAATATGAAAAATAATCATTTTATTTTCTTCAAATATTTCGGTCTTTAATTTCGTCAGCTTAATAAGGCTTAAATTTAGAAAAAACTTAACGAAAATATCGTCACAAATTTCTCCAACTCCAGGTAAGTCGGTAGGAACGAAACCAGTTGTGATCGACCTTGCATATAATGGAGAGTCAGAACTCATGAATGAAACAAGTGCGACCAAATGTAGGCGACGTACTGAGCTATTCCTCCCCATCCATTCATCGCCGTCGCCATCACCCCGCTTCTCGCCACCCCGCCCCGCGCCGCCCTGCGCCGCCCCGCGCCGCCCCGCGCCGCCCCGCGCCGCACCGTGCCGCCCCCGCTCCGTGCCATGCAGGCCCTCACCCTCCCGCGCCACCCGCCGCCGCGCCGCCCCACGCCGCCCCTCACCGCCCCCGCCCACCCCGCACCGCCCACCCGGCGCCCCGTGCTGGCCCTCACCCTCCCGCGCCTCCCCGCGCCACCCCTTACCGCCCACGCCACCCGCACCGCCCCGCACCACCGCGTACCGCCCCGCGCCACCCCGCACCACCACACCTCGCGTCGCCCCGCCCCACCCCTCCCTGCCCGTCGCCAACGCCCCGCGCCTTGCCGCTGCAGCACTGCAGTGCAGCACTCGTAAATAAAGGGCGTCCGTGACCATTATAAAGTTACGGTGGGCGACGATGCGGCAGTGAGAGACGCGGCGCGGCGCGGCGCGGCGCGGCGCGGCGCGGCGCGGCGCGGCGCGGCGTGGCGTGGCGTGGCGTCGCGCGGTGCGTTGGCGCGGCACGCCCCCCTCCCGCCTTATTTAGGTCACCAAACGAGCAAGGTCAACTCATGCATCGGGGAGACGTGCCACGCACCAGCCTCTAAAGTGCCCAAAATAATACGACAGGAGGGTCGGCAGGTTATTTCTTCCGCAATTCAGTTGGCAAAGCTCACACTAAATGCGTCTGACATTGTTATGAATTTAGCACCTCTGTAGGCTACGTGCAATGAACAATAACAAGTGTATTAAATATTTTCAGATGAACGGGAAAATATGAAACAAAATAAAGTAAGAAAATAGATTAAACAGGTAAATGTTTTCGTTGTGCATTTACGAGACTGAACATCCATTTTGGGGGATAGGAAACGTGTGTGTTCTGCCACGACATCACATTAATGTAATGACCTTCTATTTTCTAAGACACAACAAAAACTGTGTTTAATTCTCTAGAAAGAACTTTGTCAGAGGAAAGAAATGTAACGCTGGAGGGAAACTTAAGTTTTACACTTATCCTTTATAGGCGGATTTAAAGGATATTTAACTCAAAACTGTTGCCCCGTAAATATTGGGTAGATTAATAGGTCGAATAAATATTCATTTAATAATAGTTATTTAGAAATAAATATCGTATCGTAAATGTCAGGGTTCAAATATCGTGCAATTTTTTGTCCTTGATAAGCTATCTAAATATTCCAATGTTCTGCAGTAAAACTGGCTCAAAGCGGAAAGTGTATATTGCGGAAATCTGTCTAATGTGAATATAAATCGCGGTCCCGCCTTATGGAAATTCCGCAGTATTGAATTGCATTATGCGAAATTTCGCCTAATACGAAAAAAATACTAGTCCTTTCAGATTCCGCACTGAGCAAGTCTTACTGTATAATGTCCTTTTAAATTTGACATTTTACCCTGCGATTGATGTGATAGTCATAGGTAATGAATTGTTCACACACTTTTGTTCTACCTCTCAATAGGAAACCGATCTCACTTCGGTAAAGTTTCGCTGCAGATAACCCATGTGGATAAAGGAATTTTCTGAAGCATTTATGGCCGGAGCGAGGAGCTCTCCACGAGAGACCCGTCCTCCTATAGCTAGGGAGGCGACATCGATGTTGATGTTTTCAAAACATCAACAAATTTCTACAAAAATGTCAATGTTTTACACATCGATGTATTGAAACCGTTTTTTTTAACATCCATGTTTTATGCTCGACGTTTTTTTCTTTGCAATGTTTTGTTCGTGGATGAAAGATGCACATAATCACAATTTTATAAAAGTTAAAATAAGAAACATTAGCTGATGGTACCAATATCTGTTTGTATTCGATCAAAATAAACGCTGTTTGTTCTATCTTCATCGAGCCGACTACCATCCCTTGCTCGAAATGGTCCCGATGACCTGGTATTTCCTTCGTCTTCTCTGTATTTCACAGATGGAGAGACTTTGGGTAAGTTTGTTTTCATTTAATTTTAATTCTAAATTAATAAACACAGCCACTGTCAACTAAAATTTCCTTGCACACGAATTTCATCGTGGAGGTTACTAAACCAACTTTAAAACATCGATGTTTAAAGACATCGACGGTTATTGATCAATGTATTATTAACTCGATGTTCTGATTTTGAACATTGATGTTCGGCAACATCGATGTTTTCGTGTCGATATCGGAGCCGGTGCGGCGTGCGCCTCGCGGTCTGTTTGTGGCGAGGACGCGGTCGCCTATTAAATATGAACTGAATGGAGGCGCGTAGCGCTGGGCGGGCGTCGCAGTGCGGGCCAGCGCACGTAAACAGCTGGGCAGGCGCCGCCCCTTTTCACTCAGGCAGTTCATCGTTCTCGCGTCCCTGCTGTTACGTATTTTGGTCTGTAGGTGTTAGGCCCATAGCAACTACATATGTGTTGGGGAGTTGGAATGCCTCGGTATTTGCGTGCCTACGTATTTGGGTGCTAGGTGTTGACGTGCATAGGTGTTTAGGTATCAATATGTTTTGGTGCCAGTGATTAGAAAGATGTTTGGAACCCCTGGGTGTTTGAGTCCCTAGAGGATAGGTTTTGAAATGATCAGGTACTTATGCATGTGAATAGTTCCTTATATTCCGAGATTGTTGAATACCTAAGTATTTAGATTACGTCCTACCCTCGTAGGTGGTTAAAACTAGGTGAAAATTTTAGGATACCAAGGTAATGAGGTAGGTAATAATAATAATAATAATAATAATAATAATAATAATAATAATAATAGGTTGGATAGGAATTAATCAATTAAGAGTATTTCTTCCGCATGTGCACGTCGTAGGTTCACAAAAACCTTCGCGTAATATATAACGATTTTCAAGTGTAAACTCAATTTGTCCTGGTGATGTAGCTGTGAAAATATTTCGAAACTACAAAACATAAGGGGGAATCTCTTGTATACACAAATATTATTCCGTATACGGAATAATAAACGTGACTGCACGCTGATTTCAAGCCTACTCCGGCTCTCTACTCCATGCACCCTGCGCGCTTGTGTGAGTAACTAAATACAGTCGTCTTCGGTTATAGTGCTCTTTTGGGGACTAATATGTTTGGTTCACAATGTCAGAGATTCATTATGTCCGATGATGTAAAAATTTGGAATTGGAAACTTAAATATATCTATTTGTACTTAAAAAATCAATTATTTTCAATTGTTTGCTTTCTACATTTTTCATTAGTAATTAGTCTAATTTTTTCTTCAGAATTTATGCTGTCTCTCTATACTTGAGTATGTATTGTCCTGTCTCTAACAGTAAGTATCGTAATGCAGTTTGACACCTTTCAATGCCTCTTGCACTGTTGGAACACCGTCCCACTCTCCGAAGGCCCTTTTAATCAGCTGATAACTTAGGAGATCCAATTAATTTCCAGAATTTACTTCCTACGTTCACTACAACCGAAGTTCAAGTTCAATATAACCGAACATTCTTATGCTTATTTGTAATGTAACTGAAACTGGACCAGAGCCTTAAGTTCACTATAAATGAGGGGTCAGTATATCCGAGTTCACTATAATGAGAATCGACTGTACATTGACACTGGCCCCCATAACTATAGTGCGATTTTTCTAACTCTGCCTCTTAAGTCGCTAGGGCTACGATGGAATATCACACGGCATTTTGCGTCTTTCTCGGTCGTGCCGCTAGAAGTCGCATGATCGCAAGCATTAAGCATTACTTGATCCGGTCGCGATCATGCGATATGAGACTGAGAAAGACGCGAACTACCGTGACATATTCCATCGTAAAGACGGACCCTGAGGGACAAAGTTAGGAAAATCGCAGTATGAGCTGGTCGAACACTTCGCAACTCACATCCCTTCGCCGGCAGCTCTCGAGAGCGAGAAATCCGCCTGTCCGCGGCGGGAGCCGTTTCGAGAAGCGGCGCTGGGAGCGGAAAACGTGGGAATCGGCGAGGCGGCGCCGCCGCCGCGATCTGGGAACGCGTTCGCTATGCGCCGAGGAACGCCGATGTTAGGGCGCCGAACGACACGGCGCGGGGCGGCGCGCAGCCGGAAGACGGCAGTAAGCGGAGGAAGGAGAGGTCCCGAGCACAACGCGTCGGGCCTTTGAACTTGCCTCGCGCCCGCACGCGCCTGTCCGGGTGGCGAACAATGCAGGCGCCGCGCGGGCGAAAAGTTTGGGACCAAGATCCATCTAAGGAACATTGTTTCCGCAACAACAAGAACAAACTCTATTATGCGTACTTATGACACTTTCAAAACCTACAACACTTTTCAAAGAACACACAAAAGCGAGGTTCCCCCTCCTATATTCTGTGTTACGTTTTTGTAGTTTCGAAATACTACGTTCACTGCTATATCATCAGAACAAATTGAGTTTACACTTCAAAATCGTTATACCATCTGAACAATTGCCAAATTGCATCACATGGTTGCGGGAAATATTTCAATGAAATTTCTACACAAATTTCACAAAACGTATTGGGCGGAGGAATATTCAGGATCGTATAAACCTGAATATCAGTGTTGAATATCTGTAGCAGAGAGTAAAACTAATTCCCGAAAACAATCATACCATAATAATCGGAAACATCACAAGAGGTTGAGCAACTGCTTTGCATTTTAGAACAACATCTATATAGCTATACGTAAACCCTATCAATTGGCTCCATTGTTTTTCACCTATTTAGTACCGGGATTACATTAGACAAATTCTTTAAAGGGAAATTTAGAGTTTATTTTCCAAAGGACTTCCATTCGTAATTAAAATTAGTTTCAATATTTCGTTAAAAAAAACAAAACAACTTTTCTACCCATCATTCCTCATTTCATCGCATCGTATATTTTTTCCATTCCCTTAACCCGAATTTGACTTGAAATAATTTGAAACAGGAAAAGGCACAGCACTCTAAACAATTTAATACTCATTTACGTAACCAGTGCAGAAATTGAGTCTTTGGCGTACGAATGGAATGTTGAGGGACGAGGCGACGTTCGGAACCGAGTCCGCCATTCTGAAATGAGTACGCCAAAGACACTTTCGTAACATTTTCGTGCATTATTTTTTAGTACATACACTTGGGATCATTCCAAATATGCGATTCAGCAGCCATGTTCATTCATTCACCTCTCCCCCTGTATGTTGTTTACTTCGCAGTACACTGTTGTACAAATGGTTGCGACGTCTTTGCGGCACGCGTACGGCAGTCCATTTTACTGTACCCGTATTGTAAAGCAACACTTTCCAATCAATAAACAGCGAAGGCACGTACGAATACGTGTACGAATACTGAAAAACATATTGGAGAACACTGTCAGTGGCCCACATCGGAAACTGCACCAAAGCGTCAAAACACTGCAACACAACCCGTTGACCTCCTCCGTCGAAATTCGGAAGCGAAAGGAACAGAAGAAACAGAGAAAGGCGAGAGGAAACAAAGGAAGGGAACGGCGCGGGACGCCAAGAGCGCCCGAGGCGCGGCGCGAAACAAGAGCCCCCGGAGAAAGAAGTATCTCCGGCGCAGCGGCCCTCAAGCTGCCAGCCATTGTCCGTGGGCGGAGCCAAGGGGGCGGGGCGGAAAGCGAAGCCGTGGGAAGAGAGCCGCGGCGGCGGCGCACAGTGCCAAATCCTCCCCCTGGCGCACGAACGAAAAACCCACTCGCGTCCAAGTTCGACAATACATTCCGTTCTTGCCAGCGGGCGATTATTTTGACAGGTTCCAAAACGGTTGAACATCGCCGAAAACCGTATCGTTTCGCACAATGTATTCTCCCCGCGAGCCACATAACCTTATCGCCACTCACAATGTCTCAGAAATGTCGGGGATAGTTTTCATGAATGATTTCGTTTGTTCCGATAGCGCCTCTAAGAAATAATATTGTACGAGTTTATGCAAATCACGTTCAAAATGTGACAATACTATTCAAATGAATTCTTTGATAAATTCAAACTGAAGCAATTGATGTCAACAGTAATATCAATATCAAAGGACTGATTACACCGAATGAACCCGCGCTGATCACATCCATCTCTTTCAGCGGCACTTGCAGTGTTTCAGACAACTAAGAATCTATATAAATAACATTGCTCTTAAAAGAAATTTAGAAGTGCATTTTTCTTGCATTCTAAAAACCCTTTTTTCAAGCGAACTTTTTCCAGTTGTCGAAATAAGAAAAAAATCATACGGACTTTCACAGTCCTAACAAAAGTTGGCCAGCGTTTGTGAAATGAATGGGACTCTTTATATATATTACTTACTGAACCTCGCCCTCCTTTGTAGCTTGGTTCGAATGAGCGTCAAAATAATCTCTCATTTGGCTGAACAAGCTTCAGCGTAGGACAAAATCCAACACTGCGCTACAAAATTGTTTGACAGCTGTGTCCCTTCCATAATCACCAGCTAGCCGCCGGGTAGTCAGTTGTAATTTCTCCTCCGTTGTTTAACATGGTGTCGCCAAGCATTCGTTAGCGGCGACAGCTGATGTTCTTCCAGCAAGAATGTGTCACACGGACACGAAGCCGATCGCGCGGCATCACTTCACCGTTGCAAAGCCTCAAGCGCTCTCTCACTCGCCTACCAACTCGCTAAACCGTTGACGAACGATCGAGAGGAGAGAAAAGACAGATTATAGGAAAGGCTTCCCCTAACTATCACGAAACAAACTGCTCCCTCGAGGGTTTTTTTTTTTTTTTTTTTTTTTTTTTTTTTTTTTTACTTACTTTGCAGAACGGTGGTCTTGGCTCTGCGATTTGTGGGGCAAACTCTTCTCTCTTTCGGACATCTCTAGCACAGGCACTTCTATCATAGTACCGTATGGACGTTGGACTCTTCACTCCAATTTCTATTATAATTCTTACTTAAATCTTATGGTCAGAAATACCGCAAAAATAAGAAATATGTGCGAATGAGCGATGAAATATTTTTGTCCCTGACATCTTTTTATGGCCAAATAGATCTAGAACGTGGCACCTCAAACTAGGTATAGAAGAGACATGAATTATGTTTTAAAAACAATATTTGTATAAGCCTATTTATATATTCTGTAAAAATATATAATTTTAACTTGCTTTTCGTGGGTTATCTTTTTTATTTTTCTTGAGTTTCAAATTTAGGTGAAAGAAAATCCATGCTGAATTACGTAATTATTTATTATATACTAAGAATTTACATTGAAACACAATAAATCAATGTGTAATTACTCATTACAATTACATCTTTCGCATATTTTCCATTAAACAACTGTTAAATCAATCCACCACCACTAACACTTGGAATTTGTGCTATTAATCATAATTCTACAAAACATCGGTAATTTGGCCTATATTCGACAGGCATATTGTCTCATTTCAACTGAAACTAAAAACTACTATCGCGTAAAACTTCCGTCACCATTCGCGTACGTGAAGGATGAGAGACAAGGACAGCCGCTTCTTTAATTATTTACCGTACATCTTGACAGTGATTACTGTCCTTGAAATATGCTATTACTTTTAGTCCAACAGACAGCATGTCAATTGCAAAGGAAACAAAGTTTGTCAAAAGAGTCTCCAGTTTGTTCTATCACAGTGATCGGATTGGCTGTATCAAAAAGTGTGGTCCTGCATTTGTGTCCGCGGAGACGCGGCCAGCGGGCACTGCGCGGCAGAGACGGCGCGGCTGGTCGGTTTTTGCGCAGCTGCTGCTCGCGAGACAAAACGAACGCGGTCGGCGGGGCGGGGCGGGGCGGGGATGGGGGTGGGGGCGGGAGCGGGGACGGGGCCAGGCGGCGCGGCGCGACCGATGGGTGCTTGGACCCCGCCCCGCCACCTCCTCTCTTGTGCAAGTTCCGCGGCGCGGCGGTACAGCACCTCGATCCAAAATGGCCCATTTTCCCACAAAACGTGTTGGACTGACTTTGTGAAGATCTTCACTCCATTTTCGGACTTGTGTTAATGAGTTCACGATGAGAAGTGCAAATGTTGAGCAGAATTTTATTTTAATAAATGCAGAGAATTTGTCGCAATGTTGGAATAAAGCACAGGAAAAGGATGAATCACAGGGGAATGTATTGAAAGTCCGCACTATCACTGATTGCGCCTGGAGAGCCCGGGGTCAATCAGTGTCCTGAAGGTGACGAGCTTCAGGAGATTGAGTGTTTATTTTGTGATTCCGGGCGCGTCAACAGGTATGCTCAGTAGTTCCATAAGTACAGAGCATTTTTATCACGGTATGTGGCGGTGTTTTTCCCCCGCTGCATGGTGGCAGCCGGCGCCGACTTACAGGATGGTTTGCCGGGTTTTCTCCATCCAGGAACCTCCTACCAGCGAAGTAGTTCCCGCAAGTTCCCGACATGTGTCAAAGTATAGTGCATGTAAGTATATATAAGTAAGGGGTGACGACAGGACAAGAAAGAGGAAGGAAATAGGAAAGAGGAATGAGAAAGTTGCATCTTAATTTTTGGCCCCGTCGACTATTATGTAATTAAATAAATTTAAAAATGCTCACTTCTTAAATGAACACAAGGATATGCAGTAAACCCCCATTAACACGAATGCCTAGGGACTGAAATAATCGGAGTTCGTGTTATAAAAATTCGTTTTATCCGATTATTATAAATGACCTTATTACTGCAATCCCTAGCCCGGATCCAAGTTTCGTTCGTGTTATGCGAAATTCGTGTTAAGCGAGTTCGAGGTAACTAGGGTTTACTGTGTATATCTGCAAGATAAAATCATAGAATAGTAGAAGAGAATTTCCGTTTTCATTATTTCAAAGGTAATTTATGAAAAGTGGCAAATGCACAGTATTTCCTATAATTGATCTGAAATGCAGCTTACAACACCAAACGCCTCAGCGATTGCGTGATTAGGTCCGGAATTATAATTAATGTTTGCTAAAAGCATCTTCCTTAAGCAACGAGGAGAGTCATCTACGACTAAAAAAATGTCATACATTCTTTCATCAATTTAAAGTGAATCGACTGAGCAATCGATACTGTCGCCTGTTTTTCCAAATGATCTGCGAAATCAAATGAATCAAATTACAAATATGACTCATTAATTCGCGTACTGGAGAAAAACCCAAGACAGAGTTAATTCACAACACAATAGCAATTTCAAGCAAGTGGCAATGCAATTAGGTGTCATTTCAAATAAGCCTCTCCACGACGTCAATTCTTGTGGAAGACTATTGTCTGAAAGAGAGCACCACTCCTCTTTAGTACCACCTTTATCCAGTCTAACTTCAGGGAAGCCACAAGAAGTACATCTTAGAGTCCACAGCGTCTGGTTGATGAGTCCGTTAACGCTTGGTAGGCCATTGCCTTCGCTCAGAAGCGCTTGGGAATACGACTTTCCACGAAGGCCGTTCCCAGACTGACGTTTGCAAGCAACGTCTCCCCAGACACCAGTCATAGTCACGGGGTGAACGACCTCCCGGCTCCACCTTCGCACGTGCTGAGGGGATGAACGGACGCGATAACAATGGCACTGAAGAGAAGCCATCAAAACAAGAAACTACAACACATAACAATACACAAAGACGGCTAGGAATACAAATTGTAAATTAGACAGTTTTCAACCAGGACATCTACTTAATTCGAAATATTTGAGCGAAATAATTACCTAACTTCCTTTTTGTAAGGGGAGAAAGAAAAATAAATTAAATGATCAGCGGTAAAATACATCGACGCGTGAGGAAATGCGCCCGGGATCGATTTTAAAGGAGAAAATAAGAATTTCTCTTGTTCATTGCCTGGCAATTTGTGCTGAATCAACTTCATCTGAAAGTTATTTTAGGGTGCTGATTGAATAAGCGTTAAGCGAAAAAACTTTTAAGGCTCTCTCGACGTCTTCTGAAAGAATGAATGTCCAAACAATACGTTTTCATTCCTAATGCAGCCGGCGGCGAACGAGCCTTCGGCTCCTGGCCGTGCTAGGCACGACGGAGGCGGCGGGTTTCCAAGAAGCTCTGCGTATTGACGTTTTACCACCAGCTGTCGGGCGATAGATTAAAAATTCACGTCGGCCTTGGGCCGGGTGATATTGAACGAAGACTCCAAGAACACCCTTCGTGCCCCGAGGGGTCGGCCTCGACAAACAAACCACCGGGTGTTTGTTCAGAATACACCTCACCTCGATTGTTCCTGCCTGCAGTATTAATGTCTCACAAAATTGCTTCCGACATCTCTCCGCAAAAGACGAACGCCGGTTCAGCTCGAGAACTTTCACTGCCGGACAGAAGAGAAACACAAGAACGCGACAATGCAGCCGTGACACACACGAACAGCGCGCGCGGGCTGTTTTGACTCGCCGGTTTGCCAGACACTCGGCACGCGAAGTCGTAAAACGAAACGCACCACGCGGTCGAGAAGAAACTACAGTAATCCCTCCACATCCGCGAATTCGCTATTCGCGAGTTCCGAACATTCGCGATTAGAGAAATGCTACCGGTTTTAACATTCGCGAGTGCGTCTTTTAGTCTACTAGCGAGCACATTTCATTTCCCTTATCAGCGTCATCTGGGAACCGAACTTGGCAGGTTTCGCAGCTCAAGTATCACTTTCTGCACAGATTTCGAAGTTGAAATGACAATTCGCATTTATAGAATAACACAATTATAAAATAATTCAATTCAGCTGCGTCAAATTGGAGATGGGTTTTGGCCACATGAACAGAAAAGCCATTCAGGATCAGTGCAATTTCATTATAAAGTCATTGAATAAATGTCTCGGGAAATCAACAGCGAAGAAAACCTCCTCGAAGGTAACAAGGAAGTAACGGAAGCGAAATCGCATCTTGGAGCAACCTCAATGTCAAAACTGTTAAAGGCGTTCCAAAACTTCAACCAAGCTCTGGTGGAAAGAGCATTCAAATGCGATCCGAACATGGAAATAACTTCGAAATCTAAGAGAGAAATAGAAGCAGCTACTCTTCCATACTTGGATATTAGAACAATGAGGAGACGGATGAAACAAAAAAATAATCAAATCCTATATCCAATCACTTTCAACTTTGAAATAAGTTTCTAACATTGTTTTATTTCTTCATTTTGGGATGTTAATTGTGAATTCTGGGTAGTAGCCCTACTACTGTAATTTATTGTCAGATATTATTTTCTTTCTTTTTTAAACAGTTTTTCGATACCCAGGAACCTAACCCACCTCTCTTCATTAAAAGATATACTCCATATTCGCGGATTCAACATTCGCGATGTTTTTTGGGAACCTAACTCTCGCGAATGTTGAGGGATTACTGTAAATAGTGACCGGCGCGGCGCGGCGCGGCGCGGCGCGGCGCGCAATACCAGCCGGCGGCCGGTGTCTGCCTGCCGCGACGAGACGAAAATACATCATCCCCGGGGCAGCACAGCGTCAGGGCGCACTCCGCCTCAAGCGACATCGCTCATCGCCCGGCGCGCGCCCGTCCTCCGCCGCCGCCTTCCTGATTCCCCACGAGCGACGCTCGCACGCTGCCGCAAGGACAATGCAATGTCGCGAGCGGCTAACGGTGTCGCACACCGCGCAGCACAGTAGGACGGAACATACGCATTCGAGTCCGTTGTATTCAGGGAGCTCATGCGCCCAGCCATCACCCGTTCACCGACAGTAACACAAAGATCGAACCGCCGGATAAACTATATTGCACACGACACGCTGATTTCCTAACAACATAAATGGGACAATTTTACATCTTGCTGCATATCTCGTGAACGCGAGTACGAGTAGTTCCTGAAAGGGCAGTAGGCCTATCGGCTGAAAATTACGATAGAGGGCGGTAAAAAAATAGCCAGTCCGCATTGCCACGCATATTTGTATTCTCAACAAGTGACTTGAAACTGTCGTCTTGTTTAATGACCTCGGCAGTGGCATTTGTTAATTCTAACAGGTGGAAAAAACCGCTCCACACGGCAAAATGGGAAGACAGCCGAAGTTGTTGTCGAAAGATCCATTATTTTGTTTCCGGGCGAGTCAGCTGCTTTGATTATTACTTCCGTTAGTGTAGTGTTTGATATATCCGAGGAATCAATTTTTGTTCCTTAACTAAACCATAACATCGCGCCTTTTGTAGCGTTTCAACCCCCAAGATCATAGAGGCCCAAAAACGATTATAGCGATAATGATGAAAAAATTAAAGAAAATAGTTGGAATGAAAGGCGGCGGAAACGGGAGAACCCCCAAGAAACTTGTCAAGAGCTCTTTGACCACCACACATTCCACATGGATTGGCCGGGGATCGACACCCAGGCCCCGCCTGTGGGAGGCGTATGCGCCCAGCCATTCCACCACGAGCCCTGCTTGCCCTTGTTTCCTCCGTTCTGTTTCCCCTCTCGTGTGCGACGCGCCTTTTCACTGCGGGAAGTCAGGCAACGGCACCTGCAGGCGCGGCTGACGTCCCAGGGGACGCCCCACCCCCACCCCCACGCCCGCCCCCGCCCCCCGCTCACCGTGTGCGCTTCCTCGAGTGCCCCGAGCGCTCCGTTCCCAGAGAACACGCCCCTCCGCTCGCTGTGGCTTTCCGCTGTATTATTTTCGGGCGCACTTCCATCATTTCTTTTCTTGGAAACCTTCACGCTGTCTTAGTTTCCGGATTCCCCAAATAGGGATGTCCATTTTCGGGATGACGTGGGAACAAGTATAGACAACAAAACGCATTCACTTCTACGGTACCTACTACTACGATCACTGACTACGGTAACAACATTTTGAATTCATTATCCCAAAAACACATAATGCTTATTATGCGAATTTAACTTCTCTAAACTTCAAGTATGTTTGTAGCGGTCGCATGCCTAAAACATTACCCACCGTGTCCAAACTATTTCTTAAACCAAATTGTTTTCTAATTCGGCCATTCGATAGTTTTCTTTTATCTCAACTCGTAGTGAACGCTTGTCTTTAAGTGACGTTTTTATTCCATTTCATTTTCAGTGCGTTATCCTCGGCGCAAGAATTTGCTCCTTTCCCGATGTAAGAACTTTTTCCCCCTTCTCCGTTAGCTATCGTTCCTTCTCTCCTTCACTTTCTCTTCACTTGGGTACAAACACTTGATGAAGCATAATTTGGAGAGGGGCTCCGAGGGATTTTTTTTTAAGTTTCCATGCATGAAATTTACTAACTTTTATCGCTCATGTAATCAATTCTATTCACCAAAATTACCAATTTATCAACTTTTTGTGCCTGACACTTGAGGGGTGGGAGGAGTTTGAAACAACAGTTTATTCTAAAACTCAAACTTTCCAACAAAATAATTTCCTACACCTCACTTTATTCTACATCAGGGCACACTATATCACTACTTTGCACAATTTCGACAATGCAAAGTACCTTTCGTACAAAAAAAGCGCTTGACACGCCCTTCATCTTCACGTTCCGAAGCGGGCGAACCAGGGCTCAGTAGAAGAGGTAAGGGGCTTTCTCTTCTCGCCGTAAGAACATGTACATCATCCTCGAACAGAAGAAGAAGAAGAAGAAAAAGAAGCAATTTTGCTCTTTTTGTTTAGCTACAGTAATGCTGATTATGGACATTGAAATAGTATCATCCTCACCCTACAGCGACAGTTCATTTTGTAAATCAGGAAATTAAAACTGTTTTCGTAGTAACTACATGGCTAGTTAATACTTCAACAGATCGATAACTTGTCTATTTAAACAGTTCACGCGTTTAGTCACCTTTCAAACCCGTGAAATATAAAACCAGGCCAGATGATCATGGATCAGCCAATGATCACGATGTGTTTCAAAGAAATGAAGTGAGGAAATACGAAAGATTGGTTGAAGAGGCAACGTAAAGTCTTCACCACAGGATGATGAGATGAATATCACACTTTTCATATTTCTATTAATATTTAGAATATGTTTATAACTTTTCTACGTATCTCATTTAGTCGGTGCAAAAGTATCACTGTAAAAAACTCGTATTTTTTAAAAAACAAGTGAAGAAATGTGTTGACAAAACAGAATAGTAAAACTAATAATAATTTTACAATGATAGTTTAACGGGCAGTCGGTGAATAGATAGAGCGGTACTTCTCTGCGATGCTTTTGTAAATGTGTCACTTTTCGTGCGGACCGACAATATGTCAATTGCAGAAATTTATTATTACTATTAATTTTATATTATTATTATTATTAGACAAGGTGGTTCCGAAAGGTATGAATACTCAGGTATAAATATTCAATCTAGAGAAGGTTTTAAAAGCTAATAAAAAGAGTTTTCGGGTGTCTTTTCGAAATAAATTGCATACTAATGTGCAAAAATGACGAAATTTTCCAGTATATTTCCAAACAAAACAGTCTTGTACAATCTTGTACCCGGCTCCACAATTCATTCCTTTATAAGCGCAAAGTTCGACAAAATATGAACTGGAGAAATGCCCGAACTTTTCTTAAATAAGTCTGTTCCGCTGAAAAGCGACCTTGAACAAACGTTTGCTCTCGAACTTGAGCGATAAAATCTCGCACTTAACCTCGAATGCTGTGACTCACGAAAGGGGGCATGCTTTGCGGTTGCAAAGAAAAGGGGTAAATAGAGTACAGCACAGTCATAGCATACGCAACACTCAATAATTTCGGAACTAAAGCAGATAGCGAAAACCATTTTCTCTCTAAAAACTTCTGTCGATTTCATCTAATATTTGTACAGAAGTTCTTTGTACAAACATTGTACTTTCGCATTGTCAGTTTAAACATAACTCAAGAAATTCACTTTCTTTAACAAGTTCAATTGATTGATTAAATCGTGTTTCTGAGCGCGTCGATTATGATCATTACTCCCATAAGTGCAGTTCATGTTTTTATCTCGGGAGGTGGTGGTGTTTTTTCCTTGCTGGATAGTGAAATCCGGCGCCAGCTTACACGCCAGCTTGCTGGATTTTCCCCGATCTGGTATCTTCCAGGATGGGACAAAGTTTAAGCTCTTGGCTTGTTTACCATCATGTGTGGTAGTGTAGAGCATTTAAGTGTAATTTTGTGCAAGGGGGTGACAACAGGGGAAGGATGAGAAAGTAAAGATCACGCACGACCCGTGGCCTTTTGTTAGGGCAGTGCTCCGGCATTCGTCTGGTGTTGATCTTAGAAACCAGGGAAAATACCGATCAGAGCAGCTGACAGCTAGAATTCTCCTCCAGACAGCTCCTGAAATCACCCTGACCAACAAGTTCAAACTTCAATTTGTTTTACACACTTATCGAAACTGAATAGTTACAGAGAATAACATTTTATAAGTAAAACACGAGTCAGCATGCATGTCAGATGCGTACAAAGGAAGTGTGGTCAGATCAGCCAAGCACGTTCGTCAATCAATCAGAAAAGTATTCTGAAAATAATACACATTATTTTAGTAATGACAGCATCGACAAGTAACGAATCATTTTTGCTACAGAAGTAAATGTTGGCAAAGCTTTGATGTATTACTCCGTTGTACTGATATACAAACATCAGCGCACGTACATTTCTGCACTACTCTCCATGTGAACATCGCGTTCGACGACTTTCTCCTCCGCCCTGGGGTTGTGACCCCGGCCACCGCGCTACGCCGCGCCGACACGAGAGAAGACGAAACAAAACGAGTCGAGACGAGGCGAAACGAAGCGACACGAAACGAAATGAGACGAAACGAAACGAGACGAGAGAAGAGAAGAAAAGAGAAAAGAGAGAGAAGAGGAGAAAAGAGAAGAACTGGAGGAGAGAAGAGAAGAGGCGAAGAGAGAAGAGAAGAGGCGAAGAGAGAAGAAAAGAGGCGAAGAGAGAAGAAAAGAGGCGAAGAGAGAAGAAAAGAGGCGAAGAGAGAAGAAAAGAGGCGAAGAGAGAAGAAAAGAGGCGAAGAGAGAAGAAAAGAGGCGAAGAGAGAAGAAAAGAGGCGAAGAGAGAAGAAAAGAGGCGAAGAGAGAAGAAAAGAGGCGAAGAGAGAAGAAAAGAGGCGAAGAGAGAAGAAAAGAGGCGAAGAGAGAAGAAAAGAGGCGAAGAGAGAAGAAAAGAGGCGAAGAGAGAAGAAAAGAGGCGAAGAGAGAAGAAAAGAGGCGAAGAGAGAAGAAAAGAGGCGAAGAGAGAAGAAAAGAGGCGAAGAGAGAAGAAAAGAGGCGAAGAGAGAAGAAAAGAGGCGAAGAGAGAAGAAAAGAGGCGAAGAGAGAAGAAAAGAGGCGAAGAGAGAAGAAAAGAGGCGAAGAGAGAAGAAAAGAGGCGAAGAGAGAAGAAAAGAGAAGAAGAGAAGAGGAGAGGAGCCGAGACAAGACGGCAGGGGAGTAAAGGAGAGGAGCCATCGCATTTTCGTTGCGAGGAGCGCCGCGCGCCCGCCCTTTGTCCGGAGCGCCGGGGCAGCAGCCCCGCAGGTGCTTTGTTCGCCCGTGTCGCGTCGCGTCGCGTCGCGTCGCCAAGCGCCTTAGAATTTCTTCCCTACTACGCGCTGCGTTGCAGGGCGCCGGGCGGCTCGCGCGTTCTCCGTCTCTGCCCGTGGCGGCAGGGCGAGATTCGAACCCGCAGTGGACACGCGCATTTGCTCGTGGTCGCCAACGATCTCGCATGGGGCTGAGCTGACTCCACAGACGAGGAGACCGACAAAAACCTGGGACGACAAAGTCCGCGAATCACCGTCACGGAATGTGAAAAGTAACAGTCGCAAACAACAAAAACACCAAGGATAGCGATTAATAATAATAATAATAATAATAATAATAGCAGCAAAATATTAAAATCGTCTGGCTACATCTTTACTTGTGGGTTGGCTTGCAAATCGTTAAAAGAAATAAAAAATAATGAAATTCTTTATTGAAGTGACAAATGGAAACTAATGATACAACAAATAGCACGGAAATGTGCCCCTCATAAACAACTGAACTTGACATAAATTAATTAGAATAATATAAAATCAAGTTGCCTCATTATTATTCGGATATTAATGAGCAAGGTTCTAATTAAAATTGTTGATAAATAGATCAGGATTATCTTGAAGCAGTCATTACCGAAGCCAGTTTGCTTTGTGTTGGCAAGTCCAGTTAAGGTCCGCGCGCTCGCGAAGTCCTTGCACGGGCAACAGGGCAGTGGTCACTTCATCACGCACAATGGAACTTGTGTGGTACCTGCGGACGGGGGGCGGGTTCCAGGGTGGAGCTTGCACATGACCAGTTTTCAATCTGGGATACTTTTGACAGACTAACACATTACTCTCACCAGGGGCGTTATCTGTAATCCAAATTTAACGTTACCAGTTATTTCTGATGCATGGAGAAATGAATTTCGATAATGAATTGGGGAGGAAAATATTTTTTTGTTTGAAATAAGGGGCCCCCTTGGATCAACTTCCCCAGGCCCTGGTTTTCTCTGGACGCCTCCAACTGTCTCTCTTCCGCTGCCTTGGATCTCTGCGTTCAGCCACTTTCGTACTTCACTGACACGAGGTGGTGAAGTGAAGATGTGATTGAACGAGTTGGGCGACGAAAGTTACTCTACTTTACTTAATCAAAGAGGTTACATTTGTACACAAGCACAAACGATAAGGTCAGTTTAACACGAAACTACAAGAGTAAGCTTCGTAGTAACTGTGTCCGTTTTATTTCCAGCAAATACTTTTCAGATAAGAGACCATCAAACGAGTGACGTACGAGTGATGCCGATTCTGCGCCATTTGGGGATGTAGATAAGGCTGAACATGGATGAGTTAAGGTTTCCATACGACAACCCGATTGTGAAGAAGATACATGATAGTATACAACATAAATAATCTACTCAGAATATCAGGGTAATGGAACAAGCATGATTTAATAATAAGTACTACAACGTAGAAAGTTACTGTAGCAATAACATTCCATTTCATAAGAGAATTCTTCACTCCGTACAAAACACTCCATTCAAGCATTCGATGTTTATTTCACCGAATTCAAAATAGTCATAGATAAAGTACGGAAAATTGATTCTCAATATAATTAATACTAAAAATTTATTGCAACAGTATTAATTTTATATACTATACTATTAAACTTTCTCCGATAAAAATGTCCTACTACTGCTACTTTTGCGAAGTGTTCAACTCGGAAAACCCATGAGAACGGAAGTGAATAATCGATTCGGAATGCTGGAATCTTTGAATGCTCAGTCACGATGTCTAAATATTTGAATGGAACTTCCCGAAGAATTATGTCGTTCCCATTTCCAAACATATCAGTCCGATAATAGGAGATTTTCAAAATGTCCACTTATGTCGTATGATTCCAGATCTCTCTTTCCCAAAGATGCATCATTCTAAGAATCGGGGACGTATTGGCGTCCTAGGGGTCAACGCTATTAATCAAGTCCTTCTCTAGGAAGAGCGGTTCCCCGCACGACCTACGTCATCCGCCGCCTTCTGGCGCGACTGCGCCGGCCAATGAAAGAAGGCCCACCTCGCCACGGTACAGATACGACATCGATGTCGATATTTTCAAAACATCGATGTTTCTTTAAAATATCCATGTTTTAAACAACGATGTATTGAAACCGATGTTTTTTTTAACATCAATGTTTTCTCGTTTTCAATGTTTTGTTCGTGGATGACAGATGCTCATTATCATACTTTTGTAAAAGTTAAAATGAGAAACAATAACTAATTCTTCATCGAGCAGACTACCATCCCTTGCTTGAGATGACCCTGATGGCCTGGTTTTTCCTTCGTCTTTCCTGTATTTCGCACTTCGAGAGACGTATAACATTGCTTTCAGTTAACTTTGAATTACAAACGAATTACCCTTGAATTACAAACGAACTACCCTGAACTACCCGAACTGAATGAATTACAAACGAACGACCTTTGTCAAATAAAATTCGTGCGCAAGAAAATTTAATGTTACAAGTTACTAAACCAACTTTAAAACATCGATGTTTAAAGACATCAATGGTTTTTCGTCCGTGTATTACAAGAGTTTTTGCACCCTCGAACGTGAAGCACTATCGATCTTCTGCGCATGCGCGGGTGCACCAAAGTGTGCGAAATTTGCACTGCGCATGAGCACAAGATCGATAATACTTAACGTTCGAGGGTGCAAAAACTCCCTGCTAACATCGATGTTTTGATTTTGAACATCGATGTTTTCTTGTCGATGTCACATTACTAGGCCACGGGGCTCCCGGAGAGACGACAGTTCGAAGGGCGCGGCGGTACACGCAAAGGGATGTGCTCGTTCGAATCGGCATTGGATGCGGTGCGTCCGGGGCAAAGAGCGGCGACAGAGCGAAATGGAACGGAATGCAGCGGTGGCATGCGATCTCGTAGAGAATCGTGAAAATGGCGTGAGTTTTCTGAAAGTTACCACTCCCGCTTACACCGTGACGACAGGACAAGTGATTATGGGAAATGCGGGAAAAGGAAGATAGCTAAGTAAAAGTAGTGGGAGCGAAAGTAATAGAAAGTAAGTGTGAGCGTGGGGGAAAAGAGCATGAGAAACAAAAGGACTAAAAGTGAACGTCAATGGAGAATAATTATCTGGATACACGGCAGGAGGTTTGTTTACAATTATTATGCGTGATATTTCTATACAATACATAGTCGCATGTCTCTTGCCCATCAACGCCGACAGGTATCTTATCCTTGCATCAATTATGTGACGAATAACTAGCTAATAGATTTCATTTTATGAGAATACTCACCTAGACTGTAAACGATTTAAACAGTAAATGACGCCTCGAGGTGTTTCGAACGTCTAAACTTCAGTGTGTTAAAATATATTGCAAGATGTGGAGAGCTCATTACTATTCTAAAGACTAGGATACAAATGAAGTGGACAAAATTATCTTAGGAAGAAAAATAAAATATATTAGGGAGAAAAATAAAAGAAATCACCTAGACATTCTGTATTAGAATGTAAACGATGTTACGCTTTTTTCTTTCTTTCTTTCTTTCTTAAAAAAATACTTCTTTTCCGTTCTTTCCTCTAGCTCTCAAAACTCAACGGCTCCGCCAGAAAGCACCAAGCTAATCTTTATATATTATTTCTCAAAGGGCTGTTTGGTCTTTTCAATAAATTGGGCGACATACGAAACCGATCTGTATAAAGAAGCAATGGATTGAAAAATCGTGTTTCTTTTCACCTGCACATGTGACATTCGTATTGAAAAAACGCGTTAAAAATACCTAAATATTAAAAAAAGTAGTAATTCGGGATCTGTAATATCTGATTGCCGCGCGATCTATCGGAAGAAAATTACACTCGGACGGTGGCGGGAAATGCAATCTCAAGCATTTTTGTTTGTTTCAATTTAGTGTAGGTTGTGTAAGCACGTGAACGTGATTTTCTACATTGAATAGAAATCTTGAAATATGAGAGGTTAGTGATCTTAGTGAGGTTAGGTTGTTTATAATGCTGGAATACAAAAAAAGAATTTAAGCAGAAAACAGTTTGGTTATTTGACTAACCGTGCGATTTAATCGCACGGGATCTCACTAGTTCATAATAAACGATAGACACGAAGTATCATCTTTGCTCCGTTCAAAGTCGAGACCCCCAAATGCAACGTTGGCGTATCCCCGGCCTCCCCATTGCCAAGAAAAAAAGCGAGCACCTTGGGGCAGCCAACGCGGGAAGCGGCGCCGAGCTGACAATGTCCGCGTCGAGGTAATTGACAGGGGAGAGGGCGACGGTCAAGGACAAGGCGATCGCGCGCGGCGCGGCGCCTGAAAGTCGAAGCCTCAGGACCTCCAGTCGCACCGCCCATTAAGTGATTGTGGGGGCCGGCGAGGCGCTGACAGTGATAGAGCGAGCGAGGGCCAGGGCAAGGGATGAAGGCGGAGGCAACAAAGCAGGCGGAGGAAGGGGACGCACCGAAAGACGGACGGACGGACGAGTGCCGTTTTCGGAAATTTGTTGCCCCCAGGGGAAGTGGTGCGCAACTTTTGAAATTCCGAAGAGAAGAAAAGTTATGCACAAACATCTTAAAGTTCCACGAACAAATTCGATGCAACATTTTGAACGAGTTGGAAACTGTAGAAAAAGGGCTACTTGCGTATACATAGACCAATATCGATAAATTCCTACAGAAACATGTCTCTGAGAAAGTCTGGGATATTTATATGTGTATATATTACATTCTTATTGCACACCATTATTTCCAATTACGTTTTCCATGAAAAGGTCTGCTTCCAAAGAAGCATTGATTTTCATTCACTACAAACATCCTTATTTCTCTGAAATGTATTCCACATGTCTACACTCTTAATAGATTCCTTAAGAAGCCGCATACCATTCACTTTCTCGAGCAAGATAAAGAGAGACATTTCAGAGCCATAGTCGCACGCGAATTCATCTCCAGCGAAAGGGGGAACGGGACCAAAACACGCTGTATAGAAGACGCTCCGCTGGATTCGGAACTTTTGAAAGCCGCCCCGCGCCGCCCCGCCCCACGCCGCCCTGAGCCACCCCGCGCCGCCCCGCGCCGCCCCGCGCCGCCCCGCGCCGCCCCGCGCCGCCCCGCGCCGCCCCGCGCCGCCCCGCGCCGCCCCGCGCCACTCAGCCAACCCCCGCGGTCTCGAGACGGTGGGCTCCGGGGTGAGCACCGGAATCCGGAGGAAGGCATTCATCTCCGGGTGGGATTTTCAGGCGTCGATGCGCTTCAGCGGCGTGCGGACGGAAGATTCATGGACCGCCGCGGGGCGACGGCGACGCGGGCGGCGGGCGTGCCACGTGCTCGCACAACACGCGTGTATAGACCTTCGGCGGGCAGGGCGCTCCGTCCGGAACTGGGATCACGAGTAGCAAGCGGAAGAGCCGCTTATGAACGCTAACAAATGCAAAATCATTTCACCGGGGCTGTGCGAGTTCTTTTGGAAAGCTCACGAGAGATTTAGGCAGAACGAAATCCTGTACAGGATACACTCACCTTAGCGGAGGATGACTGCTTTTAAACATTGAAATTTAGCATTAATAGTAACTTGAAGATTACATTTCCTCTCCTGTCGACATAGTATATTTTATATTTGTTATTTTTCTCCTTAAATGTTTCAGACAACATTTTTGTTGAGAATTTTTATAATCTTGAAGTAAATAAATGGATCTTTAAAAATACGTTTGATTATAGATATTAGGCCGATGCAGCGGAAGGAACTGACGCGTAAGTTTCAAAACCGAGCCAGGAGCTGAGCTTTGTATGCCGGCGTGTGTTTATCGGACGTGTGTCGTCCAATACGTATCGTAAATCCACATTACTAAATTGCTTTGAATAGGAAAACTAATACACCATCATTAACTACAACCCATTGGTTTCGATTGTTTTGAACAGACGGTGGACGTTAAAAGTGGCTTTTTGTTGCAGTGTTTGGTTGCGTTAAGTCAAAATAACAGAACAGTATTACGAAAAAAATCTGTTGAATTCAAAATTGCGTCTTACAGTCTGTACCTTTGTCATCATTCTTCGCTAACGCTTCTCCGGGAAGCATATGACTCGTTAAGCCGCTATTCCTTTAATTTACCTCTACAATTTTCCATACTTCTCCCTCTCCTTGTAGACTGTCCTTCTCAGACCACACCAGCATTCGAACGAAACACATTATACCTCTGTGATTATGCCAAGTTGTGTATAGTTCTTTTGCAGGCAATCGCGTTCTGCGAGTCGCCGGGAACATTAATCTGATCTTCACGCGGACGCACGTAGACAAGTACGGGCAGAGCCGCCACCTTCACGCGGCAGAACACACGCGCCCGTGCGGGAAGGGGTGATGGCGGGGTGGGGGTGGGGGGAGCGGCGGGGCCGAAAAGCCCCAACAAAGAGGCGGACTTGCCGGCGCCCGCCCGCGCGCATCCTCGCCTTTCATCGGTTGGCGAGCATGACGTGCGCCATTTCAGATGTCGTTGTGTTCGCCTGCACCCTAGTGATGGCAAATTTTACAGAAACATCGATATTTCAATACATCAAAAGATTTTCGATGTCGATGAACACATCGACAAAAAATCGATGTTTTAAATAAGACAAAACAGGAGGTATTTTCTCATCTCATTTTTATTTTAATTATTGTACGTACATGAGTTATACTTTATGGTTTAGTCATGTACAAATAAAATGTTAAAATAATCTTTATTGACTGTAAAGAAGAAATCTTTATATCTGCCTTTTATATCTGCCCGTTGAAACATAATAGACATTTTGTTAAAATTATAATAAAGTGAGGCATCATGGAAAAGCTCCCAAAATTACCATAAAGAAATCTCTCCGTTTGGGCATTGACAACAGTGATAGATGCAAGTGGCTGTTGGTTTTAAACAATTCACAAAAAAAATAGTTTATTGAAATTTTATTTATGTCATGATTTTTTTTAAACATCGATGCTTCTGGAAAAAAATCTATGTGATGAAAATATCAAGCAGAAAACATCGACGTTAATATATCGATGTTTTAAAAACACTGATGATTTTTTGCCATCGCTGCTGCGCCCGCACTGCCAGCGCAGGGCCCACGGCCCTTTAAAGCCCCGCGCCGCGCGGCTCCCGAAACTCGGCTAAATACGGCTGCGCTGCGAATCGAAACTTCCGGGAGGAACTGGGCCACTAATCGGTGGCCAAATTACGCGCTCCCTTTAACGATCCGGGGCGCATTCGAGAAGAGAAAAAACACTAGTTGCCAGCAAACTCTACACACTGGAAACTTCAAAACTCAAATCGGAATGAAAGGATTGTACTTGTATTCTGTCAACTGCTATGAAACTGTTATGGTATAGTGCGATTTTTCTAACTCTGCCCCTCAAGCCCCTATGGCCTGGATGAAATATCACACGGTATTTCGCGTCTTTCTCCGCCGTACCGCTAGAAGTCGCATGATCGCAAGCACTGCTTGACACGGTCGTGATCACGCGATACCTGGCGGCACGACTAAGAACGTCGCAAAATACCGTCACATATTCCATCGTGTAGACTGGCCTTGAGGGGCAAAGTTAGAAAAATCGCTGTATTTTACTGTATCTTCACTGCATGGAACTGAAAATAATAATTTTGAATTATTTACCCATTCGAACAATTTTCCCCAGCAATTCATTCTTATGCCAGTAAAGTTCTTGATCTTTGGGTTTCAAGAGCACACCACTTCCACAAATCACTCTCACCTACCCGTTCCGAATAGGGATACCGAAACCCAAGTGTCAGTAGTCAATACAAGTTAATTTCATTGATTTCACCCTAGAAGTTAACAAAACGAATAAACACAAAAATGTTCATTCCCGTAGTGGAAACGTTCGAAAACAGACACACACACAAAGTGGAGGCAGTCATATCGAGTTTCTGCAAACGAGTCCACGGTCTGCGTTGCGCAGCGTCACCTCCCGCGAAGTTCACCGCACCGCGCAGCGCCGTCCCGCCCCAAAGCGAAGTGCAGGAGCACAATAACGAGTGACCGCCCCCGCGCACGGGCCACGGGCCGAGGGGGCCCCGGTGCTGGCAGGGAGGCAGCCGACGCGGCGCCACTGTCGTCCGCGCGATCGGCGATGACAGAGGAAGAGGTGGCGGAAGCGGACGTAGCTAGCTGGGGCGGAAGTTCAAGCGGCGACGGCGGTGGCGGCGGCGGATGCGTAACGTCGGAGCCCGAGACGTCGAAGGGGTGTGGATCAGCTATTCGAGGATGTTCCGAGAGAAAAGTCGCGCGGAGTGGAATGCGAGGTTTCAACGAGGACTGCCATTTCTGACTCTGAGCATTTGACGTCGCTGATGATGCAGTGGAATGGCTGGTACGTGGATTGGATAAACTAGCGTGGAGGGTTAGGTTAGTGAGTAGTAAGACAATCCAATAAATAAGTCTAAAACTACTAATGTACGAGCGGTGTTATTCACATTTTCGATTAAATTATCAGATGTGATTTCGGAGACTGACAACAGCGTTCAAAACAGTATCAATTACATTCCAAACAATATCAACAATATAACCAACAATATATATTGGTATATTCTACGAAATTTCGGCCTATAACCTCGGAAGCAGACTTAGTCGCAGGTACTCGATTAGTTCAAACTTTTGTTTCAGGAGCTAAGTTGTGAACTGACTTTGAAATTGGGAATTACAATTAATGTTACAGCGGTAGATAAAAAAATTGTGAAAACATTGACATTCTATGTATCGGTCAAAATAACCGGTACGCGGAGCGCGGACGCGATAATTAACCACCAACGATATGACAAGGCAATCGCTTTACCAAAAACCCACTTTCATTCTCCATGGGGGGAAAAGGGACAGGTGCCAACGCTTAAAACCTAGAATAAAGTCAAAGGAGGCAGCAGTACAGAATGAAATCATCCAGAACGACTCTTGCTGAAATTACTCAGGTTAAGATCAAAACAAGAAAAAACAATATTTTGTACAGATTTATTTGAAATTTTGGCCGTTGAGAAAAAAAAAACAACAGCTGAGATACTTCGCTGTTGGATAATAACAGCTGGAATATTTCTAGCTAAATATATAGCGTTTGTTGCTCCTCATTCAGCAGTTCCTCTCTTCAGGAAGTGGCCGAGTCGCACGTGAGCGCGCCACCAGAAGCGGAGGCTGCGCAGCGCAGCGCTGCGAAGCGAAGGGCGCGGGCGATGGCGGCGGCCGCCCCTTTCCCTTCTCCGACGGAGATCGATAGCGCCGGAAGCCCCGTCGCCTCTGCCCCGCGCAGCCCTTCGCCCCTTCCCTCATCCGCCCCGCTCCGCACCGCCCCTCGCCCCGCCGCCCGCACTACACACCTAGACGTTGCGCCCCGCTCCGCACTTTGCGCCTCCCCGCACCCCGCCGAACTTCCACTCTCCCCCGCGCCATCCCGCACCAGACCGCCCGCACTACACACCTAGACGCTGCGCCCCGTCCCGTCCCGCTCCGCACCCCTGCCGCTCCGCTTGGTGCATCTCCAACCGCACTACACAACTAGACGCTGTTCCTCTCCGCTCCGCCCTTCGTCCATCTGCCCCGCCCTTGCACCCCACCCTCACCGCTTCACACCTTTTCGCCCCTTCATCCCTCCACCCGCCCCGCTTCCCACTCCCGTTTCGTATGTCTCCGCCCACACCTCACAGCTATAGCCACTGCGCTCCGCCCCGTCACGCCCCTCCTTCCACTCCGCCCTTCACCCCTCCCCCTCGCCCACCCAATCCGCTTCGCGCCTCACCGCCCTTCATCCCTCCCCGTCGCCGCCCCCCATTCCATTTAGAGCCTCTCCGCCCGCACTACACACATAGCCGTTGGTCCTCGCTCCCTCCGCCCAGTCCCAACTCTGCCACCTACACACCGTTCGCCCACAACCAGAAAAGAGTTTTTGATCACCTGCTCCCCTCTGCTGTTCACCAGTCTCGGAGATTTTATTTGTTTTTCTCGACTTTTTTGTTTTGTTTTGATTTTCATGTCTTTTTATCTTTCTTCAGGTTTTTCCTTTTTCCCGTCCTGCCTCATAGCGCTCCTACAAAGTGTTCGCCAACGGCAGAGAGGTTTTTAGTTCGCCAGTTTCTTTACAGGGCGTTCACTACACGAATAATTTTTTGCAACGCTTTCTCTAGCAGCTGACTATCCGCGCCATGTCATTCCGTGGTCACAAGAAATCCGTTTATAGCGACATTTCGAATGGATCATCCGCCCTCCCATATGCTGTTTGCCACCGGAAAAGCAATTTTTCCGATGTGTACCCACCCAACTGACCGTCCGCCTCATATACGTACGACATCTCTGGACATTGCGTTTTCCGTTCTCACACAACTAATCCGATTCCTATCAGTCAGGAATAGTAGTTTAGGTTCAGAAATAGACGTTTAGGTAACATGGGGGCGAAACAGGTGATTCACGCACGAGTCGAGTTGTCGTCCGTGCGTAGCGAGGACGACAAAAACAGACTCGTGCGGGAATCACCTCGCGACCGTGTTGCATATACTATTTTTTAACACGCGAGCGAAAAGCAATGCGTCAAGTGAAGGAACATAAATTAAATATCAAATAACTAGAAAAACCTTACTTGTATTACTTGTTCACTTTACATTTGTAGACGGCCGAATTAGAAACTAATGTTGTTTTGAAAGTGAATGCCCGAACACACAACCGAGAATCCACGAATGGTCCCGATGTCAACATACAATAAATGTAATACACAATAAATGTAATATGCAATAAAATAGATCACACCACACGCTATTCACAACATTCACGTACAATAGTTTTATTTCTTCTTTGCACTTATCTACTGCTTAATGGTTATGTTCTTGCCCCGCCGGGTTTCTGTGTGCTGCTCACCGCCGACTATATCATATTAAACGGTCAGTATGTACTGCAGACGCGCGTTTCTCATTCAGTCGGCGGTGACCTCATGTAAACAGACCGCAGCGCTCCGTTGGCAAATGTAGAGTGAACGAGTATTACAAAAGTAAATGGATTCCAGTCAGTGTCGTACCACTATTGTTTGCAAATAATAAACACAGACGTCAAGACGAAAGAATTGCGAATCGTCGCAGATGTTTCGTACACGCTTCGCGATGTTTCGTACGCTGTGAAAAATTAGCTATTTCGCACCCGGAAAACGAGCACGAGAAATCACGTTTCGCGCACGGCGTGTTGAAAAGATTTTTTTTGCCCCGTTTCAAACGACTGATCATTGTGGCACACGGTGCTTACTTCCGTGGGAGAGGAAGGCACGATGCATTTCCCACACTGATCATCCGCGCTCTTCCCCAGCGTCCTCCAGCCTCCTGAGCTTCACGTACAGCGTTCGCTCCGAGAGGAAGTTTCTTCTTTGGCTCTTTCTATCCACAGAGTCCCCCGGAGCCTCTGAAGAAGTTGGTGTTGAGGACGGCCTCCGGGAAGAGGACGTCGTTGCCAGAACAGAGCATCAGGTGCAAAGTGCTGCCTAGGATGTGCGGTGTCTAAAAAGGAGAACGTCGAGCACAATATTCCACGCTCGCAAAACTAGCGTGCAGTTTAGACTTAAACCACTGCGTTTAATAAACACATTTTTATGTATTTAATCGACGAGAACGTGTTCTGAATTTGCATTTTAGCGTAGATTATTTTAAGAATCATTTCACACATTCTTTCTAAGAAACGAAAAAATCATATTCTTCGGCTTCATTTGTGCAATAACTACCTGTTTTGATGTTGTTAATAATTAACAGTTGTGAATTATAACCAGCAGCATTCCACTAAACGACTCTAGTTACACTAAAAGTAAGTGCTATATATTTCAATAGATTGTAATGATCACTGCATCGCCTTCAATAGAATGCAATGAATCCAATTTATGTCCGAAGTGACTCTACAATTCCGGAGAGGATTTCTGTTTGTAAGCTCTAGCATATTCTTTTCCGCAATCTCTTTTCAGATTTACTAATACGATGCATGAAGGCCGTTCTAGTGCGAATTTCCCAGCAGTGCAACAATAAGCTCTTGAGTACCATAGAGCAAGTTTGGGGCTTGCGTGAGAGATTAGTATGATAGACTAAGAGTAACACACAGCATATGTGGGGCCTGCGTGAAAGATTAGTAATTAGGTTAAGTTTAGATTGGTTTAAATTTAAGGATTTTTGTCTAGTGAATTTAGATATTCAAAATCACCTCGATGTGGTTCACTACGGCCTGATATCACGCATGGTTCCATTCCCCCCCCTCCGGATCAGAGCCCGCAAACCGTATTGAAGGTTTTAGGCGTGGCCCGTGACGCCTTGGAAGTTGGACATCCCTGTATTAGATCATACTTCTAACATCAAAACACCCTACGTCGTCCAACACCACCCGCCGATCTTTTTCGACTCCCTGAACGGTGGCAATACAAGCAGCAACCCTTCCGTATGTGGATATTAGAATGAGTAGGGTGATGAAACAAAAAATTACCAAATCCTATATCCAATCACTTTCAACTTTGAAATAAGTTTCAAATACTGTTTTATTTCTTCTCTTTGGGGTATTAATTGTGAATTTTGTTTGTACTAGTGCCTACTCAGTTCTACTGCAATTGTTTATTATTTCTTCTTTCTTTTTTAAACAGTTCTTCGATATCCAGGAACCTAACCCATATTTTTTCATTAAAAGATCGACTCAACATTCGCGGATTTAGCATTCGCGATGCTTTTTAGGAACGTAACCCTCGCTACTGTTCATTTCATATTTCTACGATCGAACACCCCACGTCGTCCAACAGCACCCGTCGATCTTCATCGTCTCCGTGGTGCATGTCGTGGCACCTGCCGGCATGGGGCGAGGAAAGGCGACCGGGTCGGGGGCAGGACCCTTTTTACGAGGCATTAATTGTGGGGGACGCGACGGGCAGGGAGAGGCGGTGCGGGGCGGGGCGGGCGCCAGGTGCGGCGCGGCGCGGAATTGGGGCGTAAACAGCGGCGCACGCGGCGCGGATTGCGCCGTCGATTACGGCGCGCGTCCGACATCGTAAAGGCGCCGCGCCGCGCCGCGCCACGCGACGCGGCCGCAACAGCGCTCGTATTTCACCCGCAACACTCGCCCACCCGCCCTCTCCGAAACTGGGCGCGCGTCAGGCGAATGTTACACGCGCACCATTCCTGAATACCTACCCCCCCGCACTCCTCCGTTGACATTAGTTTGAATTAAGAATATACTGCGATTTTCGTAACTTTGTCCCTGACAGGAATCAGCTGTTCACGGTTTCATCAAATAGGGAGCTTGAACGTCACCATAGTGACGTCACTGTCGCGAAATATAAGATCCCAATTCGATGGCAGCAAAACAGCTCATTCCTGACAGGGACTGAAAGTTACGAAAATCGCAGTATAAATTATAGCAACGAGCGTTGTAGACAAGATCTGATAACCAGAAATGTTCCCGTGTAATATAAACTATTTTTTTAACTATACATGTGATACAAAATTTCTTCAGTCAAAATAACTAAACTCCCCACTCCTCTCGCAACTAACGATGAGAGGGCTCAATAAAATGTGCGCGGATAACAGTTCTCGTGATGTTACTCAGGTAGAACGTATTTTAAAAGATACAAATTAGGTCTTCATTCGCGTTTCAGGCTGGGAATCTTGCATGAATGAAATATAATTACATAATAAACTACTCGGGATGTTTTGTTGACAAATATAAAGATACTCCTTTTAAAGAAGACGAATTTGCGAAGCAGATTTTACTGGCATGATTCTTCCTAAAATCTGGAAGAAGATGAATTATCAACGAAAAGCGGTATGAAATAATCGATGCGACTGCCGTACGATCCATGACATGTAGTGATGATTATTAACATCACCGACCAGTGAGTTAGTTGAAGTCTGTTAAAGGAATTTTGTTATAACCAAAATAAGCAACGTGAACAGAATCTTTGTCCGCTATGAACGGAATACCTGTGGCAGTAAATGTTCGAATTTCGCTTTTCTCTCGAAAAGCAAAAACAAAGCTTATTAATGCTTAATTGAGTTATATATCGTGTTTCCTTCAAACAAGACAATGGAGGAATAATAATAAAACCGTGATGTTTGACCTTCAGAACAACCCTGCCATTACTTGCGCAAATTCCATCAATTGCTGACTTTTATTATTTCCTATTGACATTTAAAGAGAGCACAGAATTTAACAATCTGACAGACTTTTCAACAACCATCTATTATAGTAATTAAAGTTTTCCCAAGTCAACATTGATGATGATAATTCACACACACACCAGTCAAAAGAAAGAAAGAAAGAAAAAAGTGTGATGACATTGTACAGTTATGAAAAGGCATCAATGAAAGTTAACAAAAGCTCGTAAGCAAGCAGAGAACGTCTGATCGACGAACGTCCAAACAAAATTCCGCGTTCCACCCCAAAGCGAGAAGCCCCGTCATCAACACCGCAATCCTGAAACCGTGTGCCGTGCAACGGTAGTCGCACTTCACCTCTCGAGAAAGCAGCGGATGACGCGGCGGCGTCTCGCGCAAGCGAGCGCAGGTCTGGAGAGGGATTCCTGCGGCGTGGCTCAGCGCTGCCCACGGCGGCGGCGGCGGCAGCGAAGCGCTCGTCAGCGCCCGCGTGAATCACCCGCCGCCGCCACTCGCTCCGCCGAGCAAGGCCTTGGCGCCACGCCGCGCTTGCAAGCAGATCCTCCTCCTCCTGTTCCTGCTCCTCGTTGAGCGGCTGTCCGGCGCTCGGCGTCCCCGCGACAGACAACGGGAGCGCAGCTTCTGAGCAAACTCAGCCAGGGACGTCACATTGGTCGGCGTTTCGTTAATGGTGGGGAAAAATTCATTTTGCGGAATTCCGCTGAAAGGACGGAGTTCGTCCTGAATGGATTTTGAACGGTTTGTTTTGTTCTGGAACAAACAACCATACCTACATTTTCCTACAAACTCTAATTACCGACGTTATTTGATTCGTTGTTTACTAATTGACCCGGCAATGCTTCACTATTGTAAATTATTACATTTCACAAGCTACTGGTCACGTGATCGTCCTTCACGTTTTACGCTACGCCCTGCAAAAATGTTAATAGAAGAAAGCCTTTCTCGAGAGATTTGTTCTAGGACCTAGTTTGGGCACGATTGTCAAATATCCTATTGCTAAAACGTTCTCCCTCACGTTTGGGCATGCATTCGCTATGATACTGTCTTGGAGGAATTTGATTTACATGTCCGAGATAATGTTCAAGTAATAATTCCGACCGAAAATTCAAAATCGCAGGGGGCCGAACATGCAGCGAAAACGCGCTTAATACTTGAGTATACGGCGGGTTGCGTAGAGTTTCTGTTCAGGGGCGCTTGACTCAAACTATAAATCATAATCAACGACGCCCCCATTTTGCGTCTATGCGCGACAAACATACGCACACTCCCATTGTACTATACCTATAACCTTCGCGCAAGTGCAAGCAATAAATTGATAGAATTTTATGGCGATCGGATGAACGGTACGGCAGCGCATAAAACACGAACATTATTTTTATATATTAGATTATTTTACGATTCCGGTCGCGTCAACCGCTAGCCATTAGACCAGTAAGTGTAGAGCAAGTCATAACGCTGGCGGTAGCGGTGTTTCTCTCTCGCCGGAACGTGACATCCGGCGCCGACCTACACGTCGGCTTGCGGAGGTCCCTCCCTCAGAAATCCGTCAGCAGAGCTCAGTCACAGCCGCGACAAGCTCTAAGCTCCCAACTGGTCTCCCGACGTACTTGGTAGTGTACTGCACGTAATTGTAGGAGCACATAAGTAAAGTGTGAGGACAGGACAAGGAAGAGGAAGGAAAGAATGCGCGCGGGGAACTGCTCGGGTATTCCCCTGGCGTAGATCGGAGACACCTTGGAAAACTACCAAAGGAGCAACCGGTCGCTAGAAACCTCCACCAGGTTCGAATTCGCTATCCAGCTGATGTCGAAAATCCGCCAACTGTCGCGACTCGAACTCTAGGACCTCCCGATTAGAGTGCCTACATTGTCAACTGTTGCTGCACTGAGCTAACGCGGCCGATATATTTCGAAACTGTTACGTACCTAATGAACTTCAATATCGCAACAGTGTATGCCCATGTAGGGGTCCGCGATCGTGGTATTTCAAAAATAATTCAGCTGCCGCTGCATTCCACTTACCCACTGTCGCAGTCCGTTCTCTTCACACTCGAGGTAATTTCAAATAAGAACACTTAAAGGTTCCAACAAAACGAAAATGTAGTATTTTTCGTAAGTTCTGGATAGCTAATTAATCGGCAAACTGTTACCTGATATGCTTCTGAGAATATTTTGTTCCGTATTCTTGAACCAGCGATACCTTCCTCACGGTTTCACCAATCTTCTAATCACTTGAAGACACTACTAATTGGGTATTTAAAGTAGTTCGCTTTAAATATCACCACTTCATCGTCAGGTGTCCATTGCTAACGAACTCTAGCGAGCTTCCCTCAAGCAAAACTCGCATCCACAGCAACCCACGTTGTTCCCACCCAATTGTTCGTTTTGAGTCGAATACGAGTTGATACACTCGTATCAAGTTCTGCATTTCAATTTCGTACAAGAAACATGTTGTCGTTGTTGTTGTTTTTCGCAAAAGTCTTTAGTTTTAAACAAGTGAACGTACAGTTCGTGGTGGGAGTATTGTGTCATTCACTTCGGGGAATAGATCGGCGTTTATCCTTCTGGTGGTGGGCCCTGTGCGTGCGGATGTGAGTGGCGGCCGCCTGCCGCCCCAGCGCACCTGAGCGCTGACGGGCGCCGCGCCCGGAGCGCAACTTTTGCGGCAGCTCAGCGTTCGCCAAGAAAGGCTGACATGATGGCGCGGATGGAAAGTTTTTCAACAAACACGAAAGCTGCAGAGGAGATTGCTTAGCAATCGAAATAACTTTCTCGTTGATCTTTTTTCCCCTTCTTTTTAGCTTTCGTGGAATAAAATTAATATGCGACACGCACAGATTTTCATGCAACTGCTTGCGCACACTTAAATTGCAGTATTACATTCCAAATAACACAATTTCAGTAATCGTGCATTTACACATAGGGTCAGTCACTGGCGGATTCAGATGGGGAGGGGCATGGGGGCCATACCTCCCGCCAAAAGGCCTAGAGTTTTCGTTTGTTACCTTCTTTTATTTGGCAAAGTTGATTTAAATATTTTGTTTTAATTATGTAATTCTTTAAACAATAATATTTATAGTATCACTACAGCACATAAATAATATATAAAATAATAATAGTAAATGTTTATTATTTAACAAAAATCTACGATCCCCCCCCCCCAAATGATCGGCTGGATCCGCCCCTCGGTCAGTATTCACCAGTTCAATGAATAATTTACAAAACTGAAACAAAATTAATAAATTGCAAACCCAAATATAATCCCTTCTCTCTTTAAAATGAAAACACGAGAAATACACTTTTAATTTCTTTCCGTCGCGTTCGAAAGATGGATAATTCTCACGCTTGTCACGCGTGCTCTGTTAAAATTTCCAAATAAAAGGAACGAATTTTGACTGTCATGACTAGACGTCGGATGTTTAGGTACTAAAAACTCGTCTTTAGGCGCCTAAAAAGGCACTGAAAATGTCAAGAATAAGGAGAAAAAAGGCAGTCATAAATTACATTCACAATAAAATTTTAAAAAATTTGTAAAACTCCACACATATTTACAACTCTTCTACATTTTATTATTAATAGTTTCCGTTGCAATATATTACCACTAACTTTTCAAGGATCGCAATTTCAATCTGCAACGATTGGGAGACAAAATCAGTTTGAATACAGAGTAGGATTTCTGAAAACCCACTGATGAAATTGGCATATATTTTAGAAGTCCAACATTAGCAACACTGAAACATTCTTGGAATTTACATTTATTTCCACTCAAAAGGTGCCACGGTGTATTGTCAATCGACCATTTTCTCAGAACATGGCTAGTATTTACGAAATAGGAAAATGTAGAAAAATATGTATACTTTGAGGAATTCTCTCGTATTTCAAAATACAAATACGTGAATTGAAGGTTTTGTTTTGAATGGTCATGTTGGACCATGGTCGATTTTCTGATGTCTTAGCATTGTATATAATAATAATACATAAAAGACAAAAACGTGCAATAATTCCAAAGAAAAGGCATTTATGCAAAAATAAACATTATAAAACTTAGTCATCTGTCATCATTTGTCATGATTCGTGCACATATATTATCCGCCTTTAAATAAGTTCGCTAGAAAAAAAATAGGCATTTCCCTAAACATCCGATGTCTCATGTCCCAAGTGCATTGCGTTCTGGCGCAACAAGCCACCGCCGTAGAAAGGGTGCGTCCGAGAGGCGTCGCTGCGGCCGAACTTGGCTTTCGGCAAAGTCCGCACCCTCGCCTGACGCAAGAGCGACCCCATGTTGCGAGCGCCCGCACCCCCACCCCCACCGCGCGGGGCGGCGGAGCGGCCACCAGCGCCACCTCGGAGACGCGCGGCGAACCTCCGGCCTGCGGCCCACGCTTTGAACCACGGTGTAAGATATACAGCTGTGTCAACTAGCCGCCTTTGGGGAAAATTTTCAGAAGTCAGTTTGAGGCTAGTTCCTCGCTTGTCCGTACGGTGCGCACGATCGGTTTGGGTCACAGTTCAAGATATGCATCTTAAGATGACATTTTAAACTGTGACCATTACACAGTTTTACAAAACATTTCCTACCCATTTTCGTAACTGTTCGCTCCAGACTTTACCAATTCCACCGTGAAACGACAAATCACTGACTGGAAATTAGAAATCAGCTGGCCACGCAGCTGTCGAATGGATCACGACCAATCACGACCTTGCCCAACTGAGACCCAAAGATCGCACCGTTTATATGCGAGAACTGTGAGAACTAGCCTCACATAAGCTTCAGTTCTCGACTGGGAGTGAACACACCTTTATATCTTACACCGTGCTTTGAACACAACCTACAGGCTAAATGGGTCAGTGCCCAAAACAGATTACTGAATGGGGTGTTTGCCACAAGAGCTACGTGACCGTTGTGTAGATGACAGATTTCCCTCTTCTTTCCTTTCGGTCGGGCCTACCTTTCCACCTTCTCAACCGCTATTCATCAGCGCCCGAGGGGCAGCGCACCAAGGCCTCCCGCGTTACCTTACTACCGCTTCCCTGCGAAACTGTGCTCATTATATTTGTATTCTGCATACTGTATTTGAATGTCAGCAAGTCATGACCGATTCTCTGTATCTGTAACCTCATTGAATTGGACTATTTTCTGTCCATAACTATCAAGAATTATTCAATTTAATAGATGAATCATCAGCGTACAACATTCAAGTATTTTGGGCATGTAACACTTTACTTTCAACTCGTACCTGGCGCCTGATTATAAAGCATAACAATATTCAAATAAAAATTATTATTGAAAATTAATTTGTAGGTTATAACAAAAATATCTCTGTATTGGATTACACTGGATTGTTTAGGGCGTTTTAAAAAAGAAACATCCTACAATAACCATTTGCACTTACACAAAACCTTCAAATTGTGTAGAATCTTTCTTTGCTAGGGCTTTTTCCAGCCGACAGCTGGTTACCCTTTACATCCCGATGAAACGCATATTCGACCATACTTTAGGTCTCATGTCAAGAGATACATAAGAGAAGGAAGAAACAACCGCGCCCAAGGCGGGACTAGAACCATCGACCCAGCGTACCGACGTCGATACACGCCCGAGTTGATACACGCTCTTAGCCACCTCGGCTCTCCAGGTCGGCTTGGTATACAATCGAATATTCGATGACATCTTCGCAAATTCGATTATTTCAGTAAGTTCGCCCAAGCATATTTTAGTAATTTACTCTACAAGAGTTTATTGCGTGAATCGTCTAAAAACACCAAGCGACGAATATGGACGCACGAATGCATTATAAAGGTTTGTTCGAGTACACAGAGCATAATCCACAGTGACAAAACAAACCGCCTTTACAGCCGGCAAACAGAATTCGATTTGTAATGTATCAACTCGATCTCCTCTTCACGGTTTGCGGTTAGTCTTCCAACGCGATCGTTCCTTTCATGCCGCACAACGTCACCACAAACCGAATCGTTGAAATACTATTTCCGCCAGCACAGCCAATGAAGCATCACGCAAACCCAGTAGATCGCGTTCCGAAATAGCCAGGAAAAAAAAATACCAGACCAAACTACAGCAAAAAAGTACAGGAAAAACCGCGACATTCTGCAGAATTTTTCTTTACTCCTCCCCCCCACCTCCGGAGAGCAAATATTTTTCACAATGCAGCATTCTATGTTGAACTGAAGAGTGTCTGGACAAAACAATCTCGTGAGAATTGGAGGCTTTGTAGGACTTGGCTTCCCGAGAAAATCTAAAACTCCCAACAACGGTAGCATACATGGAATGGACGTGTTTGATGAAAATAGTGAAATTTATATTGAACTGATTTCTTGACGTAATTAGAGTGTGCAGTTATGTCTTAAGCGTCGTCGATGCTCCAGCATGTACGCAGCATAAAGGCATCTGTTATCTGCAAACGAGTCTTGGTTGTGTTGGTGTGTGCGGTTGGTGGCGGGCGCCGAAGCGGGGATTGGCCCGCAGGCGTGGGCGCGCGGGCCGAGTGCGCCGGCGCGGGGCTGCAGCGTCCGCGCTGCGCTGCTTCGCGCTCGTCCGCCCCCCTCCACCCCGCGCACGCCACGCCGGCGCAGCTGCGCAGCGCAGCGCAGCCCAGCCCAGCCCAGCGCAGCGCGACGCGACGCGGCGTGGCATGGTGCGGTGCGGTGCGGCACCGGCGCAGCGGCGCGGCGCCGTGGGGCAGGCCAGGACTCCGTTCCGCCCGGCCCCGCCCCGCCCCGGCCCCCCGCCCCGGCACGCGCCCAAATACGGCGGGCAGCATACGGCGGCGCTGGCGGCGAGAGGAGTCCCCGCGGCGGGACGGGGGGGGCGCGGGGCGGCGCTGGCGGCGAGGGGAATCCCCGTAGCGGGGCGTGGCGGGCGAGCGAGCGCTCGAGATGAATTATTCGCGAGGCCACCCCGCTCGCCGTCGTTCTCAAGCTAGTGCCCATCCGCGTCTTTTGAGGGCCTCAAGTCGATGTGGAACCCGCATCACCGCTTTCCCATGTGCTCCTCTCCCCACTGCAATCGCTTAGATGTGGGTTCTAAAAGAAAAGACCGGACATCCCTTATCTATCACATTTCGTTCTACGGTGTTGCCTGTCAGTATTGGTTATTTATGGAAAGTATCTAGGAGTCAGGTGCTCGCTCACAAGCTTCTCTTCGATGAAAGTGCCAGTGTTTGAGAGGAGAAACCAAATAGAGCTACTTTTTTTTTTAGCCAGACGTACCCTTTTCATATCGATACCCTGTAGTATTCACGATCGAAAAAGAACCATTAAAATGGTTACGGGGTACCGAAGAAATTTGAATTTATATTTGAAATGAACATTCCATTATTCAATATGGAATGAAGTGCATTGGAAGCTACACCAGCCATACACAAAAAATCTTCCATAAAAAATCGTAATCATTGTCCCAAATGCAAGCTATCTTTTACGTGATTTCTATGAAAGGAGAAACTATCTGAAGGACAGCAGGTACAGCCAAAATACTTCTGCTTGGAAACTGAATTTTGAAATAAAGGTCTCCTATTGCGATGTTTGTCAACATCAAAAAGGAATCTTCAAAATGCTTTCCCTGAGAAGGTGGGTTGGGAAGGACTATGCAATCCGCAATACACGCAGGTATTGCATGAAGGGGCGGATGGGCCTGGGAGTTGCGGAGCGGGTCTGCAATGAAGGTTCGACCTGCGTCGTTCTTGGGGCTGTCGCTTAGGGTTGCGACATCGATGTCCATGTTTTCTAAATCGATGTTGTTTTTAACATCCATGTTTTGTTTGTAAATGAAAGTTCCCATCATCACAATGTTGTGAAAGTTAAAATATGAAATAATAACTGATGGTTAGTTTACGTGTTTGAACCAAATGAACACTGTTTGTAGTACCTTCATCTCGCCCGAGATGACCCCGATGCCGTGATATTTTCTTTGCCTTTTTTCTTATTTCGCAAATGGAGAGGCAGTCAACGCAGGCGCAGTGGGTGAAGTTCTGCGCCATCTTCCCGTAGCCTTTTTCGCCGAACTTGGTACTGACCCTTTCAAATGATCCCGGGCGCTCGGTCATTAAGACTCAATTTTCTTTGTCTTTTTTTCTTTTTAATTGAGTTAAATCATAAATATTAAGTAATAAACCTTCCACTAGAAAATTAAATTCTATTGGTACGAACTTAATGATTGAGGATATTGAATCTTTAAAACATCAGTGATTTTAGACGTATTTTGAATGTCGATACTCTATTATTGATGTCGTATGTAAAATCTATGCTCTGTTGTGGATGTCAATCGCTACTGTCATTTGAGCACCCATGGAGCGCTTCGGAGGCGGCGGCAGCGGATCTGGGGGGAGGGTGACCGCAAGACCTAGTATGAAGGTGGGTGACAGATTGAAAAACAGACCAAATGCGGGCGAAGACTCGGGTGTTGGCATGGGCGAGGGCGCGGGCATGGGGAGCGCGGGCGCGGGCGCGGGCGCGGGTGAGGGCGCGGGTGAGGGCGCGGGTGAGGGCGCGGGTGAGGGCGCGGGTGAGGGCGCGGGTGAGGGCGCGGGTGAGGGCGCGGGTGAGGGCGCGGGTGAGGGCGCGGGTGAGGGCGCGGGTGAGGGCGCGGGTGAGGGCGCGGGTGAGGGCGCGGGTGAGGGCGCGGGTGAGGGCGCGGGTGAGGGCGCGGGTGAGGGCGCGGGTGAGGGCGCGGGCGCGGGTGAGGGCGCGGGCGCGGGCGAGAGCGCGGGCGAGAGCGCGGGCGCGGGCGAGGGCGCTGGCGAGGGCGCGGGCGAGGGCGAGGGCGCGGGCGCGGGAGCGGGAGCGGGCGAGGGCGCGGGCGAGGGCGCGGGCGAGAGCGCGGGCGCGGGCGCGGGCGCGGGCGAAGGCGCGATCGCGGGCGAGGGCGCGAGCGCCGTCGTGGGCGCGGGCGCGGGCGCGGGCGAGGGCGCGGGCGCGGGCGAGGGCGCGGGCGCGGGCGAGGGCACGGGCGAGGGCTAGGTCTAGGGAAGATGTGACCGAAGAGGGAGAGGATGAAGGGGGCCCGTATCAGGCGGCGTCGGCGGGCAGTCGGTCGGTCGATGGCGCGGGCGCCTCCGCCGCGCGTGCGAATGTCAGCGGTGGCGGAGGACCTTTCTGAGCGGCGGCCCTGAACCCGCGGCGCGCGCTTCGCGGCCCGGTGCCGCCCCGCGCCACCCCGGCGTACCACCCCGCGACGGCGGAGCCCGCCCCCCTCCCCACCCACCCGTCCACCTCGAAGGGCACTGCGGCGCGGCCGCGACTATTTTGTCGTGCTGTGCCGCCCCGGCGCGGTGGAAGGAAGCAAGAGAGTTTCACGCGAACGTGGAATGTATCCGGTGAAAAATATTTGCTCTCCGGAGGTGGGGGGGAGGGGTAAAGAAAAGTTCTGCAGAATGTCGCGGCTTTTCCTCTACTCAAAGATGTCACCCGACATGATCCACATCAGAATAATAACAAAAGGAAGCTATTCAGCATTTGGACATTAAATTTTATGTTAATCTATACATATTTCGGAAATTTAATTTAATTTTCTAATACGAGTACATTCGTCAAAGTTAACTTGTAATTTTTTATTTTTCGAAACACGAATTCCAAACCTTACATCTAACATTGGTTGATCAATTTGTCAATCTAAAAGTGGGGTTCGATGTCCCAAATCCAATACAGTGAATTTCAAAGTACGTTCAGTTCTATGGTGGCGACTGCATATTTCAATTTGTAAGTAGTGTAATAAGATATTCAAACTTAAATGATAGGCCCGCCTTTCTAATAAATCATTGTACATTCCACTTAGCAAAACACCACTGAACTAGTTCTACCGGCTTTGCACTACCAATACCTACAGAAATGTTCGTATTACAACTGCTACCGTTTTCTATCTTCACCATTTATTTTACAGTAAATTACTTTTTTATGTATTAGACATTACGGAGAATATATTTTTGGTCGTCTCATCGCAACGTGCAGGTTCGCGATGGCAGGAGCGGCGGCGGCGGCGGCGCGCCCCAATACGAGGCCCCCAATTGGCGGCGTGCTCTCGCTGATGATGTGCTGCTTCCATCTTGCGTGAAGCTCCAGGGGGACGAATGCCGTGCCATCTCCTGCGCTGCCTCGTAAACTCGCGAGGATTTCCCTGGAGGTTGAAACATGCCGTTGCCTGATAGTACTGGAAGGATCGAGAAGCCTCCGAACAATCGCACTACAATCCGTCTGTCAAATTTGAAGTTCATAATGAATTCGAGCAGTTTTATTGCCACAGAATGTTTAGTATTTTCGACTGCGATACCCCGACTACACCACGGGAGTTATCCCGAAAGTTTTGTTTTTTTAATACAGGAATTAGATAGGTAGTAATCAGTGATATATCAAGAGTTCATTTAACCCAGAACAATATTGTTGGTGCCACCTGTCCCTCGTCGAATGAAAAAGAATTTCATAGAGTAGTCAGTTATGCTTATAATAATAAAGAATACACGTTTTGTGATATTTGTCAGGAATGTTAAAAAAATTATAAATTTACATTATACAAATACATTTTATTTAGCCCATGATGAAATTATAGAAAGTCAAAGCAGCACCCTGCAGCATTTATGTATATGTCCTAGACAGTTTTCGACAACATCAAGAATAGAATAAAGTCAACAGAAATTTCTTAGATCTGTAGCAAGTGTAACAAAAAGAGACCATATCCGAAATGAAGAAATAAGAAATTTCCTGTCTACACGAAAAAAAAACTGACAAACAACGCAATGAGTAGACAGAGCATGTGAAACGCATAGGCAGAGAGGTTTGCATATACACAGCCACGAACAAAACAAACGAAGTGTGATATGACCGAGACGTGGGTGGATCGACCAAAACTGAAAACGAGCACGCATTGAGTCAAAGGACCAATGCTTGAAGAAGTAAAACACAATAACTTTACAAAATAATTTTAATTATTACAGACAAATTTAAGTAATGAACAAAGTTTTGTACGTTTACATGAACGTTCTTCGAGATTTTAGAGCTGCGAACCTATCGCTATTAATGTACAACTAAGACAATTGAACCGTTCACCGTCGCTCCCCATAATGAATGATCGATTAGTGCTTCCCGGCGCGTCAACGCGTATGGTCATTAGTCCCGTAAGTGTAGCGCGTGTTTTTATCACGGGAGATGGTGGTGATCTTCCCTCACTGGCCCACTGGATAATCCGGTCCGGCAGCAACCCACACGTCGACTTGCTGGATTTTTTCCAACCAGTGTTACCCACTAGCGGGACACTGCCTCAGCCAGGACAAGCTCTACGCTCCCGACGGATCTCTCAATGGTAGTGAAGGGCATGCCAGTGTAAATAACGGAAGAGGATACGTCAAAGAAGAAGCAGGAGAGATAGCGCGCGGTCCGTGGTCAGTTTGTTAGGGTACTTCTCGGGCATTCGCCTGCAATTGATCAGAGAAACCACGGAAAACTAACCATCAGAGCAAGGAGCCGCTAAAACTCTCCTCCAGACAGCGGCTGAATTCGACCTGGCTATCTAGCTCGTATCGAGAATTCTGCCACCGTCGGGTCTCGAAGTCTAGGGCCTACTGGTCAGAGCACCTCAGTGGCATCAGTTAATGCCCTGAGCCTCCGAAGCCGGTCGCTCCCCACAAATACGCCATTGCTTCTCAGGGATACGTTCGATTCATTGGCAGGGTCAATCATATTTTGAAGTATTCCATTTCCATCCAAGTATTCCATTACAGATCAGAAGTACAGAATATCATGTTCACTCAAGTGGACAAAAAATGAAAATCAATGCTTATGTAACCCTTTGAACACTGGCATGTCCTGTGACCACTTTTTCAGCTCGGTGAAAGAATGTGAAACTTAGCTTGTGCTCGAGAATCAAAATATACAATCAAGCAGCACGCTCGAGGTGAATTTGGGACGATGGAGACACAAATACAAAAGAATTTGAATTGTGACGGTCTCAAAAACTGAATTATCGTCCAATTCAATGAAATCGACTGCTTTTCTTTCATTCGAAACTCCGGAGCAGAAACAAATTTAACAGGGTACAATACAATGCTTCAATTATTTCATCGTTTGCTTAGTTCGCTTTGGCCACACTTCATAATCGAACTCACATACAATTATTACTTTATAAAATGTTCCGCCGTAAAGAAAATACTGCAAATAATATATGCATTTAAATTTGGTATATGATAGTATATGTTAAGAGAAATTCTCAACAAAACAACTGATGATTTAGAAAGTAAATACTCAACTGAGCAAAACAATTTAAGATACTGACACTAACCACATGAATGAACGAAACAGTTGTGTAAAGCTCTTGTAACTTTTCAAACCACACAGATCGTCACCTCTGAAGAACGTCACGGCCTTTGATGGATCTCTGTGTAAAAATTCTCTACTCACAGCAGAGCTTATTGAAATAATTATACCGAAAATATTCTGGCAGAAATAAGCATTATAAGTGACATCAAGATCCAAAACTATTCCATTTATAATTCGTCGATAAGCGAAATTATATACAGTAAACCCTCATTAACATGAATTCCAATGGACCGAAATAATCGTATTTCGTGTTATAAAAATTCGTGTTATTCCAGTATTATAAATGTCTTTATTACTGTAATCGCTTTTCCAAGGCTGAAGTTTTGTTAGTGTTACGGCGAAATTAGTGTTAAGCGAGTTCGTGCTAACGAGGGTTTACTGTAATATCCACTAAACAGTCGTTCACACGGTTGCGAAATATACCATTAAATCATGTATCTCAACATTCCCGCACACGGGTATGCAGAGGCGTATCTAGGTATTCAGGTGCCAATGGCAAGCACAGAATCTGCGTTCCTGTTACTTGAAATTAGGTTGGTTGTTATTTGTTTCAGAGGGTATACTGTAAAGAGCGCCCCTTGTGGGTGGCGCCTTCGGCACGTGCGATACCGTACATACGCCTCTGCGGGTATCACCTCTATCGATTTTCCAGACGTACTTTCATTTTTACACCACAACTCCAGGAGAAGTCAATGCCTCCTCCACCCGTACCTCCGCGCCCGCCCACGTCTCCAACAATGTACCTACCCCTTTACCAAATCCATGTCCGCCTCAGTCAGCGACAGCTGTCGTGCGATCGGTCGTCGCCTCCGCCGCCCCCAGCTGCGCAGGCTAATCTGCGGCGGGGCGGGGTGGAGCGGGGCAAGGTGGGGTGGGGCAAGGTGGGACAGGGCGGGGAGGGCGGCGAGGAGGCGGGGTGGCGAAGAGACGGGTCGGCGAAGAGGCGGGTCGGCGAAGAGGTGGGGCGGCAAGGAGGCGGGGTGGCGAGGAGGCAGGGGCGGGGCGGGGCGGGGCGGCGCGGCGCAGGGATGGGACGGCCGGAGCGAGGCGGGGCGGGGTGGGGCGGAGCGGGGCGGGGCGGGGCGGGGCGGGGCGGGGCGGGGCAGGGCGGCGCGTGAGTACGCGACTGGGGCGGCGAAGTTTACGAGCGCGGCGGCGCGGCCATAAAAGAGCATCGTTTGATTAAAGCCCCGCCGACGGAGACGCGACCACAGGCGCCCGCGCCGCGCCGCTTCGCCAAGCGCCGCCGCCGCCGCTGACAGCGCGGCGCGGCGGCCGGCGATGCCCTCCACGGAACGCGCAGCGATTCCCTCGCGACGCGCGATGCTTTATGGTCGGTCCACACGTCGGTCCACACTTACGGTCCACACAACGCTCGCTTCCGTTCGACGTTCGCTTTCCATTGAGGGCTTGTCGGTAATCTCTTGGAATAACGCACGCGGTAAGTTCGTGGCAACAAGAAGGTAACAACGCAAAATAAAATAAATTATAATTAGCCAACGAATGTTATATGAAAGGTAGAAATATATTGAGATCCAAGACGTCCCCTTCGATTTAGTAACGGAAGAGAATAGAAACAAAGGTTTCTTTTCATTACACTGGAAATGGCCAGTGAAATTGCAACACAAACGTATGTTGATTGTCCTTATCCTTTACAAATTACTTTAGGTGATTCAACTGTTTTCTTCCTAGCCTTTTATTATTACGTTCGTGATCTGGAAACAAATGCTATCAACTCTTTCCAGTGTAAGGTTTATCATATCTCGTATTTAATTTGATTTTTTATTCGGAATATCTTTTCGTACACTAGAAATCAGCTTCACAACTACTTCATCAGGGTAGTAGGGAGCACAGCGGGAAAAAAGGACCCCTTTTCCCCCCATAAGTCTCAAATAAATATGCACATCATCATTAGAAAAACGTAACAAACCTTTTTTTTTTCGGAGCATCTCGAATATAAGAACATCTACGAAGCACACACACTGAATCGTTCGACACAAAAAATGTAGTCGGGGTGCGACGCAGAGTAAGTAATGCACGGCCTTCGTGCGCCTCGTTCCTCGCCTCCTCGTGCCCACGCGGTCACTCGCGTCCTCGGACTCTTCCCTGCCCTCCAACCGCACAGCTGACACACAACCATCGTCTTTTTTACCCCCGCCCCTCCGTCCTCATTCTCGCACCGGTATTTGTACTCGTCCCCTTGCGCCCCCGTCACGCCGCCCTCATTCTTCGCACTCGCCCCCTTGCGTCCTCGCGACGTGTCCGCGCATCGACCGTCCACCCCGCCCCTCCCCCCACCCCCGCCGCGCAGCCCGGCATTCCGCCGGAGGAAGCGCCGGTTAAGTGCTCCTGTATAAAACGGGCTGAGAGGGAGGGGAGGGGTGGAGGTGGAGGGGGGGACGCTTCGCTCGCCCCCCTTTGCTCCCGCCCCGCGGGGCGAGCGCCGCCCGCACTCATACTGGGCTCGTTTGCATTGTCTCTCTGCAAATAATAAAATCCGGCTATCACAACATCCGTCGTTATACGGCTTCATCGTCTTACGCGGCGCTTCTAAATCACTGCCGAGGGCGCATATTCTCGCTTCCGCCGGCCCCGGGGAGGGGCGCAGCGGAGGCCCTAAATTGCTTCCCAGACCTCGGCCAAATGGGGGCCCGAGCCCATTTACATGCACATTTGCAAACGTAATATTTCGCTCCATCCAAACGAAATGTTTATTAAAGTTGAAGATATGCTTACTGAAAAACGTCGCTCCGTTCTTGCATTCAGATGTGCTGTTATTTCATCTGCGTGAAATGAACTCTGTACTCGTAAAACTCTATTACCTAATCATCGACAGTGGGTCTTTGTAAATCGTGCAAAAATTATAACCTCCTTGATAGCTCTCATAACGCAAGTTTTCCACTACAACAGATAATGGAGAACACGCTATGTTTGTGCTTCTGTAAAATAAACCCATAATACAAAAGGTGTTGAAAATCCCATCGCAGTTTGGATCATTTTACTGCCCTAAGAGTTATTGTATTATCAATACGAAAATATCGTTCCAATTGCACGTCATGCCTTAACTGTAGATATTTCAAAATCAAATCGCAAACTTGTGACATCTCGTTAGGTCTCCGAAAAATGTTAACTTGCTTTGACATCATTTCCTAATAGGTATCATTTCATGGTACCATTAAGATTTTACTAAAAAGTAAATAAATAAAGCAATTATGTAAAGACATTATATGTTATACACAATTACCGGGAAGTCGGTATCGTATTGCACCAAACGTCGCCGTAAAACGCCTAAATGCATGGAAGAGGTTCAGAGAGAGAGAGAAAGGAGAGATAGAAAGGAGAGAGAGAAAAGAGAGAGAGAGAAAGGAGAGAGAGAAAAGAGCGAGAGAGAGAGAAAGAGCGAGAGAGAGAAAGAGCGAGACAGAGAGGAAGAGAGTGTGTGAGAGAGAGACAGTGAGGAAGAGAGAGTGAGTGTGTGTATGAGAGAGAGAGGCGAATGAGTTTCCAAACTCTCCACATGCACATCCACAGTCGCAACGTTGAGCGCAAACGAATTACTGCCCAGAGCCGGGATAAGCTTTTACGGAGTCCAAGAGCGCGCGCGTCCTCCGCTGTTTATTATCACTAAAAATTACGCTCCGCCACTCGCGCCGTAAATCAGCGCGTGGGCTCGGCAGCGCTTCCGCGAATCGCCGCCGGCGGCGGGGCGGGTGGGGTGGAGCGGGGCGGGGTGGGGGCGAGCGTAAACTGATAGACTGGGGGAGGGACAGGTGGAGTGGACAGTACACAGGGCGATCCAGCGAGCGGCGGCGGAGCAGACAAGTACAGGCATAGGACGGAAATGTGAAGGGATACAGAAAGATCGGAGGAGAGGCGAAACAATAAGGGCTGTACTCATTCCTGCAGAGAGGAGTGGCATTATGTGGACGTAACGCCGAAGGAGGACGAGAAGTGGGCGGGTGAGCTGGGGCTTGGTCGGCAGGTTCGGTGAAGGATGGTGTGCTAACGTTGACGGGAGAGGGTTGAGAGGACGAGGACAATGGTTCTGGACGGGAAGCATGAAGAGACAATTAGGGGGAGAGCAGTGGTACGTGATGGGAGGCAAGGGGTCGCAAAGGAGGGCGCGGAGACGAGGAATGGCAAGTGCAAACCAGAGGCGGCGGGCAGGCCTCCTCAGTAAGCGGAGAGCGGCAGGAGAAAGAAAGCAACGGGCGAAGGACACAGGTATGTTTACAGCAGAATTCGGTTGATGAGGCCGCCAAGGCAACCGAGCAGCTTCGCATCAAAGAGCGCATATTCCTAGGGCGGGCGTTGGGGGCGTTGGGGGCGTTGGGGGCGTTGGGGGCGTTGGGGGGTGTTGAGGGACGTTGGGGGCGGGGCGTTCGGGCGTTGGGGGCGGGGTGTTCGGGCGTTGGGGGCGGGGCGTTCGGGCGTTGGGGGCGGGGCGTTCGGGCGTCGGGGGCGGGGCGTTCGGGCGTCGGGGGCGGGGTGTTCGGCGTTGGGAGCGGGCGAGCGGCGTTTCGGGCGTTTCGGGCATTCGGGCGTTTACGGCCCCCCAGGCGCCGCGGCGTGTGTCGCGGGCGTGGCGTGGCGGCGCCTGAGAAGCACGGCTCCCCGAAGGCCGCGAGCGCCGGAGCGCGGGCGGCGTAAAAGGCTTAATGCAGCTCCTGCAGGACGCGCTTAGCACGCGCTAATGAACGGCCGCACTCCGCCGCAGGCAGGCCTCCAGGGCGCGTGCGCACCGCCGGGCCACGGCGAACCTGAATTTCCACTCGCGTGCGACTCGAGGGGGCGATCCTCAAGCAACGGTCTGCAGTTGAACGCAAAAAAAAAATTTGCATTCCAGATTTTTAATTCATTTCTCATGTTGGCCACACCAAAAAGATAATGCATACTCTTTCTTAACTCCAAAACTCTTACCGTTCTCTTTATACACCATATTCTCCGCATTTGGACCTCCCCCCCCCCCCATACACGCTGTTCAACGTGTAATTATTTCGATGCTTATTAGCTGTATCATGATGGCGAACATGAATACATGTCATATAACGAATGGTAAAAGTAAGAGAAAATCTGACAAAATTAACAACGAATGTACACAGTCTGAATCCGACATTACGGAACTGAACGACCTCTTAGCAGAATTAATAGGTAAGCTTTACTGTCAATTTTTTTTAATTCAGTATGAACGTGCCCCAAAAACACAATAGCTCACGTCGCCAAATAGAACACAATCTGAGCACTGTAATTACGTTTACCTCCGCTCGCTCTGACATTTTCGCTCTCAGAAAGGTAATTGCAGAGTTGCCAAACGTGTATGTTCCTTTCATCTGGCGACGGACGTTGACATCGCTGACGCTGTAGAAAGTACGGTGAGCGCAAGTGGAAGAACAAAACATCCGACTGTTTCCTGAAAGCAAGGCTCATTCAGCTCGGGCAATGAGGCACTCCTGCCCCACTGCGCTGTACACCGCCCTCAAGAGCCACGCCCCCTCCCACGTCTGCGCGGGCAGCGGCTCTGACAACACAAACCACCACCCGCAGCCTCTGACCTGCCCGGTGCTCCGGTTCTAACAAACGGAAAGTTTGGATTTCTACACTTCTCGGATTATATTTAAACAACATCCTCTCATCACAATTACAATTTCATAATGGTATTAAAAGGTACAAAATTATTTTTTTCTGATGCAACATTACTATAATTTGACGAACATTTAATACAGAAGATGAAAAAAATTATTAGTTTTTCGTTGTGAAACTGGTTTATAAGTTCTTCATTCTATTCTCTACACTGTTTTAAACCTCAGATCTTTGTTGTACTAATATTCCCAAAGCGCAATTCCAAAACGCGCTAAATAATAATTTTTGTTTATCAAACATGTTGAACTTTCAAGTTTACGGCATATTTACATTCAGAGCTGTGAATACACCTCGTAATCACATTATTGCGCTAGAGCTGTGTTGTCATGGTTGATGCCACGAGCGGAGTCCGTGGCACGAGTGCCACGACGAAATCGCCTCTCCACGCAGTTCATAACCCCTGCCGCATGAGACAACGCCACCACTATTGTAAACGGTGAGATTACTAATAGTTTCCTCTCCCGATGCTAGTGGCGCAGAGAAGCTCGTGGCATGGCACGATGCCGCGAGGCGTGTCACTGCCACCAGTAGGAGGCCATGACACCACTGCGCTAGAGGAATCGCAGATTCCCCCACTTTGGCTTGTGGCGCGAGTGCACTGTAGCTCCAAGGACGTGGCCCGGGGTTCGTGATGGGCGCCAGGTCGCGGCTTTCAGCGCACCGCGCTCGCTCTCTCTCGCCCGCGAGCCCCATCGCCAGCGCCCCCCCATTTCGCCCGACCGCCGGCCCCCCGGGTAGCCCGTCGAAAAAGAGGCCCCCACTCGCGGTGTTCGCCGGCTGGCGGCGCCCGCGCCCTATCGGCGTCCCGCACAGGCCGCGCCCGACGCCCGTTTTATCTCCCCGCGGGCCCCTGCACTGCCACCCTCTCACTCTCTTAATTTCTGCGAGTGAAATTCAACTCGATTAGAGTGAATTTTCACTCATTCTTCGAGCTAGAATTGAACCACGCGAAACGAATGGATTTCACTACCATCTTCGAGCGAAATGCTTCACTTAACGGTAGACGACGCGTTCCCTCGAGTAGAGAGAATAGCAGCCACTTTCCAGAGACTGAATTTTCCCTCTAAATCGAGTATATCTGGCACCCATTTCGAGTGGAATGGTATCTAACCCCATATTCAAATTGTCAAAATGACATATTTTTTAGTATGGAAATATCCATTAATTTTAAGCCAGCATTTAAAGGTATGTAATATTTGGGAATTTGCAAGTGATACATAACATGAAAAATAACTTAACCACACTTTCATGATCTACAATAAAGAAACAGCAAAGGGAAATAGAAGGAACACAATAAAAAGAACTATTGGTGAAATTGTATCTATAAACTCCCATTTAATGCATATTCCATTTTATGTATAGCCCCGCCTTCACGCCCTACACTATCTCCCTCGTGTTTCCATTAAGTTAATTCCGCGACGGATACCTCTATTTAACAAATGCCCACCCGTACGTATATTATGATGACATATTGTTCATGTAGGCCAGTGGCAGGGTTTTCCAAGTGGCGGCCCGCGACTGGTTTGAAAAAGTTAATTATACCAACCAAATACAATACAATTCCACAATTCACCTTATTTTTATTTAATGATATATTAATTTCCTCGTAAGTACAATAATAATTAAGTACGTTGAATGGAAGTCTTTTCATTTGTTTCAGTATAATCTTGGTAGTTAGGGTAAAAACCATCTTAAATGACAGTGCGGCCCGTGGCTTAACTAGAATTTGATATGTGACCCATACGCTCTTCTACGTTAGATAGCCCTGATGTATGGGAATTGTTACTTTTGTATTACCTCAATGTATTACAGCAAACCCTCGTTAACACGAATTCCAAGGGATTGAAATAATCGGTGTTCTTGTTAAAAAAATCGTGTTATCCTATTTTTATATAACCTCATTACTACGTTTAGACTCAAATTTTGTTCGCTTTACGACGAATTTTGTGTTGAGTTCGTGTTAACAAGGGTTTTCTGTACTAATTAATCATTATTAGTTTTCTGCGCACTTTTGTAACACAGTGCCTATTTGTTTTAAAAAATATAAACTTTTACACTAATGGACGTGTGTGATCCAAAGAACAACTTTTCCTGGAACGACGCCAGTGCGGAACGAGAATAGCAAGATGGAATATGCAAGAATGGTGTGCATGATGTGAAATAGTGTTCTAGTAACATTAGTTTGATATGACCTTGCATACGAGGAAGCAAACAACGCGTTTTAAAACATTCACATGAATTACCTTTCACATACAGCACAGAAGGTCGAAACGTTTACCCTAAGAACGAAAAACTACCAACATTTCACAATAAAAAAGCGTGATGCATCATTCCTAATATGTTCCACAATAGAATACTCCACAAAAGAATAGAATAAAATATTCATTTATATTCTTCAAAAACAATACACGGTACAAACAATACACGCAAAAATCAATCGCCGGAATGGTTACAAAGTAAATTCAGAAAAAACACAATATTAGGTTTAAAATAAAGCCAACTAATGATAAATGTAAGAATTAAAGGAAACGTACCGTTTCTTTCCTATACAATAATTATTATACGAAGATTTGTGTGGATAACAACACGCGTAATGACCTGAAGCTCGCCATTAATAAACTTTGTTATTATTTCGTTCTACGAAGATTAGTGTAATAACAACAGTCTTGCGCGAAGGAATGTTTAAGGCTTCTAATACTACTTAAGGCATAAATGCCCTCAACTTATTATCCACATAATGATAATTGCTTAATGAAGAAATCACCCTCGCCAGTCAAAAATCGGAAAACTATTGTATAACAAAAACTGTTGCGATTATTATCTATTAATTAAGTTGCTAACAATGGTACGTGTGAACAAATTAGTACCACTGGAGAGATTCTTCACAAATTTTACTTGAATACTTTTGCGCAACCATGAATCAATCATACCATAGATTTGCTTCAAAAGGTAATGAAAAATATTACTACAAATGATATTGAAACCACTACAAAATGCGACAATGAAATTTGCCTCAGAACAAAAATATGTGATTGTTATGTAATACAATAGTGAAAACCATTTTTCGTTATCACCTAAACTTTCTTCTGGAAACACAAGATTATCTGCGCTCGGCTGCATTAATTATGTATGGGAATTAATTCACAATCATTCATGTATGTGAATTAGTTCACATTTGGCCATTAATTCACAATCGGGAAGAACGGCGCCTATTTATAGATTCCCAAAGAGTAGTCTCAAAGCCATTCTCTTACGTAATGGAAACAAGAAACCTTCGATTCCAGTGGCCCTCTCCATTCAGTTAATGAAAACCTACGAGATCATGAGGCTACTCCTGAAGTATACTGGCTATTCGAATCACAAATGGAAAGACTGTTGATCTCAAAGTTCCGGGGCTTCTTCTAGGAATGCAGACTGACTACACAAAATATTACTGTTTCTTGTGACACTGGGATAGTATGTTAAGGAAAGAACATTATGTAGTCAGAGTGGTCTTTGAGAGAAATTGTCATTCACGATGAAAAAAATGTTCGCATGAATCCCTTGTTGACAAAGACAAGTGTGCTGTTACCACCATTCCATTTGAAACGGGTCTTTATAAAGAATTTTGAAACCAATGGGCAAAAATGGTCAGGGTTTTCAATTTTTACTGTCTAAATCTCCTGCGATTAGTACCCCAAAAATGAAAGAAGGAATTGGACCTCAGGTCCGTGTCTTGATGAAAGATATTACCTATGAACAGTTGCTGCCAAGTACTGAGAAGGCAGTTTGGCTTGCATTGAAAGATATATTATATATATACATACATATATATAAATATATATATATATATATTATTTATATATATTATATATTATATATATAATACAGAGAATTACACGGAACTGACGGAACACATACTGAGCAAGGTTATGGGGTACATCATGTCTCTGAAATTACATTGCTTTAATTCCCATTTGGATTTATTCCCTCATAATATAAGAGATATGAGTGACAAAGATGGTGAGCTATTTCACCAAGATATCGCTGCTATGGAAATACGATATACGGGAAGATTGTCATGAAACCGTTTGGCGGATTACTGCTGGACACTCCTACAAGAAGTATCACTATCCATCACAAACGCAAAGCTTCCAGGAAAAATTTCTAAGAAGTACACTTCAAGATTTATTCAGCTTTTTCGTACAGTTTTCATTTTGTTTTGTAATACAAACAATTAATTATACAAATAATTTCTGTAACACAATTTTTGTTACATGATCTGTAGATTAATACAATTCCTCCCGTTGTTATTAAGTAGTTTCAAGTTTCTCGAAAGTGGTATATGTGGCGTATCATTAACAGAAAAATTGGTTCGTAATGGAATATTTCTAATTTCATTTTCGCAATCAGAGTATTGATTTAGTAAAGAACGCGTACTTCCATCTTGCGGCACGTCAAAAAGTTCAGAATTGTTGCACTGTGCTATTGAAAATGTATTTTACTCTTGGTGAGTGGTTGTTTATTTTACTTTCAACTGCATAACGTGACATGTTTCTATATGAGAATGACAATTTTTCCGAGTTTTCCTTCACGTATACGCTATTTACTCGAGTAAAGATAAGTTGGACATTGATCTTGCCTTTAAGCGTGAATGTATTAAGTGAACACGACATGGAAAATTAACGAAAAAAAGTCATGAATCAAGAAATGTCTGTACTTAGGTTTTTCCTAAAACTTAACAGGTTGGGCGATTTCTCTAAGGAAGCGTGCTTTATAGTATTGGTGTGATATATAAAATTACACAAAAACCATAGACATCTTCAATAAAAATGGTAAATTTGATAATATTTCATGATCCTTTACCCCAAACACGCAAAAAAGCATTTATACAGAAATGGGTGTTCGCGCCGCAGTATCTTTTAACCGGAGAACGTCATGGAGGCCAGCTATCTAATAGATGATTGTGACACATAAACGCCGAGCAGCTAATATGGAGTAAATCCGATATGAACTTACACAGCTAATATGAAGTGTTTACGATCCCACCGAAATAGAGGTCCCAGAAGAGAAGAGGCGCGTTGCGTGCAAACGGCGTGCGCATGGGAATACCGTGTGCCGCCTCGCGACAGCGGAACACGAGGACCGAGAATGCGTACTCGCACAGCGGGCTGCTTGAGGATTCCGCGCGGCCTCCTTGGCGGAAGGGCTCCCGCCGAACGCCGCACTCCGCTTCCTGCACACGCGGGGGGGGGGGGGGATAGGGCGCCGCGGGGCGAGGCATGAGCGGGGCGGGGAGATGCGGAGCGGCGGTGCGTGGCAGCAGGGGGCATGCCAAAGCAGGGCGAAAATGAGCTGGACGGGGTAGGGCGGGACAGGGCGGCGCAGCGTTGGACAGGGAGGGGAAGGGCGGGGAGGGGTGGGGCGGGGCATTGCATGCCAGAGCAGGGCGAGGATAAGCTGGGAGGCGCGGAGAAGGGAAGGACGGGGAGAGGCGGGGCATGCCAGAGCTGGGTGGGGTGGGGCGGGGAGGGCGGAGAGGGGCCGGGCGGGGCGGGGCGTGGGAGGCAAGCAGCTCCAAGCGCTCGGCGAATTAGGCCTCTCGACGGCGCTCATTCGCTGATGAAAGGGATGGCCCCGGGGTAGAGAAGCGTTGGCACAAAGGGATTGATCGCAATGCGTAGAAATAACGTGGAACCGCCATGACTCAAGCTCCAATACATCCAATCCCTTCTCCAAATGACTGAATGGACTGAATAAGTATTTGCATTGCTTATTTTATTTACTGGGACATTTAAGAGCCCTTCAACTGCTCAATTCATACGTGATACTGTAAGGGGTACACGAGAAGATATTGATGATGAGATAGAATATAATATTTATTATGCTTCTTGCGAATACATAGAAATATTTTCGGTGTGGGTGTTATTTGAACACAATTATCAAACATACATTAAAAAATGGTAATATTTACATATTTCTTAATACAATTTTATAAAATTAAAGTCCTAACCCTATCATGCTAAAGCTGACAAACTAATAGAAAATTACGATATCAAATTATTGCTTTTATTGTTAACATATCCTAAAACTGAAAATACAATTTATTTAATCTCCTTTAAAAATGTTTGAAGTTCTGAAGGAAAGTCTCCAGCACTGTTGCAGATAATTTCTTCGAATTTGCATGTAATTTGAGTTATGGAGGGAGACTGAATACAGAAATGTGGAATGAGAGACGGAGAAAATAGGAGAACCTTGATAAAACGTGCCAAGAGCTGTTTTTGCTCATAAATTAATCATGCAATATACGAGGATCGAATCCGGGACCCAGCGGTCACTCCCGGAGTGTATCTTGCGTTCTATGTTTCCCATTCAGCTTCGTAACACCTAACAATTTCTAGGTGCTAGTAAACTTCAGGAAGTTCACGAAATATCTCAAGGGGAAAGGAAAATGTCAGAATCAAGAATATTTGAGCATTTTGTGATTCCAATTTAAAGTTATTGTGTCACTGAATTTTCATACGCATTCCCCAACAAATCCAAACGAACTCAAAATTATTCCCATAGAAATTAGAGTAACCATATTGGACATTGTTATGCCCTGACTAAAACGATAATGATGTGATAGTAAAGATGAAAGCGAAAGGACAATAACACGATATTTTAGAAAAATACATTCAAGACACATAAACGATTCGTACCACAAAATTGGGACAAAAGTGTTTGGAACTCTATTTCGAAGTCTGTAAAAAAGGTATTTTTTTCTTCACATGTCCGCATGTTTTAGATGCCAAAATACAGTAATGTTCTATTTGAAATTTGTTTTCGGGTTTATTATCATCCACGACGTGGACTTCTCGTCGAATTTTTTTTTTTTTTTTTTTTTCCATTTGTCCTCGATATCGAACACGGAAACACAAAGTAAATACAGTTGATACGAAACTCCATCTTTCTTCAAGCAGTATGGCTCAATCCCTTTCCGGAGCAAATCCTTCTCTTCCGCCCCCCGCCCGAGGCTACAATGCACGGCCGTCGGTTCGCGTCTGGTGCGACGTAGCGTGGGCTGCGGCAGCACCGCGGCGGGCGGCTGCGCGCTGCAGCTCCAAAGGAGCCCTGGAGGTTTGGTGGGAGAGAGAGGGGGAGAGGAGGGGAGGGGCGGGAGGCCGAGAGCAGCGACCGCCAGAGGCAGTCGCCCAAGGTCGCCGCCCCGCGCCCTCCCTCCGCCAGCTGCTGCCGCTGCGCCGGCGAGGCGGTAGTGAGGGGGCGGAAGAGGAAGAGGCGCGGCGGCGTAGGCGCGCGTCGAGTAGCGTGGAGTGGAGTGGCATGGCGGGAGCTGTAGAGGGAGCGGGGCGGCAATGGGGCGTGGGAGGAGAGGGAGTGCTGGCGGGGACGGACCGGGACGGGGGCGGGGCGAGGGTGGAGCGGGAGCGAGGACGGAGCGGGGCTGGGGCGGGGACGGAGCGGGGGTCGGGAGGGGGGGCTGGACGTGGCGGCGCGGAGGGGGGCAGGGCGGGGCGGGGACGCCGACTGTGGCGGTGGTGATAGGCGGCGAAGAGTGCGTCACATCTCTTTATTTTTAACTATGCGTGATGAGAACGTGACAAAATATTATTGGCTGCGGACTGGCAGGAGGTTAACCCGTGACTTCGTTGCGATTGATAGCAAATGTTTTGAATGCTTCAGTGATATTTGGATGACGTATGTGTGTATGTTTTATACAAACTTTTGATTTAGCAACTGACATTTGCTACTCGCTGATGGAAATGTATTAGCGAAAACTATTTGTGCTTCATGAACTCTAAACATGGAACTAAATGATTGTGCGTAATTGAATTACCTGCAAAGGTACCTTAGGACATCAAATGATGCGAAGTGCCTCTGACCAGGAGGTCCTAGGGTTCCAGTCCCGGTTACGGAAAGATTTTCCACTCTAGCTACATAGCTCGGTCGAAATCAGCCAATGTCTGGAGGAAAATTCGGGTAGCCGACTTTTCTGATCGGTACCAAATGCAAAATGAAAGACAATAATTTGTTGATATTAAACAACTGTTGGGTTTGTGTTCAATACCAATAAAATATATTTTAGCGATTTACTTTAAAAATGTAAAGAAACAATTCTAGAAGCAATACACTTACGGTCAAACAGTACAGATCAAGAGATCAGAAAGAACAAGTTTTAGAATGTAGATATTACGTAACATTTTCATACTGATCGATTCATCCATTTATTCGTCAGAATATGGCGCCTGCTGCTTCCCCTCTCCTCGTCTTCATTCATCGATTTGGAATGGCTGTGGACCCTTATCAGCATTCTCGACTGAATGGGACATTACCTCACGCCATTGCTCATTTAAGTTGTGAATGAAAACCCTGTGAATGCTCAGTGTAGCTGATTCTGTGCCGAATCCTGCTCTTAAAGGCTCATTTCTCTTCGCTTGACTGCGATGATAGTGAGACCATGAATCACCGGTCGTAAATGCAATGCGGGCCGCACAGTTTCAACTAGTAATGCGACATCGATAACAAAACATCGATTATTAACATCGATGAATACATCGACTAAAAACCATCGATGTTTTTCAATATCAATGTTTTCATGTTGGTATAGTAACTAACATTAAATGCGTATGCAACAAAATTCAATTTGGCAGAATTCGTGTTTATCAATTCACCGAATAAGGATACGAAAAGAAGGAGCAGACCTTTTTTCACACACAGCGCCTTTGTTGGCCACTTCTCAATTTGCGAAATGAATATGAAGAAAGGAAAGAGAAAACACAAGGGCATTGAAGTCATCTCGGGCGAGAGAGATTGGTCAAAGAAGGTAGTACAAACACCGTTCCTTTAATTCCACACAGGAACTACAGTGTTACCAAGAGTTATATTTCATATTTTAACTTTTACAGTATTGTGACAAGGAATTTTTCATTCACAAACCCCTGAAAAGAAAAAAAAACTCGCTAACAAAACATCGGCGACATTACATCGATTTTTGAAAACATGGACATCGATGCTGCATCTCTAGTCTCAACACACCACGCACCGACGTGCAATGCGTCATTTTATAACGAATGGACCCTCCCCTTTAGCGCGGATCTCCTCTGCAAATTTCATCCTACTTGCAGAACCTAATTTTTGGATTAACCCAGGTTCCCCCCGACGATCACGTGTGATTGCTCCTCCTGGAATCCGTGCGAAGTACGCCTGACAGGTGCGCGGGCCATCCCGCCCGCTCTCCCGCGGGGCGGCGCCTCTCGCCCTGGTTCCGTGAAGCCGGCAAGGGGGGGGGGCGTCCCCAGAGGCGGCAGCTGCGTGTATTCTGACAGCGTCCCGCTCTGGCTCTATCGTGTGCTCTGCTATCGCGCATCCTGTGACGCCGCGCGTCAAAAGCACAGTTCGCGATGAGATAGACGCGACGCGCAGATATTTCGAAACTGACACAAATATGGTTCGCTCGATCCCGATGCATTTCCTGGCGAACAGTGGAAATCCAGGTCTCAGCACTTCCAGACACTCCGATAATACACGAAAAGGTGATAGTATTAAAAGTTTGAAAACACGGACACTATCGGAAGGATCATCAATCTCATACAGCGCACGTGACGAAATGGATGAATCTGAATCAATTATTTCTACCAACCCCTTAAAACCCCGGGAGACGTCTAAAACAGAATTACAAGAAGAAAATGGGGCAAAAACAAGCAAGCAGAAAGTAGAAAGGTGAAACGGGGAAGGTACGGAAGGCACCAACAATGTGGAAATAAGACGGAAATGTCTAAAAAGTGGATAGATAAAAACGAAGAAAATAAACATTTCTCAAGGGAACGTGAACAGTGAAGTCACGAGAAGACCAGGCGCGGATCCACGGAAAGGTAAATGAAGAAAATCTCCCCTCCCTAAAAATGTTCAGTGACTATTAATTTTAACATCTCACGACACTTTCAAGCAAAAATATTTTTGGATAATCATTAAAACGAATAAAATCGTATCGCAGCATGAGCTGAGGGTGGCCTGCGACATTTTACAAAATCTGTAATGACACATTCGAAGAAAACATGTTTAATTTCCCCTCCCAAAATTTGTGTCTGGATCCGCCCCTGAAGAGACGAATAACGTATAGAAGGACTGAAAAAGAGGTAAAACCCAGACAGGCAGAGACGAGCAGCCGGAGGGGGGGGGATGCATTAGTTCCATTCCGGCGCGGGCGCCATAGTCGCTCGGTGCCCGAGGCCCATTGTGTCCGTGGCGGAGGCGGAGGCGGCGGAGGAGGCGGGCCCGCTCAGCGACCGTCGAACGCCCGTCGCCGCCTCCACCCCCACCCCGTCGATAAGAGCGCGCGCTCCAGCGGCCTGCAACGGGGGAGGATCGCACAGCAAAAAAGAACCCAAGGAACCTGTCTCATAACGCCGCATCGATGTTGACAAATCATCCCGTCCCCATTCATAAGACACGCGCATTGTCAGAGGAACGCTACGGAAATTAGAAACGCTTCCTTGGCTCTCGAGATCGACCTCGATTCTGACCCAACGCGACGGGCTACCGTTGGAAGTCCAGACCCTTTCCCTTCGCCATCGCGTCTACCGCAGTCCCTTCCTTTCTCTGCGGCCGATGTAACCTGCCTCCGACCGATCACCGCAAATCTTCAACTGCTTCACCCCGTCCCCGCCTCCGCCACTTCCCGAGTCCCAAGGCGTACGACTCCCGGCAGGCGGGTTGCGGAGGTCGCGAAGGCGGTGGGGGCGCGCCCTCCGGCGAGGCCGCTAGGTCAGGCCGAGCGTCGAACGCTCCCGCGACGGATGCAGGGCAACCCCCGCCGCCGCCTGCTCCCCCGCCCACCCGCCCGCGCCACCGACAGGAGCGAAAAGCGTTCGGCCTTTCTTGGCGCTTCGCAGCGCAAACACACTACTCCCCGACAGGCAATTTTCAGGGCAAACAGCGTGTGTGTCGTGCATGGATTGTGTAGTTTTCAGTCTTTTATTTGTACCAGTTAAATTGAATATGTTATCGGAAGTACTGAATAAACCGTAAGACATTTATTTTAAGTTAAACAGTAAGATACTTCAATTCAGACGGGTTTCAGCCCAACTTATCTAATTCGGCTACTAATTCAGCCTGAACAATCAAAAGAAATTATACTAAACAATTAATCTGAATACAGCGCAAAAAGGAATAAGATTATTAAGGAATAGGATTATTTTTTTCTTTCTCATTTTATTCCTGACTTATCACACTATGTCAACTTTAATTTTTATATGAGCGTATTCAAGGTTAAAGATGAATTTAAACTTTTCAAAGCAATAGTCAACCCGAGCGGGAAGCAACTGGGGAAAAAACAGGATACACTGGTTTGTTGACGTATTTGCCTTCCCAACATGGCCACAGGCAGTGGCAGATCCAGGGGGGAGGTGGCATGGGAACCATGCTCCCCCCCCCCAACCTAAAGTTTTCGTTTACCTTCCATTATTTGGCAAAATTGATTTAAATATTTATATTAGAATTATGTAATTATTTTAAAAAACATATTGTATAGTGTCATAACATACCTACACTACAAAAATAATACATCATATAATAACAAATGTTTATTATTTAACATAAATCTGTGATTGCCCACTCCAAACCGAACAGCTGGATCCGCCCCTAGCCACAGGGTAGTGCCGATAAGTTAAACAGAAAGTTTAATACTTCAACAACTAAATGCAAATCTACATTATTTAAAACGCAATAATTACACATGCTATTCCTAAAATCCTGCCATAAAAATTGCCCCACATCCGTCGGCAGGTAAGCAGGAGCAACACATCAAAGTAAACAAAGCATTGTCACTAATTAAAAACGAAATCATATTCCGTAATGAAATAAGAGCGCCATACGCCGCACGCCATTTCAAAGCGACCGCAGCATCTAGCAAGAGAGCATATAGACAATCCGAAAACCACTTTAAAATTTCATTGCGGTGAACCGCAGTTAATTTTCCAAAATAAATTAAACGCAGGATGGGGAGTGCTACGCAGAATACGCAAAAACGTATGCGCGAGAGGGGGGTGGGAGGCAGAAGCCGGGTCAAGCACCCCCTCCCTCCACTCCGCTCCGCTCCACTCAAACTGCCCCCCTCCCGCCCACATACCATCGTTACAAACCGTGCGTTCAAGCCGAAAAGGGCTTTTTTTTGGAGAATTACGAAACAGCAGTAGGTAATCGGTTATAACGAACTGTTTCCTCGTAATCTTTCCATGATCGTTTCAACTGAACAATATTACAGGGCGGAATAAAAATCCAAGAATGACAAAGACTTTTGTAAAAAAATAAAATATACAAAAGTATGCTTAAATATTATTCACGAATTTTACTTTATGCAGCAGCTATCGATTAGTACGGAGGTTAAGCGGGTACTAGCTCGTGCCATCTGTGGGGAAGATTGTGGAAGGGAATTTCACTGTGGCTACGGGTGTTTCTTTCCCATCTTCGGTTTGAGTTGTGTCGCGAAGAACAGGACGTTATTTAAAATTAAGAAATCGGCACCCTGCGCGATCAGAAGGACCCATCAAAACATGAAGATAAAAGCAAGGGCCCCTCCGACTCGCACCGCCGGCGGCGGCGGTGGCGCGACACATTCCACAGAGATGTCACCGATACGCGCCTGTTCCGGAGGGCGGAAACTGTGAAGCAGGGGAAAACAGGAAGTGGGTGTATCTTGTTTCTCACGCCACACGCCGCCCCCGCCCCCGCGTCAAAACACCCCTTCGCGAGGAGCGTCAGCACTCCGCATCGCCACCGGCGGGAGAGGTTGGCGAGGGGCAGGCGAGGGGCAGGCGAGGGGCAGGCGAGGGGCAGGCGAGGGGCAGGCGAGGGGCAGGCGAGGGGCAGGCGAGGGGCGGGCGAGGGGCGGGCGAGGGCGGGCGAGGGCGGGCGAGGGCGGGCGAGGGCGGGCGAGGGGCGGCGGGCGAGGGCAGGCGAGGGGCGGCGGGCGAGGGGCGGGAGCGGGACGGGGAGGGGCGGGAGCGGGACGGGCGGGGGCGCGCGGGCGGGGTAGTGGGAGGCGAGGGACGGGGGTGACGTGCGGAAGGGGAGCGCTGTAAATATTTGGGGTGCAAGAGAGCCCCCCCTCCTCCTTGCCCAGCGACCCGCCCGCAAGAGGAGTAGCGAGCAGGAAGTGAACGAAAACAGCTTTTTGTCACAGTCAAAATGGAACTACGACCAGGGCTTTAGTAATCTTTGTTTAGGATTTTCTCTTGGAATTCCAATGCGCCAGGAACAGTATCAATAAGGCACAAATACAGGGACATAGTATTCTCTAGTACAGTGTGTTTAATGTTGATAATTTTTAAATCTGTATTTGTCAATCTCCAGAATTTTCATAAATTAAACGAAATTCTTGAACATATGAACCAAAGTCGGAATATACTAAATAAACTAGCAAAATACATTAGGGTATTTCAAACAGTTCAATGATTTTCAAAATACAAAATGCAATTCCTTGGAAATTGCTCTCTTTTCACCAGCGGTCCCTACTAAGCTCACTATGGCAACATTATCATTCAAAATTAAATTGGGTCACCGACAGAAACCAGTTATGGCAACTATTCATCTTCAGTGTCACTGTCGTCCCCCTGTAGAGAGCGTGGGTTACACGTGCCACCGACCTTCCCCTTCACCACGCCGAGTCACGACACGGCACCTGCCACTGCTCCTGCCGCTGGAATAATCCTCGTGCCCGACAGACCTAAAACGGGATTCGTTATCTCCAGAGATGTCGAATTACGACTGTTCGAACTCAACCGTTAAAACTTTAATTCCTGGGTTCAAAAATAACAAAACTCGCAAATACTCCTGTACAATTGAAAATGGATTTTATGTTTATTCCCAGATTAGTCTTAAATGAATTGGCAGAAACTCTGAAATAGCAATTCGAAATAAAATTGAACTTGAACAATCTCATACTGATACATCATACAATCTTTAATGCTTCACGTATTACTTCCCTTTAATATTATTTCGAAACAGTGACACTTCCAAAATACTTTTCCTACCAAAGCAGAAAAACGGCCAAAATTTTAAAATGCTAAAATTGTTTAATAGCGGCCGTCTCTGTTTCAGTGGGCATCCTGCCTGGACGCGCGCCGCCAATGAAGAGGGCCTTCGTCGCGGGTGGAACACGTCCATCAGCGGAGGTCGGCGACCCCAGTGGCCACGGACCCAGTGGCCCGGCCCACCCGATTGTGCAGACGAAATCAAATGGTTCTCGACACTACTATGTCACAAGCACTGTTAAAATACTGTTGAAATACATTCGAAGAAGCAATTGACGAATGCGCAAGGAAAAAAAAGTGTGAAAAGTGCCAAAGTAAGATTGTGTCATGCATATTATTATGACGGCAAAATGTTGTGGGTTGGGATAGAGAAATAATTGTTTTAATGAGTTTTGGTCTATATAAAGACATTTGCTTGTATTAATTTATTGACTTGTCAAAGAGGCATACAGAATTAGCATACAAAATGTATTAATTACGAGAGGTTCTTCAATATAAGCGATCTCTGCATTTAATTACGAATTTCATAACTCCGGCAAAATTGTTGTAAAACGTAAAACCTACAATAGGTTTATCTAAATTTTTAGAATAATTTATATTTATTGAAAATGTGACCAAACATTTGTTAAGTTAACTTGGGCTCAGGGCCCTCCTATGAAATAGATACATCCCGGCGCTGCTCATCAACACTGTTACTCGCCAAACGACGCAGTCATTATACTGCCAGAGGCATTCGGCACGCCAGATGATCCAGAAGAGTACAAAACACACCTAAAAATCAGACATCCCTCCGCCACGTCCCAAATTGATGCATTAAGCGGAAATCGATGGAATTAGCATGTCGATGAATTTTGCATTGCTTTCTATTTTCCGGAATTAAGTTTGGATGCATGTGATTTGGGGTGAAAATCAGAATAAATATTTATAAATCCTTCCTCCAATCCCATTCACTCTCCGGTAATTAAATTATAAATGACATTAAAGGATTATTAGGGAATATCATTCTTGAAATACTATAATAAATTGATCTTAAATCAAAAACCGAGGAACACATTAAAGACGTCCAATGACACTCGATGGAATTATAACTTCACAATCATACCCTCCAAAAATGATCGGAGTGTCAGCCACAACGGCGACACGACGAAAGAACAAACGAGCACAAGGCATCGCTGAAGTGGCAAACACCGTCTCTCTCTCCCGATGTAAACGTACACTAAGGTTATTCAACATTTTGCTTGTGGATTTTGCATTAAGGATTATCTCACGACCAGGCTTACACACGTCCATACAGATCAGATTTCACATTCCATATATATTTCAAGAAAGCCAACAGCAATCATTCTCAAAGACCACCCTTACAACGAAGGTTTTTATCGATGGGAAACACCCTTTAAGCCGCAACGTAAATACAGAACAGATGCTACCACTCCGGTACACGTGATGTTTCTGGGGGAATTTTCGCTTCCAATACCCACAGCAAATTCCACTCTTGTACCACCAGCCACCCGCCCCGCCCCGACCAACAGCCTGGAGCTGGGGCTTAGAGGTCGCGCTGCACTCTAAAGGTCGGGACTACGGGGACAGAAGAGGGCGGCGGCGGAAAACGATGTCGCTAAGAAACGGCGGGGGTGGGGGGGGGGGCGGAGGCGGAGGCGGAAGCCGCGACGTAGACGCAGCTGAATGCAGCAGCGGCAGAGATCACAACGGAGACGGTAGAGACGACGGCGGGGACGACGAGTTTGCGGACGGCCACAACGGCATGGAGAACAGGGCTTTCCAACTGGCGGCCCGCCGGATCTTTTTGTGCGGCCCGCGACTGTTTTGAACAATTTTATTATACCAACTAAATACAACGTTTTTAGTTATTATGTATTGCGTTTTTATAATTACATAACTGTAATATTAATTTTCTCATTGTATGTACATTAATTATTAAGTATGTTGAATAAAAGTATTTGATATATATATAAGGTCGCATTAACTACTCAGTCATTAGCGACCACTATTGGATATAACGATATGGTATGAGGATGAAACGATATGTTGATAATAGGGGGTGAAAAAGGACGAACACACAACCCTGCCCGAGGCAGAACTCGAACCCGCGACCCCACGGTCCGAGATCACTATGGCACTTCTGCCTTAGCGACCTCGACCATTATATTTGGTTCAGTACAAACTCAGTAGTCAGGGTAAAAACCATCTTAAATGACGGTGCGGCCCGCGGCTTAACTAGAATTTGATGTGTCCCATAAGCCCTTCTAACAGTTGGACCGCCCTGGCACAGAAGATGGTGATGGAGGCGACAGGGAAAGCGGCAGCGGGGGTGGAGGGGGCAGCGGCGGGAAAGGAGGTAGGGACACAGACGCCACAACGGGGGCGAAGGGCGGGGCGCAGGCGACGGGGTGTGGGGAGGACGGTGGCGCGACGCCGAAGACGGCGGCGCGGCGGGCAGAACCGGGACGCAATCGTTCGACGGCCGCCCCTTCCAGCCCCTGCCGGATACACGCAATAACAGCCTGTTCAAACGCATCGATTTCGCATCAAGAAACGGAGGAGGCGACGGGGGCCGTGGAGGTTGAGACCCTCGGCGACGCGACGCCCAAAGCGGCAGCGAAAATGGCACTGACGATGGCAAAGCGTGAGCGAAATCGTGTTGAACAGGAGAGCGAGGCTTCGAAATTGTAGCACTTGCAAAACAGATATTCGCGAGAGCCTTCCGTTATCTCAATGGTGACGTGATCTAATGTCGTGATTTAACCAAAAAAGGACATGCATTGAATGGCAGCGATGTAAAACAAATATCACATAAAATTCTATTTTCTGACACGCGGCTCAATGAAATTCAGCACAGTATCTAAAAGCGCGAAAAACACTTAGAGGTCATCCATACATTACTTAACGCTAAAGGGGGAAGGAGGAGGTCTGAGGCAGCGTTGCGCTTAGAGATAGGGAAGTGCGTTACAAGGGGGAGAGGGGATATTGAAAACACTCGAAATTTGCGTTATGTAATTTATGGAAGGCCTCTTATGTATACTGAGGGCGAATTTCATTTCATTTCATTGCAACAACTGTGCACCTATGTTTCTGTTGCCCTTGATACATCTGTAAAATCATGTTACTTTTCTGAAAATCTGCCTACCCTTCATTCATGAACTACAACCCATTTCTTGTTTTCCTCACCTACCAAATATGGCAAACTTTATTTCAATTAACTATGATAAAAATGGTAAGGCGATGCACAAAAAATAGTAAAGACACGTAACAAAAATAGAAGAATGACGTAAAAATGGTAGAATGACGTAGTGTAGATATTTTGAAGTGATTCGTTGGTTCCTATGATGGGGACGGTGCATTCTATGTAACACGGGATACTCGGCACCAGCTGTAACGGGGATGCTGCAGGAAATGAAGAAGGAAGTGAATGAAGCGGAGGTAAGGTGGTTGGGGCTTTGCACCAGCAACCCTGTCAACGCGGCGGCAGCCCTGGGGCGGCCTGTCACCCCCCTCCCCCACGAACAACTGCGCAGACGCATTAGCGGTGCAGTCCCCTCTCCCCCGCAGACCCAGCGAGGCAGACCCCCCCCTCCGCCCATCCATTATTCCTTTATTGGAGCAGCGCTAATAACTTGCAAACAAGTCCACGCGAAACGACTATTGGCAGTTGTCGAACCACATCAAACCCGCGAGCTCGGCGCTCTGGACGGAATGCATTTATCTTCGCGGGGGCTTCTCCGACTGGCAACGCTGAAAGCTGCACTCAGGCTGTAAATCAAAACGAATTCCTCCGAGTATTTCAGCGAAGCAAATACGAGTATCTGAATGTGGGGCAGAACTACACTGCACCAGCTCCGAAGCAAATTTTCACGAGCACGAAAAAACGGAAATGGAGATATTAAAAACTTCATGACAGAACCAAATTCTAGGAAGTTAGAAACAATTTCTTTTAGAAATACGAAAAATGCGTAGGAAGTGTTCGAGTTAACGTTAAAATTATTATATTAATAATTAAAACCATATTCTGACTATATTTCCTACATGGAAATATTGAGTTCCAAGCAGCAGTTCGAGGGTAGAGTTCCTCAGATAACAAGAACTTGTGAACGTAATTTGAACTCACTGCGAGGAACATTCGACGTAACATGCTCACATTACAAGTGCATAAGTAGGAAATAATTCATACTTCTCTCAACCGTCAATGAACGACAATCCATATTTATCAAGTAGGTTCTCTAAATAACGTTTTGTCATAATACTCTACAACATTTTCGGTATCTCCTTAAATGCAATCACGGAATATCAGAACTCACTCATATTTATTCCAATTTTTAAATTCACAAAATTTTATAAAATAAGAAAGTACTGTTGCTAATCGCTGTGATATTTTTTACAAAAGAAACAATTTTCAGTCTGATTAAGATATTTTAAAGAAAAACATTGCCGGCATCATAAAAGCCCGTTTTTTTATTAAATTGGTTTATAGTCGTCTCAACAACTTTATTATACCGATTATTGCCAGTAAAGAGTTTTGTACATCCAGACAAATATAAAAAAAACAAAAGGCGTTGGTTTAAAAAATAAGAACTCTCGACATTAATAATTATAGTATAAGATTTCATCAATTTGAAATTCGCAGGTTTTGCCTATATATTTATTTGTAACGAGGGCGCTCCAAGAATTTGTTTCCAAAGCAATATTTTTAAACAGATGAACGTCGAATCTAATACCTGAAATACAAACGGATTTTGACTTCACGAAAAGAGGTTTTGACTGCGTTTCTTCGTAGCCTCCCGTGCCCCGCCCACGCCGCAACTAGGTTAACACGAGGCCAGCGGGGGGAGGGCATTTATTTTCTCGGCGCATGTCGCCCCAGCACGTGCGCTTCCAGCGGCAGACCGCGCGGCGCTCAGCGGCGGAGGGAGAAAATACACTCACGCAAGGAGGGGGGAACTATATTTCTGGGCCAGCATGGCAACGTCAAAAATACACGAACAAATTAAGTAAATAAACGAACAACGAAAAATAAGTATATTGTGAAGCACAAAAACAAAAACAAAAAAAAATTAAAATAAAGAAGACCAAGATCAAAGTTCGATAAAGACAACAAAACAAAAACAAAAAAAACTCTACTGTATGAAATGACATTCCTAAATGACGCGCGTTTTGTTGCATCGTTTTATACGTGGTGATTTCTCAAATGCTATTAGCGTACATGTGCAAATAGTTTTGCATAGCTTTCTTTCAATATGTATGTGACATTCACTGCTAACCAAAAACGAAGAGTCTTACCAGCCAACGAGGTAATATATGGAGTGTTGTAAAGCTGGGTACCTTTTGTTATCTATAGATTGATTAAAAAAACAACAAATTCGAGATGAAATGTGCAATAATTTAGTTCTTATGGCCGATGGTACGTCGGTGATTCACACATTGTCTTTCTAAAATTGTAGGCATCGTTTTACGTTTTTCTTTTCTTTTTTTTCCAATTTGAACGTAATTGTAATATCGGGTTACAATTGACATCTAACGCGTAGTGAGGTCAAGGGCAATGAGCACAAACAACTTACGCTGTACAGTCGCACTAAGAAATCTCCATACATACAAACCCTCTAAAACATTATCCTCACTTTTTTACTTTCGGGGTTGTCAGGAAGAAGCTCTGATAACCTGCAAGGTTCCTTAACGTACTGTACGAGATGTCACTTAGCGCGGCGGGCTGTCAGTTTGAGTTCCATCACTGCTTCATAATCTGGTTTTAACTATGGGGAAGGCTGGATCACGGCAGATATCCCCGGGGTTACCCCGTCTCCCTTGCCTCTCACTCCAACATCACCACGTTCATTCCCATTACTCACCACGCAAACTGGCAGTTTATGTGATAATTAAGCGTTAACGCCAATAACGCGGTACAGTAGAAACTTTGTGACGGCCGTGTTGGCCCATAGGCTGTGCAATTGGGGTTCTTGTGCCCATCCCCAATCACACACCATATAATAAGTAAATACATTGTAAAATAATACCATACAATTGAGTGCAAACATCATTCACATGCACTTGTCTGCAGTAAATAATAAGTCTTGGAATTATCGATGATCACGTACTCGTATGGCAACTGTAAATTGTCATTGTCAAATTCGAAAAGCAAATTAGAATTCTCTCTTCCTTGTGGTAATAACACTATGTAACACAGCTCTATTCCGTGCAATGTACTCGAATTACGTTCACTTGTACTTGATACTTGAGGAACCCGCCACGCGATCCGTTGCTAACGAATCCCTGAATTCTGGATCAAATAACATAATATTGGTTATATCCATTAGAATATTGGTTAATGAACGATAGAACAATAATCTTATTCATCTTAATTATCATTCACATTTTTTTCGAACTTTCGCAAGTGAGCCTAATACTGCATTTCGATTTCATACTTTTTGGTTTCTAAAAGATGCAATATTGTCGAAAATATATTCCTTATTTCCTACGAATTACATTTGCGATTGTGACGTTCAGCTTCTCCCAAAATCGTAGAATCCAGTTTAGTGCACGAGACTGCCAATTAGGTTACAACATAGTACAATTGTACACTACACTCAACTGCAGCTCAACAAACTATCTTAGACACAATGAAAAAAATCATGAATGAAAGTATGTACGTTTTATTAAATACAAAATTCCACACCTAAAAAGAGGTAAGTAAAATAATGAAATACGTTTTTAAACGCACTTTATTAGATCAGTTAACTGGATTATTGGTACAAATGACACTAAAATTCCTTGAAATGACCATAAATATTGAAAAGGTACAGACCCTTTGAAAATGTATTCAACTGGGTCAAATTTATTTTACGTTTGCGAGACGGCAAATTTCCACCACCGACGGCAATAATATTGTTTTCCGGACAGATAGGTCTTGGACCAATAGAAAACGTTTTTCCAAACGTTTCGTCTGTAAGTGCAGCAGACATCACTAACACTGGGGTGGCGAGCAACGGAACCTCTCGCACGGATCACTAATGACTGACGAATGATTTGTTATTTTTTAATGTTTAATTTTCTCCACGAATTTCCGGGTACAAAAACTGTTTGTGTCGGGAATTTCTCGAATGGAAATCGCGGAAAATGGGCCAATAGCTACGCGTTTCAAGTCCTTCGGGCCACAGTGGCTCGTCTCCTGCCTGCGCCCACTCGCCTTTCGCCCCGGTAATCCAAGAGGCGACGGCAATTGCGCAACGGCGCAAACGAGACGGCCGGCGCGGCGCGGCGCGGCGCGGCGCGACCGGAGGCAGCACCTCCGAGCCCTCAACAAAAATAAACGCGTCGCGCGGCGGGAAGTTGCGCGCCCCGTCCCACGAGAAAATCTCCCGCGGCGCGGCGCGCGGCACAGTGTAAGAGATATAGGTGTGTTCACTCCCAGTCTAAAACTGAAGCTTCTGTGAGGCTAGTTCTCACAGTTCTCGCGTATAAGCGCTGCGATCTTTGGGTCTCATTGAGCAAGGTCGTGATTGGTCGTGATTGGTCGTGATCCATTCGACAGCTCCGTGGCCAGCTGATTTCTAATTTCAAGTCAGTGATTTGTCGCTTCACGGTGGAATTGATAAAGTCTAAAGCGAACAGTTATGAAAACGGTTAGGAAATGATTTGTAAAACTGTGTCATAGCTACAGTTTAAGATGTTATCTTAAGATGTATATCTTACACCATGACCCAAACCGATCGTGCGGACAAGCGAGGAACTAGTCTCAAACTGGCTTCAGAAAATTTGCCCCAAAGGCGGCCTAGTTGACACATCTATAGTATAGATTCTATACAGAGTGTATAGATTCTATACAGGGTGTCCAGGGAGAAAACGTCGAAACTTGGAAAATAAGCTCTTACGACAATTCTGAGCATATTTTGTCTAATAAACTACGTGGATATTCCGAATGGTTGGGCCACAATAAGCACTCAAAATTTGGTTTGAAAAAATTATTTTTAGACAAAAATTTGCATTATGGAAGCCTAGAAACACTCCAGAAACATGTTAATTGTTTATTATTTAGAAAAGAAATGAATATATTTGCTCAGACAGTAAAATTAAGCGAGAAATAAAAAAGCAGTTGAATTGTGTAAATTGGGTACTTTTTTATTTCTCGCTTAATTTTTCTTTCTGAACAAATATATTCATTTCTTTTGCAAATAATAAAAAAAATTATGTTTCTAAAGTGTTTCTATGCTTCTATAATGCAAATTTTTGCCTAGAAATCAATTTTTCAAACCAACTTTTGAGTGCTCATCGCGGCTCAATCATTCGGAATATCCACGTAGTTTATTAGACAAAATATGCTTAGAATTGTCTTAAGAGTTAATTTGCGAAGTTTCGACGTTTCCTCCCCGGACACCTGTATATCTTACACCGTGGCGCTCGGTCATCCCAGAGCTGCATTCAGCGTCGGAGCACGTGAGAGGCGACGGAGCGCCACGGCTGCGGCCGGCTGTGACTTCGATCTGCGATCGCCCGCATTGCTTGCGCTGCGAAGGAGTTGTCGATTCTAGCCGATCCATCGACACTTTTGAAAAAGTAAGCGAATGTTGATTGCTTTACCCTTCCATTGCTTCTGCATCTTGTTGGGAGGCACTTCCGGTGTTTTCGGATTTTGGATTGCCCGACTTCTTTAGAGACTCATTGCACGTGTCGTAGAATGGGTTATCTTCATCTTCAACTGTAGCAATATTAAAGACTCACAAAACGTGGATTTTAACTACACGTATTAGAAGAAGTAATTTGACACATACAGGACAATTTGTCCATTTTCTTCATTAACAGGGACCGACAATAGGAGTTTTTCTGTCTAAAAACCCCCTTTTTCTGCAAATAATTATAATACTTTATCTTTACTACGTAAACGCTTTAAGACCAGAAAGTACAAAATTAACTGACCCAAAGAATTGACATTGACGCCGATGACGGGTAAGAAAAGTTTGCGATGATATTTCACAAAATGAAGTACGATCTTTAAAATATTGCTGTTATAATGAAGACCTAATTATAAAAAATTAAGTCGACGAGTTTCCCAATATTTCCTTCTCAGAGGAGGAAAGTATTTTCGGTCAGAGTACTTGCAGAACGGATAACGAGAGTAAGTACGATGTACAAAGGGATCAAGGAAAACATACATTTATTTACGGTCAGCGAAGTGTTCCCACTGCTTATTGAATTTAATACTATTGTTACAAACCGAAGGCAAACCGCTACAAATGATTATTCTTTTTCTTCCACAATAGCCACATCTCTACAATCGCAAACACGAAATAAATTGGGCTCGAAATACTTGCTTTTTTTGTTCAAAGAGAAACTACATATTATTGGAGAAAAAAATCAAAAAACGAAAAACAGCATGTGAGGAACTCCACTACAAAAGCTACTTAAAACTGAACTTGATACCAGTTTTCATGTGGAATAACCACGAGAGGTATCTAAATGTTCAGAGAAGCGTCTTTTTACCAAAACAATGCGACGCATATTTGCCGACACGTAATCCTGAAAAGCCAATTCGCAATATCACTACTTCAACACGATTACTCGTCTAAAATCTCTCCTCCCAGTCGTCTACAAAAAATAATTCAACTGACGTCAATTTCTCTAACGCATATCGATCACACCGCGTTAGTTCCCAACTACCAACTTTCGAAACTGAAACTGAAGGGAAAATGATGAGCTTCCGGCCGTGAAAAAGGAGCCTACGGTCAAATACTATAAAGACAATACAGGACACTTCGCGATATATCGAGAAACATCCATCTGGTGGCAGAACCTGGTAATAACCCATACACCCTAACCTCAATGCTCTGTTGGTGTTTGTTGTCTGCTTGATTTCTTTTCATTTGATTGTCTTTCTGGTCGATTTCTGGAAAACATATTTTACAATACTGTTCTTTACATCATTCTACGTATGGCAGGAAACAATTCTGTAGTTTTTGGCTTTATTATCAAATACAGCAGAACTCGCGTTCGTTCTTCACATTTCCTCATGATAAAAACAGGTAAAAATTGAAAGAATCTTGAACATGAATGAAACTAGTTTAATACAATTTGATTAGATTAAAAAAATATTTGTTTATTCAGTAAGAATCATATTGACATTTCTATTTGGCGCTACATTACCAGGTTCTGACACTAGGATCGCTAGTGGGAACTTGTTTCCATCGGTTGCGTGGAAGAACGGGGAAGTGTCCTGTATTGTCTTTATAGTATTTGCTACGGTTTTGTGAGGTGCCCAGGAACTGCCCCAGGAACTTATACCGCGTATATTCAATACAGCGTATCCAAACACTGAAATAGTTTCGATTTTGCCTACAAACGCAAATATTAGCTCGGGTTAATCCGCGCATTCTCAGTCTGTCCCTACTGACTGAATTCTTATATTCAGTGCATCATTGTTTATAACACACCATTACACTTTTGCTATATACTTGTGCTACGGATCTGCAAGTTTTAGCAGTATTCCTGAAGACTGTTTATTATACAGAATTTATTGTAATGTTATACGAGATTCTTTTATTCGTTGTCCTTGACCTGCGTGCGTACTACTTTTTGAAAAAACATTTTGTGTGATTTGTACAATACCATTTTTGCTGTAGCCAACAAACCCCAGAAAATGCTGCGTGAATTATCGCCAGCAGTCGCTGCGCTGCCTGCGCAGAGCAGCTGGCGAGGCGAGGCGTCGGGCGTCGGCCCCGCGGCGCAGAGGGCAGCGGCTGCGGTCGGGCGGCGGAAGGAAGTCGGCCCGGCACCGGAAGCGACGACGATTGCGCGCAGGCACGCACGCACACACGCACGCACACGCATGGCGCCCGACACGCACGCACGCACACGGGCGCGAGCGGGTGACCGATCGTGCCGCGCCGCCGCGCGCCGCTCGGGCAGCCGAGTGCACGCCGACGGACGTGCGCACAAGCACACAGTGCGTACGGTGCGGTACGGTTCAGGTCAGAAGACGATTTTCTTTTTGACAAACTCTAAAACAGTTTTTTGGTTTTGGCTTCTAATTTGTTGCGTCTTTAATTTGAGCGTAAGTTTTACATCTAGAGTAAACTTACTTTTTTTTTTTGGTAACGTCGTAGTCTGTCAGTGCCTTTCCTCCCTTTGGCCAGGGACTCGGCGCCGTTCGTAACCCAGATGGTCACCCGTCCAGGAATCCATGGTGTCTCGAGTTGCTTAACTTCCATGATACCAAGAGGAGTAGTTAAGCAATTCGGCTAAAGAGCGGACCGCTCTGCGAAATGTGCTCTTCCGACAGCCGTAAGGACTGGAGCACCTGCTATTAATGCCTCGGAGTGCCAGTTCAATGTGTGTAGTTGAAGCGCATAGTTTCCACGAGTAATTTACGTTATTCCAAAACCGTCACTAAATAGAATATTGTAAGAATTGATTCAAATCACGTCAAAAAGCAGAAGAGAATAAGTATTCATGTGAATAAAATCAGCAAACGGATAAAACCTTCAATACCAAATTTCAAAGAGCTCGCGTTATTCCCTTCTAATTCAACTGGCAACAGACTAAATTTTAATAACAAAATTATACATCTAAATATTTCTTTGAAAGGAAATTTTAAAGTGCACTTTTCTTGCATTCTAGCTATAATACCTTAATATCATGAGAACATTCACCACTTGCCGGAATGGCAATAATAATAATAATAATAATAATAATAATAATAATAATATTATTATTATTATTATTAAGGGGACGCAAGTTCAACGAGGTGTTAAAGAAAAATAAACCGGCCTGAAAGAGGAGAATTGAAATGAGTGTTGATCACTTCCGAGCAAGGGCAGATTTGATTAATGAATTTCTGAAGGGCACCCGCTCCGGAAAAATTTTTAAGATAAATGTGATATGTGCTCAGGCAAAAATTAGTCTAGATCTCAATTGTCGGCAAAGACTTCTGGAACTGGAGGATGAGTACCGACAGAAAGCTAAGCTGAAAGGAGTACGATTGAAAAGGTATAATGCTCTGTATAACAGAAAGAAGCAGAATATCGATTTCAAGAAAAACAGGAAAATGTTTTTCAGACAACAGGAGTCAGGAAGTCAGGCAGATTCATCTCTAAATCTAGAGCCCGGTGAGTTTGAGGATTATCGGAGATCAATTTGGTCGAAAAGTGAGCATTTTAATCAGAACGCAGAGTGGATTAGGGAAATCGAAGGGCAAAGTGCTTCTATACCACCTACGTTGGACACTGGTTTCACGACCGAAGATATACGAAGAAGCATTAAGAAGACCAATAACTGGAAGTCACCCGGACCAGATGGACTTCAAAATTTTTAGCTTAAGTATTTCACAGCAATCCACGAACCATTGGCCATCTGCCTTACAGAAACACTAAATTACCCGAGTAAGATCCCACTTCATTTACCGAAGGAAATACCTTCTTGCTTCACAAAAAAGGTAATGTCTCACAACCACAAAACTACAGACCAATAACGTGTTCGTCTACTATTTACAAATTGTTTACATCCTTGATCAGTGAAAGAAAATCTATGAGCATTGTGAAAGGAATGGGTTAATAGCAGAGGAACAAAAAGGATGTATTAGAGGTGCTCTAGATTGCAAACACCAACTTATCATAGATTCTGTAGTTTTAAAACAAGTCCAGAGTAAGAAGAAAAACCTTCACATGTGTTATATCGACTACACAAAAGCATTTGACTCGGTTTCTCATGACTGGTTGATAAGAATCCTTGAAATCTACAGGATTTCTCCGAAGATCATAAACACTCTACAGTCATTGATGCTAACATGGAGGGTAAATTTGCATGCTAATAAGGAGAAAATATGCACCATGAACATTAAACGAGGGATATTCCAAGGAGACTCTCTTTCACCTTTTTCTGTCCGTTGTCGTCATTGTTAAACAATAGTACCATTGGCTACAAAATTACATCAGATCATAAGACATTAAATCATCTTTTATTTATGGACGATCTGAAGCTTTATGCTGGAACACATCAAAAACTTTGTTCCTTAAAACTTTGTTACTACCAGGATATTCAGCCAAGATATTAGGATGAGCTTCGGTGTGGTTAAATGCGCCACCATACGTATAAAAAGGTAAAGCAGAAAAGTTGTGTAAAAATGTCCAAGGCATAGAAGAACTGCAACCTGATGCTGCTTACAAATACTTCGAATACAACAAAATATAAAACTTGACCACAGTGAAATTAAACACGAGTTTACCGAGAAGTACAAGAAGAGGGTAACCAAAATACTAAATACGAAGAAGCTAGCTGGGAAAAATATAATTACTGCCATCAACAGCTGGACTGTACCTATGCTGATATATAGTTTTGTATTGTAAAATGGTCTGATGTGGATCTAAATTCATTGGATAGACTTACTAGAGGTCTTCTTACAAAATTCAGATGTCTGCATCCTAACTCTTCTGTTATCCGTTTGTATTTACCTAGAAGAGAAGGGGGTCGAGGGCTACTCAATATTTCAGCAACTCTGCAGAACCCAACAACAAAAAATGAGAGACGCTATATTTAGGTCTCAGGATTCGCTCGAGCAGAAGGAGGTGAGTGCTGACAATGGGTACACACCACTTAATTTAAGCACCCAAGACACGAATACTACAGTACCAACTCTAAAGGAGGAAATACAAAATTGGCAGCAAATGATACTTCATGATAAATTTCCGAACTCTCTTGGACCCTATGATTGATAAATCTGCGTCCTTGAAGTGGTTGAGCAACGGTTTCTTGCACCCGGAAACTGAAGGTTTTGTAGCAGCAATTCAGGACAGAGTAATAAGAACTAAAAACTATGAAAAACATTTTAAAAACAAATGATGTCGATAAATGTAGAAGATGTAATAATGGAGAGTCTATTGAACACATAATGGCTGGGTACAGTACTTTGTCAGAGAGTGCCTATTTACGCAGACATAATCAAGTGGAAAAAGTCATTCACCGAAAAGTAGGAATGAAACTTGGAATGTTGGGGAATAATGCTACAACATATTACAAGTATGAACCAGATGCTGTGCTCGAGACGAAGACGCACGTCTTATACTGAGATAGGCCTATTACGACGGATAAAACAGTTGATCATAACCGCCCTGATATCCTCATAACAGACAAAGAAAAGAAAACAGCTTCTATAATCGATGTCGCAATCCCTTTGACTCGCAACTTGCGGAAGTCCGAAGCGGAAAAATTAAGAAAATATGAGAACTTGGCAATTGAATTAAAAAACATTTGGAAGTTGCACGAGGTCTCCCATTTCCCCATCAGGTGAAGGAGTTGTCACCAGGAACTTTAAAAGAAATCTGTAGAAATTAGACATCAAAAATATCTTTGATGAAGCCCAGAAAGCCACCCTCCTTCAAACATGTCGTATTGTTAGAAAATTTTTAAATGAGCGACATTCATGTAGGTCAGGATGAATTTCCTTCCTGCGCAGTCCGAGCCTAGTCCTATAACATCAATTGGACTGGTGAAGGTTTTCCCTGCTAAAGTAGAGAAAGTGTGAAAAATCGGAAATAATAATAATAATAATAATAATAATAATAATAATAATAATAATAGGGACAAAAAAGACTTAACCAAACGTTAGGCAACGGTTTTGAACGAATCATTTTTACAAGTAAATTAGGGACCACCACCCCTTCCCTATTTTGTTTTCCCTTAATGAGATTAGAAAAAAGTTGCTCACGTGACTCAACTGACAATATAGTGGAAGGGGAAGATTTATCCTTGGTGGACCACTTCACTGAAAGTTGAATGATATCTCATGTTTTGCAAACCACACGCATTCACGAGACAGTGCACTATCCCTAGTGATTGATTTAAATTAACTTTTTGAGTTAGCCAGTGTGAACCAAGATGCCACAAAATTATAATGATAATAATAATAATAATAACAATAATAATGAATGAATGAAATATTTCAAATGATTTGTTCCATTCCAGCAAGCCTCTCATGAGAGCATGTTGGGTCAGTCACGTAGTCACGAGCGTCAACACGTTATGGTCCACTTTGTGTCCAAATGCGTTGGTTTATATATTGTTTGTTTATAAAATTGCTTTTATAATAAAAGTGCGGAAGCCAGTGATGGTTGTTCTTCGCTGGTGTAGTTTTTCGTCAATTTTTTGGCACTATCAATACGCACACGGTAAACTCATCAATACAGATATGGCAAACATTCCCTATAGGAACAGTACGGCTTTCCTAACTATCAACGTCCGCTGTTATACTGGCTTAACATCAGCGTAAGAGAGCCAGTGTCAGAGGTCCCTTTAACAACAATATGATCAAAATATTGTACACTGCTGATACACCATAATAAGAAATTTTATAGAAATGTAATAGGAGAGATAGCGAAATTGTTAAATTAGATGATACTGACAGTTTAGGGCAAGTGATTATTTGGAGGCCCCAGAAAATCACGTCCAACCCGTCTGTAATTAAGACACTGACTGCATACATAGCGTAGTAAAGAGAACGCATCTTCACGCTTCGGATGGAGATAACAGAGGTTTGTGGTGGTGATGAGAATCGTAGTGAGGTTTATAGAGATGGGTGGAAAACACGTGTTGTGGTTTCAATGAGAAGGAAAGCGAAAGAAAGAAAGCCCGTCTACGAACGGTACATACAGTATATAGCGGAAGTATATGACTGACACAGACTGGCGGTTACTTCGTATTAGTTGTGTTCGGACAATAAACACAGTATTTCTATTTCACTTCCGGGAATTATTAATAGGAACAAATTTTTAATAGTCTTCATGCTCGCATCCAATTACGTCAAAAATGTCGATAAAACAATCAGTGCAAGTCAAATAAACAAGCAAACGCTAAAAAAACGTGACAACGCTAACACAAACACCAATTACAGTACGTCAATAGAAAGACGTGCACGTAATCAGTGGAAAACAGCTTCGATGAGATTCCTGCCCGATTGCAACCAACATTCAAATAAAGGGCGTATCTACCTTCAGATTTAACGAGAAAAAACGAGAATTTTACGTAATGTAGCTCTCGAAAATGATATAATAATACCTTAGTTTTTAAGTATTGCCAAGAGAAATACGGAGGCAACAGCGGCTTCTTGTGGAACAAGCCAAGACTAAAAAATACAGATAAAAATCGGAATACCGTGGAAGTCAAAAGAATCGCTAAGATTCCGTTTAAAGAAGACTATTAAATTCAAGCAGTTGGTCTTATAAAGAACATTCGGGAGGTTTCTTGAAGCTTTAACGAAAGCCGAATGTTTCCAACTAACGAGTCCGCCCCGCGCGCGGTTTGAAAGCCCACCCACCCACCGGCCTGCCGCGAATCCGCGCGGCTCAATGACGCAAGCGCGACCTCCCGTCCCTCGCTGCCGACGCCCGCCGGCGAGATTTGCATCGGCTAACGAGCCGCCGGCGGAGAAGATCGGCCTCGTTACGGCACAAGGTCAGGCGCATCCTGGAGAAGATGTCACAGCACGGCGCGGCTCGCAGATGAAATACAATACGCGCGCCGCGAACTCTTGGCAACAAGTGTCTCGTTTGGGGCAGTCGCGGCTCCATCTGGCGGCACGCCACGCCTCGGCGCGCGCGCGCGTCCACACGCACGCACAGTGGGCCAGAAAGACCACGAGGCGCAAAGAGAGCGAGAGCAAGAAAAAGAGCCAGTGTTAAAAAACGAGTCAGTGCGAAAAAGAGACCCTGGGCTAAAAAGAGGCAGTGCTAAAAAGAGGCAGTGCTAAAAAAGAACCAGTGCTAAAAAGAGAGCCAGTGCTAAATATAGAGTCTGTGCTAAATATAGAGCCAGTGCTAAAAATAGAGCCAGTGCTAAAAAGAGAGCCAGTGCTAAAAAGAGAGCCAGTGCTAAAAAGAGAGCCAGTGCTAAAAAAGAGAGCCAGTTCTAAGAGACCCAGTTCTAAAAAGACAGCTAGTGCTAGAAAGATCGCTAATGCTAGAAAGTGGCAGAGCCAGAGAGAACTAGTGCTAGAAAGAGAACTTGAGCTAGAAAGAGAGTTAGTGCTAGAAAGAGAGCGAGTGCTTGAAAGAGAGCTAATGCTACAAAAAGAGCTAGTGCTTGAGAGCTAATGCTACAAAGAGATCTAGTGCTAAAAAGAGAGCAAGAGCTAGAAAGCCAGTGCTAGAAAGAAAGCAAGGGCTAGAGTGAGGACAGAAACACAAATCTCTCCTGATTAAAATAAATACCGAATTTCACTTGTAAGGCGCAGTGATATTACCAAGGAATCATGAAATGATAAGGTTTTTTGTTGAGAGCTTCAGACAACGATTGGTTTAGAACTTAACGTAAATTGCAACCTTGTTTCAGCCTGACCACAAAAGTTGAGATTATAATACAGGGCGAGTCGCAGCATGGCGACAAACGTGCTCCCTCCAACTTTTGAAAGGTCTTACTCTTAAGTCGTAGTTCGAATTCCAATCATTCTTTACGGAATTTGTGGACAACGCGAGTTGGTGACATATCTTATCTCGGGTACTTTTTTCCCTAGCCACTCATTCCTCCATTCGGTGAGGAAAATGTATTCAATTTTCGTCATAATCCAGTCAGCACATTATTCTCTCTGGTTATGAATAGTCCAATTGGGTTCTTCACGAAAATAATGCCAACGAAGTCTTCAATGCTACTTTGAGTCTTGTAGCGTTTATGCAGTGATGAACCTGTCATTTAATGAAAAAGAAGCACCTGAAAAAAGATAATTTTAGTAAGCAGTTAAGTAGCTGCGACTTTTTACATTCTTGTTGCGCAACATCTAAGTTTCATACGTCCCGCAGTGAAATAACCACATTAAATTCGATTCTCCATCTTCTATTCTGAAATACTAACGGTATTGAATTCAGAGCACAAAGGCATAGTAAGAAACAAAGAAATAGCACAATACATTCAACTTCATGGGTTAGGCTACGATACCGCTTGGAAGAGATCTCACGTTTCCCCCGTTAGCCTTAAATTATTTCCTTCCGCTTGTTTCGTACAACCTCATGACGTGTGAGGGGGCAGGCTTGTCGCCAGAGTGCCATTGGAAATGCCCATTCAACGTCTGCTTAGTGGGGAATTTCAGATGTCGTCAATGTAGGACACGGATAAGGCTGCTTTGCTTTCCTTTCTTTTCATTGAAATATGTATAATTTACGTATTTCATTAAAACTATTCAATAACGTTAGTGGGCAGCAGCAGCAAATATGCTGCAGTCGAGTATGTGAAAAACGAGGGCCTACAACAGCAAAACTTGGCTATTATAGAACGGTACATGTGAATGCTGAAGCTCCATTCTTCTTCGTCGCATTACGTAAGGGTATCGTACACAGAAGGGCACCGAAGTTTAGAATATTGTCATAACATCAGGTATGAGAAACTGCAGTTGAACATAATTAAATATGTCCCTTTTTTTAGTCAAAATCGAAACTGTTTCTTTCCTTTGGTATTTTTCCACACTTCCTGGGTATCTAACAAAACCATTCATACCTCTCACAAGGTCAGAGGCTGTTTACTTTTCCGTCAATTTCCGCGAATATTTGCAATTAGTAATACAGATTACGGTAATTGACCTTTATACCGCTTCCACCTCCCTTGGAGCTGCGTCAAAACAAACGCTGAAGAACTTCGCACAAAGTCTCTTTCTAGTTCGTTTCGTGTCAGCAACCCCGCATAATCGTCTATATTTCTTCCACACATCCTCCCACTCTAACACACTGGAAACTTCCTTGGGAAAGTTGGTTTATTAATGTGTTTGTTCCCAATAGGTACATTTCACTAATTCAAACAATGATTATTAAGCTTTTCCAGAACGAGTCAAAAACCTGGTTTTCGCTTTGGAGTATTTTCAACATTTGTTTCCACCGCAAAATGTCCATAACAATTCGTCAGATTCGCCATTCTTTCGGCTTCTTTGACGAACAACGGTTTATCGTTATATCAAAAAGCGAACAAATATGTCCATGTCGTTCGAAACGAGTTAACTCAGAAACCTGCACATTTTTCAAACACTGAAAAATTATTGACCTTTTAAACTTAATCTAGCCGTTTCCGGTACTACAGTACACTTATCAAATGAAAGTTTTGATTATAACGTTGCTGATCTTTAAATTTGTGTTACCTTCAATAAATTCAATCTTACTTTCGGTAGCATCGTTTCAATAACTACTCTTAACATACCGAGGGATAAAATCAATCGCTATTTTCGCAAATAGAAGCTATAATGAATTTTATTCCCTGAATCGCTACATAATTCAATTCTCAAACCAGTAACATCCTTCCGCAAAAAGAAATACAAATATCTGCAACTACAGTTCTGCAAAGAAAGGTATCAGATTTCCCTGATGCGCACTACTCTATGTAATGAGGTTATCTACATCTATCAATGGTCGCACAGGTGCTTACATTCCATTATTTTTATGCATCTTCAAACATATCTTCAAAGGAAATGCAACTTACAAAATATTAACACCATTAACAATCGCATGTGCTTTTTAACAATACAGTAATGGAAAGGAGACAAATATGTCAAAACACTTTTCACTCATTTATAATTAAATTTTGACTTAGGCGTTCTCTATGGTAAAACGGGTCCTATATGGTTTGATTTCACCTTTACCAAGAACCCACTGTGACGTACTGGAGTGACTGACACAGACACAGCGTTGAAGATAACAATATTTACATTTATTTACAAAAAAGTAACAATTAAAGAAATTTTTACAAATACTAATTAAACTTCGGCAACCTTTTTCTTCCCCTTAGCCGCGAAAACTCCGCGACCGTTCCTAGGCCCTACAGCCCAGTGCCACTACTCGAAAGCAGGTACAACGCAAGATGCGATGCAATCGGACGTTAAGTCCCCGGGATCCAAGTACCCACATGGCCTGGCGCCAACAACCTGTCTCCGCCCCGGAAACCACGTGCTGGAGTGCACTGGAGATCCCACTCAGCCTCTCGGCTAACCACAAGCTTTACGAATCTATCTGAATCTCCGCGAGCGCAGAAAGCGCCCATCTTATATACACCCCCGTCTCCCCCACCCGGCGTCATGCTGTCGGCGTCCCCAGGCTCAATGGCTAGCCAATTCCAGGGGTCTTGCACAATCGTCCCAGACTCGCCACTAACCTTTCTCAACACTTTGTTTGCGTGGGATGTTTCCTGGAGCAGTCACATCCTGTTGGTCGTCCCTTTATTTTTAGTTCAGGTGCGCCCTTTCACTACAGCTTCCGGCTCAGGTATGCCGCTTGCTTGGAAACGTTGCCACGACGCCACACCACCCTCCTTCAACATCACGGTTCACGCCAAGGGAGCGACCAAAGCCCTTTTATCACCATCGTCCCTCAGACCTCCATCCTTTCCTCTAAAGAACACCCCTTTCCACCAAACGACAAGCAGCGTCGGGGAAACGTGCTGTCAATAAATGTCTTCCATCGATCTATATTCAAATTGCGTCCCCTGGGGCGCAGCGCAGCGCAGGGAGAACTCGAAAACACTGACCCCAGAGCGCTGGCTCGCGGCAGAAAAAAATCTCGTTCACGGCAGTAGTCCAGCGATCCCTCGCCCCCACGTGGAAGTTCACGGCAGGAACCGGTCGAGCAGGTGTTCTCCTGTGTGTCGAGAGCGGGAGCTGGCATTTCTGGGTCCGCTTTTTCAGCTGCACATTCGCAAGTCCTTCATTATCACTCGAGGTCTTATCGTTTTTCCCGTGCGGAACCCATGGAAGAAAAAGCATGTCAACGAGAAAGTAATGGGAGAGGTAATAAATCACACTTACTTTCTCTCAAAAACTCAATTTCGTCACTAGTTTACATTAATTCATTGATCAACATAATTAATTTAGTATATTATATTCACTGCTGGTTATTGTTTCCTAACGGAATATCCTTCTATGTGTACCACGATCTTGCAAGAATATCCGATAGGAATGCAAATCATTTTTACTAAATCTGACTTATGTGACATACGAGGGGAACCCAAGCGGCATTTGACATATAGCTCACAATGCGCACAAAAGTTAAATAAGCCGCGATTACCGGTCCGCTTGGCAAGTCATGAGCCTCTTCGCCACAAGTACGACACGATACTGCTGAACGTGACATGGTTTTCGTATTGCAATTATTCAAATTCAGATATGTGCTACCTTCAATGCCTGAAGTTATATTCATCAAGGGATATTTCAAATCTGATTTCACCACAGACACACATAAGACATCAGAGTGGATGGAAACATCAGACGTTTACATCAGAGAGGGAAACATCAGAGTCACTGAGAGTGTTTATTATAACTTTTATGTCATGAAGTGTTACTCCTTAGAAGTGATTGCTACGTTAACTGTTAAGTTTTCTACTAACGTTACAATATTTCTTCAATTGATTATTGGAAATGTTGTCCGGTTCTAACAATTTGATATTCTCAAATCTTTCTAGAAATCATGTTTCAGCACATTCTTTCAAGAAAGAAAAAAACAGATTCTAAGGGGGCATTTTTTAAAAGGAAATGGGCTTCCTGCTGCGCCCATCCTTTCCTCTCGAAATCCACCCACGCGCCCCTCCCCGTGGGCGGGCACGCATCCATCTCTGCTCCCGGGAGGACAAAACCCCAAGTCCAGAGGGCGCGCGCTCCGCTCTCCCGCCCCGCGCCCATAAACAAGGGCGCCGGCCACGCGAAAGGACCGGCGCCGCACAATGAGGCGAGCCCTCGCGGCCCCGCCCCCCTGCGACCCGCCCCGCGCGGCCGCGCCACGCACTGCGCGGCGCCGCCACGACCCCGACTTTCAGAGCAGCCAGCCCCAAACCTTCTAGGAGCTCGCGAGGAAATTTTCGAAAGATCGCAGTACCACGCTCAGGTTATAGGCAGGTTACTCTAAAGGCGGCTCCACACATTCGCGATTCGGCGAACAGCGAGCAACCGCTCGCCGAATCCCGAGTCGTGTGGATGAGTTGCTTGCTATTTGCCGACTGACGAACATTCGCCGCTCGCCCTACCCACCGTGTGTCGGTCTTTTGGACACATCACACGGAGCACATTAGCCGAACACGTCAGCTGGTCGGGATCGCGCGAGCACTAGCTTGCTGCTTGGCGAACGCCGAATGTGTGGAGCCGCCTTAAGAAGGAACCACTTTTTACTGGACGTGAAACAAAAGAACGTCATGTCGGACAATGGCATTGTCGGAGGTAGTGTCGAAGCAATTTATAAGTAAGCCAACTGCGAACGAAAACATTGATGAATTGAGCGCACGGACAAAATCTGCAGTTTTGTTGCCAGCGGTAGCCGTCAAAGCGGACCCTTCCTAAAGTAATCTCTCTGGATCTAACCTCGAGTTGCTCCACTGAGCTCAATTAAATGACACGCAAAAATTGCTGCTTGTATACTTCTGCAATTATTGTCTCTGTCACATACTGCATGGTCTGCGTTTGGGGTTATGGCTATTTGCGTGCGTACATCACACATTTGCTAATGTGCAGAATTTGATAAAAGTTCTTATTTCTATCTTGGTTTCTTTTAGTAGCTCACAGTAAGATTTTGTTTGTTCAGAAGTTTCATGAGTTCGGTGGCCATTGTTCTAAGGGTCTCGAGACCGCACTCTTTGAAAACTCAATCAAAATGATGTTTTTAACAACTCACGAATCTTATGAATCCTTTACACCTGAAGAGGTCCAGAGCAGATAGTCCTATCCCACTACACATTGAAATTATAAGACCAAATGTATCTATAAATATATACACAACATATAATGACTTTATTGTATAACAAACTTTTCTGTATTTGCCATTGGTTGTCAAAATAGAATACTAATTACAGAGTCACTTTTCAAAGTTATAATCAGTAATCCAAAACTCCCTACGATACAATTTTACATCTAAATCTTCACACACCAGTCGTCTACACTTAATCCTTCGATAATTTCAACAGCGTTTGCTATTAACGAATCAAAAAGCCTTCGAATACTTCCGGACGTCAAACTGATTTCCACGTCCTTTGTCACTCGGCTTTGGACACAGGACCACTGTGCGCCGCCCGCCGTGCACGACCCACGGCCTCTCGCCCCGGAGCCACAGCGGCGGGGCACTTTCGAGTAGTGGGAGAACGCGTGCTGGCCTCCCTATGGTCCGATTAATATAAGTTGGTGATTGACAGTTGCGAATGGAAAGGAGCGACGTTGACAGGTTGCGTACCACTGAACTCGCGTTTCCGGGACACGAAAATAAACACTTCAAGTAAATGCTTATAAAAGTAACCCAATCATACATTCATATTGTGTGAAGCAAGAGATTCAGAAACACAAGTGTTAATCACCAACTTATTTTAATCAGACCGTAGGAAAGTGTTGCTCTCGCATCAACTCGTAACTTGTAACTTATAGCACGACTTATAACTTGTAGCTTGTTATCACTGTCATATCCCTACAGAGACTCGGGAGTGAAGTGATGGTGGCATGAAATCCAAAAAGAACTGTATTTGCAGAGGAGTTCCAACTGGTCATGACAACACTTCTCATCCGCTCGTCATCCAAACTCTTGTCAACGATACTTATTTTTTAAAGAACGTTGAATTCAAAATTATATTTTGAATATTTCAATATAATATTTCATATAAATCATAACTAAATCACAACACCATTTTAGATCACAGTCCCGTGCATTATACTTTGATTTCTGCCAATTCAATGCTATGCAAGTTTAATTTTAATACTTTGGAATGGCGCAGTGATTTAACCAAACTTCAAACGAAAAGAAATTGACTATATTCACAATTGGAATAATGGCTCAATTTTGTCAATGAACGACATTTTTTCTTTCAACCGACCAAAGCACAAAAATCTTTCTACTAGTCACTCCGCTCCATCATGCATTTGCCGCATCCTTTCAAGACAAAAATTAATGTACACTTTACCACTTGACATTTAACTCTTGCTGTGAACAGAAAGCACTATACATTGTAATATTTGCATACTCGTTTCTAAGCTTCATTAAATGTTTAGTCTAGTTCGGTCCTACAAAAACAGCATTCACGAGTGAAGTATACGCGTTGCTTAGAGATCAACCATAATTCCTTTTGGGAAAGGCACTCTGGCAACATTCTTAAATAAAATAATATTTTGTGATAATACATATTTTACAAATATGTACAATATTCATCACTGTCAATGATAAAAATGCTTGTTCATAACAATATCTTCTTGTTCATAACAATAAATACTCTGTCAAAAAATCAATAAATAATAGTTTCCATTGTGATACACGAAACTTGTGCGATATATTTTAAGCATTTTTCTTTCTTTTTTCTGATTGTCCACCACCAATCCACATTCCTTTAACACCTCCAACGCCAGGAGAGGATATTAGCTCTCGTCAAGGGCTCCTGCAGGGCCAACGCTCTGAAAGATCAGCAGAAGTCTAGTGCGCCCGCGTGCTCGCGCGCTGAGACCGCAGGCGTCTCCAACTTTCCGCCCTCGGCCGCCCTCCGGTAATTACGAATGCTGGGGGCAGCAGCCCTCCGGAGGGAAGGAATGCGATCTCCGCGACAAGATTGTTCTAATGGTCACGAAACACCACCTGCGCACTACGAAGCCTCGTGTTGCCTACCACCGCTCCACCCTCCGTTACAACTTATGGATCACCACGACACACGAGCTCTCTAATGTACCAGAGGAACTTCACGAAACACACAGTACAAATGCGACGAAAGAAACTTCTTGCGTCGCATGATGGCTATCTACAGAACACGTCTGTGTGATGCAATATGTGTTTCATTAAAAACCGATTACAGGTATACACTTCAGTGCCTTTAGCTGTATTCTTCATTTATATAAAAGTTTCCAAAACATTACCCTTTCACGTAAGAGTAGCTAAAACATTATTATTATTCTTAATTATTAAGAACTTGCATTCACGGTCTATAAGACGAATGCTTCAATAAGATACGAAACGAGACCGAATAATATTGAGGTAAAAGCATAGCAAAATTCAAAAGTGAAGCCTCAAAAGGGAGAGCGCCTCAAAATGAGAAAAAATACGCCAATATCTTGTCACGAAACAAAACCATCAATCGTCCTGCGATTTACAAAAGGACTGATTTTATGAGCACACGCTAAAGCAGTTTGTCAGCCTCTCGCTCCCTAACAGCTTCACGATTGTAAACTATACTTTGTTCGGGAACAGTTTAGGAATAGACATACTTTAGAGTGACGACACACAAAATCTGTTAAATCAAGTTCACCGAAGTTATTCTCCAGACGTTTCCTACAATCCACACAAATCACGTAGGTAAATGCAACACATACGAAGAAAATCCTAAGCCACAATTCGTTCTCGGAATTCTTTCCCCGATCTTTAAACCATTACACGTGGCACAAAATGCATTACTGCACAGCTGTGTCGACACTGTGCATCAGGTAAACTTCTCGATGTAAAACAGGTTATTGATCACATTCTCTATAAAATAAATAATTATTGGAAATCACTTTCACTTTTTAACATTAGCCTAACGACTATATTGAGTAACATATTTAAGTTCTATGAAAAGAAAAATGTCAATAAACACAATTCTAATAGTTTGACGTCAATTCACTTTAATCGCTTGTTGGAGAACAGCGTTCTGATATATTATCTATTCTGTTTTCAGTAATAACCCTACAATCCAAAATTGGACATTCTCATTCTACGTTTGTCGCAATTCGTAAACGATTGGTTTCTGAACAAAATGTACTTCCTTTTTTCAACCTCCGATGTAGAAGAACAGCGAATGTCAACACTTTTGAGAAAGTGTATTACGTTAACTACCGTTTCAAATAGTATTCCTACATTCCGTCCTTTAATCTCAATACGAATACACTTTCTGCGACGATTTAAACTCCCCGCAAATCCAAACAACGCATGTAGACATTGTAAGGATATATCTGTAAGACTGAAGCCTATAGTACCAAGTCGGAATATTCGTGTCATACAAGTTTACGAAACACTTCATTCAAAAGGCTCTATGAATTATAGGTTTTGTGGTGAGATGTCGTAGGCATTTAAGATTAAATGATCACAGGTGTAGTCATTGCCAACCATGTTATTTATTTCTGCTATTGTTAAATCAAGTAACAGAAATAAAGCTGCTATTGTTGAAATGAATAACATGGTTGGCAATGACAACACCTGTATTGTCCTGTACACCAGTATGAATAAGTAATAGGCATGGACACACTAGTGGTATTTAAAATAATCCTGACTTCAAAATTCAATCCTTTCATTATTCCCGATATACACCCCCCCCATTCATCGCCAAGTTTGGAAACAACGAAAGGAACGCATAAATATGACTGCGAGACACTCGTTGTGTCGATCCCTCGCCACAAGCGTGGAAATGACAATTAGTTGATAACGTTGGGACACGCGGTGAAGTGAAATTAGAAATTTCCACCAATACCACTGATTTCGGGACTCAGCCAGAGCTCGGCCTTGGGATTAAGCTTTTGCATCCCTGGTCTGAAAAGGCGCCTGAAGATTTAAGCGCGTCGCCGCGCGCGGGGCCAGGCGGGGCGGGGTAGGGGCGGGGCGGGGCGGGGCGGGGCGGGGCGGGGCGGGGTTCGAGGCGCAACGCCGGAGCGACGGAGTCTGCTATCGCGGTGGCGCGGGGGGGGCGGGGGGAAAGGGGGGCGGCTATTTCGGGGATTCCTGGAAGCGGGCGCTCCCGGGGCCATTCACTCGCCGGCATGCGCTCGCCGCTCCTACAGCAACCACACCTCACGACTCCGCCGAAAGGAGACAGACACTAGAGGCCTGCAGCAGTAACACAACCACACGAAAAGTAGCTCGCGCACCGCCCAAGAACAACAAATAACATACTCTGGTATAATTTACAACAAATTACAGTCGACTCCGGTTATAGTGAACTCGTTATAGTGAACTTGTTATTGGACCCGTTTCACTTACATTACAAATACGCATAAGTAGATACGGTTATAGGGAACCTGCACCTCGGCTATAGTGAACGTAGGAAATAAGTCCTGGAAATTAATTGGATCTCTCTCGTATGTTATTAGGCGAGTAGAAGGGCCTTCGGAGAGTAGGACGGTGTTACAACAGTGCAAGAAGCATTGAAAGGTGTCAAGACTGCAATACGATACTTAGAGACATAGGACAATGCAGAATCAAGTTTTAAAAGAGCACGAACTCTGGAGAAGGATCTAGAGAAATTACTAATGAAAAATGTAAAATAATTTATTTTTAAGTAGGAATAAAGATATTGAAATTTTCAGTTCACGCTGTTAATGAATTTCGATGTATCTCTATATTAATACAATAATTGAGTAGAAATTCTATTTAATAACATCAACGCATCTGGTGAACCACTGATATAATGAACCAAACATTAAACAAACCGTCCCCAGAAGTTCACTATAACCGGAGTCAACTGTAAAAATATTAACAAAACCTTTTCAAGAAGACGGCAATAACATTACATAGCATGTTTATACTGAACAACAGTTCTTTACACAACAAGAAGATCAAAAACGTTTCTGTTCCATTATGCAACGAATGAACAGCAAATATTTAATGATGAGCGGCCTCTTTGCCTCCTGCTTTGAGCCTTGCTGTCGCATGACGTCAGCAGTGTATTAAACAGAATATTGAGCATGGGGATTCGGTCCGTCCGCGCGGTGCGATAATTGGCGGAACAACACAATCCACGAGTTGCATTTTCAGTCAAAATCGAAACTCTTTCATTGTTTGGGGATTTCTTAAGAATTCCTGATATCTAACGAAACCGTAGAACCTTTCACAAAGCCGGAGACTGCATAATTGCTTTCGGGGCATTGGAAATTAATCAAATACATACATTACCCTCTCCAGCACTCCACAAAATGATACAATGAACATATTTCCTAATAAGGAGTTTGTGCCTCCAGTAAATCCTTTGAGCACAGTGCACATTCTACATTACTTGCAAGAATTTATAACCATTAACATTCCTCAATACTATAATATCAATATCTTAATTAGATCTGGCATTATGAACGGCTGTACTAGGTGGGTGTAGTATTGAACATCAATTAAGGAAAACCGATTCGCTGCTCACTTGCACCATGCATGTAACCTCCTCGGGAAAACAGATCATTGTTAGAGACTCGTAGCTTTAGTCATAGTCATAGTGAGCAGAATAGGTCATGAATTTATAATCGTAAATCGTTACGACGATGACTATAATGATTGATTAATTACGTTCATTTCTAGTTCACATCGACAGAGTAAGTCATTTGCAATTCCTAAATAACCCGATTTATTATGAAGTTGTACGGGGTTTATGATATTATTGTCATTAAAAATCGAGATAACAGGTGTAGTTTCATCATAGTGCTTTAATTTTGCATAAACCCTTTTCGCCCCCCCCCCCACACACACACACAAACACAAACATGCAAAAATAACTGTGGCACTGAAGCTAAAGAGCAAAATTAAAGTATACAGCATGAATTTACGCCTGATGTTTCCCTTTCTGTGCACCGATTTATTAGAATACAATCAAGGTATAGTATTGATATTTTTACGGGCTGACAACCGCCAGTGTGCGACAACAAAACGCCCGTCGTAAACAAATCCACTGACCCAGATGCGGTTCCCTCCCTTCGCCACCTGCCGGGGCGCGCGCGCCGCATCTGCCCATCGCAGCCACCCTCCCCCCCCCAACCTCCTGCTCGCCCACCGCCACCACCGCCGCCACCACGTGACGCCGCGCCGCAGCCCCGGTGTCTCCGCCCGCCTCCCGCGATTACCGCTATTATGAGCGCAACGAGTAATCTTAGGCCGCGTGATTTATTCCACGTCGCCCACCGCCGCCTTTTAAAGCCCTCGCTCCACCCCGCCCCGCCGCCGGCCGGACTCCCGCCCCGCCCCTTTCGCCGGCAGCGAGCGGGCGCCGCGTCTCGGGACGTCTCTCACCGCCCACGACAGTCATTCGCGTTCACCGGAAGCAGTGGCGGATCCAGATGAGGGGGGGGCATGGGAGGCATGACAACCCCCCCCCCCCCGGCGTAGAGTTTTCATTTGTTACGTACTTTTATTTGGCAAAATTGATTTAGATATTTATGTTAGAATTATTTTCAAAAATATTGTATAGTATCATATTACACTACAAAAATAATATACAGTCGACTCCGGTTAGAGTGAACTCGGATATAGTGAACCCTCGGTTATAGTGAACATAAGTCGCTTACAAATAAATATAGGAAGATTCGGTTATAGTGAACGTTAAACTCTGCTACAGTGAACGTAGGAAATGCAACGTCCTGGAAATTAATTGGATCTCGTATGTTATTAGGCGAGTAAGAGCCTTCGGAGAGTGGGACGATGTTCCAATAGTGCAAGATGCAGTGAAGGATATCATTACGATACTTAGAGACAGATGACAATGCAAACTCAAGCATGGAGAGAGCACGAACTCTGGAGAAGGATCTAGAGAAATTACTACAGAAAAACGTACTGAAAATAATTTATTTTTAAGGTCAAATAAAGATATTTCTTTTTTCAGTTCGTGCTATTAACGAATTTTGCTGTATATTACCAAAATCAATAGTTGTAGAGAAATTCCATTTAATTTGGACTTCGTCGTATCGTAGTGAATCTCGGATATGGTGAACCAAACATGTTAGTCCCCAGAATTTCACGATAACAGAAGTCGACTGTACATTTTAATATCAAATTTTTATTATTTAACAGAAATATATGATGGCCTCCTCCTAAATGATATATGCTACGCTATATCCGTCTCTGACCGGAAGGAAGAAAGTAATACTTATTAAAACGGATAATCTATTTACTTCAAATATACGCTCCCTTCAGAATTTTCGAGAATTAAGTACATCTAATCCTATTTTAGGAACCATCGTGCAAAACCATCTTGAAGTCAAATTGATTTTCCTTGAAGAGAAGCCATACCGCAACCCAGTAAACAGAGCTTGGGTCATATTTCGCTATTGCTTGTTCTAGCTCACGTTACTACACCGTAGCTAATATGGAATACAATTTAAGTGGCACATCGAGAAAATAAATAATTGACTTTCAGTATTCTGCTTGCGTGTACTCTTAACTTCACCCACTTACAAGAGTAAACCAAAGTCTTCGTAAAACATCTCTCCAATTGCACACAGATCATAAAGCACTCCACTCAAAACTGCTGCCAAATACTTATTAAGTTTTGCCATATTGCAATATGTCTCACATTTTTCCGTCTGTAGTCAATACTTCAGCATGCATCACACGTTTCTCAAAGCAAGGCTTTCTCTGATATCCAATATCTCAGAGTTATTTCCTCTTCCAGTTGCGGAAGAAACGTTGTCGAATATACCGCTTTTGAAACGCGTTTCATTTCAAATCATTTCGTCCTCATGCATCATATGTACACCTAATGTGTAAAGAATACACGACAAAGCAAAATCACCTTCGCTTAAACTGCATGCGAACTGACGAAGTAAATACAGGCAGATTAATGCGTTGACCTTCGCACAGAAACATCCTGGTAATATTTACCGTTGATGTTGGCGCTTACACAAAAAGTGCAAGACGTATATAATAGATGTTTCGAATAGACATAGTGAGATCTCAAACACAACTAAGAGGAAAAAGAATGTAGGAAAAATTTCCATTTGAAGGTGTGTCAACTAATCTAGATAACATTCTGATGTGTAAATGTTTGCGCAAATTAATGAAAACAAACCCGCCACTAGTATTCTCAATCCAACATTAACGAATGTTGCGTCAACTTCTTTGTTAGTATTTCCCGAAACAGAAACGTTCTCCAGAAAAAGTGTGGTCACAGGGTAAAAGTTCTTAAGTCAAAAAATATTGGTTTGGAGAAACCTGGGGTTAGATTTTTGAACCACCGCTTGTTCCTATGCTAAACGCTATTTCTTAATTTTTCCCCCCTCTTGTTAAGGAGGCAACATTTGAATTCGGTCGTTTTACTAAAATAAAATATAGATACTTAACTTGTTCTTAACCCAATTTTGCCAAAAATTGACTTAACAACTTTTACCCCGTGACCATTGAAATATACATAACTTCGAATGGAATGAACTTCCAAGCAATGCACCTTCATTGTACATGAAATCGGAGGGGCACCTTGCCCAGTGCTCACTCACCTCGTCCTTTTACCTGCTGCACCTGCTCTCCGTCCCCGCAGGCAGCGCGCCCCTTCGGTACCTGCTCGGCCGAGGAAATTGCCCTCCCCCCCGCAACCCCCACGATTCAGGTCTCTCTCTACTCCACTTCCTGCATTGAACTCTCAACGCCACCGTTAAAAAAAAAACTCCTTGACATTGAACTCAGCAAACGCCTTTTGAATCGTTTCAATGTAGACAGAAACCGTCTCATAAAAAGCACGTACAAATTAAAGCAGCTGAAAACAACAGGAAATCGATCGGTAGGTATCACACAACACCTCTTCAGAAAATATTTCCTCAAAGATTAATCATAATCAATAAAGATGAAATAGCTCCAGTGCGATGTGCGCACTATCCCCGTTCTTTGGACTTATTCTGCCCAGACATCCTACGGCGTGGAAGCGCAGCGGCGCGCAGGAGGCCGAGGCGAGGGAGAGTGCAGACTTCGTCTGCGGCCCGACCATAAACAAAGCCACGCCGATCGTTTTTGTGGCTGTGGTGGCGGCGGCGGCGCGGCAGGGCAAGGCAGGCGGCCTGGGCCCTGCGAGCACGCGCGGCTCGACTCCCGCGGCCGCCGCCACCGCCACCGCCACCGCCACCGCCGCCGCGCGGCGTAAACAAAGGAAGCGGGGCGACGGGAGCCACGTGCGCGGCGCAACGCTCCGATCGCAAGGGTCGTGGGCCGCGTCCCGGCGCCGCCGCCACCGCCGCCGCCAACCGCGCTAGCGGTACCCCACGCAGCTGGCTGCGTTCTCGTTTGTCGTTTTTTTTTATTCTCTCCCTTTCGTTCTCGCTCTCGCTTTTCGCGTCGCGGCAGACACGTGAGGTCACCGCAACCGTCGCGAATGACGCCGCGTCCCCGCCGGCTCTGCCCCGTCTGTCTGCCCGCCCCCGTCACGTCGTCGGCTTTTGCTGGTTGCACCTCGCCGCCGGCGCGCCGCCGCCACAGAATCCGATCCCGACTTTCTATTCCCAGTGGGATAGAACATGTGCCTCGCTATTTATAGCGGCCGTGCACACGCATCCGAGGACATGCAGTTCCCCCTCGACCCACGCGTTGCGCGCCGCGACTGGCTGGCGCTGCCCGAACGCGGCGCGGCACGGCGCGGCCCAGCACGGCACGCGGCGAGTACGCACCCACACGCACGGCAGGCGGGCGGGGAAAGAGGTTAACGCAATCCGCTCCTGGCGCAGAGGGGTCAACGACAAACCGATACTTATAAGTAGACTAAGATCGGACTGTTGGGTTCGCTTCGCTCGCTCGCGCCTGCCCGCCGTGCGCCCCCCGCGCGCCGCACTGCGCAATGACTCGCGTTCATCATACAGCGAGCTAATAACGCATAATGAAACAGCAATTGAACGAAGGGGAGTTCTATATCCAAAGAAAAAGAATGCCACTGCTTTGGAGTGGCGACATTTGTGACCGTCTTGCTCGCATGGACATTCTGATGAAATTCCAAAAATTAAAATGTCCTCAAGAGACTCGTTAGCATTAAGATCTCACTATATTTAGATGCAAATAACAATTAAGACGTAAATTGTCTTCAATACACCCCATGTGGAGTCACAACATATAATATACATAGCTCACAGTTTACACAAAACGTTAGGCTGCGTAATAATCTTACGGATATTTTACACTCATGCTTGCCTTTTTGAATTACATTTTCTATCATTTCTTATCATAAATCATTATCATTTTCCGTAACGTTGTCATTTGCTAGTCCTGTAATCAACATACAACAACCAGGCAGTACCCTCCGAAATCTACACTCGCTTTGCAACAATTATGCTGCACTACTTACCTTTTGGAAGACATGGTGCATTTATATATCCAGATATGGCAAAAATACAATGAGGTTATCTTATGTTTTCATTCTGGTTGTCGTCCTAGAACACGAAAAATGAAGTTCACCACTGTGATGTTACGTTAGCTCCGCCATGATTGCCACTGATACTACCAACATTTACGATCTTTCTGCTTGCAGGAAGTAATCCAAGTCGCGCACACAGAAGGTTGCATAAACATAATTTGTATTCGAGAAAAGCAAAAGAAATGTATATCTGGTGAAATGTTGCAACCAGAAGGAAGTGGAAACAAACTTCACCTGACAAGTGTTATCCGTAATGCGTTAACATTTATATTTAGTAATGTTGGCTACCATTAAAACGAGAATAGAGTAACCTGCAATTTATCGGCATATCGCATTTTATTAAAGTTTGACGTATGTAGGAATTGTTTTTATGATTATTCAAAATGAATTGCTTACACATATTCTTCCTCCTTAAATTGCAAAACTTGTGTTGTTTATAACGTGCGGTGACCTCCGAAGCTGTGACAGTTAATGCCGTAATAGGATAAAATTTGCACTCCTAGCTTGACAGCATGTCATATCCGTATCAGTGTTGAGGGCACAGAATTATTTGAGTTTAAATGATATAACTTTGTCAGTTAAGTGACACCATGTGTGATATGACCTTGAGTTTCCTTCACTGCCATAACCTCAATGCCAGAAAACTGCTGAAACTGTAAATTGCGCGTGTGTTGCTCTCCATTTACAGAAGTTTTGTACTTAAGCATTTGTTATAAAGTGCATTACAAATTATATTGTGTTCAAGAGTAAATATCATCTATTTCCAAACATGGAAACAATCCTGAAAAATGCTTTACATACTAATACACTTGTTCCTACCGGGTATCATGGGGGTGGTTGTATCAATGATGGGGAAGGCTACAAAACTGACCAAGGAGTAGTTTTTGTGAAATCGAATAAAAAGTCTGAAGTAAGAACATTTCCTTTTTGTCTTTTGTGTTCGCTGCAAATTCATCAAATAAATTGTGTAATACTTAATAACTTATCATTGACAGGCCAGAAGAATGTTTGAAGGTGAATATGCAGGTCTTAAAGCAATTAAAGATACCAATACTATTCAAGTTCCCAACCCTATTGTTGTAGTTGATAATCCGAAAGGTGGTGCTGCTCTTGCCATGCAATTTGTTGATATAAAAGGCTTAAGTAAATACAAGCAGTTAGGCGAACAACTTGCTGCTTTACATTTACACAACATTGAACTTGTTAAGCATGGAAATCCAGGATATGTTGGTAAAGAGGAAGGGCCTGTCCCTGTGGAAAAGTTTGGTTTCCATACCACTACATGTTGTGGCTACATTCCTATGGAAAACGAATGGTGTGACAATTGGATTGTGAGTTTTTATTTTATGTTTTTAATTATATTATTATTTTTAAATTAAACATGATACTTCAATCTAAAGAACATGTTTAATGCCTTGGACAGGATTTTTTTACGAGGCAGAGACTTGATATGCAACTTCGTATGATTGAAACTGAAGTATGTATGAATAAAAACTAATACTTTAAAAATTGGTTAAGTGCATGCTCAATATATGAAAAAACAAATTCAGAAATTATGGTTCATGAATTCAAAAGGAATGTATAATATACATTTTAGTATGGTGATCGAGAAGCCAGAGAGCTATGGGTAGAATTGCAACATAAAATACCAAAATTTTTGAAGGAATTGAAATTACACCTTCTCTACTTCATGGTGATTTATGGAGCGGCAATGCAGGGGATGCTAATAAAATGCCAAGTAAGAAATTTCAAGAAAATTGTTATTGAATGTGAATAATTCCTTTCTACTTTTGACTTATTCTTCTATTCTTCTTGAAGTCATATTTGATCCAGCTGCTTTTTATGGACACCATGAATATGATCTTGCCATAATGGGAATGTTTGGTGGATTTGGAAGAGCGACTCTGGATGCTTACCACAAAGCAATTCCAAAAGCAAATGGTTTCAGTGACAGACACCAATTATACCAACTTTTCCATTACCTCAATCATTGGTATGTTAAATTTATTTGCTTGTTTTTAATAAAAAAAATTAATGCAAAATTCTTATTTCTGATTGCACTATGCAAAAATTCATTAGCTAATTCAATAACTTTTAATCCATAAAATATGATTTCTTTAAATTATGTTAATATGGATTTTTCCACCACTTTTCTCTGTGAATATTGGGCACTTCGTATTTCTAAAGTTGAAAAAGCAAATAACAGTGAAGTAAGGGTGAATGTATTTTATAAATTGTAGGTGGTGCAACAGAATAGAGAAGGCAAAATGTGCATTGTTTAATTAAATTGAATGTCATGTACTATGTAGGGTAGTATGATAGTTGTTATTAGAATGGCACCTAATTAATATTTTCATATTCAAAAGAATACAAATGAATTCCAATTCTTTTGATTTCAGGAACCATTTTGGTCAGGGATACAGAGGAAAAAGTATAAATATAATGAAATCTCTCCTAGAAGCCTGAACCAATGATTAGGACCAAACCAGCTTTAACATTTATGAGTAACACATAATTAATGTTTTATATTTTATCATTGTAAAAACTGCATTCCTGTTTGTGTAAATAAGCCTATATTTGATATTGTGAGTTTGTATTGTTAAATTTTGAAATTGGTTGTATATTGAAAAGATGTTACCAAGTGCTTGAAAAGTTAATACTGTTGAGAATTTACTCTTGGATTAAGATCATGGGAACATTGTATTGTTTTTACAGTTATGCATTTGAACATGGGAGACTGATTACTACTTAATTCTCCATTAAAAAGATATGACTTCTGGGACTTCCCTGAAGTTGTCAATCAAATTGAAGGAGAATAGCAATAATATATTAAAGTGTTCACGCAATAAGATATCGACTGCCTTTTTGAACTTACCCACATATATTAACTACTTCATTTATAATTTGCTCTCTGCAATACATGTGTACTATGGAGGATATTATATTGAGAAGCTTAACACTTATAACATTGACTATTGTACATTTTTTGGGTATGGTTAATAAAATTTAATAAGAAATCTCGACTCTGATCATTTAGTTATACGTTTCTGTGAATCGCAAGGTGAGAAAAGAAAACTTCATCCTATAATTCATTATAGTGAATTTCATTATTCTTCATGTAAATTCAACACTATAGAGTCCCAAGTCAAGTAGCGCTACTGTCCTCTTGGCCCCTCATTTTAATTTGTTCAGTGGCTCATAGATAGCACGACTACATTGACAGTTGAGTATCGTCGTCAGCGACATCTTGTGGGCAAAATGTAAGTTAGAGCGTGACGTCATGAGCGCGGGCTGACATAAATGCGGCTGGCATTGAGCTGCAAGCCAGCACCCAGAGCAGCGCCTTTCGTCTCGTGGACGATTCATCCGTCTCAAGGTAAGTACCGAAATTGGTCTTGTAAAGCGAGGTATTCAATCGAGAAGTATAAATATGTATGTTTATTGGTTCCTTTGTTTTCCGAGATAGTTTGCGTTTGAAAAAAACTTTTGACGCAGTTCACCGCCTAACTCGTGGAATCATTTAGTTCAACGATATACTTTTATGTCAAAATGATTTCCTATAAAAAATGCTTTAAGATAATTACATAATAAAAGTTGGTGTTTTTAATGAATATAGTATGTGTAATTTCTCAAAATATCTTTGACATGACGGGCTGAATCAAATATTCACTGATTTTCGTCTGAATTGAATATTAATCTTCGTTACAAAAATATTGATAATGACTGTGTAAAAATTTTGGATCTTTTGGTAGTGAATTTTAATTGATCCAGGACACCTGCTAATTTAAGGCAGCAGCGGAAAGAATGATAAAATCATTAGTATACTGATGATCTCGATTATTCTACTTTGCATGATTTTCTTTGATTGCATTGATTATTCTACTTTTTCATTTTAACTACTTTTCTTATATTTTAAAACATCAGTTTTTGAAAGTTGTTGAAGGTTTTTAAAATTAAGTTTGTTTCTTTTCCGAATGTTATAACAATCACTATCAATCTAATTATTACTATTACTACTAGTACCACATGGTTTGAATGTTTATAAATCAATGATTTCTTTTACAAATTTTAGATCTGCAAATTCAAACCTACGAACTTCTCACAAAAACAAAAATATGCATGTTATGAACATTAATAAAAAGAGATAATAGAATATCGCTGTAAAATCAGCTTAGAAGCGACTAACTCCGCTCTTATGATAGTATATATACGACAATAATGTTTTGTACTGATAAATTGCGTTTTGATTGCTGCTTTTAATCTTGACATGTCAAATAAACTTGGAAAAATTTATATTTATTTTAAATGTTCTTCTTATTATATCGATTAGGTTAAAACTCGACATGCTAAGAATTAATACTAGAATAAAAGTGCCAACAAGACTTAAGTACAATAAGAAAACTGGCATACGATTATGCGGGTTGGGGGGGGTCCTATATTTATTATTAGACAAACTAATCAATTAGTATAACAGCATCAAAAAGAAAGACTATTATCAACGAGAAAGTAATGGTCGTCATTTTTAAAATAAAAAAAAATCTTTGGATACTTTTTTGTAATACCACCCTCGCATGGTGGACCTTGTAATTGCTCATTAACGCTAATGATGTCTGGTCATAGAAAATCGACAGATGTTTGCATTGTAATGCGCATTAAAGAGACAGTGTCAAAGTCATGGGACACATCCTGTTATCGTGTCGAACCTCCTTTTGCCCGGCGAAGTGCAGCGACTCGACGTGGCATGGACTCAACAAGTCGTTGGAAATCCTCTGCAGAAATGTGGAGCCATGTCGCCTCTAGAGTCGTCCACAATTGTGAAAGTGTTGCTGGAGCAGGATTTTGTGAATGAACTGACCTCTCAATTATGTCCCATGAATGTTCGATAGGATTCACGTCGGGCGATCTGGGTGGCCAAATCATTTGCTCGAATTGTCCACAATGGTCTTCAATACAATTACGAATAATTGTGGTCCGGTAACTTGGCGTATCGTCATCCGTAAAAATTCCATCGTTGTTTGGAAACATGAAGTTCCTGAATGGTTGCAAATGGTCTTCAAGTAGCTGAACAACCATTTCCTGCCAGTGATTGGTTCAGTTGTCCCCAGAGGACCCAGTACATTCCATGTAAAAAAGCCCCACATCGTTATGTGCCACCGCCAGTTTGCACAGTACTTTGTTGACAATTTGGATCCATGGCTTCGTGGGATCGGCACCACACCCGAACCCTACCATCAGTTCTTACCAACTGAAATCGGGACTCATCTGATGAGGCCACGGTTTTCAAGTCGTCTCGGGTCCAATCGATAATATCACGAGCCCAGAAGAGTCAATGCAGAAGATGTCGTGCTATTCGTGAAGGCATTCGAGTCGGTCTTCTGCTGCTACAGCCAATTAACGCCAAATTTAGCGGCACTGTTCTAGAGGATAGGATCGTCAAAGTCCCACATTGATTTCTTCTGTTATTTCACACAGTGATGCTTATTTGTTAGCACTGAAAACTCTAAGCAAACGCCGCTGCTCTTGGTTATTAAGTGAAGGCTGTCACTTGTGCGTGGTAATAAGTTTTGCTGAAAATTAGGTATTCTAGGCACGCTCTTGACTCGCTGGATCTCGGAATTTTGAATTCCCTAACAATTTCTGGAATTGAATGGCCCATTTGTCTAGCTTCAACTACCACTCCGTGTTCAAAGTCTGTTATTTCCCATCGTGTGGCTATAATCACATCTGAAACCCTTTCACATGAATCCTTTGAGAACAAATGAAAGATCTTTCAATGCACTACCTTTTCATACCATTTGTACTATTGCCATCAGTATATTTGCTTTTTGGTATCCAAAGATTTTTGTCACCTCAGTGTACTACAGTATATATTAAACCTTCGAGCGAAGAGAACATTGGAGAGGTATGATTCGAAATCAATCGCATTTGGGAATTATGTCTGTACACTTTAAGCAGACAATGCTATTCGTTTCTAAACGCTTCCAAGTGGGTCTTTCAGAATTCAGAGTTTTCATCGTTCAAGACAGTTGCGTCAAATTCACGATTTTGAGAGGTAATTTGCATGTGATCTATATTTCTTTATCTCTAAAAAGATAATCAATCGATTCCGTTGCTTTCGCGAAGTTATAGATTATAATATTTTTAATTATTTTCCAAACAAAAATTCGAATTTTCTGCAATACGAAATGTTCCGTTTTTGTTTTTTTTTGTTTTATTTACTGTCGAGGAACCAGAAATAGTATTTTTGAAAATGTTGATTCAAATTTGGGTATTTCTCTCATAAATATATGGGATTTTAAATTAAAAGAAAATATCTTTCCAGGATTATTTAGTTTTTCATAGGCAAAAAATGATCAAATATTAAGCCTCTGAAAGATCATCATAAAAATGTAGTGGCACTTTTTTCTATTTAACAACACTAATGTGAACTTAATACACCCTGAAGATATTTTATAATAAAGGTTGTAAAAGTTACGATTGCATTACCCAACAGTAACGAAATCATCTTTCAACGGAGGCATTTGGTAACAGAGTTTTGTTTTATATACTCAGAAGAGACAAAATTTAGGAACCCTTTATAAGGTTTGTATTCATGGCACGCACACTGTAAGTGGTCCGCAGCATTTCCGTTCCGTAATTAGCACTCTACGAGCTTCCGTTGATATATCGAGTGGTGACAATGTTAAAAACTACGTAGATCAGTGTCGGTGTAATAATTTTAATTTTCGACTTATTCACACAATGATTGGAAGTGTGAGAAATATTTCATTAAGCATTTGCATCTTGAATATTTTTTTATATTCACATGTATCATTCATCTATAATTACTTGATACAATCTGAAAAAGTTATAAAATTAATTATTCTTTAAAGTTTTGTAAATATCTAAAGAGATATTTAACAAACAGATGCCTCACTTTCGTGAATGAAGAAGGTCAAAAAATTGTTTAGGAATAACGTTGTGAGAAAGAACAATTTTCATGGGTTCCATTCTGGCTGCACATTAACGACACGTCCAAAATAAAAACAAAGAACTTCTAAAGGGACAACAGAAAAAAGATTTGAGGAGTGGTAAATTTCCAAGCGAAGTTTCCAAGAAAGTTTTGAAAAGGATGAAAGAATCACATGATCGAAATGATAAATTGTACCAAGAGATATAATGAAATGAAAGAGATTGTCAAGTTTGCCTTTCTATATTTCATTTTAATCTTTTCATAAAATCCACTTGATTAATTCGAATTCTGGTAAATTTTCTCAAATTCTCCTTTAACTAATTAAGAAGAATTCTCTGGAACTATTGGCTCAAACAGCGGCCTTCACTTGGACGTTCTAGCTGGCAGTAAATGAAAAACGAGGATGAGTTTCCGCGTGTCCATGGAGTATAATGTTGCAACATCTGTCTGAATTTCAGCGCAACAAAACAGCGGAAATTCGAAAGAGGCGGACGCGGCATTAAACCTGCTAACGTTTCGATTCCTTGCAGAAATCCGAATCAGGAAAAGATTAAATTGCGTTGATAGCGCCGCGAGAGGCGCCAGAGTAGCCAACCGCAAATCCGCCTCCGCCTATTCCTTCTCCCACGTACAGTGCGCACGGCCCTCACGACGAGCAAGTTATCTTAACGTATAGGAACGAATAGGATTTTTCCAAAGGATGGATTTAGAAAAAAATTATTAATTATAAAAAACGTTACTCTAAAATATTTTTACTTTCCTATATACGTACGTACGAAGTAATATGCGTAGTATAGGGAAAGTTATGTAATGCTGCGCCAAAAAAATGATGAATTTTCGGCAGAAAAAAAATCGTTGCCGGGCCGTGATAACGAAAAAGTGGATAAATCCAGTTGCTAAATTAAGAAAAAAAATTTTCCTAACACTTGGTGTGGTCAGAATTCCTGTTTTGTAACTGCTTGATACCGAAAAACCAATTGAAAGCAATACGTCCGTCTGCCTGTCTGTCAGTCCGTTTAGGACGAGGTTTTTGTGTTCTTTAATATTCTAAAATTAATATTTCCGTTCTACCACTAGGAAACCTAAAAATTAAAAAAAATGTCCACAAAATGTACTCTGGGCGGCGATAGATGGCAGCTGGCAAGAGTATTTAGCGCGTCCGAATAGCTAGCCCAGACTCAAGGAAATAGAAAACCAATACGGGAAAGTCTGTGCCATTCTGTTGCACTAGTTATTCATTAATATTTGTTTGTTTTATTGTCTATGAAATATATTGGAAATATTAAAAAAATACGGGACTTATTTTAAAATTTAAGATTCAACAAGAAAAGTTTGAGGTATGGAATCCCATACCTAGGCTAATCTGATATATGGCGAACCCTTTAGTTACCAAAGAGTAATCGTCGTCCCTGCTAACGTATGTCTCGGTTTTGATATCGTCGTAATGATGTCTGTGTAATCTAGAACCGAACTCTGCGTCTCGCTAAAATTATGCTACAAACTCAACGAATCATATATAGCCTATCATAACTCGATCAACATCAATTATATTCCATAACTAGATTGCAACAAATTTCCCTTCCACATAGCTCAGAACCTTCTCTTTCGAATCTGTTCCTACGATCCATTTAGTCCTGGCAACTGTTTCTCTGGGCGACACCCGGGGAAATTTTAATCATTAACAAGTTCGAATTTGTCGATCTTTTGCCTTACGTCTACTTAAGCCAAACAAGCATGAAATAATCAGTAGGATTTCACAGACGAAACATTTCTAAGACTGTGTCTCCCCTCTCAGCGATTTTTTTTTCTGTTTGTGACTGTGCAGTTTGTATTTGCTGAGGGAATGGTTTGAACATTTAAAAATTTAATGCTGATCAATCTGGAATAGTATTGGATAGAATGTACAAAACAGCTAGTGGGCTCTGTATATTACCCTTACGGATAATACATCACAAAATCAAAAAAGTCATTCACACGTTGATTTATTTATATTTCCGCAAATAATATTGGAGTAGATGCTTCATTTTGAACATAATATTAAAAAAAAAAAAAGATTGGTGGCCGCATAGTTTCAAACATCACCCCACTAAACGTCTAAAAACGCAGCCTGCCATCCTATATACCAGACCATGCATAATGCAGTGAATCACATTGGGATGATTTCGATTTTTTAAATTTACTAGAAAAAAAATCTTAAATCTAAAGGGTCCCCCCGGATAAGATGGTAAAAAGTTCCCCTCAACCAAATTACATATAAGTGGTTACACTATATAATAAACACTCAAATGCACAGAACCATTGCAGTCATTTTCAAAGTATATTGAAAGTCCAGGTGTTTTAAAGGCGGGAAATGTTTTTTATTTTTTTAACTGCAGCCCAGCAATCGAAAAAATCTGAAAAAAATGCACAATAGTTTGTGTCTTAAGAGAAACCTTTGACATTTTTTTCGAGCCTGTTCCAGGCTTCTAAGACACAGTAAAAAATATTTCTTGATATTTGTTTTCGAAAATATTTTTTTGTGTTTGAATTTGGGTCTGAGAAAATATTGAAAAATGTTTTTCTGATAGTTCAAATTGTGTTCTTGTTTATCATATTTTTTCAGTCTGATAAAATAGTGTTAAGTTGTCGAAAAAAATTGAAGTTACAAAAACACGTTTTTGGCTGTATAGGGGTGTGGGTGGTGGGACGGGGGCTAAGAAACCTTTCAAAAAAATTATTTTTATGTTAGAATTATAGTGTAACCACTCATATGTAATTTGGTTGAGGGGAACATTTTACCATCTTATCCGGGGGGACCCTTTAACCTAATTTTACATTAAGGGGGTGTGACCCCGGCAGGGCGCAATGGGTAGACGACATAGATGCAAGGGACTTCACTTTTGCCTAATAACCTTTCGCGAGCCACAATAAACAGCACTGCGGGCCGCCAGTTAGACAACCCTGCTGTAGACCATGAAAAAGGCGCGCGACGGTTTGTCGTCGATTGAGATAATCGATCAAGCAGAACTTTTATTGATTTATAACTAGGGTTTTCTCCACAATTTGAAACGTGGGTACCGGCTGCGTGAGCTCAGTGAAACCATCGTTGCCTCTGCAGCTTCGCTGATCGGGAGAGCCTAGGGTTCCAGATCCAACGGTGGCGAATTTTCGACATTACCTTCTTAGGCGGGCCGAATTCAGCCATTGGGAGAAAATTCCAGTGGACAGCTGCTCTTATAGGTCGTTTTCAGAGGATTCCCCTATCAGTACCAGGCAAATGTAGAAACAGATCTTTATCAAATGTGCCACGGAACGCGCGCGATCTTTCCTTCCTCATCCTTATCCCTGCTCTCTCCTTGAATGCACCACACTACCACACAAGTTGGGAACTTAGAGCTTGTCCTGGCTGGGAAAGTGCCTCCCTCAGGGTAGATATCTGGAAGAGGGAACACTGTAAGCGGACCTGTAGGTCGACCGGATATCACTTTCCAGGAACGGAGAAAATAGCGTTCCCATCCCGGGATAAACATGCAGGACACTTACAGGACTAATGACCTAGGAAGTTGACTCGTCTGAAAAAATAAACTCTCATAGTAACAGTTGTCGGGGAAAGTTTTTTTATGTAAAATGTAAATTATTTGAAGTTTGAAAACTTACTAGACACCTTGAAGAAAGCTGACACAAGAATATTGTATAAACCGCAAACGAAGGTTTCAAGATGAATTGAAACCGAGCTTCGCGTGTCCTTAAAGGAAGATTGGTGTGTAGAATGTGATTTGAGTACCTGTTATTTTTAGCGATCTACTTATACTTCGGTTTTTCTTTCTTGGCGCACGGGGGGGTGTCAATAAAATGGAATATCTCACGGTATTTCGCGTCGTTTTCCGTTGTGCCGCTAGGGATCGCATGATCGCTAGCATTGCTCGAAACCGTCGACGATCATGCTACTCCTAGCGGCACAACCGAGAACGATGCGAAATACCGGGAGATATTCCATTTTATTGACACTCCCCCCCGTCCGCCAAGAAAGAAACACCTAAGTATAGGTAGGTTGTGGTTGGGAACAGACGATCAAACTTTTTCTTGTGTTCGTGGTCTCGCAGAGGAGCCGGTGAGCTGGTCGGTCGGTGGGTCGGTCGTGAGCGGAGGGAGTTACGTAAGCGTGGCCGAAAAAGAAGGACCGCCTCGTCCTTGGGAAGCTGGGGACTGCCCGTCCGTGACGCGGCGCCCGCGGAGCCGATGGAACACAATGCGTTTCCCAGAGGTCCTCCCTGCGGCGGCGGCAGCGGCGGCGGCGCCCGCCGAACTCCGCTCGCTCGCGCACTGCGCAGGCGCTCCGGGGACCAGAGGAGCCACTCGAGTGGTGGCAGTGGTGTAGTTAAGGAGGGGCAGGCAGGGGGCGGGTGTCACCACTTTAGAGGTGACACCAATTAGAAACGTTTATAGATTTTTCAGAAATTTTGTGTACATTATAGCATAGAGTTTGATGAAATTGACGTTTGCAGCTCTTAAATCTGGAGAAGTGTTTTTGCGTGGTGGCAGTGTAAACATGCATTTGTTAATGGGTTATTCTTCGTTTTAGATTATTCATTTAGAAAATTTATTTCAATTACTTTGAATTACATAGTGTTTCAATGTATTATTATTGTCATTATAAATGTCATGTGCGAATTTACTTGTATTTTTATTAAATAATGTATAAACTGTTTTGTAAGAGATAGTTTTATACTTAATTTAGGGGGGTGATAACACTAGTTTTGCCCCAGGTGACACCAACTGAAGCTACGCCACTGAGTGGAGGGTAGCATTCTACTTCCTTACTAAATCTGTGCTCTCGGGGTAAAAGTTCTTAAGTCAATTTTTGGCGAAATTCAGTTAAGTACTGAAACTACAAGTTAAGTATCTATATTTTATTTTAGTAAAACGATCGAATTCAAATGTTGTCTCCTTAACGAGAAAAAAGCATAGGAAAATAGCGTTGAGCATAGGAAGAAGAGTTGGCTCAAGAATCTAACCCTTGTTTTCTCCAATATTTTGACTTAAGAACTTTTACCCCGTGACCACAGAAACACACTTTTACTTTCTCTCTATGGAGTACAGAGAAAGTAATGTAATGCTGCGCGAAGAAACGACGAATTTTCGGAAGAAAAACTCGTATTACAGGGCCTTGGTAACGAAAAAGTGGATAAATACAGTTGCTAAACTTAGAAAAACAATCCTCATGGTGTGGCCAGAATCCATACTACGTGGGTCCTTGATACCGAACAATCGAATGACGGCAAAACGTCTGTCCGTCCGTTTGTCCATCTGTAAACAACGCCAGTGGCTAAACTGTTCAGCCAATTTTCTCCAAAATTGATATTCCCCAATCGATCTGACTGATGTCGCGGGTCCTTAAATTTGAAACCGATATTTTAACTTTGGGATACTTTACATGAAGTCCCTGGGACATTTTCCAAATTTTCAAAAAAAATCGTTTTTTTTATTAAACTTTGTCGTTGAATAGTGTGAAGGACGGTTAAGAGAATGGTACAGGTCTCATGTTCGTTGAAAACCCTGATTTTTCGAAAATCGCGAAATTTAAAAATTTTGTCGGAGTTTTCCTACAACTAAAATATTGAAGATAGAGATTTTTCTCTCAATGAAATCAGTTCCTTCAACATAGAATTTGAAAAAAGGTCGTGTACAATTTTTCGAAAATCTGAGTACTTTTCGCGTAAATTTCTCAAAAATACGGGGAAAAGATCACCAGCACCACTAATTAACTTTGGGGTAACGGTGAGGGAACACATACTAACAACATATACAAACATCCATGCCCGGGGCGGGATTCGTACACGCGACCCTTAAGCCAAGACAGCTATGACCCTTCAGTCTTAGCGATCTCGGCTATCCACACCGACAAAGTATACTTTGCCGTACGCGTATTTCAAAGAATTCATTTAAAACAACTTGGTAGGCCCACTGCAAAGTAAACAACACACCGCGGGGCTCAACATGGCTGCTACCTCGTATATTGAGAATGACACCAAAGATTAATTACTTGTAAGTGTCCATGCATTCGTACTATAAAGTACGGAACTCGTGCGAAAGTGTCTTTGGCGTACTTGTTACACTCAATATTACACCGAATTCGGCCAATGACCGACATTTTTACTCACAACATGGCATGGACGAAACAAAATGCCCATGCCGCGTTGTTCGGCCTTTTTTTCGAAATGAAATACCCTCAACGCGTTGTGAATAAACAATTTGCTGAATCATAAATCTGATTCGAACCCACGAGCGGAATGGCGTCGTATTTATAACTTCAAGCTTTTAATAAGGCGGGTTTACGCTTCTCTACGTGTGTCCACTTTCCGAGCGAAGCTCCAGCCTTCGGTCTTCGCGAGTAGCACAAAAAATCCTTGAGACTGTTCAACGCATAATTTCCAGCGCATTTTATTCAAATTACTTTTGGGGGGAACATTTTTATGGACGGTTTATTACATACGCTTGTCAAAATTCGTGACGAGACTCCGGTCTTCAGTCGACGCAATTCACATAAAAATCCTTAAGCCTCTCCAATGTAACATTTCAACGATTTTATGCCATAACGCTTTTTGAATTAATTAAAATGCGCTATCCTTATTTGGCATTTGCGCAAAGACCGAAATTAATGTTCATATCAATCGAGAAATGTGTTAATCTACAACGCGATGTGGGTACTTCATTTCGTAATAGTGACCGAATAGAAATACCCACGAGGCGCCTTGGGTATTTGTTCGGTCACGTCGCATTGTGGGTAAAAGGTGATTAAATTCAGTGTTTGAATGTGAAACACTCATTTTAGAATGCCTGACACTACTCCCATCGTCGCCTCGTCCGTCACCATTTTATTCGTACGCCAAATGCTCACTTTCTGTGCTGTCTTGTCCTATGACTCGACAGCACGATTCGAGCATTGGCGGACCACCGGTGACCCAGCCTCTCGTCCATGGGATAAGAAGTTCGTGTGGTTAGCACGAAGATATCCCTTCACCGTAAATTCTGGTCTACATAACCTTACGGTGGGCTTTCTCATCGTCACACAGCAATAGATACTAGGATATTTGTAAGGAAAGCTCACAGTTATAATTTACCCGGCCGGGAATCGAACCCGGGGTTGCGCCGTGGAAAGCGAGCACGCTAACCACCTAGTCGGGTCCTTTCTGTACTAATTATGTAAATAATTATTGATCAAGTCGCTTTTTAGTCTTTCGGTCCTCTCAGCGATCCACCCATCCCGATGCATCGCCAGTCTTCTTCGCTGAGAGTTCCTGAAACCTCTGCCCCGTCCCCATTTGGAAATGAAAGAAAAAGACATTTCCGCTTTATGTCGATGTCGTCTACTTATCTCTTCACACACAGCTTCAAACAGAAAGAATTTTCATTACATTAGAATACAGGTTTGATAATCATGTAGATCCCTCGTTGATTTGTTGATTCATAGTAGCTATTCGTTCTAGCCTTCATTTTCTTAATGAATGTCGGAGATTTTGGCTGCAAATTTCAATAGTTGTTGCAGAAACACTCTGCTGACTGAAAGGATGTTGCATGATAAGGTATAGATTGAAGTCTAAAACTATCCTACCAAAAGGCAAGTCGACAAGTAGTGATATTGTAACAAAATTTCTACAGTTATCGACTAGATGACACAGCATTTCAATATTTCGAGCAATAAATCTGGAAGCCGTACTCGTGCCCTGTTAAGCAATCAAAAGTAAAATCAAAGATAGTGGAGTACGCGCTACTATGACATAGCCAAGAGGAGGTCGCCAGATCCCAAAAATGGATCCCCAGACTCTTCCCCCAGATCAGTCGAAAGAGTGTGGGAGAGGGATGTACGTTTCTTAAAACCTCTTCATCCACATCTGTGGCCGCATCAAAGTATAATTTCTGAATACAATTGTGCTTTCTCACAAATTAAATTTTGGCTCATTAGGAAGCCACGAGTATTGTTTTGGGGACATCTCTCAGAATTGGACTGACAGAAGAGTCGAATATAGAGTGGTACGTCAGGGATGCTTCAGAGTGACTTTCATTTCATTAATATTAATGCCACTATTTGGAAGCTTCCTTGCATCGAAAACAGACACGAGAAAACGTGATGGTTTTGGACAATGAACTTCTCTCAAGAATGTGCAAAACAGTGTCACAATGTTGACACGAGTAGGAAGTTAATGAACATTACGTAAGGCAACCTCCTTGCCGAGAGTTGGTGGTCGGAACATTTTTGAACGTACACGTTGCATGTACATCTCCGTCAAATAACGTCTGCTCCCCAATCTTCTTTTTCTTGCACCGGAACCGCGAGTAAACTTTCAAAGAAGCAGTATTCAGTCAAGGCAGAGAGTAAAATTTACGCTATTCAAATAAGGAATGGCGGAAATAATGTAGTACGATGAAACATTTATGCTCAGCCCAAAGAATTATTTTAGAAGGAAACTGGGTAATTATTTGGGATACATAACCTAAGATTGCTTTGGGGACATCTCTCAGAATTCATCTTATTCATCTTCATGCATGAAATATAGTTTCAAGTTTTTCCAATGTCCATTTTAGCAAATGAAAATTATTAAGTAAGAAATGAAAAAAATAATTTTGAATCCCGTTTTTCTTGTTTTTTTGCCAGATATTACCTTTAGCTACCACATCTTCAATTGGCATAGTGGCAATAATGTTCATATTAATGAGTGCAATAAGTCGAAATCATTACGGCGATTCCTTACAAAAAAAGAGAAGTCCAAATATTTTATTAGTCGATCTTAACACCGAAATTGTAAACCTCTCATTATTGTACATTTTTTTTTCTCTAGGAAGAACGTAACCAAAACGTAACCCTGAAAAAATACTTTTACAGGTGATGATGACCAAGTAATTGATGACCAAAATTCAATAATTTTAATATTTTGTTCTAAGTTTATTGACAAGTGTAACTATTAAAATAGCCAGGTCTCTTATTGAAATTAACATCAAAGAGTCTAATAACAGTAAATTAGATTAAAACGTGCTCCGATGATTTTTTTTAATCCGGGAGCACCCGTTGGATAAAATCCTACCAGTGCGCTCGAAAATCCATTTTCATTTTCGGTAATGTGGCGCATTTTTTTCAGCATTTAGATTATTAAATAACATATTTTTTCTTCGCATTTCACTCGAGGGGAGGGGTGATTGACGTGGGTGCTTTAGATTCGTCATTGGTGGGTTGTTGTTGATGGCCTGGAGTCAAAAGCCACGGCGTTTGATGCTCAATCATCGGTTTTAAATGCTCCAAATGAGTTTGGTTATACGTTACACAAATCGTAGAGTACTCTAATGCGGGCAGTTAGGTCACATACAAGGCCGTTATCATGACACCCAGTTGCCAAAGCGTTATAAAATTACGATTTAGTAAGCAGTGAAAGTTCAAAAAGGAAAAGTGTAGATGCTATCTGAGCCAGTAATCAATTACGTCCTTAGACAATTTGTATTATGTCAATAGATGAAAAACTATCATTTTCTTATACATATTTGAATCATGAGTAAAAATACAGGTTATCAACATTTGAAAATTAGAAATTTTCGCTCCCGAGTTATTTAAAACTTCGGTAAACAAAGTATAGATTAGATTTTATAGCATTGCTAACAAAATGGCAACCCACTACCACAGTTATAATCCTACCACAACCAGAAAATACTAAAAAGTTGATAGGAGAAAAAATTTTAATGGCTTTAAAAGTATGTAATTTTGTCTTATTTTATTTTATATAAGGCTCATATATTCATAGAATTAATTTCATATACTATTCATTTCATATAATTCATAGTTAATTTCATATAATTCATTTACAAAAAGTGAATGGTTTTTGAATTATTTTAAAGAAAATGAAAAATAACAGGATTTTTGCAAATCGTTTGCTTAAAAAACGGGTTTCCAGGCAAAATTCTTGTTGGCAAACTTAATATTCGTTTTCAGTGTCCCAAAAAACATTCAGAAACCAAATATCAAAACTACAACCAAAAGTTCAGCAATTTGCCCTTTTTTAGCGCCGAATGGACTATTTGATCAATGGATCAGGAAAACTGATCGAAAAACCTGATTAATGGGTGACATGGACCCGCAAGCTGAAGTACATTATTTGTTACAAGTATATTTAGTCTTTTTAAAATTATTATTCAGTACAAATAGTAAAAAATGCTTTGTATATTATTAATAAAATAAATATTATTTTCCTTTTTGATAGTCCAAGTTGTCTTTAATAATATAGAAACGGTTATGCAGCAGAAAATATTTTTCTTTGCACTTAAACTTTTGTATCGAATTTAATTGTTATATGACATTTGACAATGTGTTGTAAAGTGCATGTGTTATATGAATCACTCAAAGGATTTTGATTATTGTAGAACCAAATGGTCTGTTTTTCAGCGTCACAAAATGGCGGACGCAACATAATCCTTAGGTTGCGGAAAGTGATCGGTCTTCTATTCTAATTATTGATGTTCAAATTAGCGTTCTATTAAAATCGATAGGAATTATCGGGCATTATTCGTACTGGTGAAGGTTGTAACACAGCTGCATTATTGAAACGATGCTCTTCTTTTCTCTAAGAAAAAGTGTTGATGAAAAGTGAACTGCAAGGAATTTAAACGTATTGGCATCAGTGCAAATGTTAGTCATTAGCGCACTCCAGTAGATAAATAAACTTGAGGGAAATCTTTTTGTTTTGTTTTCCGTTTGCGTGATAATCTTGTTGATCTTCGTTCGATGCGGGAGCGTTGGTCAGTGGGTGAGTGCGAAAGTCGGGTGGGTGTGACGCCTTCCGTGTCAGCTGACTGTCGGCGATCCGCGACTGCGCCAGAGCGCCTGGCACGAGGCCAGCAGGCGGGGGCCCTGCACCCGAAGCTGCAAGCTGCGCGCACAGCGAGCCCGGCCCCAGGAGAAAAAGGGAGAAATTCGAGAAATATGTTGATTTACAATATTAAAAATAGAAAGAAAGGAGATACAAGTATGTGGATAGTTGAAATAGATTTTAAACTATAGAATTATAATTTTAGCTTGGGCAAAAATCATGAAGTTGATGAACTAGCTATAAAATTTGCATATTAGGTGAAATAAATATTTCCTGCCTTCATGAATGAGAGTTAACTCCAGATGTGCTACAGTGAATTGTAATTGTTCTCTTGGTTCCCTTACTTTACTCTTCATTTTTGTGGAAACACAATCGGAGTTAGAAAGACGAAACTTTCGGCTTGTGTGTAATTCTGATGATAATGCGAGTTTGTGGTTATTTCGTTAGTAAAAGTTCCTTTCTACGCAAATAGGAAGATTTTGTTGTTAACCAAATTTACCATTTGTAACCCCGTAAATTCATTTCTTTCCATATGATGGAGATTCAACCATTTTCCATTTCAACATGCAGAGTAAACTAGTGGTTAAACAGAGTGGCACACACTTTCTCGTACTTGTTAGTTTTCTAATTTCTTTGCTCTGGGATAGCTCTTCGATTTTGCTCCACCCCTTCTCAGCTGCCATCTATCGCCGCCGAAAGTACATTTTCTCAATTTTTCTGTCCCTTATTCATAGAACTGAATTATAACTTTAAGAATATTATAGAAGAGTAAAACCTCGTCTTAGATGGAAATTTTCGTAGACAAATTTTGTGCTTTTTTTGAAAAAGAAAGTTGTTTAAGTGTTGCTGTAAACGCGAAATTTGAGAAAATTCATTGGAAATCATTTGAAGCACTTCTACTCACAGTACAGAATTAGCAATTTTTTAGAAATATCAATTCATTATTACTATTTTACTGATAGTACCAGTTGACGTCACTGATTTGTCAGAAATGTAATCCAGTTCAAACTTAACATTGCCCTTCACAAGACGAGCAGACAACATTTAGTTTCTAAAACGTTTGTTGTGGCACTTAATTACTGTGAGCCGTTTAACTTTCCGGGACATCGCTTCACTATTCCATTGTTTTTCAAAAGCCTTCTCGAGTTTCTCTGCCTGAGGGCAATCCCATTATCGTCAGGGCCTCCGCTGTTGACGCTCGGAGTCAGAGCGTCTATCTCTTCTACAGCTAAGTGGCATAACCCTCGTAGCTTCTGATATTGGATCCGGAACAGCTTCGATAATTTGGCAAACAGTTTAACAGAGACATTGTGTTTACCCTTCAATGATATCACAAATGCTCTGTTGCCAAGGCGATTACGAATGTTTGTTTTATTTTTAATCATTCTTGAGTCTATATTCCAAACAATATCAAAGGCGATCGGAATAATCAAAACTCTTAAATGCAAAGCCGAGGAGGAAATGAACAAAATGTTAAATCTGAAAAAAAACATCACTTACATCATATGTGTTGTTTTGTCATCGTCTGATTCGTAATCCTCGGAATTTTAGTGTAGAATTTCGTGATTAACTTGAGACACATTTTTCCTCTCGCCGTGTACATTTAGTGAGATAAGATTAGCAATGAAGAATCCGGCCAGTCCTGTTATATCTTGTGATCTGACAAATATTTTTACAAGTTTCATTCTTTGTGTTTTTCTCGTAACAATCCCGAAAACGTGTTTTTTGACAAAAATACTTTCGATCATGCCAGCCCTTTCGATCATGCCCTTTTTTTTCAAAAAGACATTGGATGATATGAATAAAAATGAGAAATAGCAATTGCTCGTGAGTAGGATATACCACTCTTGAGCACTTGCTTCTTTTCATATGAATAAAAGGTTTCGTGAAACTTATAGCATTTACTTCTTTTTGCGATGATTAACTAGTCATTAATTAGCCTATAATCGATTTTCATCTATTTTGTTTACGTTACGGAATACAGACACGTGCTTGTTCTTCGCGCTGCCGACCATGCCATGATACGTTGTACAGTAGTCGTGCATTGCTTCGTGTCGTGTTTTTGTATGTCATGAAGATGAGCAGTTTAAATGAGGTCATTGGAATAAGCAACGAGCAGGAATTCATCAAAATATAAGCACTAAAGGAAATTATAATTCATAACACATATTATGATTTGAGTCATCTACTGAGGTTTCTCCAAAAAATGGAAGTAAAATATTCCACTAGAAGAAAATGTTCGATTTTATTAATGCTAAAATTAAGCAATTGCTCCTCCGCAGAGCAATTATTCACAAAAGCGGAAATTGCTGAAGATAAGAGCAATTGCTCTCGTCCTTTATTCATACTATTTGTAGGAATTACTTTTAAAAGTCGATGAGAAGTAATAACACATTTTTATTCATATGATCCAAGAAGATAAAATTACAGCAGAAAGGTACACTCTGAGTGTGTGTGTGCGTGATAAAGTTACAGCAGAAAGGTACACTCTGAATATATATATATATATATATATATATATATATATATATATATATATTGTATTGCAACCACCCACGTCGGGTGCTGATTCTTTGAAATGAAACCGGAGGGGGGTCACATTACAGGGTGGAAGCGCCGTCACGCTGAAGGTGTGACGGTCGTTCCCGGATAGCAGAGAGAACACACGCTAAATTTATTTGAGGGGCGCCAAACGCATGCCCACTTACCTGCAAACTTTTCGCCGGCGTTGAGCGTCTCAGGGGTGAGTGCCCTGGGTCGAAGGATTGCATTTGTTTTTTGCTTATGGTAATAATGAAACACTTCTCTTAGATTTTTGACTTTTTCACCCGGCAAAAGGGCGGGGACACATTTATTAAAAAAGACTGTTTTTGCAGGCATAAAACACAGTTCTTGGCTATTGATAAGTGATGGTGATGTACACTTACAGAATGATGATGATGTGGTAGTTACGTCACCGCGAACGGGATTACTCGCCGACCGATGGGCTGTCGCAGTCGAACCCTCAGGGGCGACGCTGGAGCGTTGGAACGCGTGCCTGAAGTGGCCCCGGGGATGAATGCTCCGGCGCGCGAGGAGTCGGCGTTAAGCGTCCGCGCAGCGATGGCTTGACGCTGGTGCGCGTCTCAGGTCGTCAAACGTCGCCTGGACCGCATGTAATGTTGCAAGCCAAATGTGTGGCTATGCACCCTTGTAATTAATTATAGGGTGTAGATTCCTTCAGTCCCAGCCTGGCATGCGGAATAAATTCCGCTGCTGAGTGAAGGCCGGGCTGATCTCGTTGCGATCGGCACAATGCTCGTCTCTCACGAACTGCTGTTACTGTCTTTCGCCGCTGCTCTCTCTCGTGATTTTTACTAAGAACCAATGCTCGACCGCTCTCTACTGTCACTTTTCTGCAAATCTCCTGCTCGACCGTCCTCTGCTGTGATTTTTCTCCTAATCTCCCGATTTTCGAGCGTTCTCCTCGCACGCGGCCTCGTTCCCCCCTTCCTTTCGCACCGCGCATGAGTTGTCACGTGCTTCTGTTAAGCGTTTTGATAGGCTGGTTTGCTAGATTCCAGAATCTTCTATTTCTTTAGTTACCTGATTTGATATAAGGGGCATCGCGCTGTCGCGACCTTCGCCTCCTGGCTTGTCATTGGGCGGCTTTGTCAAGAACGGAGAAGCGCGCGCGGCTTTCTTGCTGTTGACGGTGATATGTTTATTATGCCTTAGGCATTATGGTACTGCGTGCAAGCGCACGTGTCCCTAATACGGTTGTTCCAGAAGTCTATCATTTGTTGGAGACACAAAGAGGGTTAGATTTATTGTTCAAGGTTCGGGGAAACTTACGCAGCTGGGCGGAACTAATCAGGCGAGGCGGGAGGACCGTTGTCCGTCCGAGCTTCTGCTAATGTGGCGTGACGCTGGGGTGGCGATGTGCGATGGGTCATACGATACATCGCAATATATATATATATATATATATATATATATAGAGAGAGAGAGAGAGAGAGAGAGAGAAACATACATGAACACTCACATACGTACATGTAGTACCATAAAATGGTGCTTTCGGAGTCCGAAACCAATTTCTTCAGCACGTAGTTTCCTGAGCTCGTTACAGGACGTTCGCCTCAGATGCCTGAAAACAATCAACATCAAAGGATTTAGTATTTGGACGGTTTATGATGCAGATACGTCGTGTCCTATTTGTGTCACTTGCTGCACCAGAATTCATAGATTTGGGATGCCTGACGTTTACCCTTCGCCATAGACTGAAAATATTTAGTGTACTATGGGAGGCACTCGTTCGTAAGTTTCAGCATATTAATAACTTCGTCGCCATTGCAGTACTGTATATTTGATTCAGATTTGATACATTCCTGCGATTCTACTAATCAACCCATTTGTGCGTTTCTACTAATCAACCCTTGTTAAGTCTCCATTTTTCGATTAATTCTTTTTTGTATAGCTGATGTTTAACTTTTATGATTTGAAAATAATCCCCCTACGGCTACAATAATAATATTTTTCTCTAATAAAAAATGTCAATCAAATACACAATGAAAAGTGTTTACAAGTTACAAAGAGTTTAATACAGCAAGCACATGCATAAAGTGTCTACATTCTAATTGGTACAGATACAGAGTACAGACCTGACAAGAGAACATCGAACTAGAGATGCAATAATTCATTCTTTGACTCTATGCTTTCGGACAAATGACTCTGATAAAGTAGCCCAATAAATTAACTCTCCCACTTTCTATTGCCCATCCAGTTATTGGTCAAAAGAAGGTCAAGCAATATAACTGCCCGTTTGGTAGATTTGTCGCAAATATAATTAATAATCTGTTAATAAATTTACTTTCCTATCTAAGGAACAACAAAAGCAATAAAATGCATTTGCTAGAGTGACATCAAGCTACAATTAACATCAGATGTCGAAGACTTCCGCGGCCAAAGTCATGCAAATGGTCTTAGCTGTCTGACTGATTCAGCCCTGACCGCCCTGACTCACGGCGACCGTCTACCCCATGACGCGCCCCGCCCTGTCGCAAGGCACGACTCCGCTGCGCACCCACCCCTGCTCGGGAGCCAGATACGGCATACGTGACGTACACCGAAATGCAACCCTTGACCCGTCCGTCGCCCTTATAAAGCCGGCGCATCCCCGGAGACGGAGTCAGTCTCAGAGGGACGGTAAGCGGATCGGTGTCTCCACCATAGGACCCGGCTTCCCCGACCAAAGAGTAGTGTCCCTGGGCTCCGAAGTTCGGTAAGCAGATCGGTGTCTCCACCATAGGACCCAAACCATAGGGTCCAAACAGCATCCGACGCAGACATTACGATGTTGCCGCCGCCGTCTTCGCTGTCGTCATTTCCCGCGACCCCCTTCCCGCTTCGACTGTCTGGATACCTCCAACACTATGTAAGTGCCTGTTCTTGACAGAATAAATCCATGGTTAACAGTCTCTGCATCTTGTTGGGACACCACCCGCTCCCTCCTTATGTCGTCGGCGTCACGACAGTTTGTTTACAGGTGCGTAGGCGGGTGACTGGGTGGGCTGGTAGCTTGGCGAACGGGTAACTGGGTGGGTTGAAAAGAATGTTGAGTGGACAGATTATAGTAGGATTGACCATTCAAGTACACTGGCTGGACGGTGGAGGTGGCTGGATGGTGGCGGTGGCGGGGCGATGGCGGTGGCTGGGCGGATGACGGTGGCTGGGTAGTGACGGGGCGGATGTCAGGGCGGGCGGACAGACAGGTGGTGGAATAACGGATGGACGAACGTGGGCGAGTTCAAAGGCGAGAGAGGTCGCTCCACCTCTCCAGCAGAAAGTGTGTCAAGGTGCCGTTGATGGCACTTGCCAGTTCGTTTGCGATTGTCGCCGATTTCGCGCGTGTGTGCGAGGTTGCGCAAGAGAGCCGAGTGGGCGTCGAACTGTGTTCTCGAGGTCTGCAAACACTTTCCCTCTTGCCATGTTACATGAAGGCATGGCGGTTATCTATTCGCTTCTCGGCGAAAAGGAATTCGTTAGAATTAGGTAAAATAATTCTCTACTGTAATAGTCCCCACCAGAAGGTAACCGTGCCCGGCAGCATGAACAATGTGAATGGAGGCAGTGGTTTCCTAAGCTATTCTGTGTTATTGAAAACTGTGTAATGGTTCTCTAAGTCAAATTGAGAAGGAACGTTGTGCATTTAATAATTTTCAAATAATCCTGTGAAATAAATAACAAATAGACATGGTTAAATCAGCCACTGTATGGAAGAAAATTCCAGCGGCCGGCCGCTCTGATTGGTAGTTTTCCGTGTTTTCTCCAATCAACACCAGGCGAATGCCGGAGCAGTACCTAACAAACGGCCACGGACCGTGCGCGATCTTCGCTTCTTCTTCCTTGTCCCATTACATGCACCACACTACGACATTTATGTCGGGTACCCATCGGGAGTTTAGAGCTTGTCTCGACTGTTGTAGTGCCTCGGAAGATACCTAGAGCCACACATGTCAACAGTGTCGGTTCTCACACTGCCAAACGGGGAGGAACACCACTACCTTCTTCAAAACAACTACTACATTTACGGGACTAATAAACATAGCATTTGACGCCCCCGAAAACACTAAGCAATCAATCCATCAATATAACTTACGTCACCCCGGGTGAGGATGTTACGTATGGCACAACATTCCATAACCATAGCAATTCATCGTATTAATTTTTATTCAACGTAGTACATTTGTTTTTCCGTGCGTTTTCATACGCGATTCGCCGAATGCCCTTTGGCGTTCTTGAGCAACTGCGTGTAATTCACGGCCCAAAGGCGCGTCCGGTCGACGCGTCAGGGGCAGGTTGCGCGCCGCATTGCATTTGCATCTCAACGAGCGGGAAGATCCAGGCGCGCGCTCTTGCGGGGTGGCAGGTGGGGGCGGGGGAGGGCGGGGGGCGGGAACGGTGTGGGGCGAGGGCGGGACGGCGGGACGGCGGGGCGGGGGCGGGGGGCAGGGTCGGGCAGTGGGGCGGGGCGGGCTACGGGGCGGAGTGGGGCGGGGGCGGGGCGGGGCGGGGGGTGGAGCGGTGCGGGGGCGGTGGCGCGCCGGAATCACGAGCGACCGAGCGCGCGCGAGGCGAGGCGAAGCGCGCCGCCGCCGAGTGCGACCTTTCCCACGTGCGGCACGCGCGCTCGCACGAAATTACACGTCCCTCGTGCGTTGCGCACGCGCACGCGCGTTACACGCGCGGTGCGTGCCTTCCGGTGGCCTTACAAGACTCGACGGTTGCGAATGCAAGCGATTCGCTCACACGGGTTGGTTGATTTCAGTGCCTGTAGTAGTTTGAGATTGGGGTGCGTTGGCATTTGGATTATTTATTGCACAAACTAAAATGTAAAGAAGGCAAATAGTTGCGAAATTCAGTTCAATTAGTCACGTTTCTTTCTGGAATAAGCAGATTCGATCGTTTAAGAAAAATAGTATCATGAAGTCATTGGTTTGTTGGAATAACTTGGCAAACGCTGTTTGAGACGACACAGAGAACGTCTCACTAAGCATTGGTGAATCCGGTCGTTAACTTCTATTTCCCGCACGAGTGACATCAACATCCAAGGTTCCCGCCTGCTAATTAACTCAGTATAATATGTCGATCCTTTGGAATGACAAGGTTCCGACTAACATTTCAGTCGTTTCGAGTAAATGGATGTCCAAGATTCATTTCGCCAACTACAGTTTCTCCAACTACAGCAGCGACGTTTACAGTGGGTATTTGCAGCACCAGTATGCTCTACTTGCAGCAGAAGTCAACATAACCTTATCATTATCATACTAAAAAGTCATTCGCTTTTTTAGTTGGAACCTTGTCATTCCAAAGGATCGATATGGCCGTGTCTGAATTATAGGCAATGTTCAACTCATGAGCACCACGAGTTTTGTGTGGGTCACATGCCACAGGTCAACTATCAAACTTTTTCCGTTCGTATCCATTCCAACCGATCTCGTTACTTTCTTACCTCGCTATGAAAACTAAAAATTATTATTATTATTATATTATCATCATCATCATTACTACTACTACTACTACTACTACTATTTTTCACTCTCTGCACTATGTGCAGGAACATTCACCTGACCATTGCTGATCTAGGCTCGGTCGGTCTCGCAGAGACAAGACACGAACGAATGTTACTCTTGACATTTCAATGAATCGTGTCCCAATCAGTCATACATCCCAGGAATTTTCTTACTATTCTGCAGCTATCCAGTATTATTGCTTTCTGCATTTGTTCTTTGCATGAGAATGGTAATTCCAACACTTGAATTGCATGCATTGTGTATTTTGATATTAATCCTGTGGTGGACATTATTATCGGTTGTATGCCGATATTCTGAAGTTTCCATTGGTGGCGAAGCTCTTGAGTCAACGTACATATTTCTGAATTTTTAAGCTATGAAAAGATTCTCGATTGTTATTTTTGACGCCTGCAAAATCGATTATCATGGCTGTTTTCTTGAGCTTGTTCAGAACTATTATATCTGGCCTATTGTTCGACATTGTGGTACCTATAATAATGCTTCTGTCCCAGTACAGTTTCCATTCTTCATTTTCCAAGGGTGATATTTGTAGTATGGGACAGTACAGGACTCAAGTCTTACTAGTCGTCCGTGAAATATTTTCCCCATATTATCGTGCCTAACTTTATAGGTAGTGGAAGCCAACACACTACAACCGGCAAGGATGTGCTGGATGTTTTCATGCTGTGCACTGCATCTTCTACATTCATCACTTTCTATGGAGGGGTCTCTTATTATACATCGTAAGTAATTTCTTGTTGCGATAATCTGGTCTTGAATGGCTACCATAAAGCCTTCTGTCTCTGGGTACAGTAAACCATGTGTCAACCACCTGTTAGAAATTTTAAAATCAATGTTCTGGCCTGATAGTTCGTTGGGATGTCTACCATGTAACTCTTTTCGACACCATTGTTGCATCAGGCTTTCATGGCTAGTGTGCTGTGGTTGAAACTGAGCATTTGCAAGATTTAAGTGATGATACTGAAACCAGCCTCTACTATAGCCTTATGCAGTGCCGATGTCTCTGCCCTCTCAAAAAAGTACTTTCTCATAAGAGAGATTTGGCTGGCATTATTGTTGGTTATATTTGTAATGCCTCGACCTCCTTTTTCACGAGGTAGATTGATCCTCTCAACAGCAAATTTAGAATGATGATATCGATACTGGGTCATTTGGGTTCTTACATATCTATCCATTGCTTCAAGGCCTGTCTGTCTCCATTTAATTAAGCCCATTGAGTAGATGACACAGGAATAGTGTATGTATTTATTGCAGTGGCAAGATTTCGCGAATTCAAAGATGTTTTGAGAACCTTTGTGAGTCGGTCCTTGAATTCTGCGGTTATACGTTTCTTCACTTCCTAGTGGGCTATTGTTCGAAACTGCTCTAGACCAAGATACTTACACATCTTCATCATGTTCTACCGATTTAACAATATCGCTTCTTTGAGTCTCGTATTCCAGACCCCTCGTCAATTTGCCACGTACCACTTAACCATTCTACACTTATCTATACCAAAACACATTCCGATATCTTCAGAGAAAGTTTCGGTGATATTGAGGAGAAGCTTCAACGGCTGTTGATGCATACATCATTATATCCTCCATATACTGTAAGCCAGATGGGAAAGTCTGTACGAGGAGTGCTGACTACATCTCATAGCCATACTTGCTGCTGTTGAGGATAGTGGATAGCGGGTTCAGAGCCAAGCAAAACCACAGTGGACTCAAAGAATCTTTTTGGAAGATACCTCGGTTGATGTCAATTTTATTTGTGATAATATTCACTTCCTTGGTTTTCAATACTATTTCTGTCTTCCACATTGTTGTTGGGGTTGCACAGAAATCTATCAACCTGGGATGGATTTTATGTATTTTTAGCACGTCTATAAGGCAGTCGTGTGGGACCGAATCATAAGCTTTCTGATAATCTATATACGCTGCAAATAAATGTCTTTATTACTTGCTTGTTTCAAGACTACTGAGTCAATAATAAGTTGTTCTTCACATCCTAGCGAGCCTTTCTTACATCCTTTTTGTTGTTCTGCTAGGATACTGTTATTGTTACTGTTCGTTCTGCCAGAATACTGTTCTGCTAGGATACTGTTATTGTTACAGTGATCTTCCAGGATCTTAGACACACATGATATTGAGAGTTTGTAGAACGTGTTCAAACAGATTATAGGCCTATATCAGGCGTGTATCCACGGGGAGGTATTTCCCCTCCCAAAATGTTTCAGTAACTATTAATTTTAATTTGTCCCGAAACTTTCAAGCAAAAATATTTTCGTATAAACATTAAAACAAATAACAATGTATCGCATCATGAGCTGAGTTTAGCCTTCGTCATTCTACATAATCTGTAATTTGACACATTCGACCAAAACATTTTGAATAAAAAAATTTTCCCACCCAAAATGCGTTTCTGGATCCGCCCCTGCCTATATCTTGCCGGATTACGACTCCTCAAACACTTCGGTATGAGATACGTCACACCTGTGGTCAAATGATGAGGAATGCTTTGAGGTTCTTCGATCAAAGCACTTATACATTCAACGAACTTACCATGCAAGGCTGATAAATTCTTCAGCCAAAAAGTATGAATTTTATCGCTTCCAGGGCTCTTCCAATTCTTTAGTTTGGCAAGGATAGGTTTTATTGTCTCAATTTGGAAGCTCTCTGTGGGTACAATCTATTCTGCTGATTTAAGAATTGTTTTCAACCAGCTTGCTTCAGGTTCCAGTTGACCATCTACTGCTATTATTATTATCATTACTACTACTACTACTACTACTATTATTATTATCATTATTACTACCATAATTATTATTACACAGTAAACCCTCATTAACACGAATTCCAAGGGACCGAAATAATCGGAGTTCGTGTTATAAAAATGTATGTTATATGATTACTATAAATGACCGTATTACTGTAATCTCATTCTGACTGTATTACTGTAACCCTTGCGAAGTTCGTGTTAAACGAGTTCGTGCATTTGAGAGATTGCTGTATCTCATCCCCTTTTATAGCTGTGCCTGTACATCTTCATCGTGCAGGAACATATATTATTTTTATCAAGAATCTAAATTTCTGGTGAAATTATAACTTTCATGCTCCGCTTACTGTTTATCAGGATTCTTTCCGAATTTGTCGGACGTGATGTAACATATAAAGCGATGAAGTGAAATATGTGTGAGTACGTTAGTTCTCACATTAATTAAAATGAAGGCAGACGAGCTTCCGTACTCATTACATTACATAAAATTATTGAAAATTAAATTGCAAAAAATCAAATCGTTTGGGAAAAGGCGACATTTTTTGCGACGACTGTATTGCATTGACGCATCTTGACATTCTCTACGACGAAGGGTGTTAAATAAAACATCAACAAATAATACTGTTGAAGACATTGTAGGAGATAATGTTTTTTGTTCACACGAACTTCGCATTTCATTTTTGCAGACTGGTGTAATTACAATCTTAATAAGTTAACTTGCGTGGTAGTTCGAGGAAATTCACTTTCTGTGTTCCACATGGTCCGTCCGCCATTTTCATTCTCGCCGGGCATTGCCGTCCGCGCTTTTTTAAAGAATAAATTTTCATTCTTTCCTGTTGTTATGGAAGATTCGTTCTCACTAATTCTGCCTTTATCTGATCCAGAATTTCTTAAACTGTATGAATGGTGAGATATGTCAATCGTAGATCATTCTTGACTGGTAAGTGATGTATTTGTACCTCTATTTTAGGAATGAAATTGGCACCACCTCCTTCCACTCAGGTCACATATAGTGTGGCGTCGTGGTAGCTAAATAACGACACAGACACGAGCTCTATGTACAAATTGGTTTATTTACTGAATGTACAAATTTACAGCTCTGGGGTTATGTTCGCCAGTACCTCCCACGCGCCTGCTCCCCGTCCCTTGGGCTACTGCATCCCCCACCTTCCGCTTTACTGCGCCGGTGGCCGACACCGTGTTTCGCACACGCCGTGCCTCAAGGACCGCACTCCCGTCTCGGGCGAGCATGCACGTCTACTCCCGAGGTGCTCTGACAACGAACTGCCTGCCTCTGTTCTTACTTTGGCGGTCGGCTTCCGCCCTCTAAAGGCCGCCGGAACACATGGCGCTCACTGGGGGTCCGGTGCCCCTGCCCGTTCCTCTTGCGTCACGGGGGGGTAGCAAGGAAGTTTCCACTTCCCAGTGCCTTTGTCTGGCCCATGTGTTCAGCAGCCTCCGTGCCCAGCCGTTTGAAAATTTGGCTGGCATGTGCCGACGTTACAATAGTATAGATCTCCCTAAGGGATGTTGGCAGAAAAAATGACGTGTTCAGGAAGGTTTTCTGAAAAAAATAGCGTCGATCTCATTTCACATTTATTACGCTTTTATCAACTCATTTATTTTACTATCTTGATTCTCTGTGTGGTTAAGATTTCATTCCTCTACACGTAAGTGCACTGACGGAGAAGAGAAGTCGGAAAGAGGCAAAGCATCTAGATGTGGCATACGCCCCAAAAGTTTTTGCAGCACTCACACATAACAACTAGTATACCTTCATTGTTTATGGATTGGGAAACGTTACTTTACGTACGCGTACCGCAAAGAAATCATCGCCCTATAGAACAACTGAGAACTGCAGAACAAACGAAACACTGGCGGCATGGAACAATGTGGTTGCTGCGTTGCTTATTGAGAACGACCCCAAGACTGGAAGTTTCGATGAAATCATAATAACTACTTCATAAGTTTATGTCAGCGGCCTCATTTTAAAACGCCAAACTTGGCTCCTATTGTCGCCTCGTTCGTCAACATTTTATTCGTTAGTCAAATAAATACTCACTATCGCTACAAGGTACGCAAATAACTATTTATTGACTTTTGTCACAGCCTACAACCAAATAGTACAAAACAAAACGTTGCCCAAGTCTGGTTCTCAGGGACATTCCCTAACATGACGTGCCGTATTCTGAGGAAACTCACTTGCTCATGAAACGTCATCTCCCGGAAAACACACGGAAAGTTAGCAAAGCTGTGATTCCAGACATCTTCGCAGTTGGCGAGGGGATGTTTGTTTCTCGCTGTCAGAATTGCGCAAGGCATTGGCTTCGTCCCAGGTCTGGCCTGCACTCTCGTACCGTCACCTCACTATACGCTGCATTCGCACGCCAAATACGGGTCCACAGGATTCCACGTTCCACTGCGACTGTGAAAGAAAGTACATTGCTTTCTCAAAAATAAACAGCCGGTCCCCGGTCGCCGAGATCGCCAAGGCAGTAGTGTCGTAGCGATCCCGGACCTAAGGATCGCGGCTTCGAGTCTCGCCTCAAGCGTAATTGTATTTTTGTTCGTCCTTTCACCCTCTATCATGACCATATCTTGTCATCTTCACTGTTACAATAACGTTAAACACAACAGTGGTCGCTAATGACCTCGATGTTGATATGACCTTAAATAAAAAAAAAGGTTATTAGTCTCAAAATCAGAGTAGACGTTTCTCAGCAAGTTGAGGAGTCCCATGGGCTTCCAATCAAAGGCCCGATTGAAATAATATACCGAATTAACATAGGTGTGCACGTAACGGGGCTACGGGACCGTGTCCCTCTTCAAAATGTTCAAAAGGGCCCAGTAATAACCTTACGTAATAAAACATTTTATTTCCGTCCATACACATTGAATCCCAGTTTTCCCCCTTTTTGAACCTCACAATATGGAAATCGTTATACGACGTTTGCAGAAAAGGCTCTTCAGGCCATTTGGCAATCCTGTAGATGTTTTAACATAAAATCAATTGTATTTATTAATTGCATGATTGAAGTTGTAATTTCATTCTGCTTGTGGTGTGTTATTTTGTTTATTAGTAAAATATGACTCGTGTAAATAGACAGGTTTAATGGAAAAGGGAGCCCAGAAATATAATTGGGCCCCTCTCTTGTTTTAAGCTTTGCAAGCCTATGCATATTGCATATTATAGAACAGGTTATTCAAGAGCTAAGCAGGTTGAGGCTCTTAATTTGTGACCATTAAAGTAATTTCCTATTTAGCATTTTTTTCAAGGCCTGAACCTACGCAGAATCATACCAAATATGCAGTTTTCTCCGTTAATCGAATGATTTTAATCGACTTTTCCGTCGGATCATGATATTTATAGAATACAGAGTTCGCTTTGCAAAATTTTGATGAGGCCACCAAATCGTTGATTCTGTTTATAAAATGTAGCGGCACGCCCCATTTATAGAACATAAATTGATATGAAAGTACTGGACACAAATTTAATAAGAAACAATGTTCATGTGATTCTCATGTAAGAAGAACGAAGTCGTCCTTTCCTTGTGTGACCGTGCAAGGTCACACTCTAATTCGTAAGCAGAGAGCGCTGGACACCAACTTGCCTCTTATTCATTTCCAAACGCGGATCTGATTCCATGGCCTTTCTCGTTTTGCTATAAGTCGAAGGACTGTACACGAAAGGAGCCACGTCATTCAACTGGTTGATCGTCGGAGCAAAGTAGAAGAGAACACGAATACGGCGAGGTCTCACAGTGAAATAAATTGAAAAAATATTGAAGATGGAACGAGATTAGATGAGTAAATAAGGGGGAAAATGAAGAGACATAAAGTAGAATTTATTATTGTTATAAGTCTTGAGTAAAAAGTAAATATGAATTTTGGATTCTGAAGTTCAAACAAGGTGTTCCTTAAAGACGTGGGCGGAATCACATCAGCCTGTACGAACATTTTGCTTTGCCTTTGACATTTACAAAGAGATGTGAATTTAATTTCATTATCCGTTTCTCGGAGTCAAAAATAAGTAAAACTCTTCATCTTATAGCCATCATTAATTCGGATTCTGGTTTACTGTAATTTCTTACTGCTCTGCACCCACAATTCTCCCAATGGGTCATTTGAAAGACGTGGAATTATATAGTGTCGTAAAGTTGCACTGGCTTATCTAAGAGGAGCAATATCCGGACTGAAGTGGAAAAACATGAAGCAATTCCCCGAACTCATCACTTCGTTTTACTTTATAATTAAATCTGTCAATTACATATGAAAGGTGGTTTTCAAGTTCCAGTAACCTTTGTCATTTCCTGTTGTTTTCTTTTGTGCAGGAAACTCATGAAACTTCTATACTTCTCCACAATATTGTTTGTGGAAGGTTGAAGACAAATTATTACTTAGAAGCTACTATGGTCTTTCCACATCTGTTGGAACCTACTAATTAAATACTGTAGCCAAAGATTTCCTTTAGTAATCGTCGACTTAATAGTAATTATTTTGAAATATAAATAACGGTTGAGTCTCTCTTATGTCAGCCATATACTAAAACAAAAGAAAAAATAGTGGACCTGAAAAGATCAAAGTATCAATTTTGTTTTCATTCAGTATCATTTAACGTTTTATTCAACAAAATTTGAATGAAATTAATGTGAAGGAGAAGATATTATAATATTCGCCAGTGGAAGATTGCTTTCTAATATGTCCACACAATCTAATTTATAACAATACATGTGCTAAAATTCCCACATCCCAGCAAAGTTATAGGGTAGATATTATGCGACTCAATATTTTCAAAACCACGAGTCTTTGCCAGTTCGCTTTGAGGAGCTGTTTTTAAGTGGACGGAAGAGAATGATTTTCGCGCATTCAATGCCAGCGGTCGAGTCGTTGGCCATTAACCAGTTGTTTTAAAGGGGAACGTCCATCTCAGCCAGTGGGGTGCAAATGGAAAGAGAAGCACTTTCAAATACTGCTTCGAAACTAAGCACTTATATATAATTATGTTTTCATATTAAAGTGTATATTAACTCCACCGTAGCATTTTCGAGCTGAGGTAGATGAGGTTTGTTCGTTTATTTTCCTCATAAAAGACCAAAATTTTGTTTTACTTTCTCGTATACGTAGTATAAACAAAGTTATTTAATGTCGTGGAAAATCGATTTCGAGATTCCAAGGGTTTGGGGTCCCCTGATACCAATACCTGATACCTGTTTGTTTTTTTCAACAACTGACGGTCTGCCTGTCTGTGGACAACACTAGCGCCTAATCTATTCGTAAGATTTCTTTTCACAATGAGTATTCTCCGGTCGATCTGACCCGACTCAAAGCTCTGAAAATTAATTTTGAAAATTGAGAAAATATGTAAAAAAAAATATAGTTTGGGTGGCGATAGATGGCAGCTGGGACACAATCGAAAAGTCCTGGTCAAAGGAAAAATGGTCCTGACCAAAGAAATCAGAAAACTAACTAGTATGAGAAAGTCTGACTCTGTGGCATTCTGTAACATCTCTAGTTACTTTCTTGTATGTAGACGTATATACGGAGTAAAATACATAGTATAGAGAAAGATATGTAATACTGCGGAAAATCGATTTCGAGATTTCAACGAAAATACACGTCTTGGGGTCCTGTGTTATCGAAAAAGTGATTTTTTAAAACGTCCATCCGTCTGTCTGTCCGTCCGTCCGTCTGTTTGTCTGTCTGTCAATACTAGCCCCTCAACTATTGACAGATTTTTCCAAAATGAATATTCCCCGATCGGTCTGGCCCGACTTGAAGCTGTGAGATTTTGAAAACATTCTTCAAATTTTGGAGGTACATTACATGAAGTCCCTGGGACATTTTCAAAATGTTCTTCATTTTTTTTTTTGCTTTACCTTTCTTGAAAGAACAGGGTGCAAAACACAAAAAACCTTAAAGAACAACATTGAAAGACATGTATTCAAAAATGCAATAAAGTATACAAATCGCCGATAGTGTAAATATAAACGACGTGGGGGAGATATACAAAACTTACATTTGTGTCATTTTTGGAAAAACTAAAGAATAGAGCAAAATGGCGTTGATGCCATTTTATAATTCGGTTTCAAATTCAAAGGCCGCGACGTCAGTCAGATTGATAGGCAAATCTTACTTACGGTTTAGCCGCCAGCGTAGTTCGCAGACACAGGGGCTGACGGACGGACGGACGGACGAACAAACGAACAAACGAAGGAACGGACGAAGGAACGCCCGCTCGCACACACGGACGGATGGACGTTACGACATACGTTTTGCCGTAAACCAATGTATCTGTGTCAAGGAACAACAAAACGTGGATTCTCACTACACAGGATGTTAGAGGAAGTAATTTACTACATAATAAGTAAGTATAATTCACATTTTCGGTATCAGGGATCTATAATACAAATTTTCCTGACGAAATATCGCCGTTTTCACTGCAGAATTACATGACTTTCTGTACACTATGTATGTAGTATGCGAGAAAGTAAAAATGGTCGTGGCTAAAAGTAAAATTCCGCAGAGATATAGGCATTTAAATTCCTTTTTTAATGCCCCCCCATTTTACGTGCCAGAGAGGCCAAAGAAGTTGGCCGAAGCTTTATCTTAACTAAACACTTCGAAAATCTTGGCAAGACCATCGTGTTCCTTCCTTATAAATAAGTCCTGGATTGATCGTTTATCGTACTAGAACGTTAAACAGCATCGGCATTCCGAGCAACGTGTGCGCCTGGTATTAAACTGCGTTCTTCTGAACGCGAGCCAGCGCAGGCCGATGAGCCGTGGCTTCGCACATGGCTGGCGGGACGGGTTGTGCCTGCGCCCAAGGGCGATGCCGCAGCGCGCTGGCGGCCTCAGTACCACCCCAACGCCCCCTCCCCCGCCCCCGCCCACCGCATTGCTTCTCCTCTGGCGGCGGGCCCCGGGCCCTACACGTGTCCCCTATACTGCGATTTTTCTAACTTTGCCCCGAAAGGCCTGTCTTCAGGATGGAATGTGTCACGGGATTTCGCGAAGTTCTCAGTCATGCCGCCAGGTATCGCATGATAGCGACCTATCAAGCAGTGCTTGTGATCATGCGACTTCTAGCGGCACAGCGGAGAAAGACACGAAATGTGAGATATTCCATCGTGGCCATAGGGGCTTGAGGGGCAGAGTTAGAAAAATCGCAGTATAATCATGCTGAAATCGTACGGATGTAATCAAAATGGTTATGAAATTAATAAATGGGTTAAAAATATTTGCTATTTAAACATTGTATAAATCGTGTTGAAATATTTCTACATAATAAGTTCTTTAAAATATTATTGGAAGCAATAAGTATGTGCTTAGTCAATTTGTCTATTAATACACCCCTGGATATGATCGAGGATACATCGTTGGTACTGTTAGGTCCCCTCGGTAGGTGGGGCAGACTGTAGGCAAGGTCTACTAGGTGCCTTCAGTGGTCAGGGCCCCCAGCCTTTACGGTCGTTGGGGCACGTTGGGCATTTGGAGCCTCGACGTAGGGGTAGGGCTCGCGGTGGATGAGGTCAGGGGGGGAAGAGCCCACTCGGAAAACGAGGAGATGGTGCCTACGGCCTCTTCTTACACCGCCACTGTCTCGTTTTATTATTTTATTCCTCTCTCTCTCCCCACTCGCTTTCCCTATTTCATTTTCTATTTCTCTTTCGTTATATTTTTTCCTTCTTAACTTTTCCTTCGTTCTTATTATCTTCTTTTTCTTATTTTTTTCTTCGATATCATCATCACCACCATCATCATCTTCCTCTTCTTCCTCTTGCCTTATAACACACTAGTTAAGTATCCGAATTGATTGTAATTTGTAACTGTCTAATACAATTCTTCTTACCATTGACTATCCCTACAAATTTAAAGACAGTTAATTTAATTTTTTAAATTTTTTTATTACTTTATTAGTGCGACGTCCAACGACATTTTGGCGTCATTTTCAAGTACTTAAAATAATTATTATAAACAATTAATTATTATAAACAATTAAAGACTTTATTACGTTACATTTTTTCTAACAAATTCTTTTAGCTTACCTGAAGGAATTTTTATAAATTTAATATAATGTTTTTTCACATTAAAATATTTACTAGAACGTAAGCAAAATATGAGAAATATGTAAAGATTGCCTTGGCTTGGTTTCTTCTTAACAACTGAAGGTTGCCGTGGTAGCTAGTGAGATCAAGGATAATGAAAGTATGTTGGAGGCATGAAATTAACTGTACATTTTAAATTACCGTTTAAATTTTGATAGTAAAACGTCACAGTTACTTGCAAATTTATTAGATTCTAGAATGGAGTTTAAAACATTATGGATTTTGTTATTTATTGTTTTTTAAACAATACAATATAAATTAAAATTCTAGAATCTAATAAATTTACAAATAACTCTGACGTTTTACTATCAAAATTTAAATAGCAATTCAAAATTTACAGTTAATTTCATGCCTCCAACACACTTTCATTATTCTTCATCTGACTAGCTACTACGGCAACCTTCAGTCGATAAGTAGAAACCAAGGCAACCTTTAGATGGTTCATATATTGCACACGTTCTAGTAAATATTTTAATGTGAAAAAGAATTATATTAGATTTATACCAATTACTTCAGGTAAGATAAAAATAATTTTTAGAAAAAATGTAAAGTATTCATGTAAAAATACCCCTTTAATTGTTTGTAATAATTTTTTCAGTACTTGAAAATGACGACAAATTGTCGTTGAAATGTCGTACTAATGAAGTAATGAAAAAAATTAAATTAACTGTCTTTAAATTTTTAGGAATAATTAATAATAATAATAATAATAATAATAATAATAATAATAATATGTATCCAAATGTTGTTTGACACTCGTACGTTCGCTTTTCCAATCTACATAGGTACTTTACTTAATTATTTAATCAATTGTCAAATTAATAACTACGAAAAAAATGAAATAAATATTTCCATTATCGAAAAATTATAATTAACTCGAGAAAAATAATCTAACAAGAAAGATTCATTCATCTATAATTGGACGCATGTTTTCTAGAGAAGGAATGTAGTGGTAAGTGTAATACAGTAATTGTGATACATTGACTCGAAATATTTCATAGTTATACAATTATTAGCGAATTTTATACACTAACCACTCCGTTATCAGCCTGCAGAACATTTTGTGCACAATGACAATGTAAGGTCTATGTAATAGTGAAAATATTTTAACAGAATACTTGCTAAATTAAAACATTAACACCACCTAGATCGTCAGCTTACACTTCTGCTCATAAAAGTCATCGTGTGTTGCTGACCATCACGCTCGTAATAGTAATCATTGGTCGTGGGTGGATTCATCGACACGTCAATCGTTGTGTGTGACAGTTTTTGGTGTTGTTACTTTTCTTGCGGTATCGTAACCGCCAGTTATGAAATAGCGAAAGCTCACGTCATTGCCCGCACTTCGTGCCCGAAGTCAGAACATCAAAAGCGCACGTAGAGGTCAACGGTACACGCAGCGCAGCGCCTGCCTCAAAGCACGGACACCGACTGCGCGTGCTGGGTGGTGACAAAAAGAATAACGAGAAATACTGCAAATTAAATTCGAATCTATTTTTTCGGAAACACATCTCTAAAAGGTATAATTTTTGTAAGTGGTGATGAAATGTAGGATGGTTGAGTTGTAGTTTGTGATTAAGGAAATCGATTGTGGCTGATCTAAGGCAGTGGGCTGGGTAACGCGACAGTCAGTGTAGGAGACACACACAAATAATATTATTCTGTACACACAGAGACAACTATCGTTGTTTTCAAAGAGAGAACTTATTGGGTTTTGATTAAATGCAAATGCGTCATTTCAGTTAAGTAAGAAACGTATTTCTTCGAAATGTTCATTAAGAATTGTTAGGAAAAATCCCTGCCTTTCTTTGTATAGTCCCATTATTTTCTGTAGGTCATCTGTGGCAATAGAAGGTGGACTTCACTACCTCGAAGAAAACGACTTTACATCCTACTTCTGAGCATGAGACACGTGCCGTTAATCACCGAGTCATTTGTCACTAGGAGAGAGACTCCATTTCGTAATATTATTGGTCTTCCCTTTACCAGGAATATTTCGTTACTGAGGCTGTCACCATTTTGGAAAAACTTTGATAATACGGATTGCATCAGTCCCAAGTATACAGTCTTTTCACTCAGTATGTTTTACTAAATTATTATAATCCTAAGTAAACTCTTAACACTCGTTATTCATGATAACCGTCAATGGAACTCCGATTACAAAAAATATATTCGTCGTGACGGCTATAAAGTATCAAATATGAACAAGAAACGTTTTTATTTTTATTTTCGTCAATTGTCGGTTGCTTAGAGGGATTGAAAATACAGAAGAGGGAATATGAGTTATCTTCTAAAAAGCCCTAAATATTTGTAAAGTATTGAATATGGCGTCTAGTGACGATAATTTATCGGAAATTCCTTTCGACAGGCGCCTAAAAAGTAATGACTAAGGTACGAAATAATGAATGTCTTTTTTTCACTTTAGGAAAATGCCGTTTAGTATAGAAATTCATATAATGTTATAACAAAAGGAAGTGAACTATTTTTATGCGTTATTCTTTTTCCATTTTTTGTTGATTTCAGCTGATGCCATTTTTAACCTTTTGCGTCATTTTAGTGCATTTTTCGCTCATTTAATCGATTTTAATATCATTATAATGTTACTTGCTTCAATTTATTTTTAAACTAAAGGAAGAAGCCTTGATTACATCAGTACTGTATCCAACAGCTTGAGTTGTTCATCCGAACTGGTTTTGATCACATTTTTCTTTGCTTTTAGAGCATTTTAAAAACATTTTAAGAGAATTTATTGATAATTTTTGGTGATGTTTTAGTCCATCAAAATCCGCTCCTACTAATGACTTTTATAATCTATAAATTATCATTGACTCGATGCACCAGCGGCTCCGGAACTATGCATATCAGAGAGAGGAAGGCAATTTCAGTTACGACCACGCTCCCCATAAATATTTTTCAATTTTTTAAAAATATTTTGTTAGCTACAAATGAAAAATATTATCATAAATGGAATACTCCTTTCAATATGATGTGAAATGATGCAACCAATATACAGTTATTGTTTTGAAAAAATTGAGTAAAAATACAAAAACATTTCGGCTTCGCAGGGGGCGAACAAGGCCCCGATGAATCCGCCATTGACACGACACGACGTTCCTCTTCACACGCCAGTTGAGGCGCGATCAGCGGCGTACAGGTTTGTTTAGAGTGGCCCTGAACCTTCTGCTGATGGATGGAAGACCACCTTCACTGGCCAAGAACCTTCATCTGAAGAGGCGTTTCGCAGCGTGCGTCAGCTCGGAGACTGAGAAGGGAGAGCGGCGTGGCCGAGGCGAACTGCGCCGGCCACTTCCTCAAACGGAAAGACGGCTTTGTCTCCTGGCGTTCCACAAGGCCCCGATTCATTTCTGACGAAAACATTAGGAAGGTCAACGGATATTACGCGTTAACTCTCGCCAGGTTTTTAGTCTTAATTCCAATTGTGAAATCGACCATTTTTACTGTAATTATTTAGTTGTGCCGTTAATCATTGAGAAATACAATGCTTGTTATCATTGATTTATTACTCGCAATGTTTGTGATGGACCACAGGGACTTAAAACATTTGATTCTGCGATTTCTCTTGATGGACATAATGTCTTCTTGGAAATAAAGCTTCCGCTGTTGGGCCGTGCGTATCTATGGTGAGGTGACTAAGTAAGTTTTCAATTTCAAAACACGTGCATGTTGTGTGTAGAAATATTTCATTGTCACAGGACGCAAATTTCCTTTATTGAAGAGAATTATGGTTAAACATCCACTTCCAATATTCCTAAAAATAAATAAATATATGTATATGATATCAAGTAAATGAGATAACTTCCTTTCCGTTATTCGTATTTGAAGAATAATTCAACACGGAGGGTGAACGTTAACTCTATCGCAAACTAGTGGTGCTACAGAATGGCACAGACTTTCCCGTATTAGTTTTCTATTTTCCTGGGTCTTCGCTAGCTATTCGGAATTGCCACATACTCTTTCTTGCCAGCTACCATCTATCATCGCCAAAAGTACATTTTTTTGTCATTTTCTTAATTTTTCGGTTTCCTATTGGTAGAACAGAAACATTAATTTTAGAATATTAAAGAACACAAAAACCTAGCCGTAAATGGCAATTTTCTTTTAAAAATTATGTGCCGTTTAAGAGAAAATGGCGTTTTAGCACTACTAAAAATGCGAAATTTGAAGCTCATTTTCACAGAAAATTTTTGAGTTTTCAAAATACTTTATTTGAAGTTATTTGAAGCACTTACACTCACAAATATAATCATCTTAACAAATTGCGGATAATGTGCATATTAAAGATGTGAGAGATCTTTCAAAAAATTTACATTTATATAATTTTTGAAAAAAACAAAAAAAAACTCAAAATAAACTTCACGCTATACTAATGAGTGTAATTAGCACTATCCGTTACAAAAGTTTCAAGAAAAAAATTGCAGCCATATACGAGAAAATGACGTTTGAGCATTTCTGAAAATGCCGAAATTTGAGCTACTTTTCACAGAAAACGGTAGTGTTTTCGAGAAACTTTACTTGACATTATTTAAAGCATATATACTCGTAAATATAATAATGTAAAAAAATCGCCGATAATGTAAATATTAACGACGTGAGAGACAAGTAAAAACATTTACATTTTTGTAATTTTTGAAAAATCCAACCGATAGACCAAAATGGCTTTTACGTCATTGATAGAGTACATTTACCACTATCCCTACTAAAAGTTTAAAGAAAAAATTTGGAGCCGTTTTTGAGAAAATTTTGTTTTTGTAATTTTTTAAAATTGCACATATTGCACGAAAACTACCAAAATTGTGAAAAACATTTACATGACCTTTATTAAAGAACTCAATATGCAGAACAAATTTTATTTGAAGAAAAAATCTCTATCTTCAATTTTGTAGTTGGAGAAAGACGCCGAAAAAAATTCACACAATTTTCGAAAATTCAGAGCTGTACGTGAAAATCGGACCTATGCCATGTTAAAAAGTGTATTTTCCTCTATTCATACAAGAAATTTAAAGAAAAAATTTGGAGCCGGTTTTTGAGAAAATGTTGAAAATCCCCGGGGGGCTTCATATAAAGTACCCCCAAATTTTCAAGAATCTTTTTCAAAATCACAAAGCTTCGACTAGAATCAGATCGACTGGGGAATATCAATTTTGAAGAAAATCGACCGAACGGTTTAGGCGCTAGCGTTGACCACAGACGGACAGACGGACGGAATGCCGTCAATCGATTTTTAAGTATAAAGAAGCAACAAATCATGGATTTTGACCACACCACGTGTTAGGGGATTTTTTTTCTTAATTTAGCAACTGGTTTTATCCACTTATTCGTTTTCACGGCCCGGCAATTAATTTTTTTCCGCCGAAAATTGGCCATTTTTTCGCGCAGCATTACATAACTTTCCCTATACTACGTATATCACTCCGTGTATACGTACGTATACGGGAAAGTAAAAAAGTTATGTGCAAAATAGGTAGGGACATGAAGTCAGTCTGCTGGTTTGGAGTTCCTTGAGCAGGCCAATGACTTCAAAACCAAACGCCGTGACCAGATTCAAATATAAATAAAGAAATAAATATAAATAAATAAATAAATATGAATAAATATAAATATATATGTAAATAAATAAATATAAATAATCTTCAATGGGACTTGCAGTCCCTCTGACCGGGAGGTCCTAAGTTCGAGTACCGACGGCGGCAGATTTTCGACACTAGCTTGTCAGGTAGGTCGAATTCAGTCGCTGTGTGGAGGAGAATTCTAGCGGCCGGCTGCTCTGATCCGTAGTTTTCCGTGGTTTCTCCGATCAACACCTGGCGAATGCCGGAGCAGTACCCTAAGAAACGGGCCACGGACCGCGCGCGATCTTTCCTTCCTCTTCCTTGTCCTATCCTCGCCCACTACACACACACAATCACACTAACATGCACTACACTACCACTCATGCCGGGAGACCGCTCGGGAGCTTACAGCTTGTCCCGGCTGGGGCGGCGCCCCGCTGGTGGGAGATACTTGGTTGAGGGGAAAACCCCGTTAGTCGACGGTAGGTCGGCGCCAGATCTCGCCATCCAGCGGGGAAAAATCATCGCCACTTCACGAGAAAAAAACACGTACTACACTTACGGGACTAATGACCTAATTAGTTGTCGCGCCCGGAAACACGAATCAATCAATCAATCATTGAATGACATTTGTTTTTTACTCCTCCTCAAAAGCACCACTCATCGGAACCGCTTCCCGACAAGAGAGTGCTCGCGTTGCCGCTGAGCGGAGCGGTCAGCCGTCGCGGCGTCATAGGGCCAGCGGAGGTGCGTAGGAGACGCGGGCGGGTCAGAGGCCGCCCCGAATGCGGCTCAGTAGGCCACGCGGCCCTGCGCTTTCACTGCGCATCACGTGACCCCCATCACGTGCACTGCCCTCTCGATAAACACTCGCTTTCCCCCCGGAACAACGCGCGCCTGGGCTCATGAGACACACCAACGCCGCGGGCAGTTTCACGAGATAGTGCTAACAACCCGCATTGGCGTTGCTAATACGTTCTTCTTGACCGGGTTTCCATTGCTTGCGTAATTATGTTGCAAAGATTGCGTGAAAGCTGTATCAAGCATGCAAGCATGCAGAAAAATGTATCAAGCATGATTAAAAGCAAGCAAAATCATTTTGGCTTAGTTTTACTTTAATTCAAAATAATAATAATAATAACCAAACTCCCAGGTAATAACCCAAGTATTGTAGAGGCACCGATAGTCCCTAGATCTACTCCTTAGGAAGCAGGTTGCAACACGGAGTAAACTTTACAATCAACCGACTCATAACATCTTTAGTCGTGATTTAAAGGAATAATAATAGTAATAATAATAATAATAATAATATCGTGCCATGTTGAGCATCTATTGAAATCAGGAATTCATATTTCTTCGAAGGATGCATGTCACATTACCGCGTAAACACCGCAATACCGAACCTCTTGTGCCTACTTTTCTCAATCTACACGTTCATACGAATGACTAATCTTCATTATCTCAGAATGCAAAATTACTTCGTTTGTACGTGGACACAAAACGATCAAGATCGCATAATGGTTTATTAGGCATTTCAGTCTGTAAAGTGGTAAAAAATAGATTTTGAGTTGTTTACGTTCAGCCGTTCCTCTTTTAGAAAATAACAAAACTAGTAGAAATGTCAGTGAAGTTTCATTGAATAAAAAAATTAAGTTTTCCCTTCAGATTAATTGTTTTATAAAACTTCACGAACATTCCTGCTAAGTTGATGACGGGCCAATGTGATGAAGGAAGTAACTGTCATCACATAAACCCAAGGCGATGACTTACACCGAGACGTACGGCTATAATTCTATAATTTACAATTGCCCCATCGCTGGAACGACCACAAAGGAGTGGGACCTGGTGTTGACCCCAAAGAACAGATGTTGAAGTTATCTCGTGTGTCTCTAGATGCCCTTTCTTTCGCAGGCAGCTCCGGTTCACCTACCTGCTCATAAATCGCTTACGACAACACTTAGATGAAGCTTTTATGATTTCCATTCCCACCGTTACAGTCATCTGTAAATTCGTAGTTAACCACACGGAACTGAAGAAAAATCCTTAACGTACAATTGTTTTTTCCTATGTCCTTCAAGAACCGCATTGGCTATCCCTGTATCACAATTGAACGCTTTCCCCACCAACGTCCATGTGTCTAGGAATGCATTGCGTTAGTCTCTTCTAGCCCGTTGTTACAAGTTGACCTCCACAACGCATTCCCGATTCATGATTTTCCAAGCTGAGACGAATATGGAGTCGCCTTGTGTTGGCGAGGAGCGCGTAAGCTCGCAGAAGCCTTTCTCCTGACGCCTGCACTTCCGAAGCCTCGTCAGCGCATCGGTATTCCGCGCCGCTCTACCACGCTCCTCCCGATCCCGCTCCGCCCCACCCCATGAAGCGCTCCCATCCGACCCGACCCGACCCGACCCGACCCCACCGTCCCCCGCCCCGCCCTGCCCCGCCCCGCCCCGCTCTGCCCTGCCCCGCCCCGCCCCGTCCCGTCCCGTTCCGTCCCGTCCAGCCCCCGCCTCGCCTCGCCCCGCCCCCTGAGTCCTGGCCCGCCCCGCCTCGCCCCGTCCTGTCCCGTCCCGTCCCGTCCCGTCCCGCCCCGCCCCCGCTCCCGCCCCGCCTCGTCCCACCCCGCCCCCTCCCGCCCCGCCCCCTCCCGCCCCGCCGCGCCCCGTTCCGTTCCCTTCCGTCCCGTCCGGCCCCGCCTCGTCTCGCCTCGCCTCGCCTCGTCCTGCCCCCTGAGTCCGGGCCCGCTTCGCCCCGTCGCGCCTTTCGTCTCTTCGCTCCGTCCCGTCTCTTCCTGCCCCGTCCCCCATCCTGCCTAGCCCCTCCCGCTCCGCCACACCTTGCTCCTCGCTCCATCCCGTCCCCCTCCCGGTCCCGACTCGCCCCAACGCTCCGTCCCGTCCTACCCCACCCCCTCAGTCCCGTTTCGCCAGCCTAGTCCCTCCCGTAACTCACCCCCCCTACTATGCAATCCTATGCTCCTTCTGCCCGTCTATAACGTCGTAGCGGATTAATATCTTAAGGGGCCATGACCAACCCTCAGCCTTTCTCAGCAAACTCAGGCCCTCTCCAATATTGAGGCCTTATTGTTCCTTCGGCCACAGAACGCAAGGCACCCTTCTACAGGAATCCTGACTGTCTCAATCGGAGCTACCAGTGCCTTACTCGAGACACGCCTGGAGTGGTTGGCGAATGAGAACAAACACTAGCGCAAGTTTTGACTTTTGGATCGCTCACTAGATACCGCAGATCCTCGTTCCTTTTACTAGATCTATCCGCACGTTAATTCAAACGCATATGGAGTGCTGAGCTACTCGAGGATTTAATTTTTCCGACAGTGTCCCAGGTGACGCTCAAGGAATCATTAACGCGTCTTATGACTTCTTTTACGGCTTATTTCCTCGTGACCAGCAGAGTCCCCGGAGGCAGCAAGTCTCCTTATGACGACGTGGGATTTCTTCCTTATGACGACGTGGTGTCTAGCTATGGCACGCGCGTTGCAGTGTGCGCGCCCGAGCTACTTGCTTCGTGAACTCGGCGCTCCCGCGGGCGCAGGCAACTTCCCCCGATTCCGCTCGCATTTCCCCTCCAAACGCAGAAAGGTGTACATGTGCTAGTTGTACCGGGGAAGGTAGGCGCAAAGGGTGATCGAAATATTGTTTGCGTAATAGGTCAATACAGTGATGTGAAAATGGTTTCATTATACGAAAATATGTTTTCTGGATGTATTCTATCAAATAAACGGTATTTGATTTGTTTATATTCTTAATTTCAAATATGACATGTATTTCACGTTCAATGGATTTATTTACGTTAGTAAACGAAATGAAAATTAATATCTATAAATTTGGGGCAATATTGCAAACTGTCTTCTCCAAAAGACTGTGTTGGGCCAGGTATCTAGTGATGTACCGCCTCTCCGGTGCTATTTGTACAACTCTTACTTATACATTTCGCAGCAGTTCTTCTGGACACAGCGCCCGCGAACTATACAATTCTACGAGTAGTTAGTTATCTTGCCCGTGCCCTTGGCATGCCCAAGCTATGGCTTTATGGATGGGTTCCTCCAAGAAATATGATTTGTCTTTCTGCAAATAAAGCTTTGTTCACACATTTTCGAATGGCAGATTGCTACAAATAATGCTTTTAACAGCGGTGTTACATTTTTCCTCACAGCTATTTCACAGATTAGGTCGAAACAAACACCATAAAAATTCAATTTACTGATTTCAAAAACGATCGTGAAAGAATTCAAACTAGTATTGACCATTTCCTACTCAGCTTTCATTCTTCCTGGCAGAGTCCTCTCAGCTTCATCTCACGTACACCCATCCTTGACGGTCCAGGAATTCGAGAAAAACCCAGGATTACATCACCCGGCTGCCTCTCGTGACCGAAGTGGATGCTGCTGCTGCTACCAACTGGGCGCCACGACCCACGAAATGTTTGCTATACTGCGATTTTTCTAACTTTGCCCCTCATGGCCACTCCAATCCCATTTTCGCGATGGAATATGTCACGGTATTTCGCATCTTTCTCAGTCCTTCCGCTAGATTTCGCATGATCGCGACCGTATCAAGCAGTGCTTGCGTTCATGCGACTTCTACCGGCAAGACCGAGAAAGACGCAAAATGCCGTGACATATTCCATACCAAAGATGAGATTTGAGTGATCTTGAGGGGCAAAGTTTCAGAAACGCAGTATAAACCAGCGCCGCAACTACCCATCTCTGTCATTGTGCTACTCACGGAAAGTGTTGCTGATATAAGTGGATCTTCGCCTTGTGAGTGGACTCTAAATACAAGGCAGGATTAGGCTATCCTTGAGCACAGTATAATTTGTTGTTTTTCCATAATTTTTTTAGTAAGATTCGCCTTTAATGGAAACGATAAAAAAGAAAAATAAATGCAATGTATTTGTTCGGCGGAAATTATTAATGATGAAAGCAATTCAACGTTTCAGAACACTTCGGGTGTGTTTGAATAGTAATTGATGCTGAAGGAGCTGCAACGAAGCTTTCAAGATCAAAGCAAATGAGATGAGTCAGTCTCGTTACGTAGCGCCCAGTTTAGTTTTTACGCTTCTCAACCTTGAGAAGGGGAGTTCCTACGAGTAATGAAACGCAACACAGCAAAATGCAGAGCATAAGAACATCTGGGCAACGTTGCCATGCTTTCGATAAATGCGGTGTTATGAAGGACAATAACAATTGACATATATGTGTCCATCAAAGGAACATTTAATAAAAAAGGATGTGTCCTTTTTTATTAAATGTTACTGTACTTACGAACATTTGTATCGAAAGTTCAATTGTAAGGAAGAAAAACGTCAATCACAAAGGGTTTTTACATCTTCGATAAACGATGGCGCTATAAACCTTAGGTCACATTTTATTTACAGCACAAAACACGATATTTTAGAAGAAATGAATTAATGTTTGAAAGAAATAATACTGGCGGCTATGAAATATTTATACATCTTGGATCTAAAAGAAAAGGTCATTCTGTTTTGTTGCAATTTAAAACTACGTAAGTGTCGAGTAGACTTGACGTCCTCAACTAGCTGGAAATAGTGATGATATGAGAATAGAGCTTCAACCTCCTAAATATTTTTGGAGAAACTCCATCCGCAACTGTGCAGTTGCTGTGGGGCTCTTTTACATACGAGAAATATACAAAAAGCCTTCAGCTTCTTTGTCTATTCAAGGTATTCGGGCTCGGGTCTTTATCGTCCAAAATTTCTAATGAAGCCAAAAATAGATTAGCAGTTCAAAAAAATCAGCAAGCTTGACGATCGCAGAAGGACTGTCACTTTTGCCATTCGTCAAGACAAATAATACCGCCTTATGGCCAATCTTCGATCGAACGAATCACACGCAAGGAACTTCATTATTTCGTAATGCACCATATTCAGCGTAATATGACAAAAGGCAGGCGGTCAACATGAAAAATCGGAAAGGTAGTTTGAATCTGCAAATCTCCACCCTCCAATATGGAGCACACTTCAAGGAACGCTGCCTGCACGTTCAACAAGGAAGCGCAGAAAAATTGGAGAATTTGTGAAAAGAAGTGAACTTGGTTGAATTTCTAACACCAATTTTTCGCAGTGGGCACCGCGCCGTCCCCAAGCGAAGTGAGGAGCCATCGTTCACGCAGCGCTTGGAATTGTAGAAAAGGGGGCTTCCAGAGACCTATCTCCAATAACGAAAACATTTCAACCCAGAAATTGACATCGTGTGCCGTGACTTTTTTTCATTGTGTGTGTGTGTTGGGTGGGGGGTACGGGAAATTCCAATATTCCTCTTGTCCGTAAACAATATCCCCCCTAGAATCATAGGTCGGGAAAGTTCGTGTGTGTGTATGTGTGTGTGGGGGGTGAGAATCATCTCCAGCCGTATGCCCGTGACCATGGTGCAGTTGAAGAACCAGAAGACGCAGACACGTATTTATTTCCGAAGCGTTTGCAGTCAAATCGTGACCACTAGCAACGCAAGTGAGTGGCAGCCGGGAACAACATTCAGAAATGAAGGTCATAAAATGTCGAAAAGCAGTTTCAGAAAATTCTTTCTATTGAAAAAAGTTTTGTTACGACGTCTTCTTAGAGATGAAAACAGCATTAATAAAACACCCTTGTAACGCACTATATGTAACGCAGCGTAACGCTGCCTCAGACCCCCTCCCTCTCCCTTTACCGTTACGTAATTTATGGATGACCCCCTATAGTGCGATTTTTCAAACTCTGCCCCTCAAGCCCCTATGGCCATGAAGGAATATTACACGGCATTTCGCGTCTTTCTCCGTTGTGCCGCTAGAAGTCGCATGATCGCAAGCATTGCTTGATATGGTCGCGATAATGCGATACCTAGCGGTACGACTGAAAACGTCGCGAAATACCGTGACATATTCCATCCTGAAGACAGGCCTTCAGTGACAAAGTTAGAAAAATCGCAGTATAGCTATCAGGCTAGTGTCGAAAATGTGTCCATCGCGTTCTGCCCAGGGCGAGACGCATCGCCGAGGGGGGCGTGGGCGGGGGCGGGGGAAGGGAGGCGCTCGGGGGCACGCAGCGCGTCAAGGCCGGGCGCAAGGTCCCCTCCGACACGGGGCTCGCAGCACGCAGCGGGCGCGCCACGTGCCGTTGCGTTGCCCCGCTCCGCGCCCCCGCGCCCGCGGCCGACCGCGCTCCAATCGTTGGCTTGCTTTTGTTCGCTTTGATGGATTAGTGATTCCGGGCGCGTCACCTACTACGGTCATTAGTCTCGTATGCATGTTTTGTCATGGGGGGAGACTGTGTTATCCCCGCTGGATGACGAGATTTGGCCCCGACCTATATGGTGGCTGTCGGGATTTTCCCTAAACAGGTGTCTCTCACCAGCGAGGCACCGCCCCAGGATAAATTTCAAGTTCGTGACTGGTCGGGACAATTTCTAAGTTCCTCACTGGTCTCTCGGCATGTCTGATAGTGTTGTGCATGTAAGTGTAAGTGTGTTTAAGTAAGTTCCTTCTTTTTCCTCGTTCTATCTTTACCTCTTATTTGTTTTTATTATAAAATTATAATTAATTATAATTAATAATTAAAATTTATTATAAAAAGGGATAAGGAAGGATATAACAAGGAAGAGGGAGGATCGCGCGCGGTCTGCATCCCGTTCGTTAGCTCTGGCATTTTTTTAAAATTTATTTGTCAATAAACAGTAAAAACTGTATATGACGTGTGTGATTCGCCTGGTGTTGATCGGAGAGACCACGGAAAACCACCGATCAGAGCAGACGACCGCTAGAATTCATCTCCAGAGAGCGGTTGAGTTCGACCTAGTTCTGTAGCAATTGTCGAAAATCCTGCCACCGTCGAACCCTAGCACCTCTAGGTTAGAGGCACTGCAGTGACATCAGTTGATACCCTGAGCCACCTAAGCCGGTCTTTTGTTCGGGAGAGGGTAGAAGGTCAATGATAATCGAATGTCCTGGTCTATTAGTTTTCAAAATTTGGCAGGCCTCTGGACGCATCAATTGAGATCCGTGAAGGATTATTGGCTGCTTTGTTCAAAGACGTACAACGTATGCCCCTTTCCGTGAATCATGTTTGTAAGGGCGAATATAATACTTCACGGAGGAGAGTGTCGGACACTCCTTTCCCCATTAATATATTTCAAAGAGTGTATGTGTGTGTGTGTGTGTGTGTGTGTAGAGACGGACAGAGAGCGTCACCAAAATCCAGACAATTTTAAATTTGACTTTTGCGCTACATTATTCTTCCAAGAGAGGTCTTTTTTGGCGCTCTGTATTCTCTCCTAACATTTCTAGTAAACAGTCGTAATCTCAAAATAACAGTAATGTGGAAACCAAGTGCGGAATATGATAAAAAAGCCGCGATTGTGAAAGGCCTCCGCGCTACACACTCAGCAGTAGAGATAATTCGCCTCTTTAAGAACCCCAAATCCACAGTTTTTGCGGCGAAATATTTGGCTTCGGAACTGTCAAACGAAGATTCCGACGTTCCGGCGAGGAAGCGTCATTCGCAAGGCCGCACCGTGAGGACCCGAAGTCTTCGAAAGACCTCAAGCGCTGATTTCGGAGGATCCAAGGCAGTCACTGCGATCATTGGCAAAAATTATTGGCGTAAGCCAACCAACAATGCGCAGAATTGCTGAAGACGATCTTTGAGACACGTCCTACACATTGAAGGTTACGCTAATGATCTCCGAGAATGAGGGGACAAAGAGAGTTAACCGGTGTCATTTGCTTCTGCCTTCGTTGAAAAACGATGACGCAGGGCGAATCAGATTTTTTTCTGATGAGAAAGTTTTTACGGTCGAAGCAAAAACCAGTCGGAGAAATGACCTCACTCGCACATGATCCATAGGATGTCCCCATTGTTGCCAAAACAAAATTTCCCGCCAGTCTTCACATGCTAAGTGTTGTGTCCAGGATCACGTCATGCCTCCACATTTTTTAAAAGAAAGAAACTGTAACAAAAGATGTTCATTTGAACGTTATTTCGAGCGTTATGAAGTCGTGGATGGAAACAGTGGCGTCTGGAACTCCGTATGTTTTTCAGCGAGATGGTGTGTCGGCCCCCACGAACCATTCCATTCAAAACTGGTTGTCAGATAATTTGGATATTTTGGTCTAAAGAATTTTGGCCTCGCAACAACCCCGATTTAAATTCTCTCGATTACTACGTTTGGAGCTTCAAAGGATCTCCAACAGGTCTCGACATCCCAATGTGACATCATTAAGGACCACTATGAAGGCAGCATTCGCTCACATGGACGGAGCTATATGACGTTGAGTAAGTAAGAGCTGCAGACCGAGATTGGAAGCTGTTATTGAAGGTAAAGGGGGTTACATTGAATGATTATCTTCTGTAGAGGTCACTGATGCAATACGTAAATTTTTTTTGTAATACTCAATATTTAACTAATACAATTTTGTTAAAGAAATTCATCTATTTGTCCGGATTTTGGTTACGCAGCCTGTGTATATAGGGTGATTCAGTCCTCATTGCTAATACGCCAGGACCTTATCCCCCATGTATTGTACAGACAAAAACTGGATACTTTTTGTCGTTTAGTATCGGAAATAACTAACGTTAAAGTTTGGACGATTCGCTTGTGCTCGCGTAACACGGGCTAAGACAAGAGAGCAAGAGGCTTCACCTCGCGTTATGGCTCGCCACTTTTGGAAAATCCATTGCTAATACTATCCGAGAAGCCCCGGAAGTGAGCACAAGGCAAATAGCGCGCGAGGTCGATGCATCACAGTCTCTCGTATGGCGAACAATTCATGCAGAGAGATTACGACTTCTGTTTCCAGCGGATGCGGCACTTGCACAGTAGACACTTATAACGCCGTTTTCAATTCTCTGGACATTTTCTGCGCAAATGCAAAGACCGTGAATTTTCCTTCTTTGGTCAGATGAAGCGTGTTTTACAACAAGCGGCACAATAAATGTGTATAATTTGCATGTAAGAATCTAGAAAAAATCCGCATGTTGCACTTGGTGTGGCTCATCAAGAGCAATTTTCTATATGTGTCGGCTGGCATTGTGGATTAATTTATCCTCGGTTCTCATTTCTTACCCGAAGGTTAAGACGCGTTTGGAGTCTGAATTTTATAACGCAGGCACTCGCAACGATTTTGGAGCTGGGGGTTATTGAAAGACCGCGTTTATACTACCGAAGTCGAGGATCGTGATGGCCTTCTTCGGTGCATTGAAAGCGTGGCCGCAGAAATAAAGATACAAACCGGTAAAGTTGTGCGCGTCACAGGCCGTGCAGTGCAGATGCCTATCTTGCGTTCACGCAAAGTGGAGGCCATTTTGAACACTTGTAGAGCCCCTGTTACATGAGGTGAAAATGCGAAATTTTGACTGTTTCGCACATATGATAAACTATCATAAATAACATTTAAATAATAGTTTTCTCTCTCCTTTGAAATTCGTTAGATAAGTAGGCAATAAAAGCAACAGGGAACAATATTTAATGTAATATTTGGGCTACATTTTTTGCCAGATATGATCAATAACAACACTTTCTTTTTCAAAATTTTGAATAGGGACTACACAATTCCTTAGTGCACTCATGAATAGCTTAGTGCACTCTATCACCGGGTTCTGTATGAGCAACGAGAACTGAATCACCTTCTGTGTGTGTGTGGTGTAAGTCTGTGTGTGTGTGTGTGTATGTGTGTAAGTCTGTGTGTGTCGCCGATGAAACGCGACCAAGAGCAGTGCCTCAGATATTGCGAGAAACTCGCTCTGTCAATTCCAAATTCTTGGACGCGATTAGGAGTGAAACTTTGCTTTCTGAAATTATTGCTGGCAGTCACGTAGTACCTTGATTATTGTTATTATTATTATTATTATTTATTTATTTATTTATTTGAAACGTACTAGATGTAGAAAATAAAACCTTTCTCTAACGAAACCTCACTCTTGGTCATGGATTCGTCCCCAATATTTCATATTCAGTCCAAGATCCTATAGTTCATTACCAATCCGATCAAGCACAAATTCCAATAGAACGAAGGTTCCCATCCCCCCGTCCGTTTGGCTCTGCCGTGTCATTGACCTCAGTGCAGAGCGCTGAATGGTTGCTCCAAATAAAAGCATGGAGTGTGGCGAAACCCCATGAAGTTCTCTAACCGCGTTCGCTACACTCCTTGCAACGGCCGTGAAATAAAATTGACCGTGAAATGGTGTGTGTGACTGGGCAAACTTCGGCCTGCAAACCAAAGCCGTGCGGGCAGATGTTCAGACCCACGTCACGAAAGGATTCGTGTGACGAATTACCTGTGACGAAAATGTACATACACACGCCAGTAAGTTAAGTAATTATTTTCCCCTTCAATAATTACACTGTCAATTAAAATGTATTATTAACGTATATTTAAATAAAATTTTCACGGCACATTGACTGCAAGTAATTAAATCATTTTAAACACTTGTTTACTTCCGTCGCTTATATTACGATTCGTAAACATGGGCTGTCACCAAAAGGAAACAAATACTATTATTGTCTACCCCCGAAAATGGAAAGAATATTGTAAACATTGGCCTAGTGAGTTCAATAATAAAAGGAATTCATAAAAAAAGATTATTCAAAGGCGCTGCAATTGCTATCAGGCTTCTGAAATGGCTGTCGGGTCACATCATGAGGCTCCCTCAAACCCGTTGGACTCACCGAAAGGCCACTTGGGATCCAAGTCTTCTGAAAGCGACACGCCAGCACACTGATCGGGGTGAAGTTTGTCAGACGAACTGAAAATATTGTTGGTTTCTTTGGGTCAATAACCGTCAAATCTGAAAGGTCCATTATAAAACCGGTAATAAAATCAGAATGTGCACTTTCAGGCCAATGTTAAAAGTGACACGACTCCGAAGCGTTTCATCTGCTGAACGGCGGGCTGAAACTATAATAACCAGTTCACGCGGAACATCCCTCACTTCAGCAGCCCTGGCTGCGAGTTCCGCCCGCCCTCGCCAGAGGCGTGGTGTTCGCGATTCTTCTCTTTAAAATTCGAACACAATTTCTGGGAGGGCAGAGCTCAGATGTAATATTTCACATGTTCTTGAGCAACTTTAAATCTATTTTGGAGCAATGCGCAATGTTTGCTGTATTGCAATGTTTTTTGTATTTTCTTTTTTTGGGTCGCTTTTCAACAAGTTGGTCATATAGCGACATTGTGATTGCTTTAACTGTAGGGGGAACCGTAGAAAGAACACATAAGGACAACACGAACACTAACAAACATCCCTGCCCGAGGCGGGATTCGAACACGTGACCCTTCGAGCCGAGGCAGCTACGGCCCTTCATCCTTAGCGACCTAGGCAATCCGCTCCGACACGATGTTTTTTATTCGAAAAAAAAATTAAATACAAAATAATCGATTCGCCTTTCAGCAATGTGTCTCGATCAATCCCAGGTTTTCAAGTTTTAAAATCGATAATAACGTGTCACTATGCGTCATCGTTCTGTAATTATTTGCTCTTACACACTATGCTTTATGGCGTCTTTGCTATTTCTAAGTGACAAGAACCGTCTGTTTGTTCGGCGCGGTCCTAACAAAATTCTCGTTCATTTACAGCATCTCTAATAATTTTTTGTTTTTACGGCGTTTAAATTATTTGCATTCACTATACAAGACTGAAATTCAATTGAACCTTGGTATACTCACGTGATGAGTTAGTGGTGTGATCCTCATACCATTCTATCAATTCGGGTTCACAAATAAACTATCCACAGCACATCAACTTTTGCGCATATCTGAACATTTCCACTCCTCCTTCCAAAAAAAAACAATTTTCAATAGCAGTTTTCATGGACATCGCTAAAGCATTTGACAGGGTATGGCATGAAGGACTAAACTATAAACTTTTATCCATAGGCACCCCTACGTACCTCTTCAAAATAATCAAAAGCTTCCTAACCAATAGAACTCTCTCAGTTGCAATAGAAAATAAAAATTCTAACCCCCAACCTATTACAGCAGGACTACCTCAAGGATCGCCTCTCTCTCCATTACTTTACAACTTATATACAGCAGATATGCCTACATCAAGATTCACTCACATAGCCCAGTTTGCAGACGATACGGTAATCTACATGTCCCACTCCTCAATTAATTACATAGCCAACGAAATTCAATCCCATTTAAATGAAATAGAAACCTGGGCAACGAAATGGAAAATCAAAATCAATCCCTCGAAATCTACAGCTAAAGTCTTCACATTCAGACCATATTCCTTCCCTACGCCGTTTAAAATGAACAACAACATAATCCCTTGGACTCCCCATAACAATGCCGTTAAATACCTTGGCCTCCATATGGACACCACATTAAATTGGAAAATACACATAGACACCAAAGTTCAGCAAGCCAAAGCAAAATTAATACAGTTAAAACCACTCTTAAATCACAGTAAACTCTCACTAAGCAATAGCATCATCTTGTATCAAACCATCATAAGACCTCTTCTTCTGTACGCTTGTCCAATTTGGACAAATGCAGCTAAATATAACATCAACAAAATACAGATAATTCAAAATAAATTTCTAAGAACCATCACTCAAGCCCCTTGGTTTATTTCCAATAAGCAGTTACACCACGAATTTAACCTTAATCCCATTGCACACCACATAGCATTCCTGGCCAATAACTTCTATTCCAACCTAACCCTCATCAACCAAGATAGACACATCAGCATAGGTAAATATAATAAAACCCCAACAAGAATAAAAAAAGGATATCCTATCCACTCATTCCTAAACATTTTTGCAAATATTAATGCTTCTTAGAGGTGCTCGGTGAGTCCCCTCGTCAATTGTGGTTTTCAATAGATTTAGTTTTTATATTATTAGATGTAAGTCAACAAAGCAAATGGAGAGTTGTTAAAACTGAACTTTGTGTAAAAAAAAGTGGTGTGATCACTTTTCATTTATATTTTACTTCAATGCAATGATACGAGAGCCTCCTAGAGGCCCTAAAGATTAATTAAAACAATATAAATGAAAATAAAGTATAAATGCACAATTACCTATGATAATGTGCAAAAGCTCTTTTGTACAATTCTGCAATACTTCATAAATGGCAATTAAGTCGTACTCGTAACTGTCTTAATGGACTGAATGTGACTGAAATAGAAGCTGAATGATAAAACAGTTATTTTGAAAATAGAGATGCAATGCTGTGTCATCAATTAAGCACGCAAACACATTACTAACGTGTCATTATTCGAGAACAAAGAACCATTTGAAGATAAATAAAGCGACACAAAAATGGATGTCAGTGTATGAAGTCAATATTTTCTTCTTTGTTAAGTGAAACTATGGCATGCTGGCTCCCGCATTGCGTGGTTCCAGTTTTGTTCTTGTATAGCTGGGAGTAAATGCGGGATCGTTCTTTCTCCTGACAGGATCAAAGGTTTAAAATGAAATTCGTGACGATATTGTCCTCTTTGTGTGTTAGAATTACCGTCAGGAATGACATTCCGTGTAGCTGGTAATCCCAATCATACAAGCGTTTTCCAAACTCAGTTATAGCAGATTTTGTACAAAAGCTTTCATGGTTAGTTGAATTGAAGACTCATTAAATTGGGTTTCAATTATTCAGTTCCTTTTAACTTATTTTATCCATGTAGTCGAATTTCACTTTTAATTGGATGCAAAGTCTTAAGTTAATTCCGAATTCAGAACTCTAATATAATAAAACATAAGCAATTCATGCAAATGAATTAAAACTAAGTTTAATAAGAGTCTATAATCAAATATTATTTACATAGTTTTATTCGTAGTGTCCGTGTCAGGTATGTTCACCTCCACCGCACATAGTCTAATATAAATTATCCAAATTATTTACAGCTGAGTGACAGAAAAAGCTCAGGCAGGCCAAATAAGCTACGTACATTGATGAGAATGTAATGTCGGCACATGACAGATAGATCTATAAACGGCTGGGCACGCAGGCTGCCGGACGCATGGGACGGATAAAATCACTGGAAAATGCCATCCCACCGCTGCCACCATCTAAATAACCCCGTCTGTGGTGTCGTGTTAGCGAAATGACAACACAGACACGGGCTCTATGTACAAATCTTTATTTACAATATTTACGCATGTATAGCTCTGGGGTTTCGTTCGCCAGTACCTCCTTGACTCCCACGCGCCTGTTCCCCGTCCTTTACGATCGTGCATCCCCCACCTTGCCGCTTTACCGCGCCGGTGGCCCGACACCTGTGTTAGGCACACGCCGTGTCTTTCGGAATGCACACCCGTCTCGGGGGAGCATACACGTCTGCTCACGAGGTGCTCTCCAATACCAACTGCCTTCTGCTCCTCCCTCTGTTAAGCTATTTTGGCAGTCACGTGATCGCCTTCAGCGCTGTAAAGACGAGAGGGCCCAGGGCCACCTGTGCGCCCACCGGGGGTCCGGTGCCCCAGCCCGCCCGCTTTGCGTCACGGGGGGCATGACATTTTCCAGTGCTTTTGTCCGTCCCATGTGTCCGGCAGCCTGCGTGCCCAGCCGTTTGAAGATCTGGTTGCCATGTGCCAACGTTACAGGAAGAACGTGCTCGCCACACGTCTCCCATACCTCCAGGCGAGGGTGATAAATAAAATAAAGCCCAGGCCTCGGAACGCACCGCCGCCAGCTGGCAAAAGGTGGATTAATACGACCCTACAATGCCAAATACATACATACATATTGAGCTAGACAATGATGTTTAAAGTATTAGTTACCATTTGGACCGTGTAATTTTAACATTCTAAATATTTCTGTAACAAGCATTGTACCTCAGCTTCTGGGTCCATGGCCCCTATCCCCCGTAGTGGAAAGAGAGCACGGTGACCACGAGGCTACCTTAGGTATACTGCATGAAATTTCGTTTACTAATTGTTGCTCGTGTCCGAATGTGCTCGAATGGCCGCTGTTTGTTGCAGAGGAGGCAGCGCGATGCGTCGCGACGCGGCGGCGGTGAGCGCGGGCGGCGCCTGCGCGTCCCTGGCGCTGCTGCTGCTGGCGGCGGCAACGGGTCTGGGCCCCACGCCCGCCCTCGCCAAGCAGCAGCGCGTGCCCTTCGTCTACTGCGACACCAGCGCCGACGACGACTCCATCTACAACTACTCCGCCACCGACATCCACGGCGCGCGTAACATCAGCCTCGCCGACTACCGGGGAAAGGTATTTAGGCATAGCAGCGCCTCGGGATGGAGCCAAGGCCTTCTGGAGCCGGAGGGTCTAGTATCTCCAGAGGGCTTCGGCAGAAATCCACCGCTTCAGGGGTTCCGCACAGAGGCGTACCTTCGGTATTGCAGACGGGCATGTGCCATGGGCGCCACTCATAAAGGGTACATCCGCTTAAAAAAAATTAAAAAATAATGTAAAAAAAACCTAATTTAAAGTAACCTAATGGCGGTTCCACACATTCGTTATTCGGCGAGTAGCGAGCAACTGCTTGTCGAATCCCGAGTAGTGTGGATGAGTTATGTGCTATTTGCCGAGTGATTAGCATTCAGTAGTCGCCCTACCTACCACGTGTAGGTCTTTAGGTCACATCACAGGGAGCGAACATTCACCGAACACATCAGCTTTTCGGGATTGGGCGAGCAATAGCTCGCTGCTCGGGGAATGTCGCATGTGTGGAGCTACCTCGACAAGGGCGCAAATTCTACGCTTACCCAGGGAGCTTGAATAATTAGATAAGCCTCTGCTTCTGCACTCCGCGAAAGGGCATATCAACACGCAATGAATACCCCTACCACTGTACCGTTGTACGTTTTAATCAGTGGCGTAGGCTCAATGCATGCGAGTGATGTGTTACATCCCCTAGTTTTCCATCACTTAAAAATATTTTCAGTTAAATATTTGGTACCTCCGTGAAGATGGCCAGAAAAAATCTCAAAATTCAAAATTTTTTTATGGATACGTTTGTCCACCGTTTGACCACCCTTTAGAAAATTTTTACCAGCCTCCGTTCACAAATTAGAACGAAAACAAATTTTTCTGGCCAACTTCACGATGACGAAATTACAAGATTTTGCCCAAAATATTAAAAATATCGAAATTTGAAGTGCGCTTTTGTTTGTCCATCGTTTGACCTGTCCATCGTCCACCTTTAATCACTAACTACATTATTTTTACCACGTTTCCTCCAGCAGATATTCGCGAAAAACGTATTCCACTGCACCCAGAAACCGTGAAGATGGCCAGAAAAAGTTTTAAAATGCAAATTTTTTTGGTCGATTCGTTTGTCCATCGTTTGACCACTTTTGACCACCCTTTAGAAAATTTTTACCAGGCCGGGTTCAAAAGTTATAGGCAAAAAACGTTTTTTTCCCGCCATTTCTCAAAATCGACAAATTAGCAACAATCAAATGAAAAATTCGAAACTTTTAATTTGCATTCGTTTCTTTACCTCCTAATGACCTCTTAATCACCTTCAGACGTGCTTTACCACCAACGGAACAACCCAAAAAAATTTCGGAAAAAGCGTGAAGATGGCCAAAAAATAATTCGAAAATGCAATTTTTTGGGCTAATTCGTTTGTCCATCGTTTGGCCACCCTTTAGAAAATTTTTACCAGGCCGCGTTCAAAAGTTAATGCCAAAAAACGTTTTTCCCGCCATTTTTTCAATTCGAAAAAAAACAAGAAACACGCAGAATTTTCCGTACTTTTCTAACCTCTGCGTTTGTCCATCTTTGGAACGTGATTGTCCATCACTTAAAATTCGTAAGCTACGTGTATTTCCAGAAATACAGGCGAAAAAACGTATTTTTCCACAATTTTTTGTAAAATTCCCCAAAAAAACAAAAAATACATTCAAATTATATAAAAAAAACAGTCGCATTCGTTTGTCCATCGTTTGACCACTCTTTAGAAAATTTTTACCAGTCTCCGTTCACAAATTAGAACAAAAACAAATTTTTCTGGCCAACTCACAATTTGACGAAATTACAAGATTTTGCCCAAAATATTAAAAATATCGAAATTTGAAGTGCGCTTTTGTTTGTCCATCGTTTGACCACCTTTAATCACTAACTACATTATTTTTACCACGTTTCCTCCAGCAGATATTCGCGAAAAACGTATTCCACTGCACCCAGAAATCGTGAAGATGGCCAGAAAAAGTTTTAAAATGCAAATTTTTTTGGTCGATTCGTTTGTCCATCGTTTGACCACTTTTGACCACCCTTTAGAAAATTTTTACCGGGCCGCGTTCAAAAGTTATAGGCAAAAAACGTTTTTTCCCGCCATTTCTCAAAATCGACAAATTAGCAACAATCAAATGAAAAATTCGAAACTTTTAATTTGCATTCGTTTCTTTACCTCCTAATGACCTCTTAATCACCTTCAGACGTGCTTTACCACCAACGGAACAACCCAAAAAAATTTCCAAAAAAGCGTGAAGATGGCCAAAAATAATTCGAAAATGCAATTTTTGGGGCTAATTCGTTTGTCCATCGTTTGACCACCCTTTAGAAAATTTTTACCAGACCGCGTTCAAAAGTTAATGCCAAAAAACTTTTTTCCCGCCACTTTTTCAATTCGAAAAAAAACAAGAAACACGCAGAATTTTCCGTACTTTTCTAACCTGTGCGTTTGTCCATCTTTGGAACGTGATTGTCCATCACTTAAAATTCGTAAACTACATGTATTTCAAGAAATACAGGTGAAAAACGAATTTTCCCACCTTTTCTTGTAAAATTCCCTCAAAACAACAAAAAATATATTCAAATTATATCGAAAAGCATTCGCATTCGTTTGTCCATCGTTTCATGTCGTTTGCTTAACCTTTAGAAAATTTTTACCAGCCTCCATTCATAAATTTGCGCAAAACAAATTTTTCGGTCCAAGTTCTTGTCTTGATGAAATTACAAGATTTCCTTTAAAATATTAAAAATATCACAATTTGACGTGCGCATTCGTTTATCCATCTTTTGATGACGTTTCCCTAGCATTTAGAAATTTTTTACCAGTCTCCGTTGAGAAAATAGAGCAAAAACAAAGGTTTTGGGGCAACTTCACTGTTTGAAATTCAGTCTCATTATTGGAACATGATTGCGCTGTATGAAACGCACTATTAGTTGCCGAATATGTTTTGGTAGTTGTATGAAAATAATTTGTTTTCGCACGTAATGTTGTAGAACTTGTAACGTGTTTCAGAAAAAAAGATGACATATGCGCCGCTGTGACAAAATTCTTTTCTCAGGAGTTAAGTTTCGTTATAAGTAACGAAACGAAAATCTGCGCGAATTTAGTTTTGTTACAGAAAGAACAGGTCGTCTAAGACAGTTTCGTTTCGTTTCTTTACTGAAATGAAACAAATGTGACTTTCCTTTTCGTGGGTAAGAAACGTTGTTTTTATTTAGTTTCGTTATTAATAGTTGTAGAAGGAGAAGTAACGAAAGTCGAGATAGGGCCATTGAGAGGAGTTGTACAGCAGACTACATTTCTGTACTTTATTTTTGTCGCGGCGCCGCTATCAATGTGTCAGGCGGCAAAGTGTCCATTTACTTGGAGGGCACTGCAGGTCACTGAGGCGTAGGACTCTCGAACTCCCTCCCATTCTGGGCGAGCGGCGGTGCGGCCGTGAGCGGGGTGAGAAGGTCACTGCCGCTTCTCAGAAGCGCTGCTGAGAGGTGTCGTTGGAAGGGGCGTGGGCCTGCGAGGAAATCGGTCGGTGGACATAGCCCTCCCCCCTTCCCATTTTTTTAGGTAATTCCGCTGTAATGCGTACCAAACAAAGGTTTTATTTCATGTTAACCATGTATCCAGCACGGTGAGTATTGCGAGTAAACATTTACCACAAGAGCCAGAACATATTTTAAGAGTAATTAAATTATCGATAGAGGATTGAAGAAAACGTTAATAACCACCAAAATTATACCTCCCCCACATGCTCCAACTCAGAAACTAATCACCCAAAACATATATTGGGAAACATTTAGGAAAATAGTGAAAACCAAGACACCAAAATTCAAAATATTAAACTCCCCCATGGAAATAGAAAAATCAGTCATGCAGATAAACGAAATAACAACAAACACAATAAAACACTTACAAGAAAACAAACCCACATATTCTTCTAAACAGACAAAACCAAAACTACCCAAAGAGATAATAGAAATAATCAACACACTCAATAAAACTAGAAGGCTACGGAGCAAGAATAGAATTCCCCAACAGAAAAAAATAACTAAATCTCCTCAATGAAATAACAAAAAGGGCAATAAATATACACACCCAAAAATCCTTTGACAGGAAAACAGAAACATTAAATACCTCAAACAAATCACTATGGCACTTCTCAAAATGTCTTCTAAATAAAAAAATAACTATTCCGCCACTCAACACGACACAAGGTATAAAATATGCCCCAAGATAAGGCAGAAGCACTAGCAGAACACTTCGCTCAAACATTCAAGCCTAATAACACACCCGTACACCCAGACCACCAAGCAATACTTGATTCAAATGGAGCACCCAACTCTGACGTCCCACAGAGATTATAATTCATTTCACCTACTGAAGTCAAAAACCTCATAAAAAAATTGCCTAAAAGAAAAGCTCCCGGACATGACCTAATTAGCAACCAAATATTAAAAAACCTGCCCACAACCACAATCGCATACATAAACAACATCTATAATTCATCATTCAGACTAGGCTATTTCCCAAGAACTTGGACAATATCAAATATAATCCCGATCCCTAAACCAAGCACAAATCATAGCCTCGCAGTAAATTACAGACCAATAAGTCTCCTCCCAACGTTATCTAAAGTATTTGAAAAAATAATTTTAAAAAGACTCAATAATCATCTAACAAAATCAGAAGCTATTCCAAACCACCAATTTGGTTTTAGAAACCGTATCTCAACTGCACATCAATTGCTAAGGATAGCTGAATACATTCACACTGCCTTCCAAGAAAAGAAACACTCAATAGTAACACTCTTAGATGTATCTCAAGCATTTGACAGTCTGGCACCTCGGATTAATATACAAACTCAAAACAATAGCAACACCTAAATACTTACTAAATATTATCACACAATTTATATCAGACAGAGTAACCATAGATAATCATAGCTCCAACCCATGCCCTATAGAAGCAGGACTTCCACAAGGCTCACCCTTATCCCCAACACTATTCAATATTTACACAGCAGATATCCCCACCACACGATACATTCAACTTGCACAATTTGCTGACGATACGGCAATATTCACATCAAGTTGCACCCTGACATATAGCAGCACAAAAATTCAACAACATTTGAATAAAATAGACGAACGGGCAATAAAATGGAAAATAAAACTAAATCCAAATAAATGAAAATCAAAAATTTTTTCATAGAGACCATTCTCTGCCCCCCACCCATTACTATTAAACAATAGTCAATTAAACTGGACACCATCAAACCAACCTATAAAATACTTAGGTCTAAATCTTGACACAAGACTAAACTGGAAAAACCACATCAATATAAAAACACAACAGGCTAAAATCAAATTAATCCAACTCAAGCCAATACTTAATAAAAATTCCAAACTTCACTAACAAATGCAATAACACTATATAAAACTATCATAAGACCCATAATGCTATACGCTTGCCCCATCTGGACAAATGCTGCACCATCCAATGTAAATAAAATACAAATATTACAGAACAGATTCCTCAGAATAATCACCAACGCCCCATGGTTCATTTCAAACCATCAACTTCATAGTGAATTATATATAAACTCAATCATCCATCAAATAGCACGCCTATCCAATAATTTCTACTCTTAACATAAACTCAATAGATCAACTCAAACAATACAATTTAGCCTCAACAAACAACACACAGACCAGAATAAACAATAGATACCTGTTCGATTCCTTCCTAAAAATATTCTCAGACAATTGTGATCTGTAGATACTCTCATGAGTAATCTACCCCATTGTAGTAGCAATAGTAGAACTAGGTTAAGCATAGTTTAAGTTAGTAGTAAGCCATCAATATATATGAAAGAGTGTTGTACTGATCTATGTACATCCCAACAAGCAATAAATAAATTTTAAAAAAAAAGGAAAACGTACAGATAATAACTCGTGTTTAAGTAGTTCTGTTCTGAAACAAAAATAAAGTACAGAAATGTAGTCTGGTGTACAACTCCTCTCAATGGCCCTCTCTCGACTTTCGTTACTTCTCCTTCTACAAATATTAATAACGAAACTAAATAAAAACAACGTTTCTTACCCACGAAAAGGAAAGTCACATTTGTTTCATTTCAGTAAAGAAACGAAACGAAACTGTCTTAGACGACCTGTTCTTTCTGTAACAAAACTAAATTCGCGCAGATTTTCGTTTCGTTACTTATAACGAAACTTAACTCCTGAGAAAAGAATTTTGTCACAGCGGCGCATATGTCATCTTTTTTTCTGAAACACGTTACAAGTTCTACAACATTACGTGCGAAAACAAATTATTTTCATACAACTACCAAAACATATTCGGCAACTAATAGTGCGTTTCATACAGCGCAATCATGTTCCAATAATGAGACTGAATTTCAAACAGTGAAGTTGCCCCAAAACCTTTGTTTTTGCTCTATTTTCTCAACGGAGACTGGTAAAAAATTTCTAAATGCTAGGGAAACGTCATCAAAAGATGGATAAACGAATGCGCACGTCAAATTGTGATATTTTTAATATTTTAAAGGAAATCTTGTAATTTCATCAAGACAAGAACTTGGACCGAAAAATTTGTTTTGCGCAAATTTATGAATGGAGGCTGGTAAAAATTTTCTAAAGGTTAAGCAAACGACATGAAACGATGGACAAACGAATGCGAATGCTTTTCGATATAATTTGAATATATTTTTTGTTGTTTTGAGGGAATTTTACAAGAAAAGGTGGGAAAATTCGTTTTTCACCTGTATTTCTTGAAATACATGTAGTTTACGAATTTTAAGTGATGGACAATCACGTTCCAAAGATGGACAAACGCACAGGTTAGAAAAGTACGGAAAATTCTGCGTGTTTCTTGTTTTTTTTCGAATTGAAAAAGTGGCGGGAAAAAAGTTTTTTGGCATTAACTTTTGAACGCGGTCTGGTAAAATTTTCTAAAGGGTGGTCAAACGATGGACAAACGAATTAGCCCCAAAAATTGCATTTTCGAATTATTTTTTGGCCATCTTCACGCTTTTTTGGAAATTTTTTTGGGTTGTTCCGTTGGTGGTAAAGCACGTCTGAAGGTGATTAAGAGGTCATTAGGAGGTAAAGAAACGAATGCAAATTAAAAGTTTCGAATTTTTCATTTGATTGTTGCTAATTTGTCGATTTTGAGAAATGGCGGGAAAAAACGTTTTTTGCCTATAACTTTTGAACGCGGCCCGGTAAAAATTTTCTAAAGGGTGGTCAAAAGTGGTCAAACGATGGACAAACGAATCGACCAAAAAAATTTGCATTTTAAAACTTTTTCTGGCCATCTTCACGATTTCTGGGTGCAGTGGAATACGTTTTTTCGCGAATATCTGCTGGAGGAAACGTGGTAAAAATAATGTAGTTAGTGATTAAAGGTGGTCAAACGATGGACAAACAAAAGCGCACTTCAAATTTCGATATTTTTAATATTTTGGGCAAAATCTTGTAATTTCGTCAAATTGTGAGTTGGCCAGAAAAATTTGTTTTTGTTCTAATTTGTGAACGGAGACTGGTAAAAATTTTCTAAAGAGTGGTCAAACGATGGACAAACGAATGCGACTGTTTTTTTTATATAATTTGAATGTATTTTTTGTTTTTTTGGGGAATTTTACAAAAAATTGTGGAAAAATACGTTTTTTCGCCTGTATTTCTGGAAATACACGTAGCTTACGAATTTTAAGTGATGGACAATCACGTTCCAAAGATGGACAAACGCAGAGGTTAGAAAAGTACGGAAAATTCTGCGTGTTTCTTGTTTTTTTTCGAATTGAAAAAATGGCGGGAAAAACGTTTTTTGGCATTAACTTTTGAACGCGGCCTGGTAAAAATTTTCTAAAGGGTGGCCAAACGATGGACAAACGAATTAGCCCAAAAAATTGCATTTTCGAATTATTTTTTGGCCATCTTCACGCTTTTTCCGAAATTTTTTTGGGTTGTTCCGTTGGTGGTAAAGCACGTCTGAAGGTGATTAAGAGGTCATTAGGAGGTAAAGAAACGAATGCAAATTAAAAGTTTCGAATTTTTCATTTGATTGTTGCTAATTTGTCGATTTTGAGAAATGGCGGGAAAAAACGTTTTTTGCCTATAACTTTTGAACCCGGCCTGGTAAAAATTTTCTAAAGGGTGGTCAAAAGTGGTCAAACGATGGACAAACGAATCGACCAAAAAAATTTGCATTTTAAAACTTTTTCTGGCCATCTTCACGGTTTCTGGGTGCAGTGGAATACGTTTTTCGCGAATATCTGCTGGAGGAAACGTGGTAAAAATAATGTAGTTAGTGATTAAAGGTGGTCAAACGATGGACAAACAAAAGCGCACTTCAAATTTCGATATTTTTAATATTTTGGGCAAAATCTTGTAATTTCGTCATCGTGAAGTTGGCCAGAAAAATTTGTTTTTGTTCTAATTTGTGAACGGAGGCTGGTAAAAATTTTCTAAAGGGTGGTCAAATGTGGTCAAACGGTGGACAAACGTATCCATAAAAAAATTTTGAATTTTGAGATTTTTTCTGGCCATCTTCACGGAGGTGTATTTGGTAGATTTTTAGAACAGGGTTCGGCTCCTATTGACGTGCACGATTCGGTTCCGAACGAGTCACTCGCGGCGCCGCCACAGTGTGCACACGGCCACGTGGCCAACGCACTTTCGTGTGGAATCGTGACTCTTCGCTACCCGTGTCCAAGTTGAGGACGAGGCTCGGGCCTTCGGCCCTCGCGTTAACATAAAACATCCTTGAGTCTGTCCAACGCATAATTACCACCGCATTTTATGCATTTAACATTATGCATGCAACGCATTTTATGCATTTAACCATTGTAATTCTCCATTACACATTCGCACCACACCGCACAATGCACAATGCAAGCAGTGCTCCCTGAGTTATCCGTTCTCGTGGTCCGCGCGAGTGAACCATGCGCAAGTGAACCGTGCGCCGTTGTTTTAGTGAGCCGAACCCTGTCCTTAAAATCAGCCAAGTATTTTATTTTCTTCTGTTAAGTATCTCCCTTTGTTTCTCTATTCCCTCCCGCCATATACGTGCGCTGTCCAAAAGACGTTAGTCCCCTCGTTGGATGTAACCGGCCGAGAAACATCCCTTGAACGACCTCACTTCGTTGGCGAGGTTATTGAACTCACGGCCATGCACTGTGTTTAAGCTGCGTGGTTTCGACAGCCGGTGATGTGACATAGCTTCTCACATCAAAGGCTTCTCATTGGCGTCCGTGTATCCCCTCCCAATAACCTTCCATACCCCCTCCTCTCTCTCATAACTCGACAGCACGCCTGGGAATCCCAGAAGTCACGTGTCACTATTGCGACCCGGAAGCGGGGAGCGGGGGACAGACGGCACGATTGTTTTTCTTCACAAGTCAAGTAAGTCTGCTAACTATGCTTAAGCACATTTCAACCTGATTCAGTACAACTGGGTAACTCTGTGTGTGTTAGCAGGCCTGATAAAACTAGATCAGTCCCATCATGTAAGGAAATGGTGACAGAGACAATCCGTGAACCCGGAACGGTGCGCGCGATGTTATTTCGTTCATGTGTGTCCTGCGTTCTAGCGTAAATGCTGCTTACTACTGAATGTGCGTTAAATAGACTACTTTGCCTAGTTGCCCTGACTACTATTTCTTAATTAATTCTATAGTGCCTGACTACTATTTCTTAATTAATATCCAAGAAATTGTATTATCTCTTAAATGGATTATTTAAGTCTGCAATGTATAAATTAACAAATGGTCTTATTGCCATTCGCGTATAAGAATTAAAGCTGAGCCATTGTATAATTTGCTTTCAAGACATCGGCAGCCCTGACTGCTGTGAGGATTTTGTGGGAAGCGCCTACACCGTCGTAAGCAATCGAGATCGTGGAAGTAGTCCCAGTGTATCTGCCTTGTGTTGCGTTCGCCTGTTATACTGCGATTTTTGTAGGAAGAGCTCTCAAGATAACTCAAATCCCATCTTCGCGATGGAATATGTCACGGCATTTCGTATCATTCACAGTCACTCCGCTAGATTTCGCACGATCGCGACCGTATGAAGCAGTGCTTGCGATCATGCGACTTCTACCGGCAAGACCGAGAATAGACGCGAAATGCCGTGACATATTCCATCGCGAAGATGGGATTTGAGTTATCTTGAGAGCTCTTCCTAGAAAAATCGCAGTATAGATGAAGTAGTTGATAGTGACATTTTGTGTGTTATTGTTGAGCATCCCCAAAAGTGTGAGTCACGCTACGCCACTGATAACTAGTGATTTCCAACTCACATTCGCCCCATTTTTTTCTGTCAGCGAATTTAGCCGCTTTTTTCTGCAACTGTTTTTTACACTTTAATCTAATCTTCCCTGAGGATCCCAGCACACTAAACAGTATTCCATTATGAGGCGAACCAAGGAAGTGTAAGCCAAAGCCGTTTGCCCTAGGCCAAGTGACTAAACGCGGGTCTACTTCCCAGTGGCGAAACTTCAGTTGGTGTCATCTGGGGCGAAGCTATTGGTGTCTACCACTGTGAATTAAGTATAAAAATATATATTGCTGCATTGATTGAACATTATTTTATTAAAAATATAAACATATTTGCATATGATAGTTATTTATAATATATTAAAAATTCTATGTAATTAAGAATAATTGCAACATAATTGCAATTAAATAATAGTTTTTTACTTATGATTTAAATGTGTACTTAAGTTAATATAAATAATTTTTAACTAAACCACACAAATTATGTAATTCAAACAATAAAATTTTCAAACTACTAAAACTAAGAAAACTAACTATTAATACCTAAAATTTTTAAGTAAATGATTTAAATTCTATAATTCCAACTATAAAATAATTTAATTGGTGTCACTCGGGGCGCGCCGCCCCCCTTGCCCCCTCCCAGCTACGCCACTGCTACTTCTGATTGGATAGTTTTATGAGACATCTACTGCGAGGAACTAAATCGAAAGCTTTACAAAAGTATATAATGATTGCATCAGTTCTTTCTCCTTGATCGAGTGAATGGGCAATGTCTTGACGAACGGTAGTCAGCTGACTTCCGCAAGAATAACCCGGGCTAAAGCCGTGTTGGTGTTTAACTAGGTTCTTGTTCCATGCATGTCGCAAATAGTCGGCTATTTGATGTTATATTAGTTTACTTTCTACCGAGCTATTTGGCCAATAATTAAACATTAACAAACGATCTTTATTATTGTAAACAGGAACTATTCGATTTTCTCCAGTCATTAGGAATATTAAATATAACTTCAAGAATTCTCCCCAAGGTTCGGAATCGTGGTTTCCCTCCCAATCATAGAATTTTCCCAAGAATCCCATGAGGTCCTACGGATTTCTTTTTAGTCAGTACCACGATTCCCTTCCGCAATAACATAATATTTGTTGTAAAATACTATCCGTATCTTGATTTTGTGGGAAAATGTTAACTAGTCATTCATTGGAGCCGTAAATACAGCCGCGTAGTAAGTGCGTTTGCTTTCTCCAGGCTTAGTCCTTTGCAAATGTCTTGTCTCCTGCTTCCTCCTGAGTACTACGCTCTACTACTGTAGAAAAAATGTCAAGAAAATATTAAGAGCCATTTTTTGAGAAAATTTTGAAAATGCCCGTGGGGTTCGCAGAAAGGCTCCACAAAAATTTAAAAAATCATATTTGCTGGGCCTAGTCAGGCCAGATTAATCAAAGAACATTCATTTCAAGAAAAAAACTTATTGGTGGTTTAATCACTAGTGTTCACTGACTGATAAGTTGACAGTTGTTTTGCCAAAAACAAAATTTTCGGTATTGAGGACCCACAAATCATGCATTCTGACTTCAAGTATTTGAGAAACTTATTGGAGCAAGAAAGATCCACTTGTTCAAAGGAATGCATGCTCCCTTTGAAAATGTATGAATTAAAAAAACAAAAAAAAAGCTTATTATATGTTAAAAATGTTATTGCTATTAACAATTCCTGACATTTGAAATGCTCACCCCATGCTTATAACAAATTATGCTTCCTTAATTTAAAAAATGCCCCTATCCTCCAATATCTTCTGAAGCCTCCCTGAAGATATGTTGAAAAAATAAGCTGAAATGTCATCTAATTTGCAGGTGGTGTTGATAGTAAATGTAGCAACTTACTGAGCCTTTACTCCCCATTACTTCGGCATGAATGCACTACAGTCGGAGATGGGGCAGGACTTTGTTGCTCTTGGATTTCCTTGCAATCAGTTTGAACTGGTAAGAAATGAAACAATAAATAATTCAAATGCATGTGTAATATGTATTTTCTTGAATCCTTTTTTGTTTGATATTCAAGAATAGAAAAAGAAATTTACCTTATATTTTATATTACCCCTGAGATATGACTTTTAATTACATAGTATTCTGTTTCTTAAATTACTTTTGGAGATTATTTAATATTTTTTACATTTAAACCAGATGAATAATATAGTTAATACAATTTCAGCAAGAACCAGGTAACAATGCCAGTGAAATTTTGAATGGCATTAAATATGTCAGACCTGGAAATGGTTTTGAACCCAATTTCCAAATGTTCAGTAAAATAGATGTAAATGGAGAGAAAGAACTTCCTCTGTTTACATATCTCAAGGTAGGTTGATAAAACAGAAAAAATTATTTGTTGTCAAATCCACAAACTCTTGTAATAAAAATTTCATGTGATTTTTTTTTAATAAAACTAACAAAATTTTAAAAGTAATTTGATTTTTTCGCAGAGTCGCTGTCCATCAACACGCAACTACTTTTCTGATAAGCATAGTCTCACCTACAATAGATTTGAACATGCAGATGTTCGCTGGAATTGGGAAAAATTCCTCATTTCAAAAACTGGAAAGCCTATTAAAAGATATGATGCAAGTACTGACCCAGTTAAGATCAGAGGAGATATTCAAAGGTTATTACGAAGAAGCAATTAAATTATATCTAACACCTCAAACAAATTTTTAAACTACCATTAACAATAATATTTCAATCTAAATAAATTTCTTTTACATTTGTAAAAATGATAAAAATAATATTATGATTTTGATAAAAATACTTTGTGGTAAGAGGTTTATAAAAACAAATTTAGAATTAGTTTTTATAATGATATGCCTTAAATAACAAAATATGAAAATCTCAAGATTCGTTAGCATTTATTACATTATTTGCAGAAACATCACATTATTGATTCTCAAGTATTGTCTGTATGAGTTATATTTTAATACATGATAAAAATGAGATTCCTTAGTAGCATAGCCACATTAGGCAAAGATACTTGCATTAGTTTCCTTTAAAAACATGAGAACTTTTGTATAGTTGATGCTGATGGTTTCTGAAATGAAAAGCCGACTATAAACCAGTCCTCTGGTGAGTTAGCTTGGAAGAGTGTCTGCTGCTTGGTGTTCTTGTGCATTCCACCCAAGTAAATGGCACTGAAGCCTGAAGTGTTAACCACAGGAAAAGTTTAAGAGTATCAAAAGAAAACTAATGCAATGAAAACTTATTAAAATTACCAGTGTAATTACCAGATGTTATATTTTTGTAAGTTTTGTGTGGCACATAGGACAGTTGTTTGTTGATGAACATTAATAAAAATTATTTAAAAATAAATTTGTGTCAAATGCTTTAATTGCTGAACAATGTGGTGCTGAGGCTACACAATTAATTCATCTGCCCATTCTCCAATTAAGTCAAATATTTAATTTTTAAGGGACATTTATCATAATACATTTCATGGAAATCAAAGTGGAATACCCCAAAGCAAAATGGTTCCTGGATATGGGCCCACAAAAAGTCCTTTTTCAATGATCATAAAAAAATGAGGGTTTACATATTGCTATGCATGTGTGAAGGTAAGTCTTTCCTGAAGACAGTTCAAAAGTGTGACATCACTATGCAAATTAAACTCTTTGTGATGATGGTGCTTTCTTTTCTTCCAACAATGGAGTATAGGGAAAGATGTAGTGGAAGTAGAGGCAGAAGAAAAAATCATTTGTGATAAAAACAAGTAAAAAATAACCCTTTTGTTGGTCTAATGTAATACATACATTAATCCAAGGGAAAGATTAATTATAATTAACAATCATGAAAATGTCTCTCTCAATGTGAAATTTCTAACAACATGGATATCAATTGGCTTTTTAATTGAAAAAAAAAGTGAATGAAAGGAAACAATATTTTTAAAATCTATTATGTAATAAATTATTTTTTTGTCACAAATATTTGTGGAATGAATAATCCATTCCAAAGAAATTTAAAACATTTTTCATATTTTTTTAAAACAATGTATTTAAGAAGCTACTGTTAAAATTTGCAGCCTCTAGTAAATGCAAAAGCTTATTGCTGGTCTGTCTTCTGAGAGAGAATCTTATCATTTATGTAATTAAATTGTTATTTGGATTGTTTTCTTTAATAGATAATATTCATTTTAAAGATCTGTCAATTTTAAAATTGCAAAGAGGACTCTTGGATATGTACAGTAAAACATCTCTTTTACACTTTCCAAGAATCAAAGAAAAGATTATATGTATTAATTGCAGGAAAATTTAAATGATGAGAAATTTGTTGTATAATAAAATACAAAAAAAATTATGACCCACCTTTCTTGATAACAAACTGTTGACGAGTAAATGTTGAGACTTTGATGGCCTTACACTTCAAACTATTTTAATTGTCCTATTTTCCAAAAAAGTCACCATTAAGCGATTTGCGAATCAACTAGCTAAAATCCACATCGCATTTGTCATTTTCCCTAAATTAAGGTTATTTCAAAATTAAAAGTTCCTGGTGACAGTACAGAATAATTTTTACTTTATTTGTATTATAATTTGTACTTTTACTTGACATTTTGAGTAATTTATGGGAATGAACCGGCATAAAGAGATTTACTGCCAATCACATTATCCTTCTTTATATTTGCATAGTCCAGTGGTCCTCAGAAATACAGATAACAATTAGCAGTACTCCAACAGCACATGCTTTCTGACATTATTTGTAAAGACTACACAATATTACACTATTAAATGAACCTGCAAAAGTTATTCCAACCAGCAAAAATGTTTTCTCAGCACCATGATTCCAACTCTGGTCCTCTGTGTCCACACACCATGCATGTTACTGCTACACCACCACACATAAGGTTGAGTAGATAGATAATTTATTAAAGTTCACTTTAAGCTATTGCTCAATTGCAAACAATTACACAAATTTGCACACCAACAAAAGTATTACAAACAATTACAATTAGAATTAGGAGTTCACAACTTTAGTTCTATTTAATTTCTAGTTATCTCTAAAGTAACATTTTGTACTTATTTCTCTTTGATTTATAGCTTCTCTAACACTTCACTCCAGTGTACAAGGGGGACATGACCTTAATAATAATAATATAAACAATAATTAAAAAGTAAGTCGCACCAAATGCAATAACCGAGTTAATAATGATAGAATCAACAATATTATTAATAACAATTACAGTAACAATAAATGCCTCAATATTAATAGTGATAATCTAAATGGAATTAAGCTTATTTTTAAATTTGACTACGTTAGAAGGAAGAGCCTCTAGTGTTATTGCAGGTCATTTGTTCCTATCTATTATAGTGCAATTCACAAAGTAGAACTTATCTGTATCAGTTCTTGGCTTTCTACATCGTATTTTTCAAGGATGGTCCCCTCTGCTTTTATAATCTGGTTTCTGTAATCTTTTACCAATATCTGCCCATGCTGTGCCTCGTACATTACACATAAACATGCCCATTCCCTTCTCTTAGATAAGGACTATCTTACTTCTCCATCAACAGCATCCCCATGATTTCCAACTTTCCAGCTTGTTTTTGAATTTTATCTTATGCGTCTCTATGCCCTTTTCTGTAAGGAACGCTCCATATTCTAAAATAAGATGAACAAGTGTTGGGTATATGATAAGGATAGGGTATTTGAACTACTATTATTAAAAATACACATTACAAAGTGCAGCACCTTTCAGGATTTTTTTCCCTTCTTGTTAATGTGATCCGATCACCCCAAGTTGCTTTGTAGGACCAAACCCAAATACTTACAGTGTTTTATGTATGGTTTCACATTAGTTCCTAACTCATAATTGGAGTGTATATTCAAGTAAGACTTGGTAAAGCAAATACATTTATTTCTTTTTCCAGATTTAATTCAATCTTATTTCTGCATGCCTAGTTTCATAAACCTTTTAGGTCATTCTGTAGAATATTTTTATCTGCAGATAAGCCGATACTACACATTACACAATCGTTGGCAAAAAGTATAATTTTCGATTTTATTCCAGTTGCAATGTCATTTATGAATGCCAAGAAAAGCAATGCCTCTAACACACTCCCCTGGGGGGACCTGAGGTTACATCGGCTTAGGATGAATATTTATCACCTATTCTGACTGAATGTGCCCCTTAAGAAATTCTTTAATCCGCAAGATTATTCTAAGGTTTAATTCAGTTTCTGACAACTTGCCAATTAAAAGGCCATGTGGAACAAGATCAAATGCCTTAGAAAAATCTAATATTATTGCATCGACCCAATTCCCTTCATCTAATGAATATGCGATGTCCTGGCAAAAAGCAGTAGTCTGGCTGTTGCAAGAATACCCAGGATGAAAACCATGTTGATTTTGAAATAGCCAATCAATTTTATTCCAAACTTGACAAGTAAACTCCACAATTACATGTTCCATCTGGTTGCAGATGACTGATGTTAAACTTATAGGCCTGTAATTGTTAACAATCCTGCTATCTTCCCCCCTCGTGAATCGGCACTTCAATTGCCTCTTACCAATTTTGAGGAATCATAGTATTGTTTCTGATGATGTCCATTAATTGCACAAGGTAGGAATCATGGCTTCCCTCCTAGTTTTAAAATATATCCTGATATTCCATCAAGACCTACAGATTTATTTCTTCTAATTTTCACAACCTTTTTTCTAATAATTCCTACATCAACTCAAAAGGTTTCTATTTCAGATGTTACAGTTACTACCAGTGCTAGAACCTTCGGTTTGAAAACAGATGCGTAACGTTTATTTCAACAAAGGGCCTTATAACTGTAATCTGTAGCCGCCTTTTCACCATCACTTCTGTTCCACAGATCGCTAAAATATCTTCTTTATTACCTTCCTTACCTCTCACATACTTCACGAAATTTTACCAGCTCAATTGATCATTTAGAATTGATTTCACGTAAATTTCTTGGGTATATAACTTTAATGCTGGTAAATCTTTACACAATCTTGGAAAATTATTTTTCTCCATATTAATTCATTGAGTTAAGGAATGTCTCTTACACCACAAACATGTTGAAAATGCCCACCCATGCTTTATTTGTGATTTAAAAAGACTCATCATAGCCCTTATAAACAAAAATAGAACAGTCTGGACATAAGTAAATCAACAAAATCATAATAGACACATTTGAACAAAAGTTTTCTTGGTATCAGGGGACCCCAAAATGTGCGCTTTCATTAACATCTCGAAATTCAAATTCTGCACAATTACATAACTTTCACTATATTCCGTATATAAATATGTAATGAGCAAGTAAAAAAACAATATAATACAAGTATAAATAAGTAAATGCATAAAATATCATAACAGAAATAAGACATCAGATCTGGAACTTCAAATGTAGACATAGTTATTTGGTATGTTAATCAAATTTAGAACTTTGTATTTAACACATTCTTTTGGTTGCAATGTTTTTTAGATAATTCCTAGACATTTTCTTATTTCCAAGATAAGTTCTAACTGTGCAGCGAAACTCTATAAAATTCAATTAAGTAATCCCAGCTACTTAAAGAGATTCCATTTAGCTATTTCACAATTAAAATACATGTTTTATAGCATTTGTAAATCTCATAATTATTTATTATATTTCATGTGTAAAATTTCAAGGAATGGTACTGAAAAACTCCATAATAAGAAACATTATGAACTCTCCCTAGTTCCAATGTATAAATTATTTATAGGCATTATCTTCCCACTTGGAAAAGATCAATATTGCCCCCAGAGAATTTTTTTCTACCATTAGTAGAATAAAACCAACAAATTTTCCTCACGTGATGAGATGAATGACTAATTTGGTTTTACTCTCAAGCACCCTTCAAAGAGGTTGCTAAGAATGCATGACTTTTCACAGAAATACCATTTCAGAAATAAAGCTACTTATCCATGAAAGTTATAAAACCTGTTGCAATATCCCATGAACTGTTGTATGAAGGTGCAAAGGTGTGTTTCTAGAGCTTCATGCTAATAAGTTGATTATGTTTAGGCAAACAAGAACAGTGAGAGCTCTGCAGGATTTGACAATGCAAAACGTTCATCTTAATGAATTGTATATTTTGTATTGAGCTTTCCCAGACCATTCATGATCGAGTGATTGATTGATTGATTGATTGATTGTCTGAGTCCAGGTGCATCAACTGCCAAGGTCATTAGTTCTGTAAGTGTAGTGCATGTTTTCTCCTTGGGAGGTGGCTTCTTCCCCCATTGGATGGCGAGATCTGGCGCCAACCTATTGTTAGCTAGCGAATTTTTTTCCAACCAGGTATCATCCACCAGTGGGGCACAGCCCTTGCTGGGACAAGATCTAAACACCTGACCAGTCTCCTGGCATGTGTGGTAGTGTAGTGCGTGTATGCGCGTGTGTGTCAGTAAGTTAGTAAGGGGTGAGGATAGGATAAGGAAGAGGAAGGAAAGATTGTGGCCTGTTTGTTAGAATACTTCTCCAGCATCACCTGGTGTAGATTAGAGAAACCACGGAAAACTACCAATCAGAGCAGCCAGCCATCAGAATTTTCCTCCAGACAGCAACTGAATTCAACCTAGCTAGTGTCGAAAATCCTGCCACCGTCGGGATTCAAACCTAGGTCCTCCTGGTCAGAGACACTACAGTGACATCAGTTGATGCCCAGAGCCTACTCTCCCAGTTGATGCTGCTGTTTTTTTGGTTAATGTCAATATTGAAAAAGCTGGACTTCATACATCAAGTTACCAACATTTAAAATGCAGAGGAATTGAGCCTAGGTGAAGAGTACACATGCTATTTACATTAAAACTGAACCTACATTATAAAATTTACAAATACGCAATGGAACAATGAAACAAGCACCATTTCGCCAAAGCCAACTACCTCTGTCCACAGGTACCAAGTAGTTCAGGACCTGTCAGAATTCTGCAACAGAAGCAAAGAGCACCTTTCCACAGCCAGAGCAAGGGGCAGGAGCACAGGTGTTCACAATATGGAGAAGGGGGAGGTGAAGAGGACAGATTGTTAAACTAATTCAATGCATCTTGTTAATACCAGCTGAAAAAAGGCCACAATGCATTCCAGGTTGGGCAATGGAGTCCTCTGCATTTCTCATAGCACAATGGCAATTGACATTCAAATTTCTAAAAGTGCTCCTGCACCAGCTGCTTTCTGAGAAACAGAGCAACTGATCCGCACTTCTAAGAGCAAAAACGTGATGACCTCTAGACTAGTTACCCACTTTATTTATGTTGAAACTCAACATTGCTGCCAACTTTCAACATTTCCCATCCACTATTATATGAGCACAAACACTATTCTGAACCAAAGTAAGCCTTACAACCACCAATCTTTCATCGTACAGGCAAGTTGGCTCTAACGGCTCATATTTCCTACAACCTTTGTTATAATACAACTACCAACACTGGGTATTTGATAAAAGAACAACCACCCAAATTATGAACATATTGTTATCAAAGCATTTTGTTCTGTCAAAGCTGTGGCTAGTGCAGATTTTATTACAGGAGAAGCACAATGTGTATTTCAGTAAGCGAGAGATAAAGGAAAATTTCTTAACTATCACCCAAAGGACTCTCAGAACATTTGATTTTATGCAATATCCATGAAAAAAGATATTACAGCATACAAATTATGAGATTCTGTTGTATTCTTTTTAGAAAAAGAATTGGAAACGTGTTCATGTAACAAATAATACATGGTAACTCCTAATGTATATCATGTAACTACTATGTATGTAATGTATATCATAATTCATATGATGATCTTCATGATAAGTACAGTATATCATTGTAACGTATCATTATACACTAATGTATATCATAATATATAAACATGTAAGTTGTATTTTAAAAAGCAGTTGTGTGACAAGCAATAACATAAAAGACTGAAGATCTTCAAGGAACTTTTATTTTATAAAAAATATTAGAGTAATCAATAACACAGTGTGTTTTATTGCAATTTACAAACAGAAATGCAGACATATTGTGTTTCCTTGCACCACATCACATACTATTAATGATTTGTTCCAAGCTCATCGCTTGAAATTGCACAAAAGAAATATTTCAAAACAAAATAATGGAACTTCAAAGTGACTGGAAAATAGAAGCTTAAATAATAAATAATTAAGCTGAATACACGAGCTTTAAAAGAAATACAGGACACTTACTTCTAAACTAAACTTAATTGCCATGTTCTTGATATGTAATTCAACCCAAAATTCTTCCAATTACTACAAATACAGAGATAATTTTAAAATGATTAAATTAAATTGTGATGATGCAACTATGGTACACAACATTGTGGCACTTACAAAATTAAAATTGTAGCTGCCATTACAGAATTCTTCTTTGTATTAAAAGAAAAAGAAAATTTAGTAATATACGAGATGTAATGAAGATTCAAAGTTAATGTTCTCTGTTGAGTCTGAAAATACAATATACAAATATTTGTACAATATTTAAGATGTGAACATTCATTATATTATTCTTTTTAATGCAGAAACAAAGGATTATGATATCTGACAATTGAATAATGTAGTTTTATGTTGGACGTTCTAATATTATTAGGCATTAATCCAGAGGCAAGAACATTACCTAGTTCTAGCACAAAATTTCATACATTAACTTTGATTCTCTATATAATTTTCTCTTCTTTTTCACTCCCCTCAAATTTGTCCCTATGGACAGCAACCAGAATGAATATTTGTATCTGAGGAATTTTACTTACAGCAAATTTTTATAACTGTTAACATTAAAATTCTTAGTATATGAATATTGGTGGATTTCTTTACTTATGAGAAATAATTTTTAAAATAAAAGAAGCTACAAAGATTTGTGCAGGCACTAATAAGGCTATCACAAACAATAACACTAACAAGATAAACATAGAAAGTGGCCCCTGAAAATGGAATATTATTAGTGGCAGTACACAAACCCTGGAAAACAGTCATACACTGCTGAAAAATTGTTCTGATTGGAACATATTCAAATGCATTGTACATGAATAGACTAGCACATAAAGTTCAAATTAAATAGACTGTTAATTCATCCAAGATAAATAATTTAATTTACTTTTCCTATCAAAACATTAAAAAATACAATTGTTCATTGTGTATGACTGTGTTTTCACTCATTGGTTTTAGTGAACAATAGTCTATATAGATATAGACAGGAATGTCTACATATAGGATGTGACATATTATTTAGCATAGAAACATTTTGACACAGCAATTATTTTATACAAGAAGGGTCCATGTTCATTTAAAAGTTAATGAAAAATTAGACCAGTTACATAGCAAAACTTCATTTAAAACATCTTTTTAAACTAAGCATTCTTTTGACTGCATTTATAATATAATCTAACAAATAAAACAAATATTTTTCTACAGAGATTTTGAATAAGGCCCCTACACAGCAAATTTAAGTTTCTCTATTTAAATACTGATTGTGTTTGACAATGCATAATGAAAACAAAATATCATTCTCGTTATTAAAAAAAATAAATACACAAAAATAAAAAGATTAGAGTTTGCACTAGTTGTGATACCTAGATGTGTCTTAAAATCTTATTAACAGTTTGTCTACTTAACTTGTCAGCAATAATAATTGCTTGTACAGTATTGTAAGACAATGATTTTAAGAGAACTCAACTCGTGTACCATTTTGAAAAAGTCTTAAAGGAGCAGAACAATGGAAAAAGCAACAGTATTTTCAGCACCTGCCTTCCATTAACTGAAATTGATTTATTTACCTCAACATAAGGACAAACATATGTTCATATTACGTAATCATATATATTTTATTTAAGCTTACATTAACAAGTCCACAAATGAAATATTTCATTGTAAGTAAATATGACCATTGTTAGTGCAATTCTGGAATTAACGATTTGTTTCTAGATATATTTAAATAATTGAGTGAAAACTAATTTTCTACAGAAAAAATATACATTTGTATGTGCTTATATTTTCTTTACAAAATAGAGAACTTCATGTATTCAGAGATAGCATATTTACATAATGTATATTTCTCTTCAGATAAATGAAAAAGATAAAGATTTGAAGTTATTTCACTCTTTCTGAAGATTTAAAACATCAATTTAAACAGAGTTCATAATTATAAACTCTCAAATCATTCTTCAATCAATATATTACAAGCTTTTCACTACCTGTAGAAACAGCTGCCACAAAAAGACTAAAAAGCAGCAGAGGAAAGGCATTTTCTGACTTTACCGCTAGAACACTTAATAGCACAAACCCCAACACAGAATATTACAGTAAAGATACCAGGTCCTGAGCATCTTTATGTAATTATTGTGATAAATTTGAAAAGCCAATAGCTAACTCAATGAGTGAAAACAAGTCCTGTGATGGGGAAATCAAATTTGTGAAACTATGGTTGTTGTCTTTCATCAGTCATAAACTTATCTACGATTTCTTGCATAGATTGCCTCAGCCCATCAGCCATTTCCTCAGAACCTGATGTTGTGAGAGTGCGTGTAGTAGTCACAATTCTGTCAAATAGAAAGAATAAAAATAAATCACTTTTTTTTATACATTCAGCAAAAATATTACAAAAAAACCCCTCATTTTCATTGCGTGAAGTAGATAAATGATAATTTAACACTGCTTGAAGTTATAAATATTACTGGTTACAAATGATCAATTAATACAATTCATAGAAATGTTTAAAACAAGGCAGTCTTTTTTTTTTATATAAGAAACAATATGTTTTAATCAGCAAACATACTTAAAGGAAATTTCAAGTTGTGCTACAGAATTATTAAAGACATAGAAAATGAGTAATACACAATGCACAATGATTTTTTTTTTATTTTATTTTTTTAATTAAACATAACCATGTTCTAAGAAATGGTCAGATGTTAAAATATCAAGTTTGATAATTTTTTTTAATATTATTTTTTTGTATAATTTTGTGTGAAATGCACAATTTCATCCCTACATACATGCCTTAACACATTCAGGTCACAAACTGTAGAATCTACGGGCGATGACAGGTCACCTTAAATTACGATGCCCGCAGAATCTACAGGTACATGATTCATAGTGTATATCTAATTATATCATGCCATTTTCTGTTTGCTGACTATTGGAGGTTTCTACATTAATAAAGTACTTAAAAACATATTTTTCATTGATAACAACACTTGCAAATCTCACATCAATCTTGTAGTGATTGCTACCATACATAAATTATTAAAAACATTACTTGGAAGAATGATATCAGCAACCAAGAACAAGACTTACTAAGCAAATAAATAATTAGTTTATTAGAATTCAAAATGAAAATTAATAAATAAAAAGTGAGGAAGCATTGAAATTCAAGTGTCATACTTACTTCCTTTGTGTTTCAGGATCATATTCAGTAGTTGTAACTGTTTCAAACATGGGCTGTTCTTGCCCTTGGAAGTAATCAGATCCTGAAAGAGTGTATCCCACACAAACTTAGTGAAGAATACATAGTGATACACATGCTTTATTAAAATAGCCAACCACATGCCCCAACATTAATTCCTGTACACTTTTTAATTATGTCACTTATCTTAATGTAAATAAACTGATAATACTTAGATATTTACATGTCATGAAATTAAATTCTAGAACTCTTCAAGAAATCAATATTCAAAGATCAATTAGTCAAAATCAAACTACATAGTATCTAGAAGAAAGTATAATTCAAAACATAGAGAAATTATAAAATTAAGAACAAAAATATATGCACCACAGTTGCTATAAAAGACATTCATAAAAGCAAGCTCAATACACAAAAAGAAACATATCATAAAATTCAGGCAACTTTCAATTTCTTGTAAGTGCTACTGAGACAAGGTTAAAGACATTGGACAAATAAAAAGAAAAAAATTAAGGAAGAAAAAATGTTTTAAAAGAAATGGTCAATTTCTACTAGTGTTACAAATCAGAATCAATTCAGGCAATTGTCAAACATTTCAACTTACTTTGGTGAGTGTTTTTCAATATATCAAAAGCTAGTTTGAATACATGCTGTTATAAGAAATATGTTGCAGGGTTATATTGGAGGGTACACTTCCAAAACTTTAGAGTTGCATTATATAAACTTTTACTGAGGTTACGATCTGATCAGTCTACAGGCCAGTGAAGGAAGGGTATTTGAATATATAAATACATTCTTTCATTAACTGAAGAACTTTTGGAGTCATTTAAAACACACCACAAAATGCTATCACAAACTAAAAAATAAAAATGCTGGAATTTGTTCTGCTACTAAAATGTCTTGCAACTGAAGAAAAGGGCATTTCTAAACATTATTTACAAATTATATTCATTTACTTCAATGACTGTGTTTCAATTCTAATAACATATTCAACGGTCTGTTCAACAAAAAATGTGTACATGTAAGCTTTATGAACAAAATATTTATAAAAATAAGCTTTAATAAACATAGCAATAAAATGCTAGTTTCTCCCTTCTATGTGTTCCATGCATTGATTTAAGTCTATACTCTCTTACTAAATGTTTATAGCAGCTGTGTTGCTTGTTGAAAAGGGGGGATCTAAAAATTACCATGGGCAGCAACGACATGGGGGAGGTAGCGGTGCATCACAAGAGTGTATGGGGAAGAACCATGCAGCGCAACAGCAGCTAATAGAGCCAACAGGAAGCAAGCTGGAATGAACCAGCGTCGGCACATGCCAAGCCACGAGCTGGTGTGATGCACAGCAGCTGTAGTAGGCAATAAAACTGGGTTCACAACTTTTACGAGAAAATAAAATAGATTTAAAGGATCCATATCAAAACAGTTTCACACACATTGAAAACCATCTTAAATATTCTACTTCTACAACAGTGAAAGTGAAATAACCACATTCCAAACCAAGTTTAATGTCAAAAAACTTTCAACCATCTTCTTCTTCTTCTCTTATCATACACTGCAGGTCATCCAAGTGTTGTACAATTTTCTTCAACATGAGCATTTTCACATTTTGCGCCAAATTAAAGTATTTTATAACAAAATAACCTTCAATCTTAAAGAGGTGCTCAATGTTCAGAAGATGGACTGTACAACCTACCAAATGTTTCTACAGTAACACAAATTCTTGAATTCTAACATATTTTAGAATATTCCAATATTCTAAACAGCAATGCACTTATTTTTCACTCTACATTTTTAACAATAATATAATAGTAGTGCAGTATGTCATACATACATGCTATTCCTTCCACTGGCAAAATAAGTAAACTGATACAGAAACAATTAAAATGATAAAGTCATGATTTACTGATGCTAATTGTGTTTAGCTATTGAAGTGTAATGCTCACAGAAAAAATTATAATATGAACAGTTTTGAGCTGCCACCAAAAACTAAATGCAAAAAGAAAAAATTTAAAAAAGCCATTCCTCAAAAATACAGCAAAATAGATGAGAAAATTCCAGAAAAAAAAAAGCACCAGTTCATGCATTGAAAGAGAAAAATCACAAAAAGAAAAAGAAAAAAGTATCTATGCAAGCCAACACCAAAAATTGTATACTATTTACAAAATGAACAGGAAAGAGGGAATAGCACATAAAAAGTCATAGACAAAAATCAAAATAAATGGCAGGAATCTAAAAGATAGTAACTAAGAAGTGCTAATCTTGCAGTCAACAGATGGCATAGGCATTCATAAAAATGGATTTTACTGAATAATGGTTGAGATCAAAAGAGGTATAATTAATTACTAAGGGAAGGTTGAAAATGTGCTACAAGAGGATGAAAATGTCTTATGAGATGTAGATCTCTCACAATCATAATAGACATTTGAATATGCCCACTGCAGTAGATAAATGCCCAGGAACCACTGAAATGAACTTATGAGGAAGGGTTACCAATCGCAAGTGCATGAGGAGTACAATATATTCTAAATAACAAATTTTAAATCTCTGTACGAAATGAAGAGTATTACATGTAAACTAGTGAAGTGTATGAGTGACCAATGCACACACCAAGTGCTATAATGTGAAAATAAATGTGTTACAATCACAATATTAGGAACATCAAACATTTAGGAAAAATACATTTCTGACTCACAAAGGAGACTAATTTTCTAGCTCCATACTTTTGTTACACTGTAGTAAACTCAATTAAACAATGATTACAACACTTAAGCAATTAATTAACTCATTATTATTTATAAATGTGTTTAATTATAATACATCACAATGTATGCACATGGAACATCCTAAATAAATATTAGTTGTTTTCATGATTATATTTACATATAATCCTGGTGTACAAACTTATCTGCATAAATGCCTCCTATGACCATCTGTTCATGCAGGTGCACTCTTAAACAGTGCAGCATTGGGTTCAATATGAAATTCCAATAGTTTGGTGCCTTGCCTTCTAAAGACATGTTGACCTTGCTCAAATTGCAGATAAGATAGTTTTTTCCACAATGAAAGAAATTTGGTTTAAATCCCTTCTGCTGTGAAAGTATGTATCCACACATTAAATACAAAATTTGCCTACAGAAATTTCCTGTCACTTGACTGTGCAAATGATTTATCTGAACACATATTGGGATCACCCAACACTGCCTTTACATCTTTTAGTTTGCTCCCATTTACCTTTAAACTCCTATGTTGATAACTCAAAAGATCAGACTCTTAGGTTTGGGTACCTGGAGGCTGGTCATCATCCGAGAGCTCGTTGCCTTCATGCAGAGCGACATCAGATCCACTGGAGCTGCCCAAAGTCTTGCGGCGAGGCATCAGTCTGCGGTCTGGCAGAGGTGAACCATGGCTCTCACTGTCAGAATCACTATTCACTGTCCCTGAGGACTGCCACACTCTACTACTGGACTCACTTCCAGCAACATCTCCATTTCCCCTAATAATCGTAGACGAATATTCAACCACACGACATCCATCTAGCACAGGAGAGGATGCATCAGCATTGAGTCGTTCTTCTTGAATGAATGCATCTGAAAGGTCCTTGGCAGCAGAGCACAACTCAGCACTACTCAGAGTGTCTAAAAGCTTATCACCAGTTTTAGATGGCAGGCTCTGGCGAACAGCTGGGACAGGTGTTGTAACTGGCTGAGTCTCCGACTTAATTTCAGATATATCCACATCAGATATATCAGATACACTGTTGATGAGTACTGTGTCATCATTTGTAGCTCCAACTGCAATCAAGTTCTCTGTTGATGTGGGTATATGTTTAACAGCAATGGTTTCTACTGTTACATTACTAGTGGGTACACTTGAATTGCTTTCTGAAACGTTAGGATCCCCATAGATAGTTCGAACAGTCTTCACAAAGACGTTGCCTTGATTTTGTGTTTCATCATCAGATCCAAAATCCCACTCCACATCTTGCATCGGGGCAGGTTGAATTGTGTCTCGTGCTGGTCTTGAGTGCTTGCGTATGGTCTTAACAATCGGTGTGGACGCAGCTCTCCCCTTCTCATGCAGACCCCCTGTGGGAAGGTGGTCAACATGCGAGCTAACTACAACACTACGTAAAAGTGCAGTGCAACCAGAAACATGCAACCCAAATTGCTGCAGACTGCCCTCTGAGAGACCTTGATGGGACAGGACAAAAAAGTTTAAAATGTCAAAACAAGATTATATCTGAAGGGAGAAACCTGCTGTAACGTACATGTATGCAAAAAATACTTACCAAAATGAAAGTTACATAATGAGGGAAAATATTTGCTTTGCTAATAAAAAAATATTTTATCAATAGCCTACTACAGCAAAACTTTATTTCTTGTTTCAAAGCTTTACTATTTTCCCTCAATTCATTATTTCTTTTGAAAAAAGTTTTAAAAGAATATCTAGAAATTGAGCTAAAATAATTCAGAAACATTTTCCACACTATCATATTATTGCATAAGCATAATAAAATATTAAAAATGAAAATACATTGCTATTTCACTGTTAATGCCAAAGACAAGAAAATGCACATTACCTCTCACATAAAAAATATTTCTATGGCCATCTAGTCTATTTTGAAATGACTAGATTTTATCCATTTAACAAAAACTAAATCTGAGATCTATGGGGTGAAAAAACTAGCAGAATAAGCAGTGTTCATCATGATTCAATGCTGGGTCCTGTGCAACTTACCTTCATCAGCTGAATGAAGTTTCTGTGGAAATGAAGGTATGTTTAATTCTTCTGACCTCCAAGTTTCAGATTCAGCAAGGCGCGAAGCTTCTCCGGGATAGTCCACTCCTAAAAATTAGTGTAATTAGCTCAAACTTTCTAGGAAGTGAACATTTTTCAAATGAAAAACCAATTTTAGATTTCCAAGAATTATGTTATAATAAAATGAACATGCTAAGAAAAAAAATATATAATAAATAAAATAAAACAAGAACTTAAGTTTTTAATAATTTAAAAAGGTACAGATTTGTTTATATTCCATGAGAGTTTAATAAGCAACTATTAATTATGTACACATTTCCCTATAATCAAATTCTTAAGACCAACAAAGCAATCGACAACAAAGTTTTTGATAACATTATTGTTTGTTAGTGTTGTGATTATTATTAATAATCATAAGCCTAAACCCAGTGAAAGTGCATTTGTACCTAAGTGATCGTGGAACTCTGCTGGACTTGGTGGAGGTGTCTGAGAAAATTGTGGAGATGGAATTTCTGCAAAAACGAACACACAAGAGGTGCAGTGCACTGAAAGTGATTAAACAATGTACAAAAACTAGAAGAAACAGCAAAATTAAAATTAAAGCAATTAAGAAGTACTTTTTTAAATAATAAATATTTTAATCAAAGTTCATGCAGAAATTTTCAATTTAAATAATCTTTGTTTAAGTGCTGGAAGCTGTACTATTTACTAGTTTACCTGATTTATGCAATTGAAAAGATACTGTTTTATTCAATACACCCCAATTTTGATGCATTATATACAAAAATATCAGATTTAAAATTGTGAATATATTAGACGTACATTCTTTTTTACATAGGTACTCATCGGAAATACACACTATTGTTCTCTTTAAAAAAAACATTGCTTGAGTTACATATTGACCTCTCAAATTTACAGCAATATGCAAGCTGTTCATAGGTGACAAAATGTTAGCTGTAGAAAGAGTTGATACAGTCATGGTCACTTGTGAATTGGGGAACTGAGAAAAAAAAATGTAGTCAGATATGGAGATCTGACATATAGTCTTTGAATAATAATTACAAATTATTCAAAAAAACTCATACTGAAGCAGCCTGCCATAGGAAATAGGTTGATTACAGATGGAGGAAAGTTTTGGGTATGTTATTACAGATCATTCAAATGAATAGAACTAAAAAACCAAAGAAATTTACAGGAGGTCTATTGTTAATAGTTGAACATTGGGTATGTTGAATACACATTGGGTATGCTGAAAGAATACACATTCTGTAAGTTGCAATTTGTGTTAGTTATTTACAGTGTACCCTTGAGAATTGGAGGTTTGTAAGCATTGTTATCATTGGTGAGTAAAAATCTCAGCGAGAGCTGTTAGGAACTTATCAGTGAAGTTAAAGACATTCACGGTCACTGCATAAAGCTGTAGATGTTGTCAGTCTAGTTGTAACAGTTTGCTTAACACATTAATACTTCCATTAGTAAGTTAAGTGACATTTTTAATACTTGTTTAATTCATATTTAAAAAACTAAATGTGAAGATCAAGAATACATTTCCAACATCATATTTCGTAATCAGATTTTGATTCAGTTCTGAAAAGGGAGTTGAGTGGTCTTTAATGCAGTATATCAACCCAAAAATAATTTTATAAGTAAATAAACTTGTGGTGCTACAGAGTGTCACAGGTTTTCTCACACTAATTAGTTTTCTAATTTCTTTAGTCTGGGCTTGCTTTTTGGACTTGCCCCATCCTCTTGCCAGCTGCCATCTACAGTAGCCTAATGCAGAGTTTTAAAAAAAATTTCTCAATTTTTCATTTTCCTAATGGTAGAAATGAATTATTACTTTAAGAATATTACAGAAGAGTAAAACCTCATCCTATTACGAATTTTTTTGTTGAAAAACTTGGAGCTTTTTTAAGAAAATTATGTTTAAGCATTATTGGAAATGCAAAATTTGAAGCTCTTTTACCCAATAAACTTTTTTGGTGGCCACTTGAAGCACTTCCACATACAAATACAATAATGTATGCAATTCACTGGAAATGTGCATATTAACAGCAATTAAAAATTAATTTTTTATATCTCTCATGACAAATATTTAATTTTGGAAGAAAAAACCAACAACAACAAAAAGTACATCAAAATGGATTTTATGTTATCTTAAACAGTGCATTTAAAACTTTCCTTATAAAAAGTTTGGGAAAAAAACAAAAACAAAAGGAACTGTTTGGGAAAAAATGGTGTTACACCATTTCTCCAAATGCAGGATTTAGAGTACATTTTCACAGAAAAGTTTTGAGTTTATGAGAAACTTCATAAGTCATTGTTTGAAGCACACTTACTTATGAACACAATAATGTATACAAATTGCCAATACCGTAAATATTAATGATGTGAGAGATGTCAAAAATTAGATTCGTGTAAATTTTGAAAAAGGAAAGAAAAAAATAATTCCAAATGGTGTCTATGTATAGTATGTTTAGCATTATCCCTACAAGAAGTTTAAAGAAAAAACTTGGAGCCGTTTGAGAAATTTTTGTAATGATATTTTTTAATATTGCACATATACTCAATATTCAAACTACAAAAATTTTCAATAACATTTACATGACTTTAATGAAAGAACTAATAATGGAGAAGAAATTTAATTTGAAGAAAAACTCTTTATCTTCAAATTTATAGATTTAGGAAGACTAAAAAGATTTCAAATTTTTGCAATTGTCGAAAATTCAGAGTTAACAGTGAAAAACAGACCTATGCCACCTTTATAAGTGTATTTTACTATATTCTTACTAGAAATTTAAAGCTATTTTTGAGAAAATTTTGAAAATGTCACAGGGGCTTCATGCAAAGTACCCCTAAAATTTAAAGAATATTTTTCAAAATTGCAGAGCTTTGAGTCAAGCCATATTGACTAAGAAATATCAATTTTGGAAAAAAATCTTATAGATAGTTTAGGTGCTGGTGTTGTTCACAGACAGACGGACAGATGTTTTGAAAAAAATACTTTTTCAGTATCAGGGGACCCCAAAATGAGTATTTCCATTGAAATCTCGAAAACAATTTTCCACAGCATGCAACATTTTCCACAGTGCCAATAAAAAAAACAACTTACATTTCAAGAAAATTAATTGTAATGTATTCTTTAAATAGAATGAAATTATTTACCAATTTTCAAAAAAATAAGACTAATCAGATAGCTCCGACTCACCCATACATGTTACGTACAATCCAACATAATGTGCAATTAATTTCCACACTTTTTTAGCAACAATTAACCTTAGTAATTACAACTGTAATAAACTACTCACCTTGCTTATTTGGAATGTCAGGAACTTGCCGAGAGATATCTCTGCCATGAAGATTATCAGTTTGCACAGGTGCTTTATGGTTGTTTTCGATGGATTCTTGGGATTCATTTTGATCATGTGCATGCTCATTCTGTATAAGAGGCTCACCTTCATTCTCTTCTTTCTCATGCCCCTCTGAAGAATTGGTTTTACCTTCCATTGGAGCTCCAAGTTCTTTTTCTTCTCCAGCATACTTTTGTTGCTCATCTCCAGCTTCTTCACTAACTCCATTAATTGATTCTGCAAAATTACACACATGTCTTTCCTAAGTTAAATTTTTCTAAGAAGAAAAGGTTCTCAGCATGTAACTATACTTTTTAATTTTAAACCACTGCTGAGTAACTCATTTTAATTTTTAACATGAACACTTTTTTCATAATTTTACTGAATGAAAGAATTCCATTTTCTGAACTGTTATCTACAATAGGTGATAAATAAATATAATTTATTATTTTATGTTCATGGATTCACAACATTATCCTGAATATCTATTACAGTAAAACTTGTCTAAGCCGAAATGAATCGGGACACAAATAAAATCATCAAATTCTAATACATCAATACATCAAATTCTATGCTGACAGCTGAAGCCCCTCTCCTTCCAAGTCTGGCTGCCATAACTAAATCACGTGTCACAGACAGAGAAAGAATTTAAAATAAGCTTGCAGATGCATTCATTTAATTAAGAACATCTTGTGTTTCTCTGTCAATCGCATTAAATTCACATGAATTTCATTTTATAAAGATTTTTTTTTCCTGCAGGACATGAAAAACCATTTTCATTTCTGCTTTGGAGAGGTTCTGTTTTATGCTGTGTAAAATGCCATTTAACTTCACAGGCCAGAATTTTCAAGCCAAAATTTTCTAGTTAAGGCAGGTTTCCAGATTGTACAGGTTCCAGTTTAAGATAGATTTTACTGTATTTTGGAGATATTTCTGAGATTTCCATATAGACATATTTTCAAGTTGTTCAATTTGTTGTACATAATAATGAAACCCTTATCTTCGATTTTATGAGTTCTCTCACATAAATGTTGCACTTCCTTCACAGGGACTCTCTTCCCTCCCTTGTCTAATTGTATTTTTGCACTAAAGAACTAAAGTATACTAAAAATCTTTCACAATTAGGAAAACATTTTAAAAAATCAAATGTATATTTTTTGTAATTAATGGTCACTTATTATTCAATTACAATGATTCTTTATCTCAAACATTACCTTTCTTAATGTTTTCTTCCTCATTGTTAATGAGGTCCTCTACAGATTCTGATTCCTAGAAGAAGAAAGAGAAAAAGAAAAAAAAATTATAAACTTCATTAAATATGTAATCCTTCTTGATTATTATTACTAGAGTGTACTGTGAAAGCTATGTATCCTTTTTGCTAGAGTATTGTAATAGGTAAGGTATGTATAAAAAAATAGTGTTATAAAATATAGGTTTGAGTTTGCAACAAAATTATGAATTCAAGTTAACAGGCAGGATTCTCATAAAATAAGAAGAATTATAGAAGTTGCATTATAAAAAGTCTTTCATTCATGCATTATACTCCATTTCACAAGAATAAGCAAAAGCATTAATGAATTTTAAAAAGTTCAAATAATATTTTGGAAATATAACATAAGGTAAACATTTAGTAAATACAACATTACATTATATTTGATATAATATAATTATTAATAATTCTTTCTATAAATACAAACCTTCATCAAGTCACTTTCATCAAAGTGTCCTTCTGCACTAGTGTTGCGACGTAAAGTGGCATCCCGAGATGGTCCCAATTCTTCTCTTAGATTATCGAATCCAGATTGATCCAACTGTACTTTGGCCACAGCTCGTTCCATATCATCAGTCACCAGTTCAATGTTGAATATACATTGGTTGACAATGTCTTCACGACCAATTTTGCGCAAGGACTTCTCCAGTTTATTTCCTAGAAAAAAAATTCAAGTGTATTATTTCCCATTTTTAACTTTCTATTTAGAGATGAGGGTCATCACTAAATACAAATTAATTCTGCTTTTAATATAGAAACATTCTAGACAATACACAAGTATACATTTTTTCTTCTCTCCAAAAGAGAACAACTTGGAAAGAAAAATAATTGAAAGGAGCAATTAAACAATATGATGAGTACATAGCTGTGGGAGAAAATACAGATAAAAGTCCCAAAGAAAATGTAAAAGAGAAGAAAAAATAACTGGAAACCTAAAAGAGAAAAGAAGAAATCTATTTTTAGGAAAAGTTACATGCAAGAATATCTGTTTCACAAACCAAACATTATTTGCAAAGATATGCAAAATTTGGACATCAACATTTCAAATAAAAAATAATATTGTCTTTTTGATTCATTTGATCATTTAAAAAAATTGTAAAATAGCCAGTAAATTATCTTATTGGCAATTTTGAACATTAATTTTTTTTAACCCTCAAAAATAAACATGTATCATGAAAGGAAAAAAAATCTCTCATACAATGATGTACACTTACAAAAAGTAAAGGCTTTAACATAAGAAAAAAAGGGAAAACATTTATTGCTTGGAAAAGAACAGAAGATACATAAGTAAGATGATAATTGAACAATACATTTGATAATTACAAATTTTATAATAAATATTTCAAAGTCATGCATTAACTCACACAAGCCAGAATGTTCATTCTCTAACACAGCATGGCTTGAAGACAATCAATTTCTATTCTGAATACAACTTTTGTTACAATTATTTATTTGAACAAATTTTTAAATTTATGTACTTTCCTAAATTTATGTTGTTCAGAGGGAAGAATAATTACAAAAATAAATAAATACACATACTCATGGCGACTTTTTTTTTTTTATAACAAACTTTGCGTCTTTGCTGGTATCACAAGCATTGAGAAAAATAGTGAGTTTTGTTTCAAAATAGTTCTGAAGAGAAAATTAGATGTATTAAAAATACAAATAAAAGAATTTGAAAAGTTGGAAACATCACAACCTCATTGAAATAGAATCAAGAGCCATTAGAAATTATTTCTTTTGAAGTAAAAGCAACGAGTTTTTCAATTTTGTTTCTTAATGAGCATTTATGGTCTACTCTTCACAGATCTTTGCCAAAATATTGTAAAATATTTTCAAAATTAATTCAATTTGAGAAAGGAAAGTAGAATATCTGATCATTAATATTACATTAATTTTATTACTGAAACTGTTGATAAATAATCCCTCTTATCAAAAGAACTATTTTATACTTACAGATTCTATTGTCAATAAGAATTATATTTCTTCTGTATTACTTCAAATTGTTAATACACAATTCATTAAAATTCATTCAATTTATAAGACACCACAAGAAGTGTATTGGCTCTTGAGAATAATTATGAGGTCCTACTAACAGTAGGTTTTATAATTTACAGAATGTCCAGAATAGAAAAGATACCACAACCAAGTGAAATTTGAAAGTTTAATATGGAACCAATTATATTAAGAAATATAATAAAACTCATAGGCATGCACAACCTAAAACAAGAGGAGTGGAGGGGAACAATGCATTTCTGGGGCCCCTTTCCACTGAACTTCTTATTTATAAATGTCATTTTACTAGAAAATAAATCACTCATAAAAGTGGAATTAAATTATAATTTTAATGATACATTTGATTACATGTTTAACTGTACACAGGTTGCCAGATGTCTTAGAGAGCCTCTTCCCCAAAGATCAAATCCCAAAATTATCTGATTAAAAGGAGGAAAATCAGGAACTGAACATATTTAATAAGGGAAATAATTTTTTTTTTTTATGTAAAGATATGGACACCCCTTTCAAAGTTTTTAGGAAGGCCATGGACTCCCTGGCCTTCTTGGGCACATGCCTATGATAATATTCTTTGACAGTGAAGAATTATGTATTTATACAAAATCTTCTGAATTGAATAACATACTTTTAGAAGAAATTTATTTGAAAATCATTCTAACTCTAGTTCACCTACTTTTGATACAAGGTTCTTAATAAAGTAATTATTCAAAGAAATTTGAAACAATAAAATCAATAACCAGAACTTTTCGTCAAAATGAAAATTGCAAAACTAAGAAATTTTCTTCATGAATCATGCACATTTTCTTTTTAATAACATTTTTTTAACAATATATGAATGGATACCCTAATATTTTTTTAATATCATAAAACTACTATATAATCTTCCTTTCAAACGGTTCCAAAAAGATAATTTTGACAGAATGTGTGGTTTCTCTCTTCCAACAACTGATACCACTTTCTTTGTTTCTACAATTGGGCAGCATGTGAGCAAATACAGAGAAGAGAGAGAACCTGAATGAATGATGAACGGTAAAGGTGCCACTTTTACCTGTGGCTCTGTTGCCTGAGGTCTGCAACCACAGTCGCAGCATCACCATAGCTTGTTGTTGAACATTGTCAGGATATCCGCTCTGGATGAGGTTGATGTCAGAGGGGACACGGTCAATTCTTCTGCCAGTGGCACCCAGTCAGCACCCAAGAGGTTGCTGATGTCTGATAGTCGAATATCAGCTCGGTGAATAGCATCGGGGTGACCTACAGGATCACTTTGTGGTTCTTACCTGGTTGCCTTTTGCTGAATGATCCAGGTACAAGAGACTGTATTTGCTCACATAACAGTTGACTACCTTACCCACAATAGCACAAGAATAAAACATTTTGACCTAAGGTAAGTTAATATCAATAAAGAATCTTATCTTCTCAGAGTATCTTTTCAATTTCAAAATTATTAATTCAAAAAAGAGCAAGCAAAATATGCTTTAAAAATCAAACAAATTACAAAGCATTTCATTCAATCAAGAGGACAGGAAAATACCACTACACTCAGATGCTCAGATTCACTTTAAATTAATTTTGTATTTTGAATTTAATTTTCAGTTACTTTATGTAATGAGCAGAATTCAGCGTATCAATTGGCTTTGGCCTTTCCTCAATTGCAGAGTTTTAAGAAAATAGATCAACAATTGGCAACTGCTTATATCACTAGTAAGAACCAATAATACAATAGGCAACTTCTTTTTTAGCTATTACATTAAACATCTCACAATTCTCAAATTATGTAGGTTTTTATAATTTTTATTTTCTGATAAATTAAAGTCCAATTTATGTTAAAAAAATTAAATCATAGATATTTTTATTTATATTCCTAAAAGTCAGCCATGAAGAAACAATATTAATGACATGCATATCACAAACAAACAACAAATACACATAAAACAAACTTTCAATGAATAGAACAGAAAAACAAACAAATTGCCTTGTAAATGTTTAAATTAAATATTTAGAATTTTTTTAAAAGCCAGTTAGTTTTTCTCTCTCAACCTTTAAATTTAATCTTCCACCTCTAAATGAAATTGGCAGAGAATATATTGTACATTCACGAAAGTGAATTTGATCATCTGAGACAAATATGAAAAGATAATTGTGACTTTCGAGCATGACCATCTGTATGAGCATAGGCATAAAAAATATGATTGGTGAGATCTTTTTAGGACTCAGAGACAAAAGCCATTATGTGAGCAAAAGCATGGGGACCAGATTTCTGTGACTGTCAAACAACCACAACTGAGGTTAAGAAGTCAATTTGTAAATATTCTGATATAATTTTTTTTTTTCTTTAAAAGCATTCAATCTCTTCAATGTTTCAAAATCTATATTAATGGAGATATTCATACATGATAAAAAAAGTTTTTTTTATTGTCAATTACTATTTCATTAATACTTACCAGAATTACAACATTCAAGATAAATGAATCCAATAAAAAGAAATTTTGACTGATAAGTTCTTAGTAGTTGTACAGAGCTATTTATATAAAAGTATTAATCACACAAATTAACTTCTAAAGCCCAGTCATTCCAAAATCAACTTCCTTCAAGAATAAATTTATAGATTGCAAAAGAAAAAAAATGTATTGTTTGTAAAAAGTAGATTTATAACACCAACTTCAAACCACTCTACATTAATCCAATTTACTCAAGTCCGAGAGCAATCAAATATGAATGTTTACATCCAATCAATGATCTACAATTTTGAAGGTCATTATTCTCAATTATTCAATAATATGAGGTAATGATGACCACAACAATAATATCATTTTGAATTATAATTTAAAATTATTTACTAATATTTCATTTAGTTTGTTTCATATCATTAAGGAATACATTTGTTGTTAAGTAATTGAAAAGGTCATGACTGGTAAGGGTGAAAAAGAGAAATCTTTCTGATTTACATTCTTTCAAAACAAGAGGTTGATCTTGGAATGTTGATGAGTGATTAGTGCTGCTGAATAATGTTTAAGAGCCTGGTCACCCTCTGGGTAGCGCTGGATCACACAGTGCAAACTAATGCTCTACTTATTTCAATGTATATTCTAAAGGTATGAATACATGCTAGATTATGTATGCAGCAGTATTATGTATGCAGCAGTGAAATAAAGCATCCTTAAAATTTTGTAACTCACTAATTCCATCTCGCAGGAAACTGTAGTTGCGTTCCAGTTCCAGAAGATCAGGCTCTGATGGACCTGCGTCAGGGATGATGTTATCTGGCAGAACAATGTTCAGAGTGCAAATGGGCGTTTGGGCAGGTTCTCCCTTTGCCACCTGAAAATGATGATTATTCAAAAATTTAATTATAAGATAAAAATCAAATAAGATGCGTGTGTGTAATGTTAATTAAATAATTAATCACGCTTTATATTTTTGTTTATAGATCTCCTCTTTCAGAATTAACTAGATTTTTCTTGATTTTGAGGAATAAATATTTTCTACAATAAAAAAAAAATTAGCTACATAATCAAACATTATTAACATTACATGCTAAGGAGTAGTACCTTAGGTTCTTTCATAAAGAGAATCCTTCCAACTGTATCTTCATCTTGATCCTTTACCCGGACTGTAAATGGGAGGCGGTTTTCTTTGAAGGCACGGAAGCCCAGCTGAAGTTGTTCTCCAGATTTCATTACAGGTACAAGATTACCAGCAAATTCAATGTATTGTGTTTTTCCTTCTAATACCTATAAAGTGTTAAAAATCAAGAAAATTTATAGAAGTAATAATAAATCTTGAAAGTCAAAAAGACTTTCAAAAACATTATCTTTGATGTCAGAGGATGACAAAATTACATTTAGTTTGGAGTGTTTAGTTCTAAATGAAAAATATTGTCTTTAATTTTTTTCCACTACTAAATGTTGCCATCACTTTCTAAAATGAAAGGTGGATCTAAAGGAAACTTAATTTATAAAATAAAGTTGGAGTGTCTGTCTGTGATTTGAAAATAACTGCCTTTTTATATTGCTTAGGATTATTTATAGAATTTAAAAAATTCAAAGTTTCTATGATTTTTGTCTGTCTGTTTGCCCAGAGTATTCTTTGGAATGGCTGAACTGATTTCAATGTAGTCTTTGTTGAAAGGTAGAGCGTTTTGTACCACACAATTTAGGCTACTTTTTTTATTTATTATTTTCTTATATAAAGAAGAATGATTGTTTTTTCATAAGTATTATTTACTTTTATTGTGAGTTTAATGAAATTCTGTAGAAATGATCTTCAAAATAAAAAAAAAGTTAATGTCTACAAAATATTTTATAGAACTAGCCCCATATACCTTTTCCCCCTTAAATCAAAATTTAAGTGTGCACTCTTTACAATTTATCGCAAATATTTTGAAAACGGTAAGTAAATTGACAAAATTTTCTCGAAGACCATAAAACTTCTTATTAAATGCATTTTAATTAATTTCAACAGTGCAATTAGATTTGGAGTAATTATTACTGGATGTTCACTGGGAGTATGCATCAAAATAAATAAATAAATTATATATATATATATATAAGAGATAGAGATAGAGATATAGATAGAGATAGATAGATAGAGAGATAGAGATAGAGATAGAGATAGAGATAGAGAGATATGGTGCTTAGCAACGATAATCCTATAAAACATGGCAGGGTGAGAAATACAGGGCAGGTGACACAGAGTGAGGTGTGAAGAGAGACAGGGTGTCACTGGCCAAGTGGGGAGGGGCAGGATGAGATTGATATGGGCAAGGGATACACTATATGAATTCATTGCTTTTCATTTAACAGATGATTGCGCTTAAAATATACCTGGCAATACAGGGCTAGTATAAGGTAATTTTTTCTACACAGTACATTCATGCAAATTATTATTTTTATCACATACCTCAACATCTTTGCTCTTGGCGACCTCAACAAAGTGCTCTTGGTGCTCTAATGTCTTGTCCTCTTTGTCATCTGTCATACAAAACACACGTAAACGTGCTTCCAGAAGATCTACACGTTTTGCAAACACAACAAACCTGCAAGAGAGTTAAATTGCTGAATTAGTTTCTTTCCCAAATTAAAGTAAGTTTGATAATTGAACAAAACAACCCTGGTATTCAATAGTCAAATTCACTTTGTAGATTTTCATGTCAATGCTATTGTGTTTTCCAAGCATCAACTACATTCTCATTTCAATTTGATCACACAAACTTACACAATGATGGTACCAATATAAAAAAGTTGATTGACTTCATTGCAGTTTACATGCATTTTTTAAAACTATTCTCTATATTATATGCATATTAAAAAAAGAGATAGTATCATTAATCAAAATTACCATCAAAGCATAGCTCTGAACTCAAAACTAAGTTCTCTACTTGTAATTAAAGAGTAATTGGATTTAATATTAACTGCACTATGAAAATCTGGTGCAGCTATATTATATTTCGTATTTGTGAATTAATTTTAACAAAAAGTAATTTAAATTAATGAAAATTCTATACTATTAATCCTAAATACTTTTGTAAATACCCTTATTTAAAATGTTACTAAACATTTTAATAAATATAAACATTTCTGTAAAGAAAATGAATTAGCTTGTGACAAACTTGTGAAAAAAAATGGTTCATTTCTTTAAGCTTTTAAATACATTTCTTCCTTACTTGGCCATGAAAGGAACATGTGTAGCTTCTCGGTATAGCTCAGTGGCCATTTTTGTGGCATCAGCTATATTTCGACAGTCCATAAGCCAAAATCGAGCTGATACTGTCGTAGTGAAAGTAACACAGTCCTTCACAAAAGTGAGAGGTGTGGAGCCAGTTACATCTTCCCATTGTGCTCTAGTAGCACCACCTAGAAAAAGGTAATAAAACAATGAATACATTGTGCAACGAACACAAGAATGAAGTTAAAGCTTTACATTCAACACAAAGTCATAATCTAATACTATTTTTTAATTCAAACTAAGTTAATAACTATAGTAAAAGGTTTTGAAATATTTGTTTTTGAAAGTAATTGTTTCAATGTTTGTTTTGTTTTGAAAATATTTGTCCTTGATTTATGATTTCTAAATATTAATTTACAAAAAGAGTTAATTTAAAAAAATTAAATTCTGGATTTTAACATTTTCGATTCCAAGAATGTATTTCTTCATTTTACTGCTGTGTCCTATGGATGTATGTCACATGCTCTTCTACATTTATCATCTTTAACAGACTATGAAGGTCTCTCGGACATTCGTCGTCTCCTAGAATATGCTTTTTAATTTCATTAAGATGATTGCAGGACAAACACCAACGTAAGCTAATATTTTTTGCAAGTATTTGTAATTTTTCCAGGAAGTGAGTAGATATTTGTACTTGCAGGCATTGACGATTATGTTTAGAATGTCTTTCTTTATAAGTAGTGATTGTGCTGGCAGCGACATATACAGATGTTTAGAAGACACATGTCAAATTCACAGCGATTCTCAACATTAGAAAAATACCATTAGTTCAAGAGTTCAAGAGTTTTTTTGAATAATGGATCAGAACTGGACTCTTCTGATGAGGCAGACAATTTTAGTCCTGGTCTATTGTCTAGTTTGAGCAATGAAAATTATATTGAGAAGAGTAATAATGATGTGAACGATTCTATTGGTGAGTTTTCTCAAATTCAAGAGTTTTAATTTTCTTTAGAATGCTGTGAAATTGATAAACAATAAATTCAAGAGTTTTAATTTTCCTTAGAATGCTGTGAAATTGATAAACAATCTGAATTAACAGAATTTGAGAAAACCAGAGAAATAAAATTTACTTTAAATAAAGACTATTTTTCTTAATTTTTTTAACACAGTATATTTCAAAAAATGAAGGCAGACATAAATAGATATGCACTAGAATAGTGCACCAAATAAAATGTATCTATAACTGAACTTCAACAAAATATAATTATCGTGCACCAGTATTGTTGTCATATGAAGTTCACTGGTTTCCCTCCATATTTTATAACATTGTTGCTTTCCACAAAAATATAAAATTGACATGTGTTTCTTTGAATTCCATTATCACTGCCATCCTACAATCAAATGATCATAAAATACATACAGACTTAAAGAGAAAAGACAACTCCAAGATTTTATCAATTTCAAACTCATGCATACGATAGTTTTTGTTATTGGTTTTGAATAGCTATAGTGTCCAGGACATAGGAGTTCACGTGACTTATTCTTCAGTTTAAATGTGTTAACCATAGATAATATTAAAAAAATAATTCAACAGTCTGCTAATAATAATAATATTATTATGAATTAAAAAACAAATTTACTGTATTACAGCACAAAAATTTACCTGTGATACTGCACAAGAGTCTGAGAGTTGGAGCATCTCCAGAATACTGATTTATCATGCCTTTATTAGCAGCTTGTGGCACAGGTATTGTTAAAGTAATTGGCTTATGGAACTTGCGTCGTCGAGGCTCCACTGTGACAATAGGTGATACAGCAACCCGATTCCCAAGCAACTTTGCAGCCAACTCAGCAGGAATTGGTTGAGCCTGAAACCAAAATAAATTATGACTTTTTAGATGTTCTGTTGCATTAATTCATATCAATGTTCTATAGAGACGTGTACTGGCATTGAATGTGTAGTGGAGTAATACTTCTTTAATTTAGTCAGTCATCGTTAGTGGTAGTCTATCACTGCCTTTTATCCCTTCGGCCACAGGCTTGGTGCCATTAGATCCCTGGGGTTCCCAGACAGTCATCCATCCAGAAACCTGTGATGTCTTGAGATCCTTAATCTCCATGACTTCAGTGAGCATAGTTAAGCATGCACTTTACTCTTATGGTTAAGCAATTTGGTGAGTGATGCTGAGGTCACAATTTTTAGGAAGTATTTTATTAAATAACTTCGTTAACTAGCTAGTTATTTTAAATGAGTACAAATACACCCCTACTTATGAGACAGATGGGGACCTTTTTTGTTTACTACATCACAAACTCCTTCACCCTCAGGACCAGTTTTCGGGGAAGATGAGTTGACTGCTTTGCTAGTGGGTGATCTGGATTCACTCTTTTCTTAAATGTTTGGAGCCTAGTCAAACATGCCTTCCATTTTATTTTAATTTAAGTGATGGCTGCACTTTGAATTCTCATAGGCTGAGCTTTTGTATGTTAGGGGGCTGATTGTATTCAGAAGAGAGAAACATATTAATTGTCCAGTAATCAATGTGATGAAGAAATGTGCAATGTAACTCAAACTTTTGCACCCATACTAACTCAAGAATTATCTGTTCAGAGAATCCAGTGTGATAGAGATGAAGAAAATAACAGAGAGGTTAATGGAATATGGAGCAGTAAGTAATTTTGAGAAAATGGCGAATGGTTTAAAAATAGCAAATAAAATATCACCTGGGCAATTTACGCAACTTGTATGTTTTATTAATTTTCCAGGTTATTGAAATGATCACCAAAATCCTTTAGCAACATTTTCATGCCTGGGATCATACACTGTGCATCTGCATGTATGCACTACTAGTATTTGTGAAAGCAAGTGATGAAGAAGGATGATTTGTTCATTTTTAAATGTTGAATTGATAATTAGGAGTTCAAGGGTTATTCAAGAGAGCTTACCTGAATGCCAACTCGAATTTTCTTAGTGAGAGCAGCCGCTGGGAAAACAGCTTGCACTTGGGGCACCACACTAGAAGACACCATGCCTCCTTCAGGGCCGATGGCATGAACCTCTTGGCGCACACGAGACACCACCGCAAAGTAATGTGGAAAGTCAGCTGTTAAGATGCGAGTGATGCGATTCGTGTGCAAATCTTCAAGTTGGCTCATCTCTGGAAAAATTAAAATATTATGTTCAACATGTCAAGGTTGTATGGAAAAACTGCACAATTATTTATTAATGTCTATGTAAAATCTAGAGATCTTCTTAGAACCAAATTTATGAGAACACTTTATTAGATTTCATAATTTCGTGTTTCTTCATGATTATATTCAATAATAAACTTATATCTTCCAAAGTGAAAATAACTTCAGGTGTATTATTCTTTCATAGAAAGACATGACTATTTTCAGGTCAGACATTTTACAAGTTGCCAGCAGGGGCCACGGAAAAGTGACTGCAAGATTTGAGACTGCAACCACTGTTAATTTTGAGATTGCACCACAATATTTTTAACAAATTATTTGTTGTTTTTATCGCATCTGGCCAAAACTTAATGTTAATTGTTGAGAATGTTTAATATTAAATGTTGAGAACATTGCTGCTAGTAAAATGCATGAGAATTTTTTTGTGGAACTCATGACTATTAGTGCACGTAAAGATCACTTCTGATCTCTTTAAATGATTTTTTGAAAAAATACATTTTCAAGAAAGATATAAAAGACTTATCCTCTCATTCTGGAGAATATCACATTTCTTTGGTGTTTAATACAAGTTCAGACTGTCTCTCAAAAACCTAGTTAGTTCCATTTCTGAAACTCTCAACTTCAAAAGTCATTATATGTTTCCAAGTGTTATTCTATCCCCTCCATCCATGCTCTGCCTATCATTGCAAATTTTAAAACTTTAAAATTTGCAATGATAAGACATTTCCTCATTTAACTTGTGCTTTAACTCAAGACTTGCCATTTATAGCATAAAGGATAAGAATTAAAGAAAATGTTGCTTGTCATCTACTATACTTACTTCAACTACTAATATTTAAATCTACTTTTTATTCATCTACAAATACAAGATTTTGGGTCCTTTGTGACTTTAAAGTATTCATTCATTTAACATGAAGTTCATTACAGTTTTTTTTAAGCAGGAATTTAGACAAAAGGTGCTTTATTTCTTCACAAATAAAATATAGACAAAAGGTGCTTTATTTCTTCACAAATCAAATACACTTTTGGGAATCTCAGTCTTTATTAATTTTAAGATTTGATTTACCTTTAATTATTTAATGTTTGTTTTTAATAATACATTGGTCCTAAGTAACTGTCTTACCTTCACCTTCAAAACTCTCATTTAGTACATCTTGTACCGCTTCTTCACTAGCCTCCAAAGTGTGCTCTCTCCATGTCTCCCCATTATCTGACCTCAGAATTACTATTTCACGTTCTTTCCCTCGGAGAGAGGCAAAGTGAGGCACCTCAATGATGACAGGACTGAAAACAAAATTATATAACTAATATCTGTTTATCACTAGTAAAATCACAATAAGAGTCCTGCTTTTTTAAAAGCTTTAGATGAAACTATCATTGGATGCACATCCTTAAAGGTATTAAGTGATTTGAGTAGATATGTTAGAAATAACACATTAAAATTAATGGTTCTCAGTTTATAAAATGATGAAATATCAAGATATTTTAAAACTGTTGTGGCTTCCTGTGCTTAGCTTCATCACAGATTGAGATGGAAATACCAAGATAAGGGGTAAATAGTGACTAGTAGTGAAGAAGAAAAAAATAATAAGGCAAGTTGAAAAGTAAGCAATAAATAAGAGAGATAAGGAAGAACTTGGGAAAATTTTTGAGCAGAACACATATTTCTTAATCCATGCTGAAAGAATCAAGTCAACTATCTTGAATTATTATTAAATTTCAGGCAAGACTTACACCTACATTTTAACTTTATGACCTAAAAAGAGATTTTTCCAGTTTACATCGTGTTCTGAATTTCTCTCTTATTTACATATTAATCACACTAACAAATATCAATATTCATTTCCAATGAGAGTAGCAATTATAAGACATGGTTAATGAACATCACATACCCCAGGAACTTTGCACCAACTGGTCCCAACTCCAGGATTCTGCTTGCCAAGGCCTCTCCTTCCATGAGTGGGGGTGGATTGGTAAGTTTATCTCTCCGCAAATATCGGCAAGTTATGCGCATAGGCATTGCAGCTTTGCGCGGTGGAACAATCACTCTTACACCTGAATGGCGACATCCTCTCATTGCCCCACCACGTGCATCCACCAAGAAACTGACCAAAAAACTGGCAAGCAAGTAAATCACATTAAATACTAATCAACAAAAATTACACAATTCATTTCACACAAACAGAAAAAGTTCTTGTTGTGTGTGTGTTCTCTATTATTTTATTATAAACAACATTTCCCATTATAATCATAAATATAAATCAACTAACGTTGTTTAGTCAAGCAAGTTATCATTTTTAAAATTAATTTCAATAACTATTTTTGAAGTTCTCATCTTTTAAAAAATATGTGCAACAATTCTCTTACTTTCAAAATAATTCACAATTCTTGGATTCATTTTATAAATTTGGTTACATAATAGCGCAAGAATGTAAATTCTGTGTGAAAATATATGTGACATGCATAAATAAATTTATGAAATAGATTACTCTTCTAAAATATTTTCTCTATTCTGATTACCATTCACCTAAAAATCTTTGAATACATTTAGAAATGGTTATTTTTCTACAACAGAAGTCAACAATATAACAATTTAGTACCAGTTTCCCCCTACAGCAACAGATAAAAGATGATATAAAACTAGAGCAACATGCTTCTATGCATTTCTGGATTTCACTAATACCCAAAAATTAATTTAAAATGGAGTTACACGTAAAAAAAATTAAAAATAAATAAACATTAGCTTCTAATCTATTAACTAAAGATAATGTCTTAAGAGCATAAGTGGATATCAACATTATTCTTAGATAAGCAGCATACTAAATAAGGTTGGTCACACCAAATGTACAAGAGGTATTTTTTAAATATTCTAGGTATACAAATTGAATCATAAAAGGAAAGTGAAACATGCTTTGTGAAAACACATGGAACAATAAAAATATGATTTAGACAATTAGTAAAATAGTAATTTCAGCACTAAAAAAAGAAAGAGTGAAAATGATGGCACAAACAGGACATAGAAGACAAACATTCTTCATTCTCACAAGTGTTTCAAAACAAATTGTCTGCTAGCAGAAACTGACTAAAACATATACTTCCAGTATGTATTTAATTACTATACTAAACTAAGAAAAATATTTTTCTTGCTCAGATATATGCACCTAATACTTCTCTGAACACCATGCTCTGAGTTAAATACGAATAATTAATCACTGAAGAAAAATTAATAAATTAGTAGGGAAAAGAGATTCTGAAAACATTCTACATTGAATTCTCATGCATTTCCTAGCACTTGGGCTGTCTGCTACTGCAATACAAACACGATGGTTATTACTCCACTTACTTTTTCCAGTGGGGGATTCTGTGAGTGCCACCGCAAATACATAAAAAATTAGATAAAATGCAGTTAGTGAAATAAAACAACGAATATAGTCCACAAAACTTTTTGAGTTAAATGATATCGAGACTTTTAATAATAATTAAAAAAAAGTATTACTTCTATTTGATAATGGCAGACTTCTTTTCTTTAATAATCTTTCAATGAAACAGTTATTTTACTTAAGATTAATACAAAATTGCCAACTGACCTACATAAGGAATTAGCGTCATTTTCACTCATGGGCTTTCTTAATATAAGTATGATACCTTTCCTCTGCAGGTCAATACACAACACAAATGTCTCCCAAACATCTTGCATACAAATAATTCAGAACAGTCAAGAATTTATTCAAATAAAAGGTAGAAGTAGTATTTAACAAGGAATGCATATCAGTTATTTCACACCACTTATGATATGCCAAAATTTGACCATGTTGAAGACCACATTGAACAATTAGAGTTGGTGCTATACACAAAATAGTAAGTGATTAAAAAACTAGTAGTGCAAATAAGATAAATAATGTAAGAGTAATAGCTCATTATATTACTAAACAAATTAGTACAATGAAAACAATCACTCAAATTATCAGTAATTTGTACATAATAGAGTATGACAGTAACTTATGCATAAACCTCTGTTGTAAATAAAAGCAGATCAAAACACCAAAATGTGATACAAAACTTCATGGAATGAATACCTTTCCCTCCACATTCCTGGTGAATTGGAAATGTATCCCAGAGAAGCCAACGAATCATCTAGACTGTCTAATATGAGGCTGCGCATGAGAATAAAAAAACAAACAGAAAAATTAACAACACGAAAATGAAATTTTGAAAGTTTTTGTTAAGATGAACGTGCTATAAGTTTAAGGAAAGTTACAATAAATGCAATAAGAAAATTATGATGTTTCAATTCCTTACAATTATAGCAAGCAAAATGTGTGTAACAAAACATCAAAAATATAAAGAGCTGCTTTCAGAGAAGTCAATAAGGAAAGCAAACTTCAATTTAAACTGATCTAATACACCAAGTTGCACATGCATTCAAGCATGTTTCACAAAGCTTATGAGTAAAAACATTTTTTTTTTCCTTTCAGAATTTCAACCATGGATGAACCATTCAGTAGTAAAAGCATTCCAATCATTCCAAATAAATCATGTCAGTCTCTACAAAATTAACAAAACATCTGCAAAGAGCAGCAGATGTTGACACACAGCATTCATGCACTGCTGCTTGTGATATTGTATTTAATATCTTCACATAATTAAACTTGTGATGAAAAGTGCATCATATTTACAACAGTGCATATTATACAGGTAGGTTTCATGGATCTTTACATTCCAATCAGCATGCACACTAATAAATTGTATCCTAAAAATACTAAAAGGTGGAGGAAAAGCATTCATACCAAATCAAAGCAACAAAATATATAATTCATTCCAAAATTAACACAGAAATTAAATGTACTTACACAAGCATTATAATACAATGAGCTAGCTTCAGTTAACACCAATCATGTTTAGATTAACACCAACTCAACTGCCATGGGTCAAATAAAATAAAATCAACACAATCACTTTCGAAGTATTTTCAATTACATTAATTTCCAATAAACGACTGCACTTTACTTTGGATGCATTTTCCAGTAAACATGATATCACATTAAAAATATTAAAGAAATTAATCCTTTACATTTCAAGCAGAATCCACAATAATTGTTTTAAAATATTCAAGCAAGAAGAATTATAAAATTAAAGTCTTAGTTTTTCTGAATACAAGAGTAAAATTTAATGCTTTGAAATAAGAAGTTATGAATTTTGTGGAAGAGATAAATGAAGAAAAATCCTCTAAACCTATTCTTTCAGAAACTGATTAACACTTCAAACGTGATCAGAAAAAAATTTTAAAAAGATTTTTAGGAATGGTTGTAGAACGAGTTTCAATGATTAGCTATTAAGGCTTTTCATTCTTGTTCTTTCTGAGAACAATGTCTTTTCAACCCATTCAATTTCTGGGAAATAAGGTACTAATGCACACAAATTTTAGGATTCTTTCTCAGATACTTTAAACCGAAGGGATGAGAAGCAGAAAACCTTGGAATTTTCCTTGATTTAATAATTATACAATTTCATTTATAGTGTAACATAACAATCTGCAATGAACTCTTACTAGCGTTTGCTGATACTTTTTGGTATTAATAGTGAAAATGATAAAGTATACAAAATTTCCATTATTACTCTTACCTCAATAAATATCTCTTTCCCAATAGAAAATTAAGCAATAACAACATTATTAAAAGTAAGAATGAAAATTAATTGTAATCTGATCATATTCATCAATACCTAATGTACAAGTTTTCAGGATGCTAAAATTATACTTTGCAGACATGCATAGGTTCCTCCAATGTGCTATACAATTTTACACAGTATTATTTGATTAGTTTGTGAATGTTACTCAGTAAATACCTTAATAAGATAAATTATATTCACAGAAAACTATTCTAATTAGTACCTTTACATGTTAGTGAGTGTGTAATTAATAAAATAACATTCCTGTTACTATTTACAGCAGTATTAACATTTTCTTATTGTTACATACATAATTAAAAGTAATGATTATTGGAACTAATGAAAAAACATATAACTTATTAAGCTGCTTTCAAAAATATTTTAAGCTTCTCGTAAAATGAGTTTCTCTACGTTAATTAAAAATAAACAACAGAAAATCATGTTTTGTTTTTTCATCTTCTGAAAGTGACATAAAAATCTGTATTCTGAACTTACCCAACATGAACAGGTTGGCGATTAATATCCACATTATCAGGAGCATATGTGGCAACATTCATATTCTGTTGATAATTGTCCTTAATATGTTGTGGATTAATAATAATATCACTAACTGCAACAGATGGAGCTAAAAATTTAAAAGAAGTTTGTATAACAGATAATGTTCACTCAATATTTTGGGGGTAGATGTATGAATAATGAACTGTGCAGGATAGAATTATAACTAATCTCTGAATCTAGCTATTCTATCCATCATCATTTATATAGCTTTATCTAAATCTTCTGGCAAACAGGCAAATTAACCAACTAATTCATGAATTAGCCATATTTCAGACAAACTGTAACATGTACTCTTACCTCCTTGTGATGAACAAATCATTACGATACTTCATCTGACTATCAGTCACAGGGCACTGCCTACAGTAAGATGATTGTCCAAGAGTAAAACATCTTATGTTTTTGCAAGAATAAATGTTTGGCATAAAAATGCGATGGAAATTATGCATAGCATAGTCACCAGGTTATTCAAATAATTATGAAAATCAGAAAGACTAGAGATGGGAGCCTCATTCTCAAATCGGAAACGCAGAGTGAAGTGTCGAGGAATTAAGAGAATACGTTATGCGTCATCATGAAAATAGAAATTTGTGTTCAACACAATGAAACTCTGAACTACACACCTTGTCTCTAATTAACATTAAAAACTTCCCATCAGTTTGATCCCAGGTTATCACATATCTACTATTCTTCTTAACCATTATATAGTACTTCAACTACTTTATGCAGCTTGAATTGGCTAATGTCAACCTCATCCAGCTAAAATCAGAAATATGTTTTGAAGCTATTTCTATTTCAGATTTTCTCCACCAAATTTGGATAACTATTCCCATTTCAGATTTTCTCCAATTAATTTGGATTACATGAACATTAACTGGTTAATATGGAAATTGGCCAGATTCACTCTTTACATGTAATATGAAATTATTTCCATTTATTCTATACATAGAATTAATTCCTTTCAAATGGATGATTGTGATAAATAAATACCTGGGCAAATCCGTGTGACTTTACCTAGTGGAGTATAAAAATGGATAGAGTTGCAAATTCCATGTAACAATATTTTACCTAAGGAGATCCTATTTGATTCCCCTCTTTCATCCCTGGTGACATCAATCTGAAGAGAATCATCACCAAGTGATTTCATGTCATCAACTGTCATGTAGCGATACTGCTGTTGATCACTCATCATGGGATCTTCACCTATACACATAAAACAAACTTTATTGGTAATTTAACAGACTAAAAATAATATAAGCAATAGTTGCATTATGAAGCAATACTCAAGGGGAACTGAAGCACTGAAACTTCATCTGGGTGCTGCAATTGTGTTATATGCGACACACATACACGCACTCACATCAAGCATATACACTTCAAGAAAAGAAAAGAAAATCATTTTTTGATTGATACTCTCTCTCAAAATAGTAATTCTCAACTTAGAAACATTGTCTTAGTTTTTTTCTTGTATTTTGAAATGGAATTTTCAATGTCAAAATTTCGTGAATGACAAAAGAAAATAGGCTTAGTTTTGAAAAGCAGAATTCCAAATGGCAGGTGCATGGTTGAAATATTAAAATTGCAATGAAAAAGAAAAAGAAGAATGCATTATTTTGAAACAAAGAAATGCATGGATCAAAATCTTTTGAATTCCATTTCACTGTTCTCGAAAGTCTGCATAATTTCTTTGAAGACAGGACTGTTTCAAAGCAATACAAATTATATCCCATAGTACTCGTTGCTACAATACATGCTCTTTCAAGCAAAAGCCACTAAAGTAGTAAACCATGAACCATTGTAGGAGTAGGTAGTTTAAAATTATGCATTTATAGACATGCAATCATGATTTTTTAAGGTTGGTGTACTATTTCTAATAAAGGGCATTACAGGAAGTGCTGGTGCAGGGTAGAAACACAGGAAGAACACAAGACTTACGCGTGTACTGCATATGACCTTGGTAGTAAGGCAGGTAGACGTGTTGGGCATGGGTGGGTTTCCCATAAACATTCATCGCACTGTCCAACACTTCGTCTCCACCTGCGAGTGTGGGATCAAGATGACAGAGGTCCCAGCAATCAGTTTACCAAGCCCAGAAGAGATTCTACTCCCTGCAGAATGATGTCATTACACACTACCACACAATCTGCAAGGTACGGGCTGTCTGTCTAATTACTGTTTTCATATTCACTTGAACTATCTTCAGGAGGTTTTTCAATTTTACACATTTATGATATGGAATGATCATTCTCAAACAGTCAGAGCCTCCTCTTTGAAATGTAAACAGTTCAAAGTACCTTTGTAGATGTGTGTGAGCTTGTAATGAACCCACTATCACTACTATTAGATAAGAACATGGCATACATGTTGTGTCTCAGGCAACATTATACTGGGTTAGACATGCCTACTTGCAATGCATTTTTTCCCAAGCAACATTTAGTGAGTGAGAAACTGTGCGAATGTGATTCTGAGGGGCAAATGCAAGAAGGGTTTCCCATCAGGAATTTTTGCTGAATGAAAGGGTCCAAATGCACAGTCTCATGCCAGAGAAGAAAAGTTGATTAAATGGTAAACAGTTTGAAATTTTAATTTTTTCAATGGAAAAAAGAAAGATTCCTATGTGTCCATGGTACATAACATAACAACAATTTTGAAATAATTTACCAAAGACTAAGTAGTCTGCATAATTAACTTTATATCTGCTCTCCCAATCTCAGGGAAACCAGTGTTTAGGAGACAACTAATCAAATGCTTCAGTACCCTTACTCACTAAACATGCCCTGTTTTAAATACAAAGTAAGTTCTTGACATGCAAAGAATCATAGTACAGAAATTAAATCGAAACTTAGAAAGCTGAAGGTTGCAGATATTGAGTATTAAGAGTTAGTACTTTCTTCTACTGCAAATTGCTGATTAGTGTCTTTACAATAAAAAATATCTACTCTGTATAGTGTTATCAAGAAGATATTCCTTTGATTAAAGAATACTTGCAAAACATTAACTACTCTAATGTACTTGTTACCTGTTTTAGATTGAGGAATAATTTCATATTGTTTGTTAGTTTAAATCTAAGATATACAAATATCAAGCTTATTAAAGTTAAGCACTACTTAAATTCAATTAATAAGCTCAATTAAAATGAAGTTATCTTTAAAACATTTCATTCTGTCAATAGAAGCATCAAATTAGTAGATACATAAAAACATTCTTTTGACTCGTACTTCGTATATTACACACATAGTTCTGTTAAAAGAATGGATGAGAATTCTCTATTTTACCAAACCAGGAATATTAAATTATAAATAAAAATGTCATATTTGTATATTTTAAAATAAAAAGTGCAGTTAATCAGGAACAATGAATGAATATGCAACATATAATGAGTTTCTACCAAGCCAGCATATTCTAGAACTGATACCAATGTTAGAAACATAAAGCAAATTGGATTAGTGATTCAATATCACCAACCTTGTCTGTAAGTACATTATTTACCTACAATTGTCTCCATGTCCTGAAGAATAAATTATGCAGCTTGACACCTTGATTTAGTTGTCACTGCAATTTTGTATTACTAATTGTAGTTTAACTTACAGAAAATACGAAGTGATTTAAATTAAACGCTCTTATAAAGCCCCAGTTCTAAAGAGAACAACATTAAACAGAACAAAGTAGAGATCCAGCAATTTATGTAGGAATAATTCTAGAAACTAATTCTAGCCATTCTGCAATTGGGCAGCAACCTTTGGGCAGACACGCATCTGAAGAAAAATACAATAGCCATCTCAAAAGATAACACCCCCCCCACACACACACATATTCATACATACACACTTATATGCTCACACAAATTTATTTCCTTTTCTGGTCACCATTCCATTCAGTCAAGATTCTGGCCCCATTAGAATCAGATAAGAAATATTACATTCACTTATGCACCATTGGTTAAAAATAAAAGCCATGCAACATCTAACATCACTTTTTCAAGAAAAATAGCACTATTTATTAACAATAAAAATTTGCAAATTGTTCATTTCTTTTTATATGCTTTGGAAGTATAGTGAAACCTTGTTTCTTCAGTATTCAAATTTCATTCAGAGATTTTGGTCACAATTAAATACAGGTGAATCCTCACAGAGAGCTAGAGTTGACAGAATGTTTCTCACAAAGCATATATTTCTGACAAGAGAGATTTCAACAAAGATCACTATCAATTCCAGAGTGTATCCCCAAAGATTCTTGTGATCCTGGACATTGTACTCTACAAGAGGCCAGAGCATACTTAAAGTTATATATATTATCCACCAAAAATAATTTAAGGGCAAAGTAAAATAGTAATTTACTGATTTTATCAGGGCTGTAGAAGACAATAATTTGATAATAAAGGGAAACAAAAAAATATGTGCAATACTTCGCAAAACTAACAATTGTGATATAAAATCAACCTATGATAGCTTACCCACATCAATAATGACCATTGATAATAAAATCTTATTTATTGCTGCTGTGATGCATATTAAATGCTGCAGCATTGCAAATTCTGATTGCAAATTATCAATGATTTTTCAACACTAAAGATATTTAGAGATTCCAATGAAAATTAAATTTTAGTTGTTTGTAACAGAGTAGCCCCTGTGAAATCCCAAAAATTACATTCATACAATACTGAAAAGTGCATTTATGACACAAATTAGATTTGCACAGATCACTGACAATATATTGGTTTTTGGATACTATACACAGACAGTGATGCAATATTATTCATAATACTCAATATTGCCTGTAATTTATTTTCATAACATTCAGTTGAAATAACAAATTATTTGTTCAAAATTCACAGTATTGTATATACTTTATATCTATATGATTTATTAGAAATTTGTGGGGGACAGGACACACCCCAACCCGAATAATACTCCATGATGATGATGATGATGATGATGATGATGATGATTATTGAGGTCTCACAAACATTGATAAAAATCTTTGATGAAACAACACTGTAAAACTTGGGCAGACCTTTGAGCATTGCAGCACTAGCTTTTAGTTGTGTTTCCTTGATCGATAGATAGTTCTTTTTAGTACCATTTGTTAATGTGAAGTGATGAGTGGATGTTTAAAGGAGATGATAGAAATTTGTTAGAAGTGTTTGGTTGCTTGGTATTTTAGCATAGTGACAAGTTTTCAAGTTGAATAACAGTCTAAAACTTCAGAGATACCTCCATCCTTTTTACCGAAGATTAGAAATTATTAAAAAGCTTTTGTTAACAGGACACTTTAAATAATTTTTTTCAGTTGGTATCTGTTATGGAAATAATGTCATTTTTTCATTCAAGTTTTTTGCCAAAATAACCTGTCCCTTGTAAAAGAGTGAGTTTCAGTAGAACACAATGTGTGCATGTAAAAGTTTTACCATCACAGGAGCACCTTGTTGTCATTGAATGTCAGTGACACAACTGTCTGACTGCAGACAAACCTAATGCTGAAACTTGTGTGATACAATAAAGGGCTGTTCAAACAATCTGATTGGGAGGATGCATCCATTGAGTTTAAGGTGAGTGAAAGACAAAAGTGTATGCCAAATCTTCATTCTTGCTTCTTTCATTTATTTGTTGCTGTTCTAATTAAGAGACATACTTCTATTTTCTGATATTTTCATTCAATAATATTAAAATAATCTTATTAGTTCATAATAATTCATTGAATAGTATCAAAATAACCATATTAGTTCTTTTGGAATGATGTACTTCCATTAATTATGTAACCATCATTCCTTTTGGAATGATGTAATTCGGTAATAGTCATTTACGGCAACTATTATTTTAAGGCACACTGCTTTCAGCGGCTCAATGTATGCTGCATGACACATATTGTGATATGTGCAACACCTTGCATGTGGCAGAAGCATCTGATCATTTTTAAATTTCTCAAGTTTTGTTTTTATCACGTTTTGCATATAATTTGCAATTTTGAACAAGTTATTTGTGGTTATCTTCTTGAAATAAGGTTCTGTTTGTTTATCTGCTCTCTTAGCAAGCATACATATAAGCATTATTACTTTAAAGTGCTTAGTAGTAACACTACTGGAAATTTATAGCAAACAAAGGTATAGATGCTGCTTTTCATGTCTTCTAGCTGCTTTAATCCATTGTTTTCTATAACTACATTACTATAATGTAATTATTATGTCTTTAATGCCATCAATTTTGATAAAGACATAAATAACTTCCAGGCACATCATTAATAAAATGCTGCAAGTTAATTCCTTCTAATAGACAAATAAATCAGCATCATACCGCACCAAAAGTGTTGAAAGACTTTCTAAAATCTATATCATTACTCTCATGAGAAAAATAAAAAAATAATTGAATTGATTGTAATAACTAACGTAGTGATATCTGAACAATGGTAAAACGTTTGAACGATTATCAATGCAAAATTATGAACGATTTCAAATTACACACCATTAATAAACAAACACAAGGTGTCACTATACATAATGTAGTTAAGCAGATTTTAGTACCATTCCTTTCACAGTTCAATTGAAATTATTTGTTGTATTTACAACAATCAAATTTATAATACATAAGATGTTAGTTGTTTAATCTACAAAGCAGCACAATTTGCCTGCATGATTTTCAGTTAATGATTAACAATAAAAATAAATAAAATACAAGGTTTTTCTGGAAAGTATTTGAAATAAGTTTTCTAGCCAATCAGAAAAGCAATGTGGCTTTTAGAGAGGTAGATGATGGGAAGCCTTGAGTAAATAGTGCGACCAAGATCAGCCTTTGGGCCTTGGAGTAAAAATCTGCTGCTAAGTATTAACACCAAAACATGATTTTTTCACACTTTCTTAATTTTTCAGTCTAGTAATAGTAGTAGAATTGGAATAGGTCTTTAAGAATATTACAAGAGATAAAAACATAGTCCTACATGCAAATTCTTATTGACAAATTTGAAGACATTCTTAAGAAAATGTCGCTTGAGCATTTCTGAAAATGCATAATTTTGAGCTCATTTTCACAGAGAAATTTTGAGTTTTTTGAGAAACTTCATAAGAATTCATTAGAAGCACTTTCGTTCATAAATGCAATAATGTATAGAAAATTCTCATAATGAAAATATTAACAAAAAGAGAGATATTAAAAATAAATGTTGTTCAGGGGATTAGGACTATTTGTACAAAACATTAAAGAAAAAACCTGGAGCTGTTTTGAGGAAAGTCCTGATTAAGTATTTCTGATATTGCACAATGTTAAGCTCATTTTCACTGAAACTTTTTGAGTTTTCAAGAAACTTCATAAGAAATCACTTGATGAACTTGTACTCACAAATTCAATGAAGTTTAAAAAATGCCTAAACAAAAAATTACATTTGTGTAATTTTTGAAAAATAAAAAGAATACAGCAAAACAACATTTATGTTATGATATTCAGCACATATAATACTATCCATACAAAAATTTCAGGAAAAAATTTGCAGCAATGTTTTTGAGAAAATCTTAGTTTGAAAACTGCCTTTATTTCATGCAGAATTACTGGAAAACTATTCATATTTTGAAATACCCTCATATACAGACATAATTTTGAAGAACAGATTTTATTCAAAAGATAAATCTTTATTTTCAATACTGTAGTTGTAAGAAGACACCAAAAAAATTCTGAATATTTGCAATTTTCAAAAATGCAGATACGTCAACAAAAAAAAATTTGTGCCTTTTTTAAGCATCATTTATGCTATTCGAGGACAAAGTTTAATCAAAAAATTAGGAGTCTTTTTGAAAACAAAAATTCAAAACGTCCTTGATGTGTCATGTTAAGTACCCACAAAAATTAAAAAACAGATTTCAAAATCAAGGGTCTGTGACATCAGCCAGATCAATTAAGGAATCAATTTTGATGATCAATTTTGATGAAAATCCTACCAATGGTTTATCTGCTAGCGTTGTTCACAGATGGATGGACAGATGAAGGAGAGGCAGATGTTTTGCTGTAAACCAATTTTTCAGTATCAAGGACCCACAAAACATAGATTCTGACTACACACTGTCAAGAAGAAGTAATCTCTTAGAAGAAGTAATTTACTACATAGAGGATCAAGAATTATTTTTTGGTATTAGAGATCTACAATACAAATTTTTTTACTAAAAAATTAGATTTTTGCTCCAGCATTTCATAACTTTCTCTAAATTATGTATGTAGTAGGAAGAAAGTAAAGATCCAGCAGGGAGACTTTCAAGCTATTAAAGGAAGCCTGTGGAGAGGAATTCGTAACAAAATCAAGGGTGGCATAAAGAAATCAAGAATAAATTGCACAAGATGTTTCATGAGGGAAGAGAACCAATGAAATGCAAAGAAGGACTGCAAAAAAGGTTGTTCATATCAGAGATTTCCAACACCTGGACCCTTCATCATGACATTACACCCAGTCACAGTCACAGGTCACTGCTCATGTAGGAATTTTTTTTGTTAAGCACAGAGTGGCATCATTGCTCCAATTAACATCAGCCCAAACTAGGTCCAGTCAATATTCATTCTATTTATAAAATTAAAATTTAACCTGAAGGGAACCTTCGTTGGGTGGAAGGTATCCAAGCTGCTGCACTTGAAGACATAAATTTAATTCAGTTTACTATTTCATTCCTAGAAGCCTACAAAGCATGGAAAGCTTGCTGTATTAATTCAGGAGAAAATTATTTCAAAGAATCTTAAAAAATAACATGTTAGAAAAAGGTAGCGCTTGAAGTGGGTTACGAGAGCGAATAAATAGAACACTTCTTGAGAGAACCAACATGCATGACTAACTAACGCATTACACACACGAGGTGGCTCGCACCGTACATGAGGACGAACTGAACTCCTTGCATGGAGCGAGCCTATAGTAGTTCAAACTAAGACCACGAGGGCACCACTGTCCAAGCTGGTAATAGTGGGTCGCACAAAGTGACAGAATTTACATCAATATAACAATTAGTAGCAATGTTTTTATTTTTATTGAATTATTCCTGATCCTCTCCAGATAAACCTTGTATTACAAAACAAGAATACTAAGCGTTGGGAAAAAGAGCCCAAATGTCGTTTAAGTCATTCTTACTTAAATAATAACAAATAAAAAAAGTTTGATTATATATTGAGAACCTGCTTACCTCCTTCATCCTCAGAGTCAGACATGAAAGTTTCCTGCATTGCCTCAGGAGCAACCACCCGATACTTCTCTTCAATGGTGGTGGTGTGGGTAGTTGTAATTGTGGTTACATCAGTAACCACCTTCAGAGTCTCCACTACACTGATGTACCCAAGTTTCTGAGCAATAGATAGTGCAGTTTGTCCATTCTGGAAATTAATACAGATTAAAGTATAAGTTTATTCACACCAAATTAAGTAAATGCTTTTGCTTGGAAATAAAAGCTTTTTACTGATTTCCTTAGAGTTTAAGTAAATATAAAATTTGTATTCACAACTCTCAATGTTTATTGCACTCCATTTATGCACAAAGTTCAGACCACAAAAACAATTACCTCAGAAAAACCCTCAACTGAATTACCCATAGAAATTAAAAACTCACGTTTGTCACTGCATTTGGTTTGGCTTTGTTTTCCAGAAGCAATGAGATAACCAGAGTGTGGCCCTGCTGGGCTGCTTGATGTAAAGGAGTGTAGCCAACATTTGTACTGGTGTCTACATCAGCACCTTGTTGCAAGAGAAATCTCACCATGTTCAACTGACCAAAATGAGAGGCTACATGGAGAGGGGTGTAGCCAGCCTGAAGAATTATGAAGATTCACATGCATTAATATTTCAATATCGTTCACAAAATAAAGTTGTCATGAATAATGAACAATGCATAACTGTACAGTGGAAAAAAAAATACCTTAGTCTTTGAATCCACCTGGGCACCATTCTTAACTAGGATGGCTGCTACATTGACCTTATCTTCTTGAGCACAGAGATGGAGAGGTGTAAGTCCATTCTGGAATTGTAAAACAAGAAAGCCATAAAAAGTCTTTCACACAGCAGACCTCACAGTTTCAAATGAACTTCAGTGGAATGTTACAGTCACTAGCACCACCTAACGTGCGAGTCAAGTTACACTGTCCTATTGGAAATGCACAAACCTGTTAATGGGAGAACCTTGGCTCTTGAATAAGAGATACAGACAATACACCCTTTGTGAAAAGCTTTGCATAGAGGTGGTGGTTAAACTATTATGTAACAGTGTGAATGTAGCTAAGTGCCCATGAGAAGAACCTATTTTCAAAGCATTTGTTATAAATTTTTTTCTCCTTAAAATTAGAACAAACCACAATTACAACAAAATATTATTAAACAAAATATGATTAAACAAAACAGACCCTGGCTGACAAAGAGGAATACACACAATTAACATTGTGTTTGCCTGGAGTAGTTCACTACAAAAGCTACTTTGATGTAGTAATAACATCAAACAAGCTAATCAAATTACTCAGCATGACATCACTGTAGGTAGTATTTGATGGTCAGAGCATAAGGAAGCAATAAAATATGTTTTAAGAGATCACATTATCAAATCATTATTAAATAAATAAAATAAATATTATCTTTTAATTGTCTATGAATTATTTTATACCGATGATTGCAGTGGTGGGAAGGAATAGGTTTGTTAGCCTCTTCATTTGATACAAAAATGCAGGTTCATAAGTGTACCTTTACATCCACCTGACCACTTCAAGAGTTTCTTTATAGTATTCCTTTCACAGACATTTTTCACTTTTTGACCAATGAAGGAGAGCAAAATAATATTGTATTTCATAGTCTGAATGTTATATAACAAATAAATTTTACAGCAATGACCAAATTATTAGACTAGAGATATTGGATAAGACTAGAGATATTGTTTTTGTGACCACAATCTTGACAATACACCATGTGTTCAGGTTTTTAATGTTTTATTAACATGACCTTATTCATATTTAACATATTTGGGATGAGACATGATGAAAATCAATTTTTAATCCATTCTTTCAATTTCAAAGTCATTTTGCCAGAAGCAAATGGGTTGTTTTATGAGCTAGTTTTTAACACCTCCTTTTCTTCAGTTGCATTTAACTTCAGATTGAAATTTTTCTATGCAATTCATGTCAGGGATTCATGTTTCTATGCAATTCACATTGGGACAGTCTGATCAACATCTTGATATTTTCCAACTTTCATTTCTACTGTGGCATGGAATGAAGATAAGCATGAATAAGCAGGGATTTTTTTCTCTTTCTTTTATTTAAGGACTTCTAGGTATTAATCATGCCTTGTTATGTCATTATGTATATTTTTCCAGTTCCATTATTAGAAATTACACTTAGAACGTTAGTCATGTTCTTCCCAGCACACTTTATAATCCGTTCAGGTATGGAAAAAATATTTTGTCTAATAATTTGGCCACCTTTGTAGAGTTATTATACATTACTGAAAATATCTTTAGTACAAAAAATAATTAAATCAAAAAAAATTAGTGGATGTACTTGAAAATATAAGTGCGAGTGGGAGAAGTGCCCTTTACAACTGCCCAAGACCATTTTGCTAGCACACGTTTTTCAGATAACAATTCTTAACAAATCTGTTGATTCACAAGGAATATCAAAATAGGTAAATGTACTTCAAAAAAATATTACCTTAGCCCTGTGGTTGGGATCTGCTTGGTGCTCAATGAGTAAAGAAGCCATGTCTGTGTGACCTTCCTGTGCACTCAAGTGAAGTGGTGTGAAACCAGCTTTTGATTCTGCACTGGCTTTTGCACCATATTCCAACAGTGTGGTTGCAATGTCCATCTGCAAAACAAATAATTCATTAAAAAATACATTCATCTTGCCTAAATATGTGAAGCACAATGCACAATGCTCTTTTCATTCATTTTTATTTCTTACTTGATTTTTACGAGCAGCAATATGCAAAGGTGTGTGACCATTCTTGGCAGTAGCATGAGGAGAAGCTCCTTTGTCCAGCAACAACAAAGCAACATTTTGATGATCATAGTGGCTGGCAACATGCAATGGTGTGACACCATTCTGGAAAGGAAACAAGCAAGCATAAAATATGCAAGCACATTCTTTACTCTCTGAACAAAGAATTCAATTTCAATTTCATTTTGTTTACTCCAACTTCCAAATAAAGGTTTTAAGTTGTGGCACACGTTTTACACATAATTTACAATAGTCGCTTAATAATAGAAACAGTACTCTTTCAATTTAGTGGGTCAAAACCAGAACGGTACAAGTGACATATTTCAGGAAATTGAGTTACGTGCTTCATTTTCATGCTTTAGGGCCATACTTTTGAATGGAAGGACATTACGAGCACTTAATGGTAACTGATAGTATTCAGTGGTAAGCGGTACAAGTGAATTTAATTTTTTTGATTTGTGAAGGTCCCACCACAACGGTACAAGTGATAACATGGCTGACAATCCTTACCACCCTATTTTCGACTCATGTTTGAAGAAGAAAAGTGTTCTTAATAAGAGTTCTCTAACTGCAAGAACTGTGCCTGAAACAAAAATTATCCCACCATTCCAACATACCTGTCGGTATAACTGCAAGACATTTACTGAAGAATGATGAAAAACAATTCATGAAGAATATTGGAAATGTGGTTCCTGGCAGCTACAAACTTCCTTTATACTAAAATGTTTCAACTAGCAAACCAAGACGACAGAATCAAAATTTCAAGAAATCAAAGAGACTCAGTACTGTTATTTATCTTGATGGAAAGCGAGTATGTAAAACATTTTTCCTAAAAACTTAAGGGTCATACTTTTGAATGGAAGAATGTTAAAAGTGATTAATGGTAACTGATGCTATTTAGTGGCAAGCGTTACAAGTGAATTTAATATTTTGATTTGTGAAGGTCCCACCACAAAGATACAAGTACAAATGGCTGACGTAACTATAAGCAATTGCCGATTGCAGGAAAACAGTGGACAAAAAAGGATTCTCTGCAGTCAAGTGATGATGAATGCTACCCTGATGGCTATTAAAGTGACGAAGGACTGCGTGACTCTTTAAAATCATACGGGTACAAGTGATGTTTCTCTAAAACATTTTGAAATCATAGTGGTACAAGTGAAAAATAATAGTTTTTTTTTTTTTGTGAAACATTACACTTAGATTTTTGTGTACACATCAGAATACTCTGTCACATGTATAAACATACATATTTTTATTTTAGTGTTTAATAAAAACGACTTTACATTGGCACTGAAACCTTCAAATATGTTTTTCTCAAAATATGACAAATATTACTTATACCATTCTGTCTTTCACCCATTCAATTAATGTAATTATTCGTATTTGAAAATTTATACCCTCTTTTATATAATGGTACATGTTAGAATATCAATTAGTTGCATACCTTTACATTTTATGTATCTACTAGCTGACTACCTGGTGACACCAAATATTTATTTCTCACAATGGTCTTTTACGCAACCTCGCTCGCCCCACTTGCTTCACCCGTCTCCCCCACATGCCCCTATCTGGTCTGCCATTGCCATCCTGCCTACAACCCATCCATCCAATGAAGAAGTTATGTTCATCACATGTGCACAATAGCAATAAAATCACTCAAAAACCAACAATATCTCCACAGGAATAAACCAGGATATCACAATGAATCCTGCAGGCACTTCTCAGTCCCCCCAAACCAAGTCCAGTGTCAATAGAAAGTCAGTATTAACGAAAATCTTAAAAGAATTAAAGGCTCTAACAAATCAGTCTCATCACTCTACTCTCGCGCTTACATAATATGTTTAAATTTCATGTCTATACATTGAATAGTTTTTGAGTTAAGAGCAGTCCTTACAGATGGACAGACACACAAACAGCAATTGATTTGATATGAGATTCGTTTTAGTAATTGAATAATTAAGATGAAAAAGTATTTAAAAGCTAAAAATTCAATACTATGTATCTGGTCTATCTTTCAATTGATAGCTTTTCTTTGTATGAAGCATTTCAAGATGGATTTCTTCACCAAGTGAACCTTGTTTATAGTTTACTCACCTTTCCCTGGGCATCTACAGGAGCATCTTTCTGCAGTAAGAGTTTGGCAACTTTGAGATTGCCATATTTTGCAGCAAGGTGAAGTGGTGTAAAGCCTTTCTTGGTGGTAGCTGTCAATGAAGCTCCATTTTCCAGGAGGACTGAAGCAACCTAGACAACATCACAAATAAAACTAGATAAATCAACAATTTAAAAGAATTTCAAAAATAACTTGAGTGAAAAAAAAGGCACTATTAACAGAAGCCATGATTTAAATGAGACTGTACTATCATGCAAGATTAAGAAAACTGAAAATATTTTCTAATGAGTAATATCCACAATTTATTGGCAGAATACATTACCACAAATCATTGGAACATACTATTCACAATTTACTTCTGAATTACTACCTCTAGGGCAACATTAACTTTTATTTCTCTTTATCGTATTATCAACTAATTAATTAATATATTTAGGAGCACTAGTTCTCTCAACAGAGACTAGTTTGTTTGGGATACAAGAATATATTTTTCAAAAGAGCTTTAAAAGTCTCAAATTATTTAGAGGTTGCAATACACATATCAAAAAGATTGTTTACCTAATTCTGTCAATGCTAAACAAGAAAATCTATTGAACTGAATTTACCTCTTCTTGGCCCTCCTTGGCTGCTATGTGCAAAGGTGTGTACAAATCCTTGGTGGTAGCATCAACAGATGCCCCATGTTGTAGAAGCAACATCACAATGTCAAAATTCCCAAGCCGTGATGCCACATGCAAAGGTGTTTGTTCCTCCTAGGTAGACATTTTCAAGTTTAAGGTTATTATAAAATGATTATGAAGATAACAAACAGCAGCAATCTCCATTCACTCAAGAGTACAGTGAAGAAGCATTACAAATATTCTTACTCTAGTAATATTTCTCTTAAGGACAGGACCCTTTAAAATTTTTAGAGAGCTGATCACTACTGTAGATAAACAAGTGAGCTTTCTTAAAATTAGTATTTTAAAAATGACTCTTCTTTAGAAATAGATTTCTAAATTTCAAAAACATAATACAATTTTTCAAAACTTTTAGGCATTTTAAAAAACAGATAAACTTCCCCAGCGGGTCACTACAAACCAGATAACAAAATTTTTTTTGTTGGACCTTAAAAACATTTTATTTGAAAAATCAGTAAGTTTGTGTTTATATGTGAATTATCTAGAACTTAACTTAGGTTAAGTTATACATTTAGGAATTAAGATGAATTGTATTATTTCATTAGACCTAAAGATGGGGGTACTATAGCTCCCAAAATGTTGAAGATTTGAGAAAGGTAAGATGTAAGATTAAATTTGAATTGTTATGAAATAAAATAATTGAAAAAAATTGTCTGTTGTCTAAAAATTTTAAAGGGACCTGTTGTTAAGAGAAATACTACTACAAGAAGAAAGTATAAAATTGTATAAAATTCTTACCCTAGCTTTGGCATCCACTTGTGCTCCATTCCTTAGAAGAATACGAATAATATCTGTTTGATTTGCCCTAGCAGCCAAATGCAATGGAGTTTCTCCACGCACAGTTGGGATGTCAGGATTGGCATTATGTTGCAGCAAGTAAATAACAATATTCATACATCCCATAAAACTTGCCACATGTAATGGAGTTAGCCCTGACTATAAAACATTGAAAAATAAATACACAAAATTCCAAAAACAGAATAATTAAATATTATTGGGGGAAAAAATTCAAAAACAGAAATTCGTGAAAAGCCAGATAGAGTAGGTTTGAATGGCACATATTAATTTTTCACTTTTGTGAATAAATAAAATATTTAATGGTAAGAAGCATATTTAAGAGAAAATGTCTTTTAGAAGACAGAATACTCGAAACTGTGTGAATTGTGAATTTGATTAAAAAAAAGGACAACGGAAATTTTACTCTTGCCAGAAGTATCTTACCTCAGTGGTTGCTTCAATAGAGGCTCCATATTTTAATAGTAACTCTACCACTTTAATGCGATTTTTCTTGCAGGCAATGTGTAATGGAGTGAATCCATTTAATGCTCTAGCATTTGGATCTGCTTTTCTATCCAGAAGTAACTTAGCAACACGCACATGGCCACAATGTGCAGCAACATGGAGTGCTGTGAGATAGTCCACAGTAACATCATCTACTGGAGCACGATGATAGAGAAGGATACGAGCTGCATCCACATGATCTCCTTGAGCTGCCATATGCAATGGGGCCAAGCCATTCTGAAAGTAATGAGCATTCAATTGTTAAAAATATGTATAATTCATTATGTATACCATCAAATACCAAATTGTAGAGTTAATATTTTTCCCTTTATAAATAAATAAAATTTCTTTAAGAAAGAAAAGAGAAGGAGAGAAAAAAATCTTTTTTTGCCCCAAAGAAAATGAACATACCTTTGTTTTTGATCTAATTGGTGCCTTATTTTCTAGAAGTATGTCTACCACTTGGTCATGGCCTGACCTTGCAGCACAATGGAGAGGTGTAAGACCATCACGAGTCTTGGCATCAATGTTAGCATTCTTACTGATTAGAAGACACACCATATTGATTTTCCCCCATTTGCATGCTACGTGAAGTGGAGTAATGTTGTGCTGGAAAAGAAAAAGAAACAATTAGAGACTTTTTATCATAAAATACAAAAGATAAGAGTATCGAATTGGGATGCATAACTTACCTTGGCAGCATAATTCACATCAGCACCCTTATCATATAGCAAATTGGCAATATTTTCATTTCCATAGTGTGCAGCAATATGTAAAGGAGTAAATCCACTCTTCGAAGTTACATCGGGATTATGATCATTCTGGAAAAGGCCATATACTTAATAACACAGAACTCTTCTACAACAAAGAAGTAAACAGACAAAACAACAAGAAAACTTCTTTGTGCAAGGTGAAAATAAATAACATTGACTCATAAAAAATGTAACATTATTAAAGCACATCATGATAATTTTAAATTCATTATTCAGGATACTTCTAATCTTCTATCTCATAAAAGTTTAAAAATCACATACTTAGAAAAGATTTTTGGAATTCAATCTTTTCCCCATTTTATAGCACAACAGCACATACAATTTTGCTTCAGCCAATCTCCAAAGATTTTTTTAAATCTGTGGAGTATAGGACACTTGAAGGTGGGTGCTTGGCCTTGAGTATGTGGAATGGGGAGAGGGGAAGGAAAGAAGAAAGAAAGGAAAGAAGCAAAAATAAAGATGCAACAGCAAAAGGGAAGGAAGGAAGGAAAGAAAGAAAGCAGGCAGGCGGGCAGGCGGGCAGGAGGGAGAGAAGGAAGGATGTTGACTGTATCCATGGGTGCTGCTCTGGCATTCACCTTAAAGCGATCAGAAAAAACATGAAATCCACTCCTCAGAGCAGTCAAGACTACAGATTTGATTCCAGCAGTTGCCACAAAAATCATTGACACTAAAAGTATCACAAAAATATCCGACACATGGTGAGGATCAAACTAGCAACCTCCCAATCACTACTAATGCTTGAGCTGTAAGGTGTCACCTTAATTCACATCATCACTGGTGTTGGAAAATTTAATTATTGAAAGAGTAAAGTAAGTTAGTTGTTAGTGTTCTCAAACCTGTAAAAGGAGAGCAGCTGCTTTGCAGTCATCTTTCTTTGCAGCAATGTGAAGTGCAGGCAAGCGAACCTTTCCTCTTGTATCATTTTCTAACAGAACTGCTACAACTTTATCATGCCCTTGCTGCATGGCTACTGCTAAAGGTGTGAAACCATCCTGAAAATTATAAAGAATAAACATTTAAAGATAAAATGACCTTTTAACTATTAATCATTAATAATTAATGAACCCTAAACATATTTTCTTTACAGAGGTAACATAACATTGTATAGAATTGCAAATATAAACTAATGAACTCATACAATGTTTTTCCAGAGAATACATTATATCCTTTCTTGGAACACTCAGTGTAACTCTCTCAAGTCCTCGTCTCTCGGATGACTAACTGAATGCATCACACACTCAGACCAACTCGTGCACTCAACATGAGCTAAATGGCTTTGACTATGCAGATTAATTAATTGCAGTATGAGCTATGATAAGCCAGCTCATATGTAGCCCACACAATGCATTCAAAGGCGTTTTAGACCCTTTAACTAGCAGCTGCCAAAGTCAACTTACTTATGTTAAGTATCATACCTTGAAGTTTTATCAAGCACTGTAAAACTTGCAATATACTGTCATATATGTTAAAAATAATGTTCTTATAATGGTAAATATGAAATAGTTACTATCACTGAAGCTCCTTTTGAAGTTGCCTCATTTTAATAATTTGCCCTACACAGTACACAATACAAAAGAAGTATAAAAACAAAGAAATTCAGAAAATGAAAAGAAGTTACCATACCTATCAAATACGACCATTTTTATAGAAACAAAGAAAAGAAATACAAAAACAATTTAATATTTTATGAATGTCAGTAGCCAACATTAATAACAAATGTTATTTTTTGCTCTCCATTTGGTAAATATGACAATTATGTATTTAAGTTTCAACTCGAATAATAGCAAAATACTAAAATTTGAAATTATTGTCTTTTCTGCAAGTCCTAGGAGAGATTCTGTCCCAGGAGAGAAATTTCCCAACAAATTTACCTTTAGGAAGAAATTTAGAAAATTTGATGTTTGATGTTGGGTATTAATATAGTGAAGATGAGTCTTTGCTGCACACTAGTCACATATAACAATAGCAGGAAAGAAATGGCATTGACACACAAAAATCTACAGTTCAATGTGAACCAGAATAACACTTGGTTCATGGTTCAGTATCCTAACAGCCAATTATGCCCCCCTCACTTGGGACATTTTTGCGCTGATTTCTATAGTTCTTCACCTCTCCATTCACGAATTATTCTGTCACACTCGTAATTTCCTTTAAATTTACAATTCATCCCTTTGCTAAACATTCATTCAGACCGTCCTTCAGACAATTTCTCGCACTTGCGCTAAAATAATAACGAAGTCGGAGTGGCTGACGGAGCGGAGCGGTGCGGTGTGGTGTTTGAAACAGGTTGACATCACCCTTTTGTGAGCTCGTCGGGAGTCGCGCTGGGACGGCCGGCCGGCCGGCCACGCGGCACAGCCTCGCTCTCTGCATATTACACCACTTAAACATCCACATGACACGCCTCATGACCTCATCGCTGGCCGCCCGCCAGCCCATCCACCCGGGGCCCCGCCGACGCGATCCGCAACACAGGAAAACCCAGGCCCTACGCTACGCGCAACGTCGGATATAGGGCAACGCGATCAACGAACCCCGCGGATGATTAAAGAATTAAAAAAGAAAAGAGTCGGCGCCGAAAACCTCTTTTATGCCAGCCAACCCAACTGACTGGTCGCAGACAGTGGAAATTTATTCTGAGAGGGGCTGCGAATTTTTAACAATTGGTCTAGCGTCGTCATCTGTGGAAGCTGTCCTGTCGCAACCGGTTCGGTCGGCCCCGCCGAAGCGTATATATACTCTCTGGTCAGCCTCGCCGAAGCGTCAGACGTGCCAGCCGGTCCGGTCCCAGCCCCGCGACCCACGACACAGGAAAACACAGGCTCCACCCGCAACAATGCAACACTCGCAACAATATGCGGCAAAAGATTCAACAACGTCCACGAAAAATAAAAAATATAAAAATGGTGACACCAGAAAAACTTATTTTCACCGCCAATCCCAGTAACTTTAAAAAGATAGAAACGATATATTATAAAGAAAGAAAAGATATATTTTGAAATGTAAAATCTTATATTCTCTAGACGAAATTCGGGGAAAGCCAAGTGTTACGATGGTAACTACACGTAAAAGGGCTCTCCGTATCTTTGAAGAATAGTTATTTTAGAAGCACCGACAGTCCCTAGATCTGTTCTTTAGGAAGTTGGTTGCAACCTGGAGTATGTTTTATATTCAACCATAATATACATAATATTTTAGTCGTGAAGAAGAGGAATAATAATAATAATAATAATAATAATAATAATAATAATAATAATAATAATAATAATAATAATAGAATTCAAAATAGACAAGCCAGGAGCGTTACTGAAACAATCTAATAACCATAAATTCTCGCTCCCTTGCAATAGAAACATTTAATGGGCATCGAAAAACGACCTGCAGATCTGATATAGAATTCCGCAGAAAGTACTCAAATTTTCGAAAAATTGTACATGACCTTATTTCAAAATCTATCTTTAATGAACAGATTCCATTATGGGGAAAAATCTCCTTCATACTTCCAGTTGTAGGAAGACACCGAAAAATATTTGAATGTTTGATGTTTACGAAAAACCTGAGTTTTTAATGAAAATGTGACCTGCATCATTATCTTAAACGTTGTTTACACTATCCAATAACATTTTTGAAAAAATTAAAACAGTCTCGAGGGCAAGCGATAGCGAGAAAGTAAGAAGACTGATCGCAGGATTTTACGCGGGATTTTTTTTATTAAAGGAAGAGCGTTAGCTGTACATGTCCCTAGCTATATGGCTTGGTCCTCACCGTTTAATTCCGAAAATACAGCCTCTTTAAGTTCCTTTCTGCTGTGCAGCAATCGTTTTCTAGTTTTTCGACGGGCTGTAAGAACTGGTGGAAAGAGTGACACGAGAAGAATGAGCCGCACTAGAAGCTTCCCTTCCCAAGGCCCAACCGATTTCCGGTTCCGACGCTCTCACTTTCCACTCGCACAGTGTCACCCACTCCCCACCGACGAGAGCTTCGCTCTGGCGTGCTCCCAAAGGCGGAGGCGGCGCGACGCAACCCGCATCACAAACTATTCGCCTTGCGTTTTGCTTTTTGCATAGACTCTTGTCAGAAAATTGTCTTTATTTAGTAAGTATTGTCACGCGTTATGAAGATTTGCCAATTATTGAAGGTCTCAGGTTTGTTGAGGCCCTTTTGCACTAAACTGTTAAATTAATTTAGCATGCACACATTAACTGTTTCAATTATCTTTTACGCTGAAACTGTTAAATTTTGTGGAACTGTTAAAAAAATTATTACTTTTTAAATTAAAAAATATTTTTTTCTGTAAATCATAATAATATTGCAGTTATTATTATTATTATTATTATTATTATTATTATTATTATTATTACTATTATTACTATTATTATTATTATTATTATTATTATTATTATTATTATTATGTAATTTTCGGTTGTAACTTTTCTCAAGATTCATTTTAGTGGGGGTAATCGCAGGGGTTCGGCTAGTTATTAAAAGTTTACGAAATTGAATCAACACTGAATAAATATTTAATATTTACTCACGTTTTCTTAATGTTAATTCATCTATTTTCGGATGGGACAGAGATACCCTTAAATGTGGCCATGCCTTAAGTATTTGGGGGCAGTACAGAAAATCTAGGTATTTTATCCAAAACATTTACATTTACAATTCTTTACATTTCATAGAACATTTCTTTTCAATTCTGCTTATTTCAAGCGGTGCATCCGAAGACTAAAACTGATATTCATAGGAGGAAGGCGAATAAACCAGCATTCATAATTTGGCTGGAATTGGCTGTCTAATTTGTTGTAAAAACCTAGCACTAATTTCAATGTGACAGACTTTCCTCAAAATTCGCTCAAGAAACTACAATCATCTTCTCATTAAAGACAGTGAAAAAAATGCATTATCCAAAACACTTCCCTCCTATAAAAAAAGTGACTTTAGGGTAGATTTTAATATCCCTCATCCACGAAGCAGCAAGTACACAACAATAAAATACAAAACAATAGGATTCTGTGATTCGTCAGGGATCACACAGGTTCCCACACCAAAACCATTTTAATGACAAAATTTTTAAACACATTAAGCCTCTTATATTCATCAATTTTATACCAGTCAACAATCATTCAACGTCCACAATCTTTAAAGCAACAAAATTGTACCATTCACGCAATTCGTCTAATCGCACGAGTAGTTTTGCAGACGGAAAATCGAAACGTACGCAAAACGACACACAGGAGAGAAAAAAGAGTGGAGACCCACCTCCGTGGCCAGGCTCTGGTTGGCGCCTTTGCCCAGCAGAAAGCGCACCACGCCGTCGTGGTTCTCCTGCGCCGCCATGTACAGCGGCGTGAAGCCATTCTGCGACTGCGCGTTCACGGCGGCGCCGTTCTTCACCAGCAGCTTCACCACCTCCTCCTGCCCCGCTGCGAGCACACACGACACGGTCAGAAAGTTCCGCAATGCTTTCAGTAAATGTACATTAAAGTAATTATCATTATCACGTTACATTTAATGTACACATTTACATCAAGATGCATCAGACAAAGCTTTATGGTCATGAATGAATGAATGATGAATGAATGAAATGATCTTGATAGATTGGTAATTATGACGTGAATGATGAGAGGCAGGGGAAACGGGAGAACCTCTACATTAAATCCACACTGATTTTAACTTTTGCATTAAATTCAATATACAAATATATTAAGTTCTTTTAATGTACAAGGTTACAATAATTTTCATATACAATACATTAATCTACATTAAATTTGATGACATTTCTGTCAGTGTAATAAACAGAATTTGGGATAGCGTATCAAAGGATATCTGGTTTGTAGACTTCGCTATAGTAGGCTGTTACATCGTGACAGCCTACCAGACGAAGTTGGAAAAATACACAGAATTGGTCCTTGTCGTGAAGGAGGAATGGTCTATTGGAGATGTGAAAAAATACACGAGGAATTGTTAGCCCTAGGCGTCGTGCCAAATGACAGTGTCAAGACATAAATCAGCAAATATTAACACTAAGAACGATGTCGTTATCTACAAGTGTTCTGTGGCTAGAAAGTCTATGAGGGCGGATATGTCATGAAATGCAATGTTAACTTAAAATTTTGTAGTGTGTTTCAATAAATCTTACAGGTATGGTGTAATTATGTAAAAGTTTATTATCTTATAAGAATTATTGTGTGTTAATATTACTCCATGTTTTTAAATATATTTATAACTAAACTAATGATTTAGTTATAAATGTATTTCAAAACGAATGCTTTTGTTTTGAACATGAATGAAATAATAATAATAATAATATTAATAATAATAATAATAATAATAATAATAATAATAAGAAGAAGAAGAAGAAGAAGATGAAGAAGAAAAAGAAGATGAAGACGAAGAAAAAGAAGAAGAGTAGAGCAGAGTTTGATTTTCTCGTTAGAATAACTACATCTGTACAGGCAGGGAAACAGCGACCCTGGATTTCCTCAATCAAGAATGAACTGGGAATTGTTCAGTTTCGTTGTCAAAATCGTAGGCAAGCCAGCGCATCGCTATGGATCCTGAGCGTGGCGCTATGGATCCTGAGCGTGCATCTTATCAATCACTTTTCACTTATGACTGACGTCCAATGAAATACGAGCCATCTAGTTAACCATTTTAAAAGTAATAGTTCCTATTATTTTCGATTCCCGTACTCTTAAAAAAAACTGCACGCACATTTAAATCATTACAAAAACGACGGTTGACTTGGAGAGAAACCGACGGGGCGAGTTTTACTGCACCATCGTGGTAACATTCTACATAAAGGAAAACTCACCTTCACCACGATCGCGCTAAAGCATCCTTACATTTTCAACGATTCTACCTGCCAACTTTTCGCATTTGACTCCCCCAAAATGCATCACAGCAACAGCACAACTGGAAGCCGGGTGTGTGCTCAAGCACTTTAAAACCCTTGATGCGTCACGCACCTGTACCTCGAAGATACAGACTGTGGTAAGTTAGCTAGCATTATAGCACTTCCTTCACCAGGTGATTTGCATAGTAACACGACATTTCCATAGCGAAACGACTCTGAAATTATTTCCTCAATTACGCCCCACCATTCCATTTAAGAACTGATTATACTCCTTCCTGTGATCGCGAGGCCACCTCTACCTCCGCGAGTGTGGAGGAGCGCCGGTGGAAGCCCGAAAATGTGATAATAGTAGTTTTTTGTATACCATCATTATAAACGACCCTTTTCGATACCCCGAATCGTACATAATCCAGTATTTTATCGCACGCTACATGACGTCATCGCCATTATTAAACGCGACATGACGTCATGACGAATTTCTACTGTTCACAGAAAGACAGATCTGTAGAACTGGTTTCAGAAAGTAGACAAAATATTATTACTCTACCTTCATTAAGAGATATTTCTCATCATCTGCTTCCACTAAAAATTTTCTCACATCATCTTTCGAAAATATCGTAGATTTTTCAGCTTCATAGCCGACATTAGCTTGTTTCATATATAACTGAACTTTGTTATAAGCAGAGATGTCAATTCCATCTTTAATTTTTAGCATAGTCTTCAATTTTGAATGACTGCACCACAAAGATGATGCCTTACTTACTGCAGACTTCAAAATAACATAAATTAGAAAATGAGAACTCGACACTAGTATTAATCATAAAAAGTATGACAAACTTACCAACTCAGATATATATGCCAGAACCACTGTCTCGCATATAATATTTACATTATTTGTTTCCATCCACTTCCTAAATATTATATATTCCTTCTCATACAATGCACTCGACTTTTTAGGTATTAAACTTTCTTCTGCCTTCGAGGCTTTTTCTAAAATTAACATTGGTAACGACGCCATCTTTCATTCGAATGCGCACGTGAATCGGCTCTCCGGTCACAGTTGTGACGTCATAATACCAATGTCCATGTTGCCAACTATAAAACTTTACTTACACTTACTTCGTTTCATTTATAACTTTATAATGATGTTATACAAAAAAATAGCGTATGCAACTCATTTATAATGTTCCTTTTTGCACTCATAAGAAAATAGTCTATTACTAAACTCACTCCTTCGTCGTTCGTTTAGTAATAGACTATTTTCTTATTCGTGCAAAAAAGGTCAACATTATAAACTAATTGCATAAACTACTATTATGCAATTAGTTTATAATGTTAAGCTTTATTGCACGAGTACATGTTCTGAAAACGAGCGACATTAGGAGCGAGTTTTCAAATTTGTACGAATGCAATAAAGCAACATTATAAACGAGTTGCATACGCTATGTTTTTTTGCATGACAGTATTACAAATTTATAAGAGAATGAAACTTAATTTTGCGAACAACGTTCCTGTGATGTCTGGGGTATTTGGCATCTGTGCAAGAAAACTGTGATCGGCTGTTCTGTTTACCTCTACCTCCCCCTAATTCTCTCGCTACGATTGGCTGAATGAGTGATGACGCAATCATTCGTGCCGTAAAATCTAACGCGTCATCATTTGTGCCATACAAACGCCTGATTCTGAACTATTTCTTGCAACAGAAAAGGTCGTTTATAATGCTGGAATACAAAAAATGTAGCTGTGGGCACCGAGGTAGGGATACTATCCAATAATCAGTTGCGCGTGTGTACGCGAGAACAATTTCACGAATTTGCAATAAAAATCGCTGGACGTTAATAATGCTATACAAGCTATAGAAGCTTTAAAACTCGGAGTGTAAACAAATACGACTCAGTTATTTTTGACAGCAATCGCAGCAAAAAGTAGTTACACAACAGTTTTATGAGAGAAAAATGAACTATTTTCAGTTCCTTTCGATGAGGAGAGAAACGCAAATTCTTCTTCAAAGAGAATTCGATTTATAGAAAGTGGTTAATCAGTGCATGTGCGGACAGGACGTTCGTTACTTGAGGGTATTCAGACATTAAGAGCCCAAAGTGTATGTTTAAAGGAAATGTTGATTCTGGTAACATCATTAGTTCTTATTTTCGAAAATGTAACGAGTTTTACTTTACAGTTTGATTTGATTTGACAAGTTTATTTTTATTTCACAAAAGTGTCAAACGAAAGTGAAGAAAAATTATAGAAATATTTATTTATTTATTCTCCAAAACAGGTTAAAAGTAGTGGTGCTACATACGTTTTAGCTACATACTTCTAACTTGCGCCGTTTTCGAATATTCAGAGTTCAATCAATATCTTAAACAAATTCTATCGATCAAAAATGTTCTTTTAAGCGTTCCTTGTTCTATCCGTGGAAAAATGTACAGAATAAAATTGGAGCGGTTTTTGAGAAAATGCTTTTTTTATAATCTGCATTAATTTCGAACGGAAATTACTCAAAAATTACTTGAGCTTTTTTTTCTTTGAAAATATTGTACATGACCTTATTTCTAGATTTATTTTTTAGAATATTTTTATTCAAGAAAAAAATATTAATATTTTACTTTTGCTGTGTTTATTTTTTGCAACATTCGAAAATACAGAAAGTTCGCTGAAAATGGGACCTGCGGCACTTTTTAAGCTTCTAATCCTTCCTCTATCAAGTAAAAATCTAAGACAATATTGTTTGAGAAAATAATACTTTAAAAATGTCTATATTTCACGGATAATTACACGAAAACTACTCTCATTTTCCAGAAATAGTAGTCACGATGTTTTTGAACAACAGGTTTCATTAAGGAAAACAATCTCGATCTTCAATATTGCAGTAGTAGGAAAACACCGAAAAATTGGAGTGAAGTCTTATTTACGCCGGAAAAATTACTCAACATTCGTACTTATGAATGAATGTGAACTATTTGAAACGTGAGGTAGTATTTTGCGGAGGCGACGTTTCGTAGGATGCCTTGGGGCGTCGGTGCTGATGCTAGGGCGAGGCCCGTGCGCGTGCGCGTGTGCGGCGCGAGGTGCGCGTGCGCCGGTTCAACGCTCGGGTGCGACGGCCACGCCGCGCCACGCCGCGCCACGCCCCCGCGGCGCGTGCCAAACGAAAGCGGCGGCGCGGCTGAGGAGGCGGTGGTGGGATGGTGGTGGTGGTGGTGGGATGGTGGTGGTGGTGGTGGTGGTGGTGGGATGGTGGTGGTGATGGTGGTGGTGGCGGCGGTGACGGTGGCGGCGGCGGTGGTGGTGGCGGCGGCGGTGGCGGCGGCGGCGGCGGCGGGGGCGGTGATGGTGGTGGCGGCGTGAGCGGGGGCGGTGGTGGTGGCGGCGGCGGCGGCGGTGATGGTGATGGCGGCGTGAGCGGGGGCGGTGGCGGTGGCGGCGGCGGCGGGGGCGGTGATGGTGGTGGCGGCGTGAGCGGGGGCGGTGGAGGCGGCGGCGCGCGGTGGTGGCGGTGATGGTGGCGATGGCAGTGGTGGTGGTGGTGGTAGCGGCGGTGGTGTAGGTGGTGGCGGGGGCGCGGGGGGCGGCGTGCGCACCGGTCGGGCGAGGCGACGACCAGACGTCCCGTTACGCGTGACTCCGTCGAGGGGACGGGGCAGGGGGAGCGCCGTGCGTGCCTGGAGTACAATGCGCCCCCGAGTGCCCCTCGGGTCTTGTGCGCGCGGGGCCCCCGTAGCGTCGTGCCGCTGGGCCTCGTTAGGGGCTCATAAACGCCTCGCGACGCGGCATTCAATTAGACACGACACGCGCACATGGGCCACTGCGATCGCCCTATAAAACACGAAATGACGTCGCATGCAATGGACATGCATCGGGCTGCGCATTAAAAGTTGAATCTAGTCAATCCTGATAATTGGTGACAAATTCGGATTTGTTGTAAATTAAACGCATCCTCGCGATTGTGCAGAATTTAGATAGATAGATAGATTTATTAGTTCGCTTTGAGCTAATGCTCGGTGGCAAACATGACAATTAGAATTAGAACAATAAAAACCATTAACAATTATAGTTACCATTAGAATTAGAGGATATCCTAGTTCTAATTAATTTCTAGTTATCTCTAAATTGACTACTAGTTTCACTAACACTTCACTTCACTACACTACACTGCACTCCCCTTCACTACACTACACTCCCTTCCCTTTCACTACACTACACTTCACTTCACTTCACTGTATAACGCTAATATGTAATAATAATAAAAATAACAAAAACTATATACAATAATAATAATAAATTAAGAATTATACCAAAGCTAAAAGCAGTGTTAATAATGTTGATATTTATATCAGTAATAATAATAATAATAATAATAATAATAATAATAATAATAATAATAATAATAAAGGTAATTGTCTCAGTATTGATAGTGATCTAAATAGAATTTAGTATGTTTTTAAATTTGCCTACATTAGAAGGAAGAGCCTCCAGTGCTTTTGCAGGTAGTTTGTTCCAATCTACTATAGTGCGATTCACAAAGGAGAACTTACCTACATCAGTTCTTTGCTTTCTACATCGTATTTTCCACGGATGGTCACCTCTGCTTTTGTAATCTGGTTTATGCAATCTCTTACCGATATCTGCCCATGCTGTGTCTCCTCTGTAAGTCTTGTACATTACGCATAAACGCGCCCGTTCTCTTCTCTTAGATAAGGACTCCCATTTTTCTCGTTCATCAACAATGCGCCCATGATTTGAAAACTTACCGGCCCGTTTTTGAATTTTATCTAACGCCTCAATTTGCCCTTTCCTGTACGGGTCCCAGCATGCTGATCCGTATTCTAAAATAGGACGAACAAGTGTAGTATATGCTAGGGATCGGGCATTTGGACTACTATTTTTTAGGATACGCATTACAAAGTGAAGTGCTCTCCAGGACTTTTTTACCGTATTGTTAATATGATCCGACCAATCCAAGTCGCTTCTCAGGACCAAACCCAAATACTTACAATTTCATGTCAAACGAATAATTACAGTCATTTGCAAAACGTTTTTCTTTAATAACACGAGTTTCTTCCGTAATTTTAAGGAGAGAGAAAAGTGAGAGCGAACGAGAGAACGGAGGGCGAGAGAGAGAGAGGAAGAAAAATGGGAGAACGCCGAGAGAAAAAGGGATTGCGAATGGAAGAGAGAAAGGGAGAGCAACGAGAGAAAAAGAGGGAAGCGAGAAAGGGAGGAAAAAGAGAGAAATGGCGAGAACGAGAGAGCATTGGTGAGAACGAGAGAGAGAGAGATACGAGAACAAAAGGGAAAGCGAAGAAGAAAAAAGGAAGAGCCAACGAGAGAAAATGGGAAGCGAAGGAGAGAAAAAAACGAAAGAGACAAAGGGAGAACGAAAGAGAGGGAAAAGGGAGAGACTGAAGGTGAGAGCGCAGGGAGGCGCGAGTGCGGGTGCGGGTGGGCGTGTCTCACCGAGCGAGGCGATGTGCAGCGCCGTGTTGCCCTTCTTGGTGGAGGCGTCGACGGCGGCGCCGCGGCGCAGGAGCTCCGCCGCGATGTCCAGGTGGCCGTCCTTCGCGGACAGGTGCAGCGCGTTCAGGCCGTTCTGCGCACACCACACACACATTTAGAACGGGGCGAGCCATAATTAGCTATTGTAGCCTAAAGAGTAATCTTCAATATGTCAATTTCCTCTAAACTATACTTCGGTTTTTCTTTCTTGGCGCACGGGGGTGTGTCAATAAAAAGGAATATCTCACGGTAATTCGCGTTGTTCTCCGTTGTGCCGCCAGGAGTTGCATGATCGCCAGCACTGCTCGATACAGTCGCGATCATGAGACTCCTAGCGGCGCAACCGAGAACGACGCGAAATACCGTGAGATATTCCATTGTATTGACACCCCCCCCCGTGCGCCAAGAAAGAAAAACCGAAGTATATATGACCAACTATCAACTCCACTTTTTTCATTTAAAAAATTAAAAGTCGCATTAACTACGAGGTCAGTAGCGACCACTATTAATTAACGTAAGGGGTATCTGTATGAAGTGATATAGTGATGATGAGGGGTTAAAGGACGAACACAAATACAACCATGCCCGAGGCGGGACTCGGACCCGCGATCCTTCGGCTCGAAATCACGGCGGCACAACTGTCTTAGCGATATCGGCCAGCCGGATCATCACGAAATTCACTGTTTATGAGCTTGTGAACATGTTTACCATCAGTTAACTTTACACTACTTACACAAACTCTACGTACTTAACGCATATTATTTCATACAACCTGGAGTTTTTGGTGACAGAATTCATCAGAAAATAAGTAATGTGCGTTGAATTTATATTTTCCCAATATAGGAGAAACAAAAGTGTGAAAATTAATGCCACACAAGATACTCTCTGTATGGTTTAGAACAAGAGGCTTTTATGGTATGATTAATTGCATATGCATTATAAACAATTTTCTGAACTAGATTGATAAAGCAATGACCTACATTCTATCCCTCTAATCATTTAAGAAGAATAAAACGGGATTTATACGGCCGCTTGAGGGAATTTTAGTGTCAGAACCGACGTTGTCTTGCCGAGACAACTTCTTTGACGCACAAAGGTGGTGTGTGCCCCCGTCTACGCACGCTCAAGTTTTCTGACGTGTAATGGGGGTTGCCTAACCCCCAAGGCGTCAACAAAATACTTTTCTGCGTATTCTTCAGTGATTAGCAGGACATCGGATGTTTGAGAAAAGTCTATGATTAGATGCGTTTCTTAAGGTGCCGCTATTTGCCTCAACACAGCGCTTAAACGAGTATTGTATAATGTATGAATCAGTTTCAGTCGGAATTTTTGATCTCGCCAACATCATCTTAAAGTTATGTACTGGGGCTAGAGTTTAAAACCTGGAATCGACTGCCCCGTTAATAACCAGAAGCAGCATCGGCGCCCGTGTGGTTCACTGCCAAGGGCCGTCTCGCTCCGCAGGCCACATTCACGCCCCGCCTCGCCTCGCTCCGCCTCGCTCCGCCTCGCCTCGCCTCGCCTCGCCGAGCGCCGTTCCAATCCATAATGTATGTCACGGCCGACAAAGATTACCATCAACGTGAGAAGTGCAAGAGGTAGATCCAAAAGATGCCAAGATCGTATCTTGATATTACGCAACTCAAAATGTCTGCACGTATGCTTCGAATGCTCCGATTTTCCCCCTCAAATGTGTTGAAAGAAACATAAGATTCACTCGGAGCGGAAATCTTGCCGAGCTGAAGAATAATAACCTCAAAGAGTAGTAGTCTAACACTGGATCAATTTGTATTCAGTAAAAACCTATCAATTTGTAATCAGTCACACTTATATACAACACAGACAAATACAAGGATTTGAAGACTACAATAAACATCGACAATAACAGAACGAAACTTTTCTCATTTTTTAGTATAGAGACGAATTGAATGGGAAACTAATTTCATTAATTCCAATAATGTGAAGTCTGTGAGAATTATTAAAATCATGTGTGACTAATGTATATCATTTTTTTAAATATAGCAAGTATTCCTATTTCCTAAATAAAAACGTGCATCAAAAAAATAACGAACAAATCGTACGCCCATTATATCACAGACTAATTCGTAAAACATTATTAACTTGGCGTCACAAAGAATTTAATAAGATACATATAAATTAATGGATCAACGACGAACTAAACCCTCACAATCAGTTTGTTAATTAATTTACAAACTATACAATACATAGCGTATAAAACAATCCGTTTCAATGTTTCTTAATTGTACTCACGAAAATTCGCAAACCACAAAAACGTTTGCGAAACACTTGAAATTTTGCTCAGCATAAGGTAAAGCTACCAGGTGACCAACAACATGCGACTTCGACGAGTTTTCGCACAACGTTTGGGTCGAAATTGAATAAATTTCCATCTGTGGCGGCAGAGTGTGCGCTGAATTCCCAAAATGCCTCACTCTTTTGATTCGCGTAGAACTGACCATCAACTTCTGATCTGTGTATTACTAGGGCCCGGATTCTTAGGTTAATTTTGTTCCTCACTTCTTAACGCCATTATTGTAACACACGCACACACGTTTCTGAGCCAAAAAAAGAAAAAAGTGAATTCTATGCCAAAAGCGGCTAAAATGAGTTATAATCCTAAAAAAAAGATTAAATCAAAAAAGTTGGCTTAAGAAAACTCATTTCGGTTGATCGGAATTTTCCAGACTGAACGCAGTATTGAACATTGCTGACTTCATTAACATTAATTACTTCAATAATAAGTTCCTTGTCAAAATTATAAGGTGCACGTCTTCTACTAAATGAAACAATGAACGTCATTTAAGTTGTTTCTTGAAGGAAGTTTCAAGCGCAGTATGTAATGGGTTTTGTTCAAAGTTCTCGAAAATTCAATGAAATCCTGGTCACGAAAGATGAAAGACATAAATGAAGTTATTCTAGAAGAAATATCTGGAGAATTACCTTGGAGTTCGACTGTAGTGGCATCTATGAAGTATGCGCCCTTGATTTCATGATGCGTTGAGCGAGCCTTTTCTCGTCTCAGCGTTGAGAGAAAAGTCCTTCACATTAGATATTTAAGGTTTATAAGTAGTTGTTCATTGCAACAGCGCTTCTTTAAGTTAATTTTTGGTTTCGATGATGACGCTAATTTTCAAGGGAATGTTTAAGAAGTAGAAAAATGTTCTTAAATTTTGTGCTTTGTTAAGAACAAATTTACTTAAGTTCACGAAAAAAAACATTGAATGAGTTAGTAATTTAAATGCTATTTGCTGCAGTTAATGTTCAGTCTGATACTTATAAAAAAAACGATAAACAGAAAAATGGGCAAAATCGACTTTTCAAACAGCCTAAAATGACATAAAATCCTAAAAATTCTAACCCAAACAATATGAATAGATAATTATTATTATAAAATTAATTATAACTCAAGTCAAATATACAGATAATTACGTTCACAGATTAATATCACCAACACGATGTGGCATCGAGGGATTACACTTTTAGCTCTGCCGCCATAATTGAGAACGAATTCCATATAGTTACTATGATACTTTATTATAGTATGACCGAGTTCTGGATTAATATTCCAGAGTTTTTGCCACCTCGAACAACGGTAAGCACTATCGATCTTCTGCTCATGCGCATTTCAAATTTCGCATCACTTTTGTGCATCTGCGCATGCACAGAAGAACGTTAAGCATAGTGCTTAACGTTCCAGGTCGCAAAAATAGGGAATTTTTGCATGCCATAACGGACAGCACTATCAAGCTTGTGCGCATGCGCAGAAGCACTAAAGTGATGCGAAACTTGCACTGCGCATGAGCAGAAGATCGATAGTGCTTACCGTTCGAGATGGCAAACTCCCTATTTAATATAAATAGCCCGCTAAATCCGGTGGAATAGCGAGCTTCGCTGACATTTCGAGGTCGAGTTGATGCATGCGCAGAGGTTCAGAAGTGATATTCGATAAGGTACTTCACGCAATGCAAAACCTCTCCAGCAGAGCACTCACCGCGTTGGCCGCGTTGATCTCGACGCCGTTGTCCAGGAGCTCCAGCACCTTCTCCAGCTGCCCGGCGCGCGCCGCCCGCAGGAAGGCCGTGCTCGGGTCCGTCTGCAACACAAGAGACAACACCGCGGTTAGAGAAGTCACCAGCTATAGAAGAATTCGCGTAAGAATAAGCCAAAGTGACAGTTCGCTAAACAAGTGAACATCACATGTAACTCAGAGAAGTATCCCTCCGCCGCGGCAGCTGTTCAGCCACGAATCTTCGTAAAGGGGTTGTTTATGGCTCCCGTGAAGAGAACCACGAATGTTAATAGAAAGAAAAATTATTTTTCAGGGGACGTTCAAATACCTTTTCTGTGAGTTTCACAGTGCAGCGAAGGGCCCATGCATTTTTGTAATGAAATGGCGTGAATGGCGTGAACAAGGAGGATTTCCCCTGCGACCACTGTGACGTTGCATGATACGCAATGGCGTTATTATATAAATATTAAATAACTCGCAAAGCACAGATCCACGAAACGCTCACAATCACAGCTCGCCACCTCACAGCACAGGAGCCGGAAGCACGTGGACTGGTACGCATTTTACATTCAAGACTAGGTTTTAAAATAAGCATAATACTTCTCACACAAAAAGTTAATTCCATATAATGTGTATAAAAAAAGATTTTTTTACCGAAGAGCACATAGCACTGCACTTTCTAATTTCAAATATTTATCGTGGCGCACTATATTTTCGTCGGACGAGGACATCACAAAAGGAAGCGTCAAAGCCATTTACAAGTTGGCCAACTGCAAACGAACGAATCGAGGAAGGAGAGTTCAATGGGATCAAGGACACAACGACCACAGACCCTTCAGTTATGTTGCCAGCAGTAGCTGTCAAAATTGCTTGTTCTTATAAGAATCTCTCTTTATCGGAGAAATTATGCAGTACATCCCAAATACAGAACGGAACGCTTTCATATACACTATTCATTTACGTTTCCGGACACATCAACTGCTGTCGTCATTAGTCTCATTATTGTAGTGAATGTTTTTGCCACTACTCCGCTGGATGGTGAGATCCAGCGCCGACCTACAAGCCAGCTTGCAGTGAAGTTCTCCCTTCGGGTATCCATCAACGGGGCACCAGCCCAGCCGGAATAAGCACTAACACTAACAACACTACCACCATGTGTGGTAGCGTAGTGCATAATAGTGTACGTAAGGGATGAGGATAGGACAAGGAAGGGGAAGGAAAGATCATTTGATTCATTTAATAGTCCCCTCTATACCGATAAGTAATAACTGTAAATAACTATTTACGGTGAAACATTAATTGAACATTTTATAAAATATCAGACTACTGTACCGCGACTTGTAAAATTACAACGACTTTCTCGAGTTGTAATTTCTTTTCAATTTTTTACTCCTTTTCCCCATCAGTCCCATCAAGGGGCCCCTTGATTTGTGGGGCCCAGAGCGATCGCCCGGTCTGCCCACGCCTAGCGCCGGCCCTGGATGTTTCGGTGGCTGAAATTGCAGGGCGCGCTTGAAAAATTCCGACGCGAAGGACATCCTCCTCGGAACGCACCGCTCCTCGAAGATAAGCCCGGAACGCGACGCCCAATCCATTATCGCCGGCGACCGTATCGGGCATTCTTCCCCCGGGAGATGGCAACATTCCCACGAACGGTAACGTCTTCGGAATTTCAAGTGGGCGAGGGGACGCGTGAAATGAGTCAGCAACTGGTGTCAATCACAACTTCCTAATATAACAGAACTATTTACACTATTTGTAAATAACCTACAGCATTCGCAAACAACCATGCAGTTTTCTGTAGTGCAATGTTTTCCGAAGGAAAAATGGCTCGAAGCACGAACTAGGACTTTTGGTGATCACGATGTTCGTGATGAGGGAATCGACGGCGGCAAAATTCATCAAAGTCCTCGACCATCATGAAGAAAAAAAATATTATCACATTGTAATAATTCTCTTATTAGATGGCTGCAGCTCGTTGCAAAATGATACTTATTATGATACAGTTTTAATATAGTTTGGTGTTTGAGCAATCGCACAGAAGTTTACTGTCTAGAAGTAATCGATCATTGGTTAATTTTCTATTAAAAGTTTCGTTGGATTATGTATATTACAGTGCCGAAACAATCTGTGAGGACGTAAAGATAAATCGCACATACCCTCCGCTGTATTCAAAACTCACATGAAAATCAGAATACTGAAGCCCCTCATGGGAATTGTATCAATTATTAAGTTGGTAAGAATAAGAAAAGATACAGAACCTTGATTACTTTCTTTTAATAAATTGAATCCCAACTTCACTCGTGTACTGATAATCTGAAGTCGGATTGTGTTCATGCTTCATCAATGCCACCTGAACACCTAGGTATACGCTTGGCGTTGGCTGAATACTGTACGTCAGTGCCAAGCAACTGATTTATGTAAAAGGGCACTCACATTTATGTAAAAGGGCAAAAGACAACTCGCAACTTATAATCGTAGTCGTAGAAAAAGGACTGGAAGAAAGTCGATGCAATAAGGATTAATGCACGCGTCTGAAGTTTGAAACGATACTTGCTCGTCTCGTAATATCACTTCACACTCGCGCATTAATACCAATCGTTACACCATCGTTTCATAATACATTACCGCAGGAGACCTTACATCTTCCATTACGACACACGATGAAATCAGAAATGCAATTCATGATCAAATAATTGAGGCATTTGCTAATTTTTTCCATATGGAAAAGTTTACAAGTCGGAACAAAATTCTTCTCGCAATTACACGCTGTTTGATATGCCAGGGATATATCCTCGCACCATTTGAGGTGGACACAAGCAGGTGTTGAACAGTATCCCCTCATAAGGTAATGAACGACCCTAAACATAGGAAAAATACAAAATGCAAAAAGAAAAAAACAAAAAACAAAAAAAAAAAAAAAAACATAATTTTAGAAAATAATGAAATGAGTTTGGTACGGAACGTCTCAAACTTAGTTATAATTTGTATTCCAAATGTTTGCTAGAATGAGATTAATTAGGGTGAAAATATTTCTCTGCCGTCTGCCGGCATTCGACGTTCAAAAATGAAGACCTCAATATTAAAGTGCAAGGTTGAAAATATTTCAGTGTAAGAATTTTGCGCTAATATTTTGTTGTAAATTTCTTAAAGATGTTATAATTATTGGGAGGGGGGATAATATTTAAGAGGAATGAAATGAAGAAATGGTAAACTTCAACTCTCATGCAATTGTTTCTGAATTGTCTTGCGCTGACTGCAAGGGCATCTCATTCCCGCTGCAGCTTCCGACAAAAGAACGCGGAAAAGCGAAACGTAAGATTCGCTGCGGCCGTTCCTTTAGTGCGCTTTTTCTTGACGCTCCGTACTCTCGCTGCATTCCGTGCGTGCCCGAGGTCCATTACACGCCCCAAGGCCACGACACACAGTACGCTCGCATCACAAAAAGACAACTCGCAACAGAGCGTCAATAGCTTTCGTCAGGGTACTTACAACGTAATTTCAATGTCAAGAAAATACGTATTGGTAATCCTATCGAGAGAGGAATGTAACGCGCAGTAGCACTTCGGAATTTTAATGTATTAATATACCCATTTGGACTATTGATGTACTAAGAAAGTATTAATTAATGGATTAAGAAATAAATAAAAGAATTTTAACACCTGCTTGTTATCGCAAGTAGCAAACAACGAATTAAAGGGAATCATTTTGGAAAAATGCTGACTCGAAGATGCTAGCGACAGGGTATTAAATTCTTACAAAAGAAAAGGACGAAAGAGAAGAAAAGCTAAGAAAACAACTGGCACAATCGCACCTCAGGATGTTTCTCACCTGGAGCCGAGAGCTGGCGTGGGAGCGCGGTGGAGGCGGCGACGGCGCTGGCGGCAGACGCGAGGGGTGTGGGATGGGGCGGTGGAGAGGTAACGGGGCGGGCAGCGGTAGCGATGGCTGGAGCGAAGGGGATGAAGATCGGCCAACGAAAGATACTCATGTTGGCCGTGGATGGAAGGAGCGGGAACGGGGAAGCGAAGAGAATGAAGGTGCGGCGGCCGATGACTGGAGAGAAAGGGATAAAGGAAGAGGAAATGGGGCGGCGATGACTGGGGAGAAGGGGATGAAGGGAATGGAGTGGAGGTAGCAACAGCGGAGGCTGGAGCGAAGGGGATAAAGGGAATGAAGGGAGTGGAGGCAGCAGCGGCGAAGGCTAGAGCGAAGGGGGTGAGGGGAATGAAGGGAGAGGAGGCAGAAGCGGCGAAGGCTAGAGCGAAGGGGATGAGGGGAATGAAGGGAGTGGAGGCAGCGGCGAAGGCTAGAGCGAAGGGGATGAAGTGGAGGTGGAGCGGAGATGACTAGAGCGAAGGGGTTGAAGGGAGTGGAGATGGGACGGCGATGACTGGAGTGAAGGGGATGAGAGGAATGAAGGGAGTGGAGGGAGCAGCGGTGAAGGCTCGACCGAAGGGGATGAAGTGAATGGAGTGGTCAGGCGGCGATGATTGGAGCGAAGGGGATGAAGGCGGGCGTCGCACAAGCGGAAAAGCGGCTGGCGTCGCCGCGACTCTTCGCCACCCGCGCGAGACAAAGATCTCCGCGCCGCGGCCGCCTCCGCTCTCGCGTTTCACAAAGAAAGACGCCGTTTGGGAAGAAACCGCCACCGCGAGGAGACGCGCGCGCACAACGGTATCCTCTGTTCGCGCCATTCATTTCTTCCTCGCTTCCTCCGCCTCTGCCCCTGCGCCGCCCCCGCCCCTCCCGCGGCTTTTTCCTCAGGCGCTTTCGCGAGCAACACAAAATCGCATGCTCCGGGTCGGTGCACGCCCGCACTGCAACTTTCACGGCTTCATTCTGCGAGTAGAACGTACAATTCTGCGGGGGAGGTACACCTCCCCCTCTTCCATGGAAGAGACAAAACCGCGTGTTTACCAACTAGCGAGCCATGTTTCTCACGAAAGTTTAGTTTTTTTCGCAAAGGAGATTAACCTTTCTCACGCAAAACTCTTCTCGGAGGAAAGTCGACAGAATCGCGTTTAGGGAGGGCAAGGAACGGGGTGACCCTGGAAGACGTGTAAACTAAACTGCGGGGTCACTTTTCGCGACTTCGTTACTACGAGTCCTTCCTTTAAAAATGATGGGTTTGCGTCGGTTACTTGGCATCGCTTTAAATATACTAAGCCAGAGATTTGAAGCAGAGAGAATTTTTTATCCCCTCTTTTCAGAAGTTCTAAAAGTACGTAATTTTCCATGGAGTTCATGTATGCAACGATTTGCCTATAGAATAGGCATTCTCTTAGCTTTCTATCTCCCCAGGTATAACAAGGCAAGGTATCTCCCACGTAGGCGTATTTGATCTATCTTAAACTATTATAAATGTCTGGACATACCTCCTACAAATAATTATAGACGTGTTTGTACTAAATTTATAAAACTTTTACGAGGTGTTTGTACTAAATTCAGCAATTAGCTCCTTCTTTTCGAAAATACTCTATTTTATATAATTATGTTCTTTGATCAACTGTCTTGCTGGCATAACTAGAACACAGACGCATGGGGATGTCGGTACACAGGCTTTCTGCGTGAAATTAGTTTTTATTTAGGAGCCTCCTAAATTACGTATCATATTAAGAAATTTGGAGTAATTACTTGATTATTTACAGTATTTTCAGAAGATGCAAAGTTCGCTTCGCTTATGGCCAAAGCAATGTAAAGTTAAGCACGTTTCGCACGTAGGTTATGGTTCACATCATCTATTCACTGTACTAACTCCTATAAAATCAAAATTTGTTTTCGCAAACAGTCCCCATTTACGCAGCGCCAACAGTTTCTACGTAAGGACAACTACCAGGGAACATTCTACATTCGCTTCAGAGCTCTCCATGCAGAGTTCGGCCGGCCGTTCCGTTCCGTTCCGCCCCAGTGGCTGGGAGCGGCCGAAGTGCTCGCTTGGCCGGAGCGCGCTGCATTGCGGGGTCCTCGGTTCGCCGCCCGGCGCGCGCCGCTGCGCCTGACGGCGAAGAGCCCCCCGGGGGGTCGCGGGCCCCGCGGCAAAAAGACGCCGCAGACAGCCCGACGGGCGGGCGGACGGGCGGGCAGACGGTATCGGAGGCGGCGACGGCGGCGGGGAACTGGAGCGCGAACGCAAACAGCGCGGGGGACAAGGGCGGCTTTCACGAGCGCGGGGCGGCCACCTGGCGACCCGCGACGCCCCCGCGCACTGCGCACGAAGCGCGGCCGCGCGGACAAACCGCGAAGCGCGCCACCCCGTGCAATGGTTTTATTTGCGTTTCGGCTGGTGTCATCTCCTGTGGTCCCCCTCCGCCGGTATTACAGTGAATGTTTTTATCAAGAGAGACGGCGTTGTTCCCGATGGTGAAATTCGGCGCCCCACCTACAAGAGGATTTCCCTATTCAGGTGTCTCCTCCCAGCGGGGCAGCTGCCCCAGCCGGGAGAGCTCTAAGTCTCCCGACAGGTGTTGTAGTCTAGTGTACCTAAGTGTGTGTGTGTGTGTGTGTGTGTGTGTGTGTGTGTGTGTGTGTGTGTGTGTGTGTGTGGTGTAAGGGAGGAGGATAGGATTAGGGAGAAAAAAGATCACGAGCAGTCGCTGGCCCGTTTGTTATACTGCGATTTTCGTAACTTTGCCCCTCACAGGAATCAGCTGTTGACGGTTTCGTCCAATAGGGAGCCTGAACGTCACCACAGTGACGTCCCTGTAGCGAAATATAAGCTCCCAATTGGATGGCAGCGAAACAATTGATTCCTGTCAGGGGCAAAGATACAAAAATCGCAATATAAGGTTCTTCTCTATCATTCATCTGGGGTTGATGGGAGAAACTACAGAAAATTACCGATCAGGGCAGCCGGTCGATGGAATTATCCTCCAGAATAGCGTCAGTACAGTGGAGAAGCACCGCGAGAGTACAGAGCAAACGAGGCCGGTAACAAACTGTTCAGCAACGAAGTATTTTGGCATAAAAATGCAATAAAATTGATGTTCTGCATAGATTCAAAGTTGTTCAATGTAAGTCGGGAAAGCAGGAGCATCGAAGCCTACTCCGAAATGAGTAGCGAAGAGTCAACTGGGCCCTAACAGAATCTTAGAATAAAAATACGTTGGAAACTATCCGTTGCCATTTTGTACATATCCCTTGTGCCCAGTTGTCTGTGACGGTCGTTCCGTTTTCTCGACATCCTCGTTCCTTTCTTCCGTTTGGCCGACACTTCGGTCAGCCGTTTTCGTTCTATGTGCCGGATTCGTTGAAACCCAGACTAGTGAACGGAAATGGTCATGGTGAACCCAAACGACATTTTCCGACGGTGAGCGAAAACATCGGCTATCAAACGAATATATATTTCGGTTGCTTCCGTCGGTTCCATTTGCCCGAAATCTACTGGAGAGTCAAAGTCATCTGCAATGTAGATAATCTTGAACGGGCTTGTCGTAAATTTAAAAAAAAATCAGCTGAGGAATTATGGGAAATATTCGGACAATTTTGGATACAACATTCGGGAGATTTTCGGATGAAATATTACGACGAATACACTAGTAGTTGTCCGAAAGTGAACGACAGTTATTTGGAGTGCATCGTGATCGTAGCCTACGGGATGAGATCTGAATAACCTGTTCGGATAGAAAAAATATCACATTTCGGAGATGAGCATTTGAAGTGCATGCTTCAAAGTATGAAAATTCATCGCGCAAAGTTCAGTGAGAGAGCACAAAAAATTATTGCTAGGGGAAGAATATTCGCGTGTTTGAATTCCTCTAATTGTGAAAATAATGCGATATTTGAAAACACCAAGCCTTCTGAATGTTACGTCTTTGGAATTCTACCAGCACATATCGTAACGCAATTTCAAAGCTGTTATTTTTCATTATTTTTTTAGAGAATAATGACATTATTGTATGTGTATCCGCAAATGTACTTTGCAGAATATAAACTGAATCAAAACCATAATTTTTGTCCTTCTAGATAGGGCCAGAGTTGCACTGCCCGACTTCGGGAACGACGATTTCCAGAGCAAATAATGAAAGGATTCTTTGCTTCTGGTCGTTTGAGGCACAGATCGGGAGCTGCTCTCTAGACTCTTGACTTACGAATCTCCTCCATTTATTCTATAGGATGTAAGTGGTTCATTGAATTCGAATGCAAGTCAGTTTTCAAAAGCATAATGATAATTTCGATAATTTGAGATGAACGTGCGTGTTGTTTGAATTTTGATCCCCAGCAATATAGTATTATCCACGGCAGCCTAGGATAGTGCGAACAACTATTAATTGAATAACAACCAATATGTATAACTGAAATGAAATTTGTGAACAAATTGAAATGATGTTTTATTACAATATAACAGTATTTATGCTAATCAAAATTATAAGTAATCCAGTTTACTTACCTTGGAAGAATAAATCATATCAAAATTGGTAGATTTAATTATATCGTTGCCCCATCGAGAACATTTCGTAGTCAAGAATTTCAACCTTTACAGTAGGCACAAAAATGGGTTATTTTTGTTATATAATAATAATAATAATAATGTCTTTATTAATGGCGAGGCTCAGGCCATAGGGCCTGCTCTTCCGCCTAACCACTCAATCTACATTAATACAGAGTAGTAATATTTTAAGAGAGTATTATTTTTGTTACTCTCCAAGGAATGTAGAGGGTTTGGGCATTAAAAATGTTTCATAACATTAAAATAAAGTTAAAGGTTATCTCTCATGTGGCGGTACATCAACATATATGTGATTTCGTTTCTCGCCTCTAAGAGCGACAGTTTTATCAATTTGAGCATTGAATACAGGCAAAACCATGATTTTCAAAGTAACAAAAACTCGGGAATTGTAATATAAAAATATAGCTGACTTTACGTGCTTTCAGACTGGGGCGACGATATTGGTAGCATATTTCGAAACCTCTCTCTTGATGTTTTTTCTCTTTCTCATCATCATTAATTCCTCGTGATTACCCCTGTCATGTAGTGTAAAGCAATGGCAAACCACCATAGTTATCAATCATCTACCCAGGAAAGGAGAGGCCAAAGACGCATGCTGTCTCTTTTCTACGATCGGCTGCCAGAGTATGGCACTCATATTCGTAGTTTTACTCGAATTAAAAGTGAAACACAAGTACAATAATTTGAAAATGGATTTTAATTTCTTCAGACTTCAATTGATTTTTTTATTATATCAATTGAATTGTCCATGTATATATCGCATCGAGAGGTTAGGAGAGTCGGGGAGTACGGCCTTGCCAGAAATATTAACTCGACCGTTCTAAGGTCTCCTCGCTAAGGCATTTCCGTTGAGATGTACCTAACGATGATGATAAGAGTGATGAGTGAGAAGAAAACAAGATGACGGAATGAGAGGCAGGGGAATCAGTACAAACTCTTCTAGGATCCACGAGGATCAAATTCCGGCATCAGCGCTGGAAAGTGAGCAGTCTGAACAGGACTTGGCCAATACACCAAAGACAGTAGCACACTTGCCCATATATCTTCAACGTACGATTAAGAAAAATTGCAGAAAAATTACTATAATATTTATATTCTTTCAAAAACAGTTTCTTCCTATAAAACTAAGCATATAAAAAGTATACAACGTAAGAAATTTCCTTCTGTTCATTTGACCTTGTTTCCCTTCACTTCCGTTCTGCGCGAAATAAGAACGTTTTTAAACATGTCATTAGATATTTTTTATTTTACATATTGTTCGTTGAGTTGAAATAATGGCTTTTGTGCTTGAGAAACAAACTCCCATTATTACTTAAGTCATTTACGGCGATCACTTTCTGTTTGTTCAACACAGTTATATCGACAAGAATAGGCATCAGGTTTCAAAGATGTATAAAGTATTCTAGTAATTAAGCAAAGGGAACTAAAAATAAGCTTGTCAACAAGAAAAAAGACAATGTGTTGTTTTCTTAACGATTTGCAACATCTGCTCGTAATTTTATTTAAAGAATTTATAAGTTTGTCTGCTCCAAATGACGCACTTTATCCATTGAAACATAAAACGTGAAGTACTATCTCTAAGCAGAACTAGTACCTACAATCATTTCACATCACAACAACTCGAATGAACAATATTTTTCATTCCGTATAAGAACTCTTCCAGAAGTGATATGTATTATTTGTATAATTACAGAAACACGGGATAGATTTCAAATACGCGAAGAAAATTGACATGAGTCGATTTATCAAAGAATGAAAATAATTTGTACAAACGTAATGCAACATTTGATATTTTGTAACGTACAATACATACTATCCTAATGTTCCGTCGTCCCAGTAAATGTACGTACCAGTAAATGTACGTATCACGTACATCGTGTTTCCATTTGCGCACGAAGTGTAATAATCGACGTTCGCCGCTGATATTTAGAGGCATCAATGAGGGAGTTACCTCGTGGCCTTGTAGTCATTGTGCCCGGGATTAGGACAGCTCACATCGACTGCTAGCACAAAAGCCTCCCAGAGCCAATTAAGGGAGGGGGAGGTATACTACGAGCAAGGCTCAGTCCAGGCAGAGAGTACTGTGCTCTCTCTTGACCGTCATGAACGCGACTAGGGAAACCAAAAATCTATCCTTTTACTCCTGTATCTTGGAAGAAAAATTATTACCAGCACTGAGAAAGCTTGCATTAGGAGTTATTCTCTCACAAATCGATGTATTACTACACGACACACGAATGCACTTTTCCTCTTCTATTCTTAATATAATGTTTGTTTTTATTTTAATTTTGATTTTTTCCATCTAAATGTAGATTTGCGTTTGATTTCTAATGAATTTAGATGAAATATCGATTTCACTTTTTCGTAAAATTAACTAGCATGAAGTAAATTTGTCTCAATCACACACTGCTACTTTCATAATTTAAACATATCTTGAGAATTTATATTAAAAAGTTATTCAATCGAATTACTCTCCAGAAATGGCACGAAAATTAATACAAATATATATATATATATATTGTGCAAGAGTATACCCTATCCAGTTTAACAGTTTAACTTAAATTAAAAATTCCACAATCTTTAAAATACGAAATACGAGTATTTTGCGTGCCTTTAGCTGGTTGAAAATTACTGAAATTACATTACTACCTAACATGCTTAATTTTCACCCATATACATGAAAATTATTTAATTTCAATACATTCTAGACACTCAAATATTTATTTAATGGTGGACCTACTACCGGTCCTGAGTTGATAGCTTTTTCTCTGTTTACCCAATATTTAATTGAATTCGATATCTGGTTCGTAGAGTTTTTAAGCAAAAAAGAAACCCTATTGAAAATACTATTTACACTAAATACCATTTAATGGAATATACGAGAGGGTGATGCAATGAAATAAGTACGAAAGTATAAGCATTGTATTTCTCGGCATCAATAAAAAAATGCTGAGTGAAGAACAACACAATCGTTCTTATGCTCGAACTCTGCGATTATGTCCACTATTTCGTCATCAAGATCATCACTTTCTGAGAGCCTATTGACGAGATCGAGCACAAGAAACGCTCCTAATGTTGCCTCTTCATGGCTGTCCTGTATGTTAACGTTGATCACATGAACTAGGGAGCAGGTTCGAGATCGCCGGGAATCCAGTATTTCTGTCACTTGGTCGTACACACGCTCTTCACACGTAACGAGTATATCGAACTTCTCTTTAGCAGATAGAAACAGTTCTGGGCTAGATTTTATTCTCTTGTTTCGATCCAGCATATGCAGCAAACCATTATGCGTGTAAAACTTTTCGTCTTTTAATTTAAGATCTTGGTAGATGTGATCATAAGTAACCCCGAAATCGTAACAATTAGGTCTATCATGAACAGGTCCAGGAAGTTTAACTTTAGGTCCAATTCCAAAGGATCTAATGCAGAAACCTTTTTTATTCAAAAGCGAATGAACTTCCATGCTTCTGTTCATGTTGCTGGTACATATCACAGCCACCTTCAAACGGTTCTTGGCAGTAAAGAGCGACATCAGACCTAAAATAAATCAACGAATTTTGTCACGTATTCAAGCGCAACTCTCAGCAAACACAATATTTACTTTACCTTTTTACTTAACGTCTTCTCAAAACATACAGTATTTTCAGAGGTTTATGTTTTAGTGGAGTACAATACGCCAGTGACATGGAGCAACGAGCAACTGTTCATTCAAATGGCATCCATATTCAACGCCACCTGGAGTCTGCACAATTGTTAGCAAATAACGTACAAACAGTATATATAAATATATAATTTTATCTATCCACAAGATTAGTGTTATATATTCTTTCCGATTAATTTCCTTTCATTTAATATGTTTTCATACATTTTACAAATGAACGGATACGTCAATTACACAACTCTTACAATAATGCTCCTTGACGTAACTTGAAAATTGAAGGCATTCATAGACTGACCTTAAACACCTGTTACTTGAACAGATGGATGGTTGATGACAAAGCATAAAACTGGGACAGATCGCGAAGTAAGAATGGTGTGTATCATCCCCTCTGTCACTAACAAGAACTGTAATAGAAATAGCAAACATTTAATCTATACATCTTCAGTATGTTACTGCGGTAAGGAGTTTCAAATACGCCAGCAAGATGCCGCTTTATGTCGATTTTTTTTACTGTAGTACCAAACATGAAAGAACGACCTCATCCCTTTCGTTCATGGCAGGTTTAAAAGACTCCATTCGAATGCGACCAGCTGCCGCTTCGCCGTCCATTTGTGTCAAGGAAATCGACTCTGTATATGTCTCTATTCATAGACTGCAATCGACGCATTTCTTGATCATCGGTTAAAAGAGAACATATTTCTTAAGTCGAATAACGGTATGCTAAATGCATCAACATGACGCTTTCGTCTGTGCTTGAACAGAAACAAATCGTCACGTTTTTCTATCCCTCTGTCACACAGATTGATGCAATTAATTTTGTTTGTACAAATACTTGATCCACACATGACCATATCGTAATATTTTACGCGAATGCAACGCTTTATCCTCTTTTAAAATTCCTGTAGCAGTAAGAGACTAGTTTCTGTACCCAGGAGACTAATGAATGTGTAGTAACAGAATATAAATAACAGTTGACAAATAAATACAACAATTAGTCTGTAAAATGTGCTGTGTGAAATGCGAAACGTGGCTCCCAGAGGTCAGCACCTTTCAGTAAAGCTAATAATACCTAAGTACACCAAGTGCTTTTCTCTCTTTTTGATATTTATCCAAGGATTGCTCAAATTTGAAGCATAAGCATTATAAATGGTAAATCACATTTACACGAAGTTTGATGAAAATCACATGTGCTGTTAATCTGCTTCAGGTTCTGGTGATTAAAACGTCACAGTCATACATAGCGACACAATTCTGGGATACAAAAGGGACAATATTTTAGTAGTAGTCGTATGACATAACCCAGAGAGCGAACTTTCAAATCTCACACTGGGAAATTTCTACTGAATACGGTTAATATACAGCACCTGAGATAAGAAAATGGATCTAGGAGAAATACAGTACTCTACTGTGTAATATGCTGGATTGGCAAATCACTATCAATTATATTTTATTAAACAGTAACAGTATTTTGCGAATAATGGAAAATACAGCATTTTATACATGAATATTCAAAGAGGGAAAAGTCATCAGATATCGTACTTCTGCGGAAGGAATTTACTAATAGAAAATAGTGGAAATGCGTAGCATACCGAAGATTTTCCTACTCTTAGTGTTATGAAATGCATAACTTGGATATTACAAAAACACTAATTTTGCTCATGCTGCGAACACTTCCCTCTACCGAAAAGTAGATTGAATATAGCCTACGCGAAATCTTCGCGCGAACTGCTAGGGAAACCAACACACTTCACTGGTTGTTTAGGGTACTACCAACAGTTGTTTATGTGTTTAGTTTATATTCCATTCCCTGGAGCTCTATCATCACTGCAGGTTTTAGAACATTTTTTGGAAAATTCTTGTTTATGTTTTTAGAAAAATTTCACGAATTATGTCACAATTACACAACTTCATTGTTTAATGTACACGGCATAGTTTAAAAGCGTTAAACCCAGGGATAAACAGCAGTGAGAAAAAAAATCTGACATTAATATGGGTGGTATAGATCAGGTTTGAAAAATATTTTAACCTTCGCAGTTTTCAAAGTTTGAGACGGTTTAATGAAAATCGGAACGATATCATATTTATAAATACATTTCTACTCAAACAAGAAATCAAGAAGAAATTTGCGGTCATATTTCAGAAAATTTTGGAAATGTCACAAGGGCCTTCTTGTAAAGTAACTCCACAACAAAAATGTCTTACTCTGATGTGTTTACCAAATCTGAGCTCAAACGCTTCTAATGTGATGATGATGATAATGAAGTTGTGTGTGAAAAAAATCCACCCATTCATCCATCAGCCCAGCCATCGAGACACGCCGATTTTGGGGTGCAAAAATGCAATCTCTTCGCCACGTGCACCAATCATCTTTGGAACATCACTAATAGACCTTAATATTGACGTGTGAGCAAAACGTTACAGCTCAAAAGAATCTTAAACATGGATTTTTCGACTGAAAATATGCGATCGTATTGCTGGAGGTAATTCTAATACTTTTCCTCCCGAGGACAAAATTAAAATAGCAAAGAAACGCAATAAGCAGCTTCGGCAGATGTTCGCTCGCTTGCCGGTCAATAAAGACGGCTTGTCCACGTCGGCTCCGTTAACTTTTTTGTAAACAAAGAGATACACACAAACCATCTGAAAGAAAATGCAGTATGCACATCACATCATGCAATGCACATCATACAGATGGTTTTCCCCGCTATTTCCTCCAATCACCCTTTCACTCCTATGTTATCATGACAAGTATGGAATATTTATTACAGATGCATGTTAAACGTTAGTTTCTTTTTCTGCATGTTCTATTATTCAAAATTATAAAAATACTACAAGTTGTTTAACTATATGTGGGTGTGTACATATCAAATTGCAATAATGTCCAATCAACCAAATATTTTATCAAAATTATTATTTTTAATTCAATCAATTACAGCTTAAGAAAAGGTTCGTACTTTGATGAAATCTTTCTAGAAAGAAAACCGGAAGGAAAGGAAAACGTTCAACCGGAAATTACATTTTGACAATAGGACAATATTTGTACTTTATCAAACATTTAACATGCACCCTTTCGCATCATTGAACATCAAACTGCGCGGAATCGAGGACCCGCACCAACAAACTATAGTGCGATTTTTCTAACTCTGCCCCTCAAGCCTCTATGGCCACGATGGAATATCACACGGCATTTCGCTTCTTTCTCCGTCATGCCGCTAGACGTCGCATGGTCGCAAGCACTGCTTGATACTGTCGCGATCATACGAGACCTGTCGGCACGTCTGAGAACGTCGCGAAATATCGTGACATATACCGCGATTTTTCTAACCGTGCACCTGGCAGGTATCAGCTGTTGACGGTTTCATCCAATCGCGAGCTTAAACGTCATCATAGGGACATCGCTGTGGTGACGTTCAAGCTCCCGATTGAATGAAACCGTCAACAGCTGATACCTGCCAGGGGCTCGGTTAGAAAAATCGCACTGTATTCCATCATGCAGACGGGGTTGAGGGGCAAAATTAGGAAAACCGCAGTATAGCAATCGCAAACTGCTAGTTCGTCCGCCGTCCGCGCGGCGGCGCCTCGTTCGCCGCATGTGCCGCGTCCTCCGCCAGCTGCGCGCGCGGCGCCTGTGTTTATTGCCCTCTCGCCGGAGATCACAGGGCGCCCCGCTGCGGCCCCCGCCCCCACCCCCGCCCCGCCCCCGACCTCCGGCCCGCGAGGAGGGCGCGCGTAAAAATAAAACGGTGAATTATTGAAAGGGTCCGCATCCGGGCTTTCGCTGCCCCGCGGTGACGCAACCCGCAGTCGCCCCTCGCGCGGCGCAGAATCACCCCACACGCTCGCTCGCCAAGGGCCTTTGTTGAGCACAGTTCGGGTTCATTACAATTGGACGGTGTTATGCATCAACTGGCTAAGCGCCATTTTAGAAAAAATGAGATGTGGACGCCATCAGTTGCATTGGACCATGTTCTAAGTGCACGCGAAATTTTGGCGCCAAATCTGTAAAAGTAGCCTTATAATTGATGAAAAATGAAAAAAACGCTATCAGTCACATCAGGGATTTTATGTTTCGCAATAACCGACTATAAACCTCGATCCTCAAATCTGCTGTTCATATAACATTATGCAAGTAACCGCCAGATATTCCACTCATGTTTGTGTAGTTTGGTGCTTCAATGAATGAAATAAATAAATTACAGTTTTTAGAGCTGAAAATGCAATAAAACCTTTAAACACGATTATCTCAAAACTTGTATGATGTCGCATAGCCGGTTGATGCGTAAAACCGTCCAATTATTATGTGATTATTCGTATACATACAAGATTACAATTATTATACTTATTCGTATTCGCAGAGCAAAATAAAATGTACACTTAGGAAAAGTAGGCGCACGATCCCGTCGTCCATCGGAGAGAAAAAAATGTAAACAACCAATATTAGTTTCCTCAAAGATATGTAGACTAACGTAAAAGCGATGTCGTGGTGGGGGAAGGGGAAGGCGGATAGGGGCGACGCTCAGGTGCCTCTGACCCTCACCCAGCCTGGCTGCCACTAGCATGCCAAGTTTATTTTGTGACTGAAAAAAAACAACTATATATTATATATGATTACAATTATTATATTATTATAATTGAAGATCTTAGGGCAATAACATGCTATGTCACTATATGTAAGTTTTGAGAAAAAGGAAAGTAAAGGTATAAACATTGCATTCTACACATTGGGATAAAGAATATTAATTTATTGATTACACTGCCATCTTGTGATGAATCTTTAAAATAAAACCCCAACATCTAGATACATCTATGGGGCGTCGAAATATATTAATATCTCAATTTCATCAGAAATGGGGTACATCATGTTGATGCCGCCAAGTTCTTCATTTATTATCGTTATTAAACACTGGGAATTTTGTCTCCCGTTGGCAGGACTGCTGATCGAGCGAAGTCCGATTATATTGTCATGTTTATGTCTCGGGAAATAATTCTCTGAAAATTGCTCTTGTGCCATATAACTTAATATTAATTCTCACGAATCTTTTTGGGGTGTATGTAGATTTAGATCTTAACATCATCTACTTTTGAAAATAATTTGCGAAGTATTTTTGTATTGTTAAAATATACAAGTGAAAGCTATTAATATTTAATATGGAACTGTACAATTTTAAACCGAAGGAGTTATACAATCTACACTGAATGAAGCCACGTGTCACAACTTTCATTCCCAATTAGGCTTCCTGAAGGGTAAACCCAGCACCAATTGTTGCTGTACCCCTTATGGTTCTAATGGAAATAAACAACTCCCACATCCACATACGCTTATTATTCGACTTTCCATGCCGCTGAAAATATTTCTAATGCTTCGGAAAACAAAAGTATTTCTTATTCAAGAAACCGCATTACCTTCAACACTGTCATTGAGACTGTACCATATTAAACTATTTTCCTCTGAAAATACAAGCCGTGATTTTGAGTAACTACTAAAGAAGGATTCTGTAGTCATATTTTTAAATGGAGATTGAGTGGGTCTGTCACGACTAAATAACATTGTGACGCAGCTTGTCATAAATTAAAGAAGGTATTAAACAAAAGTCGGAATTCCTATATTTCACTTAACTCGCCCAACAATTCTTCATTTGCATATATGACTATTCCCGCGCTTTCATTTCAACAACTTATTCTCTTTCTAAATGATGAAGAATGGATGCGGTTCCACGCAAGGTGAGGAGAACTCTGGTGTAGATTTACCGTGAAATTTCGCGGTAAAGAATGGTCAGGATAAAGAATCATTTCCTCATTACGTGACACCAGAGTTAAATAGTAAAAATAGATTAATGATCGATCAAATATTCTCTTTCGCAAGAACAAAATTCAATATTATATATACAAATTGAGACAAAAAATAATAATGTGTGTAAGAATATGAATATAAAGAAGAATTGAAATCCATAGATGTTGAAGAACTGCGAAGCTCAGATACCATTTAATAAAAAAAGCGTTTTTTACAGTTGACGTCAGATCGATAAAAATATTTCAGCCTCCACAAAGCCTGCGTTGTAACTGTGAGTGGCGTTTGGAGTTTACTGACGTTCAGTGGAATGGCGAGTCTAAATAGAACAGTCGTTCCCCTTAGAGACGACTCGTACGACGTTAGGCCAATGTGTACGACGCTACCCAGTGAACGACCACACCAACGAGAAAAGTGTTGGGTTATAAAATCTCTAGAAGCGGGAGGTTAGGGAATATTTCTTGTGAGTTACGACAAGTAATTACTATCAAGTATGTAGGCCAATAGATTTTTCGTGACTAAAAAATCACGATACGTGGCTTTAATCACCTATCGTGTAACAAAAAGCGTGCGAGTCGTGCTGGTCCCTTGTTAATGCGACCTTGAGAATTGAATGCAGACCCAAAGTGCACATGCACTGCTTTCCAACGCTTGCTGTTTGTAGACAAAGAATGCAGAAATCTTCTAGTAATTAGTAACCTGAAGCTCGAAGAAGATATAAAAAAAAGCAAATTGTTCAAATATCACGAACCGGCGCAATACAACGCTACATCCAAACAGATGCAAACAGTAAACGTTGTGATTCATCTGATTTAAAATAGTTTTGGCAAAGGAACACAAAATGCAATAGTTAAAGCATTCGCTGTTTACTTCTAATTATGAAAATAATTATGTGGTCACAGGATAGTTCTTCAATACTTAATTAAACCTTTCTACTAAATAACATTTACCCTCCAACCACAGAACTTTTGGTTTTATTCTGTGTGTTTGAGCATGATGGTTTCCAAAATGAAGAATCTCATTTTGAAATTGTCAATAAATCTCACAACTAGTGAGTGCTGATTCATGATCCATATTCCAATCCACCTTTATCTTAAGTTGAAGCACTTAAGTAACTGATTATACAAGTTTCTGAAGTATAGGAATTAAAAAATACTAAATTTCACATTTTAAATTTGTGGACTCACGGGAGTATTAGCCAAGCACTTCAGAGAGTTTCTGCTATTCTATTTCGCTCACTTTTGACAGGTTTAAAAGAAATAAAAAATTAAGCAAAAAACGTCTTTGGACTGAGCCCAGTTTTCTGTGATCGCCATCCTTGTATTTGAACTTCACTGTCGAAACTAGAGAAAAAACACTATTGTCCAAATGAAAAAGGCTAGTACGAGTAATGAAAACATTTAATTTTAAATTACGTGAATTGAGGTCTATCACGACATGGAATTGTTAATGTGACAACACGCACAGAAGAACTTACAAATATGAGTGGATTTCGGCGACCAAATATTATCAACTAATTTAGTAAAGATACCTAAATACATAGAGGCAATAGAAAATATGACCAGTGCTGATCAGAAGCTAATACAGTATGCAGATTACCGTTTTGTAACTCTTCATTCCCTCGACGCGGCTTATTTCTATCCGTATGGAGGTTTGTTCCGGTAGCGGATGCAGCAAACCACCTTCATATCGTTGGATTGATTGATTGATTGATTGATTCGTGTTTCCGGGCGCGTCAACTGCTGAGGTCATTAGTCCCGTAAGTGTAGTGCGTGTTTTTCTCCGGGAGGTGGCGATGATCTTTTCCCCGCTGGATGGCGAGATCTGGCGCCGACCTACCGTCGACTAGCGGGGTTTTCCCCTCAACCAAGTATCTCCACCAGCGGGGCACCGCCCCAGCCGGGACAAGTTGTAATCTCCCGACCGGTCTCCCGGTATGTGTGGTAGTGTAGTGCATGTTAGTGTAAGTGTGTGTGTAAGAGGGAGAGGATAGGACAAGGATGAGGAAGGAAAGATCGCGCGCGGTCCGTGGCCCGTTTGTTAGGGTACTGCTCCGGCATTCGCCTGGTGGTGATCGGAGAAACCACGGAAAACTACCGATCAGAGCAGCCGGCCGCTAGAATTCTCCTCCAGACAGCGACTGAATTCGACCTAGCTGACAAGCTAGTGTCGAAAATCCTGCCACCGTCGGGACTCGAACCTAGGACCTCCCGGTCAGAGGGACTGCAGTGACATCAGGTTGATGCACTGAGCCATCTCTCCCGGTATATCGTTGGAACATGTGCACCGATGCTCTAGACACTAAACTGAGAAATCCGACACGTGTGAACTCTGAGGCAACCCTTGGCGCGACGGAGAGATTTCCACCCGCTTTGCGGACGCGACCCGCCTCCAGCACGCGCCGGTCGCACGGCCAGGGGCCGCGGCGGGGGCGGAGGTGGGGGCGTGGGCGGAGGTGTGGGCGGGGCGTGGGCGGAGGCGTGGGCGGAGGCGTGGGCTGGGGCGGAGGCGGAGGCGGGGGCGGGGGCGGAGGCGGCGGCGGGGGCGGCGGCGGGGGCGGAGGCGGGGGCGGAGGCGCGGGCTTAGGCGGGGGCGGAGGGGGGGCGGAGGCGGAGGCGGGGGCGGAGGCGGGGGCGGGGGCGGGAGCATTGGACGGTGCCCGTCGCCCCTTTGAAGATCTCAGTGACGCACGGCGACCCTGCGTGGAGCTCTGCCTTCACCCTGCCCCGCCCCGCCCCTCCCCGCCCCGTCCCATCTTACCTCTGCCACGCCTAATCTCGACCCCCCCCCTGCGCGGGCCTCCACCACTCCTTGCCACTCATGCACCCTGGTTTATCTCAAACTCTCAACTGCAGAAAGAATTGAATTTACCCCCTATAGTTCACCATAATGCGCTCCTATCAAACAATTTCTTCTCCAAAATAAACCTCGTAATCCATGCAACCCATTACGACTTAGCCACTACCTTCCAGCTCCCAACCAGAATAAAAAATAGATACCCATTAGATTCATTCCTCAGCACATTTTCAGACCTGAATTAATCCCATAGGTGCTCTGTGAGTCTCCTATTCATGTGTAGTTAGATATAATTTTAAGATTAGCATTTAAGTTAAATATAAATCGGAAAAAATACATATGTTATATATATATATATATATATATATATATATATATATATATATATAATACTCAACTAGTATATCCATTCATTAATAAATATATATTAAAAAAATTGACCGTGGCGGCGGGCGCGGCCGGGGCGAAGGTGCGCGGCCGCGGAGATGAAGGGGCGACGAAGCAGCCGAACTTTGGCGGCAGGGGCATTGTACATTTTTGTTACAGCGCGATTTTTTGTAACTTTGCCCTTCAAGGCCTGTTCTTCACGATGGAACATATGTCACGATATTTGGCGTCTTTCTCAGTCGTGCCGCTAGACATCGCATGATCGCGACCGCATCAAGCAGTGTTTGCGATCATGCGACATCTAGCGACACGAGTGAGAAAGACGCGAAATGCCATGAGATATTCCATCGTGGCCGTAGCGGCTTCGGGGGAAAAGATATTAAAATCGTAGCAAAAATAATAACCATGTTTGTTATTATATTGTACATACTGTAGAACACGCTATACAATAGTATTGTTTAAATAATTCTAGCATAAATATTTAAATCGATTTTTCCAAATAAAAGAAGGAAACGAAAAGTCGAAGCCTTTTCGCCCCCATGCACCCCGCCCTGCATCCGCCAGTGCGAGGAGGATGATTGAGGCGCGGTTGGATGAGGTGAAGGGACGGTAGCGATGAGGCAGAGACGAACAGAGGGCGTGGCAGAAAGGAGTAAGAGAGGACGAAGGCGAGAACGAGAACAGGGAGGCGGACGAGGGGAATGAGTAGGAGGAAGGGGGTGTGAACGGGGGAGGGGGACGGGCGGGGAGACCAGGTCAAAATCGCGCCAAAATGTTCAACTGAGGCGGGGGTGGAAGCGGATGTAGATGAAGCGATGGACGGGTGACATGGGCGGGGGCAGAGGGGGAGGGGGCAGGTGCGCGGGGCGCGCGGCTTATCGGCGGAAGCTCCCCTGCGCTTCCGGCAGCGCCCGCGCCCCAAAGGGGTCCATTTCCGGCCGCGCGGCCGACGCCCTGCCCGCCATACACTGCCCCCGCGCACGCGCTCTCGACGGACCTCCGGGGCGGAGGGGCGAATTTGCCCACGTGCTATTCTCCGATTTAAATTTCTTGACCCCGGATGAGTTACGAGATGTTGAAAAAAACACTTCAAAAGCAAGAATATTTTTACGAATGTTTCAAATTTCAATGCCCGATGGATCAGTAAACATTTATTCGAGAAAATAGGCTAGAAAACACAGTACATTAAGTTCCTTGGTCAATTGGGCATCTAAAAATGCAATACTGCGATTTTTGTAACTTTGCCCCTGACAGGAATAAGCTGTTTCGCTGCTATCCAATCGGAAGCTTATGTTTCGCTTGAACGTCACTATGATGACGTTCAAGCTCCCGATTGGATGAAACCGTCAAAAGCTGATTCCTGTCAGGGGTAAAGTTACGAAAATCGCAGTGCAGTAATCCTTCAACATTCGCGAGGGTTAGGTTCCCAAAAAACATCGTGAATGTCAAATCCGCAAATGTTGAGTCTATCTTTTAATGAAAAAACGTGGGTTAGGTTCCTGGATATCAAAAATACATTTAAAAAAGAAAGAAAATAATTGTCAAACAATTGCAGTAGGACTGAGTAAGCGCTTTTATTCACAGAATTTACAATTATCATTCCAAAGAGAAGAAATAAAACAATATTTGGTACTTATTTCAAAGTTAAAAGTGATTGGATATAAGATTTGGTTAATTTTTGTTTTATCACCCTCCTCGTTGTTCTAATATCCAAATATGCAAGAGTTGCTACTTCTATTTTTCTAATATTTTTCGCGGTTATTTCCATGTTCTGATCATATTCAAATGTCCATTCCGCCAGAGCTTGTTGAAGTTTTAAAACACAATTAACAGTTTTGACATTGAAATTACTCTGGGATGCAGTTTCACTTCCGTTACTCATCATTACTTTCGAGGTTTTCTTCGCTGATGATTTTCCGACGCTCCTCTTCAGTCAGGTCATTATAATGAGAGTTGCACAGATCCTGAACGGCTTTTCTATTCATTTGACCAAAAACCTTACCTCCAATTTGACGCAACTGAATTGAATTATCATACAATAGTGTTATTCTATTAATGTGAATTCAGATTCCAACTTTGACATTTTTGCAAGATTTGATACTTTGACATCCGGTGTCTGCAGAGTTCGTTTCCCAGATGACGCTGATAAAGTAGATGAAATGTGCTTGCTTAAAAAAAATGTAGTGCGACCAAAAGACGCACTCGCGAATGTTGAATTCGCGAATATTAAAATCGGTAGCATTTCTCTAATCGCGAATGTTCGGAACTCGCGAATAGCGAATTCGCGGATGTCGAGGGATTACTATGCAGTGCCCCTGCTAGTGCTTCGCCGTTCCGTACGTCGCGAGCGTGGACTGAGCGGGAGCTCCCTTCCGCCGGGGGCGGCGCCCGTCGCTTGGAGCGCCTTCCGGGGCGGAAGCGGGGTGCGGGTGCGGGTCTACGAGTCAGCGCGCAGACGAGGGTAGGAGGGGAGAGGTAGGGGGCAGAGGAGATGCAACGGAGAAGTAGCCTACAGGAGAGCCAAGCTCGGTAGCCTTCAGCTTTAAAGGGGCAGGACAGAAGTGGCGGGGCACAGAAATGGGGAAGGCGGTGCGGCAAAGGGAAGGCGTGTGGTCAGGGAATGGCAAAGGGCGATGAAGTCGGCAAGGGGCAACGGACCATGCAAACGGATTGGAGATCGGATTAGGGGAGGGGTCAACATGTAATGGCAATGGAGATGGGTGGAGATGCAGCGGGAAGAACGGTCGCTGGCGAGTACGATTGATTGATTGATTGATTGACTGTCAGAAATTCCGGGCTCGTCAACAACAGAGGATATTAGTCCCGCAAGTTGCAGTGCATGATGAATGATGAATGGCGATATCCGGCATCCATCTACCGTCGTCTAGCGGGGATTTCCTCAACCAGGCATCTCCCACCAGCGGAGCACCTCCCCGCCCGTGACAAGCTCTAACATGAAGCTCCCGATGAGTCTCTCGGCATGTGCGCTAGTGTAGTGCACGTTGGAGAAAGTGTATATACATTTATGTATATACATATATATATATATATATATATATATATATATATATATATATATATATATATATATATATATATCACGGGTGAGCATAGCGCAAGGAAAAGGAAGGAAAAATCACGGTCCGTTCATCCAATCGGAAGCCTGATGGCAGTGAAACAGCTGATTCCTGTCAGGGGCAGAGTTACGAAAATCGCAGTATAGGACCTCCCGGTCAGAGGGACTGGAGTGACATCAGTTGATGCCCTTAGCCAGAGGCGTGTCTGGGTATTCAGGCGCCCATGGCATGCATCGAATTTGCGCCCCTGTCAGAATACTTCAATTGAAAATTGCTCTTAATTGTTTTAACAGGTATACTTTAAATCTGTAGTCACGGGGTAAAATTTCTCAAGTCAATTTTTGGTGAAAATGGGTTAAGTACTGAAACTACAATTTAAGTATCTATATTTTAATTTAGTAAAACGACCGAATTCAAACGTTGCCTCCTTAACGAGAAAAAAGCGTTTGGAAATAGCGTTAACACTAGGAAAAAGCATTGACTGAATAATCTAACCCTTGTTTTCTCCAAACTAAGATTTTTGACTTCAGTACTTTTACCTCGTGATGACAGAAATAGCGCCCCTTGTGAGTGGCGCCCATGGCACGTGCCATATCTGCCATACCGTAGATACGCCTCTGCCCTGAGCCAACCCTCCCGGTGAGAGAGACGGTGGCGGGAGAGGCGGGGCGGGGAGACAGAGACGGCACCGCGCGTGGACGGGGTGAGCGAGGGGGCGTGGGTGAGGCGAGACGATGAGCGGCGAGGGGCGCGGGGAAGAGTGGCGTAGTCCGCCCGCCGTGTCTGCGCCGCATCCGGCCGTTCCGTTGGCCGCCGCCGGCGAATGCGGTCGCCCCCAGGCGCCGCCACTGCCACCCAGCAGCACAGGCCTCCCGCCAGGCGGCGCCACGTGTGCTCACTGCCGGGGAATCTCAGCGAAGCCAACGGCAGTCGTCAAACCGTAAATGGGTCCAATGGACTCGAGCGCTTGGCGCTCATATTTGAGAGAAACAGCCTGCTCAAAGGAGTGCCAAGAGGGCTGAAAAAGGCATATTTTTCATATTGTGTCACTCTTCATCAGAGGCGTATGTAGGTATTTGCGCCCCTGTCATGATACTTCAAATTAGGGTTGTTTTTAATTGTTTTAGCGGGTGTACTCTAAAGAGCGCCCGTTGGGAGTGGCGCCCATGGCACGTGCCATGTCTGCCATACCGTAGTCTACTCTTAACGATAATTTAATAACGAATACCTTTTTTCTTCGTGATATTAAATTACAAGAAAATGCACAATAGTACTGCATGAAGGCATTCAGCATGGACCGGCAAGTTATACACGCAGGGATCGTAAATTTGAGGGTGGTGTATGGGATACAGTTGGAACATGAACATGGCGCTAAACATAATAACTGCTTCGGGAAATTTTGATACAGCCCTACTGAAGATCTAAACAACCATAAAACTGAAAATCGTCCAATACGACATAACTGTTAGCCAATTGATAATGTAATGGTAACGAGGAAATAGTTCCTTATCCGAGAGACGACAGCATCGACAAAGTTAAAAGACATCCTAGAAATTATGAACAGCGAAATCTCGACAGAATTTTATGCAACGGAGGCGATGACAAACCAAAAATGGATGTCCGCAAATTACGAAATGCGACATGCAGTCACAAGACGTGCAACCCACGGCTTCCACCGTATGATATGCAAACAAGAAAGGTTCCACGAACCGACCGACACGTGTATCTGTAAACTCTGTGACCAAACCTGCGAACGATACCACTTTGAATGGTGTAGGAAGGGAGAGAAAACGATCAACCAGTACCCCCGACGCTGGAAAACTGGGAACATAGCCTAGACCTAACAAATTGTATACAAAGAAAATGCACATATGTGTAAGCTTGAGCTAATAATACATTGATAATGTAGCTATACTCAAGCAGCGGGGTCGTTGAGTGGCGCCGGGTGGGTCAACTGGCAGACCGCTAAGTGATTCCGACGAGCAGGAGCGGGGGAGGCAAGAGACGGTGGAGAGGGCGACAGAGCGGGCAGATTGGATCCAGAGGGAGGGGAGGGGAGGGTGGATGGGTAGGGTGGGGTAAGAGGGGGGGAAGCAGCGAATCCGAGCCGGCGCGGGGTCGTTGTTCCCCGTTCGCCACTTCCGGTCTCACGACGCCCGAATACTTTCGCGCTGAACAACTGTGACGCTCCGGCATTTAAATAAAAAATAACGCGCCCTCGTTAGCCGACACTCGATACGTCCTGCTCGCAGGGATCGAATGGCCGGGGCCGCTGCACGGAGCCACCTGAACGACTCCCAGAGGAGCAGACCGGTCGTCGCGGAACGGACTGTACAAAGGACTTAAGGACACGAGACTGAGCATCGAGAATCGGGTCTTCCTGGCAGGAAGCGGCGGAAAAAGTGTATTACGCTTGACGGACTTTCAAAATGCACTCGTCCGTTCTTAAAGATGTTGTGGAGGCGGAGAACAAAAGAATTAGACGACGTCAAATAAGCGTTTTCTTTACTCGAGGAAGTACGTTATTTATGCAAAACAGATTGTAAATGAATAATTAATTTTTTAGATCTCTTGCACAATATCTTCCAGTAGACAGCGACACTGCGTTTTATGTTGCTATGTTACGACAGGAAGCAGTGGCGCCTCCTTCTTAGGTTTCAAGGTTATAGAATCTCCAGATATTGGTAAAATACTTATCATTATATTAGAAATACATCTTTTCGATTTAAAGTACTTTAATAATCGATCTATTGTAGCAATATTTATTACCTTACTTTTGTTAACTTGCGTGTTATCGAACATGTTCGATCAAGAGATTGCAAAACAAACCGATGTTTTTAAAACAACGATATTTTCCACTAGAAACAGCGATGTTTTATTCAGATCGATATATTTTTCTAGAATCATCGATGTTTTCAAAAAAAATATGTTATCTTTATCGATGATTTTGTGCATTGCAATTTCTTTACACTGGATTTTAAACTTGTACAGAATTTTGATTAGAAAATTAAGGTGTCAGAGGCAACAGTCAGTTAAACTAACATTTACATATTATGTTAGTACGTATATTCGACACCGAACGTTTTGTGTCGATTATTTATACATGAAAGTGAATAAATGGTATAGTAGCAAAACACGATGTTCTTCATTTTTTATTTCCTTCTTGACATTCGTTAAACATTATTATTAAAATATTAGTTATACGTGGCCAAACAATAAAATAAACGTATTTCATTTCAGGATTCGCATTAAAAATGGAAAAAGGATGGGAAAATACCATCTGTTTTATATTTAAAACATCCATGTTTTTTGTCGATGTTTTCATCGTCATCGAAAACCTTTTGTTGATGTATCGAAGTATCGATGTTTTGATAAAATTTGCCATCACTAGGTGGGGTCGTGGAGGGGCGGGCCTGGCAGGTCGGGGCGCGGCGTGTCGGGTCGGGTCGGGTCGAACGGCACGCGCACTGAGGCCGGCCGCTGTGCCTCGGGCGCCAGCACTAAATTGCCCAGTTTTTGCGCCGGCGCGCTTCCACGCGGCTCCTGCGCCGCTTACGATTGCGGCGGAGGCAATCAAGAAGCGTAATGAAATTGCAGAGCACAAAACAGAATTCAACGGATCCTTCTCTACAGTTCAGACGTTCTGCCAGTTGTACCAGAGAAACAGTTTAAAATAACTTATAATCGTCTCATAATAAAATTTGTATTATTATTATTAATATTATTATTGTTATTATTATTATTACAAACGTAACATAATACTCTACAAGAAACAACTAAAACTTTCTAAAGCTCTGATGATTTGAGTGATAACGTCCGACACAAATTACAATAATTTTCTAACAAAGAGAACTAGAATGAAATCAAATACCAAGACAGATCAAGTAGGAGGTTAATATTATGGAAAAAGTTATGGCACCGAATGGCAAAAAATTTAATTCTAATTGATTTCACATCTTATCACATTGTTTATCTAATGCAATCTATTTTAAAACTTTATTTACTGGAAACTGGAACAATAAATTATTCTATCACTGGAAGTGCGAAAATAGGATTGGTAAAATACTTAAATCCACTAACTTACAAAATTATACTTTTGTCTTCTCGATGCTATTCATGAAACGGGCATCATTATTCAAACATTTTAACAATGAAGACAAAACACCTTAAATTTCCTCGGATATTGATCAATATATCCAGACCCTATTAGATCCCAATGAAAACATAACGGGCACTTAAGTGTGTTTAGTCATCAAAGCCACGGTCTTGACACGTTCACTCGACGTGCAGCCTCCGTGACAGGCTGCGTCTGGACGGGCGTCGGCGAACCTTCCGCGTGACATTCGATACGGCGAGGCCTTGGCGGGGAATTCTGCTGCTTCGTCGACTTTCCCGCCAACACTCGCCAAGTGGAATTGACACTACAGTCGACTTCGGTTATAGTGAACTCGGATACAGTGAACTCGAATATTGTGAACCCTCGGTTATAGTGAACTTTAGTCACGGGTCCCGTTTCACTTACATTACAAATGAGCATACGAAGATTCGGTTATAGGGAACTTCAACTTCAGCCACAGTGAACGTATGAATAAGTCCTGGTAATTAATTGGATATCGAATGCTATTACGCGATTAAAAGGGCCTTCCGAGAGTGGGATGGTGTTCCAACAGTGAAAGGAGGCATTGAAAGGTGTCAAGACTGCATTACGATACGTAGAGACAAAGGACAAAGCAGAATAAAGAATGGAGAGAGCACCAACTAGGGAGAAGGATCTAATAAAAACTGTACGAAGCAAATTGAAAATAATTGATTTGCACTACGATGTAAGTTTACCTGTAACTACAAGCATACGGTCTGGGAGACCGCAACGAATTTTCAAGGTTGCATTTAAATCATTTCCCGCTGTGGTGATACTGTCGTTCTCGCTACCTTCATTTCTCGACGCTCCTTAACAGTCACGTCTATCAGTTTCCAGTTAGAATTCAAATTAAGAGGTTTGGGTTACTCTGAACTTCTGGAGCGGTCCAGTAGACCGCATACCTGTGTTAGTGGTCTCTGTTAGCCCGATTTTCTACAAACATATTTTTGTTTTCATTTTATTTCTCGACGTTTGTTGTCTAATCATTTATGTAAAAAATAAATATTTGTATTTTAAGTCAATACCTTAGAACTGAACGAAGAGTAAGATAATGTACTGTAACAAAGCTGAAACTGCGATTGTTTTCATTCGAGCTATGTTGTCATGCAAAAAGCTTAATAAAATATTTTTTCTGTTGCGTTTAATAACGTATCTACAAGAAATAGTCCTCTTTACAATATTTAATTGTTTGGATTTTGAAAAGAATGAATTAATTTAGAGCGGAGTCTCTCTGACTGCATACCCGTATTAATGTAACAAAAATCCATGTTACAGGTTAAACGAACACTTGATGGAAAAGCATGCTTACTTAAAAAATCGGGAAGGTAAAAGATACAGATATATCCGTATTTGCCGACAGACAATTGTTATAATGCACCCCTCAAAGTAAGTGTTCTATTCATGAGTCAACAAGCGTCCACTCAATATTCTGCTGCGCCTTAAAAGGACTGAAATTAACGAAAATTGAAAGTTAATAAAAGGAAATTACTGCACTTTCACGGAGGTTTACCGGTTAAGCCCTATTTTGGCAATATTTTCAGGATGGTATTCTCAATTCCATCGAGTGTTCAATTTTATTTCATTGGATTAATTATTTTTGGTAATTAATTTAATTCTGCTGCTCTGGAGATCCTTTTTCTCGCTAGTCGTCCGTGCGGGCTCGTCTCAGAGGGCGCGGCAGCCAGCCTGGCGCCCCGCACGCGCTCCCCAAGGGCGTTTCAGGGCTCAGAGGGGGATGGGAAGGGGTGGAGGAGGGGAGGGGAAGGGGAAGGGAGGGGGTCTGAGGCCTGGAAATAGCGGGCCTCGCTTCGCGGAAGGGCGGACCCTGCAGACGTAAAAGGACCGAGGAAGCGGAAAGACCATCTCGTAACTGAGGTTCCTCCGTAGAGTAAAGACATCCTTAGTCGATGGTTCCTCTACGAACATCGCCGACAGAAAAAAGAAGAGGCACATCCGTACGTCGCGGAGAACAGTTCAATATGAGGTGCATCCCCAAAGTAAGTTTCCCTACGTCAACAAAAAGGAAACAATTTCATGAAAATACTTCATTGTAGCGGACACAACTCTATTTCCCTACATAATCACCATGAGAATTGTCTTAATTCTCGTTAAGTCAATTGTTGTTGGATCAAGATTTGTCTCCCTGGGTCGTGGAAGTCAGTCGTCTGGGTTAGGAACAAGTGTTTAACAGCCACGTGCAACACTACATCACCGTGATACGCTGAATATTGACCGGATATGAATTTATTGAGATGTAAGAAAAGATGGAAACAGCTGCAAGCGAGGTGCACACTATAGGGGGATGGTCAAATACCTCCCAGCGGAACTGTTACAGGTCTGTTAGGAGCCGAGCTGTGTGTGGCCGATAATATGACCATAGAGCAACATGTGCTGCATTTGCTACAATAGAGTTTTCCCATGAAATTGTGTTTTCTGATAGTCGACCATCTACGGCAACGTACTTTCTGGCCGCGCCTCGTATTTTCCAAGTCTCCGAAGAGATATATGTATGCATCCAGCAGATGTATGTTTATTCAAAAAGATTTGCCTCATGGAATAATTTTGTCTGCGCGTTGTCAATTTCTGCCTAGCTGCCATTAATCTATAACGCTAATGATTGTGACTGAATGAAGGTGATACTACAATTGGGCTCACAAATGCCTAATCCTGTCGTCTCTCTGCGCCTGCTTGTTCTGATGGGAAAGAGGATTGTCAGTATAATAGTATTTCTGAGCGTTTTCTGGTAAAGATAATCACAGAATGAATTCCCAAAATCCTACACCGGTTGTGACAAAATTATAGTAATAGTTCGAGGGGAAATACTGCAACATTTATAGGCCCGGTAAGAGAGTCAGCTTCTTACATCCTTTTCCTTAGTTTGAGTCAAATTAGAATAATGGGATTAATGGAATTACTGGGCCGCTCGTCGTATAATTCAAGAAACGCGGTGAAAGATAAATGAGTAATGTATTTTGGAACCAAATTACCTTTAATACGAAGAGGAGAGTTTTTAATACTCCGAAGTCTTTAACACGTCTCTTCGATGGCTCAAATTATCAACAAAAGAGAATTTCCTACGTAATCGCAAAGGTTGAATATTGTTATCACGATAGACATTGGCTCGTGAAAGCGACCTTCATTAATATTGTGAAATTATCGCAAGGCACACAAAACATTACGAGCTGTCATCTCAAGTCTATGGGTATGTTTTCTCATTATCAATATCAGCTGTTTTTTGGGAACTTTGTGGTTGGGCCCTTTGCTCTATGGACGGACCCGCTCACGCCACGTGACACTCATTTACATATATGTAAATGAGACTGACACAAACGAATGCAAAACGAATCAATTACGATTTCCTACGGAGCCAAAGATAGTATTCCGCAACGCGCGTGAGGCACTTCGCACGTGATGTTATGTAACTTCCTTGGAATCAATTCCCACAAGAAAACGTCTAAGTGTTTTGTATGCCCCACTGTTACACACAGCCTGACACCGTTGATCTGGGAATTACCCTCACTCGCATCAATGCCTTGCATAACCGCATTGTTAATTATTACAATCAACTTGCAATTTGAATTTACGTCACCCATGTGGAGAATTTTCAGAGGAATGTAGGCGTGCCTCTTCATCCTTCCCCCCCACCCAATCCAATCAATAATGGTGATCTGAATACCTCATTACCTACAAAGGGGCGTCACTAAATTGAGGGAGACGTTTTTATTAACTTGTTTTGGGAGCTGTTCTGCACTGCTGATCAATGCTCCCAACATTCATATCTCGACGAGAATTTGGAAAGGTTTCTTCCCAACATCATGCGAAGTATCGAGAATTTATCAGGAAGGGGACGGAGACAAGTCTCCTGGATTTACTTACATCTCTTTAAAAATCCAAATTAGAAAGGTAATGCAATTAACAAATTCTACAGAAACCCAGACTTCAATTTTTCTCAATCGTACAAGTTTTTGCAATGTATTAAAAGAACGATAATCGATTATAAATAAAACATTTATTTATTCACAAGAAAAACATCGAAATCCTAGTTTTTAGCATACTCAATTACTAGGAATCGGATTCTGGGGAACTAAAATTTCTTTGAAAATTACCTACAAAATGGCTAAAAAATAGGGGATAAATGACATAAAATTATTTCAAAATAAGGGGGAAATGGCATTTTTTTTTACAAAATACTAAAAAATTTCTATGAAAATCTTCAATTATTCTACGAATTTTAGAATATTAAATAAAAATTATTTATATAAAATTATATTTAACATAGTCATAATTTTAGGAAGCAATGTAATTCCCAGCTCCAATCTTCCAACCGTCAGTTTTGAAGGACGGGGAAGCTACAGAAGATCCCTGTAATTTTGAGAGTTCGGAAAACAGAGGCCTCAGCAGTAGTGAATGTTGTCATGAATTGATGATAAATAAAATCTTTGTTCATTTATTTATTTGGTCAAAAAACAGGAAAAACTGTATATAACGTGTGGGGAAAGAAATTATCTGCGCACATTTTCTCGAAGCTCAGAAAAAAACTCGACACAAGAATTTAGAAAATAATTATTTTAGAAAAATAAAAATTTAGAAAAATGTTTGTTCCCGAGTTATAGGAAATCAATTTCAATGGTATATGAACTGCTGATTTGATTTTTCTGCACTGCTAACAAAATAGTAACGAACATCAATTCTACTCTTACCATTACAAGCAAAAGGAGGTGCTCAACAAAACGTGCGCACAGTGAAGTTACATTTAAGTCCAGAAGCAAAACAAGGGCCCATCTCAGCATTTGCTCAATGGATCAAGGAAAGTGGACAAAAGCCTGATTGAGATGGGGGTCATTGACCCGGAAGCTGAAGTACATTACTTGTTACAAGCGTTTTAAATATTTTTTAAATAAGTATACAATACAAACGTAAACTAATTCATTATATATCATTGTTTTATTAAAATAAATATTTTTCTTCTTTTTGACGATCAGTATGGTCTCTAATTGTATAGAAACAGTTATACAGCAGAAAATATTTTACTTTTCACTTAAATTTGTGTACAGACTTTAATTGTTTAATGTCATCTGGCAATGCGTTGTAAAGTAACGTACATGTATTGTATGTTGATTTCTTGTATATTGATACTGACACTTGATGCACGTGATTTCTACGGCGTGTGTTGTAATTATAAATATTGAAAATGTGTGCATGAAAATATGTTCCCTCCGTTAAGTAGGTCATTTTTGACAAATATTACAGATTCGTAAATAAACAGACAAGGCAATGGTAAGATTCCAAGCTCAATGAAAAGAGGCTTGCAGGGATCACGTGGAAGGCATTTTTTTCATTATTCGAATAATTTTCTTTTGCAATCTGAAGGTCTGAGTACTACAGGATGAGCTTCCCCAGAATATTATGCCATATATCTCAGGCGGGAATGTACATTTGCAAAATAAAAGCAACGAGCTGCATGAAGGCTGGCAGAATTTGAAAGAATTCTGAATGCGTGACATAATGAACTTAATTTAGTGTTTAATTCTGTTATATGTACATTCCATTTGAGATTTGATTGAACTGAGAGACCTAAAAATGTTGTTACCTCAACATCAGCTAATTGCATATTGTTCATTTTCAATGGAACATGCGATTGCCGATTTGAAATGCAAAAATGCATTGAAACAGTTTTTCTTTCGTTAACAATTAATTTGTTAATATTACACAAATTTGAAAAGTAAATTTTGGGGGGCGGGGGCGGCGGCGGCGGGGACGGGAAGAGCGGCAGGAAGAGCAACGGGGACGGGGACGGGAAGAGCGGCAGGGAGAGCAGCGGGGACGGCGGCGGGGACGACGGCGGTTACGGCGGCGGGAAGAGCGGCGGAGGCGGCGGCGTGGACGGCGGAGGGGCGGGGGCGGAGGCAGCGGGTCTACGGCGGAGGGGCGGGGGCGGCGGCGGCACGACTACAGCGGCGGGGGCGGCGGCGGCGGGGGCGATAGCAGGGACGGCGGCGGGGGCGGCGCGGGTGATCCAAGCGAGAGGGGGCGCGTGCAGGAAGACGGCGTCCGCGCCGCCGCGCATCGTGCTGGAAGGCGGCCGCCACGCCGCCTCAAGGTCGCGCGCGATGTTTTCGGAACGGCCGCCGCGAGTGGCGCGGCGCCAATGTCACGGCCGCGTCCTCCTCGCCCCCGCGCTGGGTTGCCGCTCAGGGCCCTTCGATCTGCGCACGCGAGCCGGATGACGGTTGCAGAGTAGCGCGGGTTGATGTGAGGGAATGAAGTCCAAGAGTTCGAATAGAGAATAAGTCAAAAGAGAATGAGTCCGAAGAGTGTCATAAGTACGGTGAAACGGAAGTGGATGCATGAGAGTATGAGTTATGTGCATGTACGTGTGTGAGTGCGTTAGAGACCGACGATCAAGTGAGTGAACGAGAGACTGCTTATACGTGCGTTGAAGAATAACACAGTCATGTTGCCTTAACTTAAGGGTAACGTAGTTATTCAACATATTTCTCACTGTAGTCCACTTTATTGTCTCCAAAATACAGCTGTTTGTCCAAGACAATGCTGAGAGAGAGAGAGAGAGAGAGAGAGAGAAAAGAAACATGAATACATATGGGGATAATGGAAATGATACAATTCAGAATGAAAATCGTTAAAAATAAAAAAAAAATTACGGTTCACGCTAGTTTTGTAACAAATCTGACACCCAATGATAACATGGATACTTAAACATAATTGTTGAAAGCCGATAATGGTGTGGCAAAAGCATATAAACTACAAGACAATAATTATAAGAAAATAATGTTAGTTGGGATATAATGATAGCTAGAAAAGCTGCCACAACAAAGTCAATTTTGACTGGAAAATTGCGAACGATTGTCCAAAGTTGTGTTGAACTACTTTTAACATTATCACTTCAAGAGTTACTCCGGAAATTGAGGGTAACAGTTACTGGAGCAGTTTCAATTTGGCGTGGTCTCTGACACGTCGAGATAACATCATTGAGCATCAGCGAAACCGGGTTAGGAGCACAATTCGTTGAGGAGGATGCGTCACTCAATGCATGGGTCACTTCCTGAAAATTGTTGCTTCTCAGAAACATTTGACAGTCAAGGGATGTAAGATTATTCTCAACTCGCTAATTTGTAGCCATTGTTCATTACAAATTAACCGTACTAGATAATAAATCATGTCGGGTCCTCTAGTTTGGCCTGTAACCTTATATTTGCCAGAAAATATATTCAAAAGTCTTAGTGCATGAAATTGGAACCAAAACTTAGGATTTTGCTTGTCCTTCCCATAGTAGTTCCACCTTATCTCTTATTCTACTATCTTGCATTCTAAAACTAAGACTGTTTATCCATACGCTGTTCAAAAAAAGGTCATTGACAGACTTAATTTGAAAAATGTAACACGCTTTTACAATTGTAATACGATCAATATTTTGTTCTAACAATTTCGGCCCTGTTGTGATTTAGCTTTCATCACACGTCAGAAACTATTTGAATTTGAATTTGAATTTCGCTATCGCCAAAGTTCAAGGTAAATAAATAATTCGGTAAAGAACTGGCTGTAGTGTAATAAGAAATATAACAGCTAGCATTTAATCTTTCCAAATATTGAAATCACATCCACATTTTATTGCAAAACGGCAGAGATATAGGGTGGCCACTTACTTCCTGAAACAAATTTCCCTGAATTTTCCCGGTTTTCTAAACCATTCAAAAATATTTCACCGACAGGATTTGTTGAGTATTTGACACTGTTTAAAGAAAACACTAAAGCAAGCCTGAAACTAATTCGCTAGCCCTCTTATTCCGTCGGGACAAAGTACAAATTAAAACACTGAACAACTAGAAATTGAACAACACAAGCTCTATTCTTTTTTTAGTAAGAACATATAACCATCTTAAAAATTTTCCCAGACTTCTAACGATTCCACGGCAAAGCAATTACCTGATTTTTCAGGTTTTCCATGTTTTCCAGAACGTGGGGTGAAGTAAATAAACATTTGCGATGTGGCTTCAAACATAAGGAAGGAGGGAGGGAGGGGTCATTTTGCGTGTCCGCTGGTTGACCACCGCGCGAGTGCAGGAGAGGGCGCGTGTGGGATCGCGCATGCGTCGCCTTCAGCCGCATTCCGATGCACGCGCCGCATGGGACACGCGCCAGCTGGAGATGGCCGCGCCGATACGGCCTTCTGGGCGAGCACGCGTTCACGGAACCTGAATACAGTGGAACCTCGATATTCGGAAGTCATTGGGGGTGTAGGGTGTTCGCATTCGGAAATGTTCGGATTATCCGAAAAAAAAAAAAATGCACCGTACATATACAAACATACATCTAAAGAATTAAAAGACACCATGCAACGTAACCTGCGATGTGAGAAAATGTCAACGTGGCGTAGCGATCACATCATCAAGCAGATTCAGCGCCTTACGGCAAAAGAAAATTACGTATTTAGCAAGTTCCTCGTAATGAAAATTACTGCTACATACATATGTGATATACACCGCAGTTAACAGTGCAATATACGTTTCATTTCGACAACTAATGTTTCAATAATTAGTTGTTCAGTTCTACAGTCATCAAATGCTTTCTTTACATTACAAATATGCATTTTATGTATTTTGTTTATTTTTTCATCTATCCCGAATTTTCTTCGGATTATCCGAAATTTCGGATTTGCGGGGTTCGAAATAGCGGGGTTCCACTGTTTTTGTTTACGAATAGCTAGTCTTTGGCTACGATTGAAATGATGATGGACGAGGCGACGACAAGAGTCGAGTGCGACATTTTCAGATGAGTACGCCAAAGACTTTTGTACGAATCACGTTCAACAGTTTTTAGTACGAATTCGTGGAACCTTGTTAGTTTATACTCTTAGGCCCGCTTTCAATATGCGAGGCAGCAGCCATGTTGATACATGTTGTCCCCGTGCTTTATTTTCTTCGCAGCAGCACGTCGTTTTTTATGGCTATGATTTGCTTTTGCGGGACCCATACGTGTATTTTATCGTATGAGTACAGCAAAAAACACTTCCCAATGAATAAACAGTGAAGGTAAATTATTAGTTCCATGCACGAGCGTTAACACTTATTTCATATAATTAACCAAGCATATACTCATGGCCGATTCAGTCAATTTATCAAGCTTATAATAACTTTACTTTCAAATTTATGACTGGTTTTTACATAATATTGGTACTGGGGAGTTCAGACATCCTCTCAGTTATTTATTCTTTTTAGATAGATCACGGAAAGGAATCCCTCGCCAAGCTAGTAGATTTTGGCGTGTTCTGAATTTACACAGGATGGCAGAGACATTAACAGTGTAAATTTTTGAGACTTACCCCAACACCTCCAAGTATTTTCCCCGACGGAAGTATTCTTTTTCGTATCTTATTAATTTTCCGTGTCTTATTAATGTGCTTATTAATTTTTCATTACAGTTTACTGCTCAATACTTTGAAATAAAAACAATTTTTAGGCCTACTAATAATCTCTTCGTAGAACTATTTTATAATGTATTTGTTATTCTGATTGTTTCAGAAGAGACTGAAAACACCAGATTTATCCACCCGGCTACCATCTTATGGATAGCACTACACTAAATTTTATATTTCCTACAACAAAACCAGGACCACATTCTTTTGACTTGTTAAAGTTTTCTTCCTGAGTTTATTTCTAATTTTTGTTTTTCAATTTTCATTTCATTTTGGTTCTATCATGTGCCAGGGAAGTCTCTCCGCACTTCGCCGAATCAGGGCCTATTAAAAATTGCATTTGTCGGTAGCACTGAGAAACAAGGGAAGAGGACAACACTTCCAGCCTGTGTTGTGATTGTGGTGAGTATGCAATGTACGTTTTCTTTTGTTACAGGCTGAACCTTGTGCTACCAACGTAATTTCTCTGGCTAGCACTCTCACGAGCAAGGTGCCACACCGGAGAAACTTTCCTGGCGTGCTGTATACTTGGATTTATTCACTGCTGCCTGAATCTGACGTGAATCAGCTGTTTCGATTGCTCGGAAGATTGAACGCCACCATAGTGACGTCACTATGGTGGCGTTCAATCTTCACAGCAATCGAAACAGTCACTATCGACGTCACTATTTGGCGTGTACGGTCCCGATCGAATGGCACCGTAACAGCTGGTGACCTGCCAGAGGCAGTTCTGAATAAATCGCAGTATAGTTGTTGTTGGTTTTTTTTTTTGTTATTTAAGGTCGCATCAACAACTAGGTGATTAGCGACCACTATTGGGTTAAATGTTACTGTACCTGTGAAGATGACATGATATGGCGATGATAGGGAGTGAAAGGACGAACACACATACAACCACGGCCGAGGCGGGACTCGAACCCGCGACCCTTCGGTCCGAGATCGCAACGACACTACTGGCTTAGCGATCTCGGCCACCGGGGATCGGCGCAGTAGAGCTTCTTTGGCCTTCGCGCAGCTGGAGCAGGTGCCGGCCCCACTGCGTCGGCGCGCGGCGAGGGCGCGCTCTATCTGCGTGCGGCCATCGAGAGGCTCCGCGGGTAACGAGCTCGTTCCGCCAGACGAGCGCGCCTTACCCCTCCCCCCTCCGCCCCCGCGGCGGGGCTGGTCCGCGTCAGGCGCGCGCTTTACGCTTCCCTCGGCGAGGAGAGCACAGGCGCCCGCCAGCGCGTTCCTCGCTCGTCCCCCTGCGGTCGCGCTGCCCGGGGCGCAGCTCTGATATACTGCGATTTCTCTGACTTTGCCCCTCAAGGCCACTCAAATTCCACCTTCGCGATGTCACGGCACTTCGTGTCTTTCTGGGTCTTGCCGGCGGACGTCGCATGATCGCAAGCACTGCTTGATACGGTCGCGATCAGGCGAAGTCTAGCGGAACGACTAAGAAAGATATGAAATACCGTGACATATTCCATCGCGAAGATGGGATTTGAGTGGCCTTAAAAGCTAAGTTAGAAAAATCGCAGAATAGATACTATGGCGCGCTCTCCGCCAATTTAATTTATAATAAGAACACGAAGCAGGTCGCCAGCGTTTTTTTCGAGTTCATACTCTTCAAAGTTTAATTCACGAAATTCTCAGCTTCTATTTTGTTGACTGATTAGTGATTCCGGACGCGTTAACTGCTGGGTCATTAGTTCCGTAAGTGTAGAGTGTGTTTTCTTCGGGAGGTGTAGGTACTCTCGCCTCGCTGGATAGTGAGATCCGGCGTTGGTCGATCTACCATCGACTAGCGGGGTTTTCCCCAACCAACGGGGCACCGCTCCAGCCGGCACAAGCTCCTAGCTCCCGACAGATCTCCCGGCTTGAGTGGTAGCATAGTGCATTTAAGAGTAATTGAATTTAAGGGGTGAGGATGGGACAAGGAAGAGGAAGGAAAGATCGCTCGCGTTCCGTGGCCCGTTTGTTAGGGTATTGCTCCGCCATTCGCCTGGGATTGATAGGAAAAACAGAAAACTACCGATCAGAGCAAGAATTCTCCTCCAGACATTCTATTTTGTACGGATGATCCTGTCTCTCCATTTGTATCTTCAAATATTGTGATTTAGCTTCACGAGAAACGAATGTGCTGATCGTTGCGATAATCAAAGAGTCAATGGGCAATTACTTGGTCGCTCTGTCAGAAACGCAACTCTCCAAGATATTACGCGCGAATTTAATCTATAAAAAGAAAACAAAGCTGGTAGCCAGGAACGAACTGGCTTTTCTTCCAATATTTTCCAAAATTAATAGTTCTATTTTGTATGGATGACCATTCTGTCTCTCCGCATGTAAGTACTGTAATTTAGGGTTACGAGAAACAAAATATTGAAATAATCAAATCTGTTCCAGCGACTGGATTATATTAAAACAACGAATGTCATTTAAAAAATATTGACGTGTTGGCAACTAAGTATAGAGATTTACGTCTTATTTCGTAATTGTGGGTACAATAAACCCCATCATTCACTTCACACATTTCCATTTTCACGCTTACAAAATTCATTTCATTTCGGTTCAAGGCCAAAACCTTCAGACGCAATCTTGAAGTGAGGATCCTGCCTCATTCCCGAGCGTTACGTAAAAAGATTACAAGTTGCTAAAACATTTGAGATAATTCATTATACAACTTCTCCGCAGTGAATGAGAAAGTCAGCCGCTCGGTTTAGTAGCTCAATAAAAGCACAGTTCCAGAAGACAATACCATCAGCAGCTACGAAACTGTTCGAATCGCATTTTAAGATGAAAAATTCAGAGGTATATAAAATATAGTTCAAGGAAGTATTATAAGAGTCATTATTATTGTGCTAAATCAACATTTTAATTTTCATTTAGATACATAAAACAAGCTAGGGAATTGCTATAGCTCAAAACTATTTTCGCCGCTCGTTATTCATGAGGCTATCATTTATTTTCTTAGGAAAGGAATATGATTTCGTTTAACCAAACACACTACACCGTTTTAGCAGTCGTGACACAATGTAAACATTACTATAAACTACCACACCGAAACATACAATCGATAACACTCCCTTGGGAACAGAATGTTATACTTGCCTGAAGACCGCAGAAAAACGAACTAGTTTGAAAGGAATTATCGCGCAAACAGTTTGAGTGACAGGGTATTGCCGAGTTAAAGCTTCGCGCTTACAGAGTGCATGCAATTTTTAGGCAGACGTATTCAAATAATCGGATCGTTTTAGAAGAATACAACGCTGTGTGTCCATTTTAAATGGATCATACAATTCCGATGGGGATGGAATGTTAAACACTCCTCCCAACAGTTGGAAATGGAGATTTTATTCGTATTACTATACTGTACACGAAACTTTTACATCGTGATGGACCGTTAACTGAAGAGCTGTGCGCCCTTGCCTTTCAGAGAGTAAATCATTTTTTTCGAGACTGTCACGGGGAAGATCCTGCGCATGAAAACAGATCGCAGCGGCCCCCACCAGACACCAGGCGAACAAACAACACCTTCCTCGAAGACGCTGTTTGTCATCCTCGCCCTCGGGCGGTGGAGCACGCGTGCCCGCCCCGCCCCGCCCACCCGCCCGCGATGACGTGAGCGCGTCGCCCGCCCCCTCCCTCCCTCCCTCGCAAAACACAAGCGCAGCGTTCCCAGAAACGCCGCCCGCCTCTTGTTTTCCAGCTCTCAAAACGCGCTGACACATGTTGGACGCGCGGCGCAAGAAAGCGCAGCTGTAAACGGTAGGATCCCCTAGCGCCAAGTGGCGCGAATGTTCGCTTTATTTCCCTCCCTTCTGGGCGCGTTTAGCGAGGCAAGAGCGTGTTGCGTTGACATACGTAAACAGCACGCCTTGCGCCTCGTGGGCGATTGGAGGACAACCAATACCCGGAAGCCTTGAAATTAGAAATTTAATAGAGAAATACATACTGTATACCACCCATCGTACTGAGTAATCTGCATGCAAAGATAATTCAAACCAAACAAAAATCCTGACTGTCGTAAAATATGTTTTATTCATAGTGGTGCGTGAAGTATTTATTATCTCAGTAATGAGAATCTTTCATAAGCTTTAATGCTACGGCACTACATACACAGTATGAATATTCAGGGGCGGATTATTAAATGCATAAGCTAACGAAACATGCCGTTTCGGCACCTGCAAGCAGTCCGCATTCATTTTTGAACAAAATTTTACTTCACTTCTTACAATGAAAATATTTTATTTAATATGTATTAAAACTGCAAGGGTTATAATTAAATTTTCATATTAATATTGATTATTTGTTTAATTTTTTAAATATAAATAGAGTTTCCCTTATGTGTGGTCAGATCGATGGTTCCTTAAGGCGTTAATCCGCATATACGTTTAATCCACAGGCCTAAAAATGAGTTCGGTTCCTCAGTTATTGAGTGGTTCCCGGAGCGAGAAGAAAACAAGTCCACGAAGGGAAAACTTTTTCCTCCTTCCTTCGTGCAGACGGGCAAGGAATATCTTTTGTACAAGACGGCATCGCATAGTTACGCAAGACAAGAAAATGTACAATTTACAAGCTAAAAGGGGACATAGATCCAGTAGATAGTAGCACATTAATAACAGAGGCATGAACGTGTCTCCTTGTGTCTCCCACCACAAAAGGAAATACAAGCAAAGTAAAAGCATTATCCCAAAGCAATTACTTCTTAAAGAAGTACACGGAGAAATCGGGGCCCTTCTAACCCGGGGCTCCATTAGTCCATCGTATCGCGTAACATCGACTTTACCCGGTGATGATTCGATATCTCTTATTAACGGCGCCCCGGAAATTAACGTTAGCCCAATTGGCGACCGGTCAATCAGTGAACCACAACAACACGCGATAGTTGTTGAATTGAATTGAAGCCTTATTTTACGTGGCGAGACTCAGGCCATGGGGTGTGCTCTTCCGTCTGACCACGCAAGTTTTGCTGCGCTCCTTTCACCCACTAGCGGAGAAACAAGGTATTCCATGGGCGACGAAACAGGCGATTTTAAATTTTGCTCAGAGGCGTCATTTAGGCTTAAGGATCTTTTACATGCATAGGACAGCCAGCTTTACTTGCTCTCCGAAGTAATGTAAATCTACAGCACGGGACAGCTAGCTTTACTTGCTCTCCGAAGGAATTTTTCACCCTTAAAAATCCACGGCTTTGATCGAGTTTGAACACGCGAACTTGTGTATATGTCAGTCCGATACGCTAACCGTTACACCATCGACGCCACATTGTTCGCTGCTGCAGCGGTCGCGCGGCCGAGGCACTGGCTGCCGCCCGGCGCCCTTTAAAGTTTTTAAATGGCCTCTGGCTTCCGGTGACATTGGCGGCGGCAGCGGGGCGGGGCGGGGCGGGGAGGGCCGGGGCGGGGCGCGGGAGGGGGCGGGGCGGGGCGCGGGAGGGGGCGGGAGGGGCCGGGGCGGGGTGGGGGCGGGAGCAAGGGCGAGCGGTCAAATTAAGCAGTCGCAGTGAGGAACGGTGGCGATGGAGGCGGTGGCAGGGCAGTGGCGGAGGTGGGGGCGGTGGAGGCGTCGTTGGCGATGGCGTGGGCGGCAAGGAAGAAGCCGACAGCGATCAGGGGGCTTCCCCGACAGTCGCGGCGTCGTGGTGTGGCAGCGGCAGCAGCTGACATGTCAGCAGCAGCTGGCGCCTACAGTGGGCGTGGCCGTTTGCTCTTGGTAGAGTCCCTAGATACGTAAAGTGGGGCAACTGCCGCCATTTAACATCCACCGACGCCATAGTCCCGCTGAGCAGCATTCAGAAATTAAAGAGAAAACACTTGAAAATATTAGGAAGGTTTTAAAGGATATTAATACTGATTTTCGATAAATTGGTGGCTCCCAACACATACACTATCGCACAGTTAGAACTCTTCAGACAACTGGTTGTACAACGGCGGAATCAACGTCCAAAAGAACTCTAGGGAAGCAGGGCTCGCCTGCTGCCGAGTCGCAACCAGTTCAGAGGAACATCGACGCAGCCGCTTGCAGAGTTTGCGCCGCCTCACCTCTTACAAACTTCGCGCTAAATATTTATGAGCTCCCGCGTGCAAAAGGAAAGCCACAAAAGAACATCCAGGGGCGACTATTATTCATATGGAAGAACATTTTCCCAAACATTAATCTACTTTTTAAGTATTAGGCAAATGTCCTCACTTTAGCGAGTCATGATGAGAAAGGTTGAACATTCCACACGTTGCTATACACTTAATAGAAAACATGAATTTATTACCGTTAAAACGCACGGCCCTCATGAATATTCCTAAACAGCTCTCAAAAATTTAGCTGTATTATGCTCAGACTGAGTTCTTCCGAATTGAAAATGTAAATATTATTATTTCATTGTGAATCGTTCAACCTCTTGTCAAACGGATTATATGGGAGATATTTCCATTATATAAGCGATATAAAACCAAAAACTGTACAAGAACACGCTTATTACTGAAAAACAGAATCAGGAATTCTTGATATTGCGTTAGGCATGTCACGAATGCGATGGTATTCCGATCTCTTGGAATGAAAGAAATAAATTGCATCTCCATTTACAGAAAATGTTCTCTTGCGAACTCTTATTTCCTTTCACTTCATGCCTTTGGCGTATCCCCTCAAAAAAGGCAATCAAGACGTTTTTGGTATATGAAGACTTTACCTCATCAAAGGTTCTTTGCATTCTAGATCGTCCTACAGACATGTAACTTTACCGATTAGGCAGAGTCTTTTGATCTCTCGAGCTAAGCTAGCTCTTCGGAGCCAAGGGAAGTATCTGCAGGTTCAGATTAACAGCACAGAATGCGTGCTCTCTTTGAGTAGCAAGATATTTGTAACAGATGTTCCGGAGCATACAATAACGTCTGTTCAAAATCTTCTCGCAGAGAAGATTATGTAAGTTACTACTTCCGACGGGTAATGGCTTCCTCGAAACGCCACCGCACACGCGAAGTGTAAAGGGCGTAGGCGGTGGTAGCCACGCCCCAACTAACAGACTGCCTGTGCGGCAACGACTCTGCTAATACAATCAGTGCAGAGCAACAGATTACAGCGCGAGAATTCATTACTGGTAATCAGAAACAATCCATGAGTCATTCCCAAATTACTCAATTGAAATCTACTCACTTGTTCATAACCGTTTCCTGCGAAGCAAATGATAGCGATTGCAGGAACTCAATATTAATATATAACAGCTGCAGATGATACACGTTTATATAACAGTGCAATTTGTTCATCTGTAGGGGTTAAGAACTAGTCTAAAGAGTGAATAGAGATAAAAGCTCAAATATTAATTTTAACATTATTGTAAAAACACGTAAATAGCCTATAAATCGGGAACTGATATGCTGAGCTAATTGTCAACCATTCCGGAAAATACAACTATCGCATATCAATTCGAACAGTCCCAAAGATATGCACTGAAAACTATTTTATTGTCATTGAATCAAGAATATTTAAAAAATCAACCACTGACCTGTGACACTGACCTACCATTTTGTACGAAATAAATTTCGAAGAATACATCAGTTGTATAGATGAGTTTTACACGCAACAGAAACCAGCCCTCGACTTCAGGAACTCAACAAGAAACTCTGAAGAGATCCTAGTTTTACAAACTATTAATAGCGAACAAAGAACATAATATGTTTTGTGGGCTTCGATTATTCGATTTATTTCCGCCCCTTCGGTCACAAATAGCCATAAGCCCTTCAGAGGTGACCGCCCGTATAGCGCCTCCCTGCCCCATTCACTTTGGCCACATCGCTCCGACCTCCTCACGGCACTGTTTTAGTGCTCCTTAAACATCGATAGTTGAAACTATTGTTGGCTATCGACATTGTGGCCGATAGTTTTTAAGTCTTTACAGTTTTCTACAGATAACTTTTTAATAACAAAATATATTGAGAGCACGCAAAACCAACATAAGTATATACTCGTAAAACAAATCAAGAAATAGGTATATACTAGCGTACCCGTGCGAGAATTCTCGCATGTTAAATCCCACCCTTTCCCTATCCATTTGTCTATCATTTCCATGAAGGAGAGGAACTACTAATGTACTTACAGAATATCAAACAAAATAATAATGCAATTGATGTTTGAAACAAATTTTCAATTAAAGTTTATTCAAGAGATATGTTCTTGGAACAATTCATACTTCTTTAAAAACAACATTTGAGGAAATTTTTCAATCTTCCTTGAGAGTTAGCTTTTCGCTTTCCTTGATAGTCAAATAAAGACACAAACTACGGTGTTAACAGAAAGCGTAAATAAAGATTGTCGAATCTAAGCCTTCTAAGCGTGTCGCCACAAAAATTGCTACCAGCAGGAAGGGTTGAAATATTGAGGTGGCCTTGATAGTATTGAAGCGTGGAACCGAAAAGTTAATTGAATGGATCGGAGAATGTCTCATCTTATAGATTAGGGTATGAAAAACGTTTCTTTGAGGCCTTTGGCCTCAAAATTTTACTTTTTAAGGCTCTAAAACGCTTTTTTTATGAGTTATTTGCCGATATATGTTTACATTTGATGCGGGTTGCATTTTACATGAATATTTCGATGCGTTTTTTTTAAAGAAATCATCCATATTTTTAAAGTCAAAGTGGAATTCGTCAAGTTTCCGTGAAATTCTCTTTCTTTAGAGCCCTCATTTATAAAGATTGGTTGCGTGTGAGAGCCTGAACCCAAAGGTATACTACTGAAATAATACAGGAGACGATCTGAATTAAGTAATACCTAAAATATATCAATTTATAATTTTTTTTTGACATTTATGTAACTTTGTTATGAATTGTGTTGATGAAATAATTCTACTTCCCATTTATTTAATAAGCTATTTTCATAGCACATTTTTTATTTATAATTTTACGATTATTTATCATATATATTTCTAAATTGCATACATAACGTAATATATTTACATTATCATAGATTTACGTCGTAGCCGAGTGGAATCTGTGTTCAAATCTGAGTCTAATGTATAGTAAAGTAGTAATTTATTTTGCAGGAATTTGTGTAAAAACACATATTTCTATCTAAACACAAATAATCTAAAGCTATTCATTAAAAATGAGAAAATATCGATATTCAATTACGATAGTATATAAAATTATCGATAGTGAAGCAATCGATGATTAAGAAACACTACACTATGTTCGTGAGAGCAGCTAATCAAATACTCAGCCATAAATTAGTACGTGTTTCTTGTAAATGTGAATGTATCATTCAAGTAGCTTTTTTTGTAAATAGGTGAAACATTTTTGTAATTGCTACTCTAGGAAAATTTAGTTTATAATATTCAATGAGGTATTTCGGATGATTTCATTTTCATTCATCGGAAGTACTAGTATAGTATGTTCAGATGATTACGGCGTCCTCTTTCTTTTGCATTAAACAGTAGGCAAGAAGGAATAACCGTCGGTTATTAAAAGGAAATAAGAATTGCGTCGTTAGATTTACCAGCTAAAGAACAATAAAATGAATGTGCATTACTTGAAGTACTATGCTTCTCGACGATTCATAAATTGGAAGTGAGCTTATCGTTCTCTATAAAAAATTAATTCTATCGTTCCAGAAGAGAAACGGCACTTGTCAATGACATGATTTGTACTGGGCAGCCGGTAGGCCGAGGCACCACTTCCGGTTGCGATAAATTTCGCAGAACTTTTTGATGAATTGTTCCTTAGAAATCTGGCGAGATACGTTACATTTACTGTCATATAATTCTTTAAAACTGTATTGAATTAAGAAAAGGAGCGTTGGCTGTACAACGTGAATATTTTATCAAAAAATGAGCCAATGAAAACGTTTCCCTAAGGGTCTTATTTAAACTTATTTTAATAAAATCAGACCGATAAGAGCATTTTTCCTTACTTCCTTGAAGAACAACCACTTGACTTTCATCCTTACGTAGTAATCGACTAACCTGTGACCGTCCATCATTCACGTTTAGATCACTTCGGATCCACCAATCGAGACAATCGACGGTCTCCTCCTGGGGAACTATCACTTTTTGGCGGATGCCTCCAGAAGATTTAAAGATGTCTAAAAAACACTCGTTTTCTTAGCAACTAAAACGCGTTTTGGAGGAATTTTAAACCTACCTATGGAGGTAATCACACTTTATTGCTCTCGAGAAGATTAATCGTTTGGCTTCATTATATTAACGACAGTTAAACCTACTATTGTACTGAAGCACGAAGTTTTGAAAAAGTACCTCTGATACTTTTTCAGGTTACTCTTGGTTTCTGATGATAGGCGATTAAGGCAACTTCATTGATTTTGCCATCTCAGCTTAATATGAACTTGCACAGCACATTTAGCCTGGTGATCCTATGCTAGTTTAAATTATTTGTATTCTTAGAGTTTTTCAACAGGGCCTATCAACGAACTGCCGTTGACGTTAGACTAATTCCGGTCCACGGATCGAGACAAATGGTGGTCTTCGGTGGTCTCCCCTTGGGGAAATGATAACTTTTTTACGGATCCTCTCAAAAGATTTGAAGATACCTAAAAACACGCGCGTTTAAGCAAGTGAAACGCGTTTTGGAGGAGCCATCAATGGAGGTAATTAATTTCATTGCTCTCGAAAATACTAATCGTTTGGCATCATTACATTGACGACAGTTGAACCTACTAATGTAATGAAGCACGAATTTTGAAAAATGTACTTTACTGATTCTGTTTAGGGTAACTCTGATTCTGACGAGAAAGACGATTCAAGCAACTTCATTGCTTTTAACATTTCAGCTCAATATGAACTTGCACAGCACAGATTAAAATGGACAACAAGAAGTTCCCACCGCCGGAGGCTAAACTGGTTTAAATTATTTGTATTCTTAGAGTTTTTGTCTATATTTAAATATACAATTCGGCCACCTTTGACATATGCATGTCCCATTCGGGGTGGTGCACCGAAATCGCATATTCAAAATTAGAGGCTCTACAAAATAAATATCTAAGAAAAGCATTGAAAGCATCCTGGTTCATAAGAAACGATCAAATATTACACGAACTCAATATTATGCCTCTAAAATCCTCGTTCTTTTGTTACTCATATAAATTCTATACTTCCCTTACTTCTTCTCCTGCTTATACATCTTTCAAACTTGGGAAAACAGCTAATCCTTTTCCGCGACTTAAATCACGTTATTCAAAAGATCTCTTACATCCTCCATAGTAAACTTTACTTAATGTATCTATTATTTATAGTATAAAGTTCATATATTATGTACCATTTATAACCATTGTTTATTTTTAAATCATTGTCTGTTCAAACTCAAAAATACCTAAACATGTCAATAGTATGTTAGAGGTTACTTTTTAAGTTTCTTCTCATATTCTATTCGATGTTAATGTAATGTTCACACACTTGAAAGGCAAATTTTTGTCGAACAAGTATCAATAAAAGAGTTTTTCAACGGGGCCTGTCAACGAACTGCCTTGAGCCGGGCGCCGTCACGCAGCCTGGCGGGAGCGGGGGCAACGACGCGCCGCGCCGACGAACAATGACAGGCTGAGGGACGTCTCCCTCGACAACAGACTGTCGCCGCATTGTCTTCGGGGCGCGGGACGTCTCTCAGCGTCAGCACGAGCGCCGGCGCTTGTCTCCCGTTGCGACATCCGCGGTTCCACTTGCCCCCGAGGGCGCCGCCGCAACTTCGCCCCCAGTCTCCACATAGTTCACGCACAATGCGGACCCTCGCGTGTGGAGAACGTTACCACACTTTCGCCGACACTTTAAGCAAGTTGCGTCAGAGCAGCGTTGGTGACAATGTTAGAAGTATCTTCAGTTTCTAGAATAGTTTCATAATTCGATTAAAGAGCCTGAAGAATGGTGTCTGAATAGTGAAATGACTTGTGGAAAATGAAGCGACGAACTACACTGCGATTTCTCTAACTTTGCCCCTCAAGGCCACTCAAATCCCATCTTCGTGATGGAATATGTCACGGTATTTCGAATCTTTCTCAGTCGTTCCGCTAGATTTCGCATGATCGCGACCATATCAAGCAGTGCTTGCGATTATGCAACTTCTACCGGCCAGACCGAGAAAGACGCGAAATGCCTTGACATATTCCATCGCGAAGATGGGATTTGAGTGGCCTTGAGGGGCAAAGTTAGAGGAATCGCAGTATAGGTTATTTCATTTGCTGAACAACATGTCCACGTTGTGGAGCTTCCTTCATTTCCAGAAGCAAAATAACGGCACATCTCGGTATTTGGTCGGTGGACCACGGGGAACCGGACAAAAAACTCAGCGAGATGGTCACTGATCTAGAAGCTGACGTAAAGTAGTGAATCGATTTTAATTGTTTAATTACATCTCGCAATGTGTTATGAAGTAACGCACATGTAAGTGGATTTCTTGTAGACATGTGACACTGACACTTGATGAATATGATTGCTATGATATTTGTCCAATTAAAAATATCTGTTTGTTTTTATTTTTGCCTCGAATAAATAAAAAAAATTAAAGAAAGACAATCGTGTGAAGATTTAATAAAATAAAAATATATGTATTGCATGAAAATATGTTCCCACCCAAAAGCAAGGCACTGTTTCGCAAACACAAAAGTGTAAGACACATTCTAAACCAGAAAACGGATAGAAGTATGTCTGCGTATAATTAAATATATTGATGAAAGAGTGAAAGATCTTAGGAAGGTACTTTGTAAATGACTAATCAATACAGCAGTGATCTCAGTATTGCACCACGCACTTAATATTGCCAAAATAGCAGATAACCACGGTCAGAGTTATATAACTCATGTCTAAGATAAATAGCATGAAAAATAATAAAGTAAATTTTAAATAAGTAGGGACAAAATTCCTGTCATACATTTTCAAGAATGTGATGAAGATTTGTAACACCTGTGATGATAAAGTGTCTCATGAACCATGTTAGAAAAAGCTACATGTTTAAGACGTTGGCCACAGTAACACTAACTTACCACAAAAAGGAGCTCCAGATCGTCCACTGTTTTTGCTGGAGTCATCTACGATCAACCGCATCACTTATTAAAAAACATTTTCAATAAAAGAAGTGTTTATTCCATAAACGAGAAATACGTGGTTGACAAGGATGAAGTCTTTTCGGGAGCGGCGAACGAAAGGCATTCGCCAGGGCAAGGCCAAGGGCGAGGGCAAGGGCGAAGGGAGCGGCGCGCAGCGAGGCCGCGGCGGGGGCGCCGGTGCGGGGGCGGGGCGCGGGGCGGGCGAGGCGGCACACGCGGGGCTGCGCGTGAATCCACAGGAAACAAGCAACTTGTTACAGCCTAATAGTGGCTTCGCAAATGCGATGAAAAAGAATACGAAATACCCCATCACACTAGTGCTAACACGTAATTCACAAATATAATATAAACTGAATTTAATGGGGAAAATTGCACTGAATGTCAAGAAATGTTTGTTACTTTGAAAAACAGAAATTGACCTACAATGAGCAGAGGTCTTTTCTTGTTTCTAATACAGGCCTGCTGACACATGACACATCATATTGGTGTTTTGGGGAATATTACCATAAAAGTTTTTGATGTACAAAAAAATTGCGATTTGTATTTAAAGTTCGAAATTATTATTGTAATTTTTGTAGGTACTTCTATGCTGCTTAAAAATATCCGTTTAAGTAATACTTTTGACTACTAAAAACAATGGTGTGGATTCGAGAAAAATCTTAAATAAAAATAAATTGTGCCAGCCCGGTGGCAGAGATCGTTAAGGCAGTAGTGCAGTAGTGACCTTGGATCGTTTGCTCGTGGGTTCGAGTCCCGTCTCGGGTATGGTTGTATGTGTTCGTCCTTTCACCCCCTATCATCACCATATCGTTTCATCCTCATACCATAACGTTACATCGAATAGTGGTCGCTAATGACCAAGTAGTTGATGCGACCTTAAATAACAAAATAAATAAATAAAATAAGTAAATAAATTGTATTTTCAATGAAATTTCCCATCGGATAAGTATTCTCCAGCGGATTAAAAAATAATCAGCAACTCATGACTGTTAAGAACGATTCCTTTCTTTTCGTCCACTTGCAGGTTTGCAAAACATCAAAGAAAGCCTTTCCACTTTTTACTTGTGTCCGGCGCGGAGGTGCGTCCGGGCGGCGCGGCGCGAAGCTTTGTGCGCGGGCGGCGGAGGGCATCGAGCCGCGGACGCCCGCCTCCGCGCCCGCCGCCCCGCCCCCGCCGCCCGCGAGGCGCCGCCGCGGAGCACTGGCCGGGCGCGTGGCCGGCGCGGCGGCCGCAAGGAGGTCAAGGCGCCGAAGCTGCGCCCCCGCAGCTGGAATGCAGCGCGGGAGCGGCGTTCACCGGAGGCGAGAAAGTGGCCGGCCTCTCCCACACAACAGCTGCGAATGGCAGTTCGCGGTTTGGAAGACGACTGCGGACGGACACTTGAATTGATGCCTTATTTTACGTGGCGAGACTCGGGCCGTGGGGCTTGCTCTTCCGTCTGATCACGCAAATTTCGCTGCGCTCCTTTCACCAACTAGCGGAGAAAGAAGGTATTCCTTAGGCGATGCAACAGGAGGTTTGAATTTAGCTCAAGAGGCTTCATTTAGGCTTGAGGATCTTTTGCGTGCTTTACTTCCCCTCCCAATGAAGGCGTACGAAGGATTTTTTCGCCCTTGAAACTCCACGGGATCTTCCATCGGGTTTGAACTTGGGTATAACAGTCCAAAAGGCTCACCGTTACACTATCGACGCTGCTAACTTCGATACAGATCAACTCTTCTAGAAATCTGGGTCTCAGAATAAATTCTCTTTAATTTTTTTAAAAAGAAATTGGTAGATTGAGACACCGAATACAAGTCCAGACGTAAGAGACTTTGCATATAAAATTCAGCAGAGGGTTCCATTTATTGTAGTATTTATGTTTGAAGTGTAGGCTTCGACTTCGACTCAATTCTCCTTCAGTTGAGTATTTGATAATTTAAGATTTGTAACGTTCATCATAAAAATAAGCATCGTACCTGAAAGTAATGAAACCTTACCCCATTTAGATTTGGAGATGCGCTTGATGCAATTTCCAATCTTAATTTTATTAAGGTTTTAAAGTATATTGTCTAAGTTAAATGTTTTTAAAGTGAAGAAATTTTACTTTTGGGTAGGATAGCTACTTTATAGAATTTTTATTTGAATATTATTTTCGTTTCAAACATTTCGCTCAAAAATAATAAGTATTTGCCCTATGAAAGGCAATGCCCAACCATATGACATTCAATTTCAGGTATCTTCTTACTTTAGGTAAGGGTAAAATCCACTACAGAAAAAAAAATTGTTTCAAGATCTCGTTATTTAATATTTCTGAAGACCACGCATCTATTGTAAGCGTTAACATTACACGAATAACATGATGCTAATGTAGCAACTTATTTATTAACCTTTATTAATGAAACCGTTTCCAAATGAAATAAAAAAAGGAAAGTGCTGTAGTGTTCTACTAGCCATAGCCGCAAACGTGAAAAGAAATTAACAGTTCGCTAAAATTTCCCACTCCCGTTAAGGCAGTTACGAAACTTCCGAGGTCAAGTACTGGAACTTTCTGTTTACCAACAAAACTACTTAATTCAACTTCCTGAGACCCAAATGCAAATACTATTTTACTTTCTACGAAATTCTGCTTAAATCGTCTTTGTATTCAGTGTTTTTCTTTTACAACAGAAATATCAACAAAAACTTTTGACGTAATTATGCTCCTCGAGAGTTCTGTTTACGGATGTGAAGAAATGAGAATTTGACAAGGCGCCAACAAATGTTTCAAAACATAACACAACTCACTCATATTTTCTTTACCCAATTCAATTATTGACAAAGGAAATGACGATCGTGAAAATCAGTTTTCGGTGTTCTTATTTCATGGAGGATGCACGGTTTGGGTCTGGACCAACTCCAATAAATACAACGCCAGTACGGCCAAACTATGAATTAAATAACGAAATGCGTTAACAATGCAAAACTGTGCATTAACGAAAATATGCATTAAATCACGAAAAAGAGAAGATGAGAACGAAAGTAGCGAATAACGAAGTGTCGCACTAGAAAGTGAAGTCGGAATAACATTTGTGTTTCATACTTTCTGACCGCCATAGGAAAATGGGAATCATTACAAGAGTATGGTCAATACAGATCGTTGAACGGTGGTTGGCGAGGACAGGTTTGCTGCGGAATGTTATGATTTACACGTTGTACACGAAAACTCCTCCGTAACGCATTGATTCACTTGACACGCCCTCCTCCCAGAAAGACGGACCTTCAGCGATGGCCCATCCACATCTGCGCGGCGTACAGCACGACGGCGAAGACCAACATGGCGAGCATGTGCATGACGTCGGCGAGGTAGAGGCTGGCCACCAGGTCGTCGAGCTCGTCCTCGTCGGCGCCGGCGGCGCGCAGGGATACGCTTCGCGGGCGCCGCCCCCTCGCCCGCGCCGCCCACGTCCCCCCAGCGCCCCCGCCGCCCCCGTGCAGCGCGAGGGCTGCCGGGCCGAAGAGGAAGTCGGCGTCGCCGCCGGCGCCGCGGCCGCCGTTGGGCGCGCCCTCCGCGGCCGCCGCCGGGCGCGCCACCAGCGGCCCCGCCACGTCCGCTCGCTCCCCCCGCGCCATCGCTAGCAGCAGGCGGCGCCGCCGCGCGCTGCCCCGCAACGCCTCCCACAACCCCATTCTTTGAACCGAATTGAATTGATGCAGGCCATGGCCTTTCCGGCCATGAGGCCTACTCTTCCGTCTCATCACGCAAATTTCGCTACTCTCCTTTCGCCAACAAGCGGAGAAAGAAGGTATTACTCGGGCGTCGAAATAGGCGATTTGAATTTTGCTCAGAGGCTTCATTTAGGCGTGAGAATCTTTTACATGCTGTAATTCTACCAACATGGGACAGCCGACTTTACTTCTCCTCCGAAGGAAGGCGTTCGAAGGAGTTTTTCGCCCTTAAAAATCCACGGCTTCGATCCGGGTTTGAATCCGTGAACTTGGGTATAACAGTTCGATACGCTAACCGTTACACCATCGACGCCGATGGGGCTTGGTGTCGAACAAAATGGAGGGGTCGGGGATGCGGGCTCGGTCGTAACCGCACATATACTGTTCGTGGAAGTCCTAGAAACTCTTAGAAATTTCCTGCACAGCTCCCAGGTTTTCCGGAGATACTCGCGTCGTAAGTGCCGTGGTGAGCGCAGTGAGCAGACGGGTTGGTGCTCCGAGCTTCCCGGTTTTCGCGATGGATGGCACCAGCTGGGCTCGAGGCTTCGTTGAGACAGTACCCAATAATCATGGGGCACTGAGAAGAGATACATCTCAGTGTCTTGAGAGTGGCGCTCGAACTCTACTCCGGAATCTATCAAAACGGAATTCTGATAGCTCTAAGCCACCGGGCTGGTCTTTTTCTGGCTTAATCAGGGGAGACTCCTGGAAAGGTTGCATTCCGTCGTAACCCGATGCCAGCCTGGCGATGCGTGAGTGAGACTTGCGGAGGGGCGAGGATTAAGCCGTAAAGATCGAGTCCCCTCTCAATGCACCTGGTATCAAACTACGCGTACTTCGCGGCTTGCTGTTCGGGGGCATAAAACAACAATACGAGCTCTTCTATTCACGGTGGTACAAAAATGTTGCCCAGCCTCTCAAAGGCACACGCTGCTAGGCAGAACGTGTTTGATTATTACACTGTTGACATATCGTAAGCATTTTCTCACCAGCGAAGGAAGAAAGCGCACCCCATAGTGACATTTCTAGACATCGACTACCTGGAAACGCCAGCTCGGCACCACGAAGCGGAGCACTGCCAAAGCGATTGGGACCCTTGGGAAACTGGGGTGATACATTTGACACCGACTACTCGACATTTCCGTATCCCTTTTCGCTGGAATGGCATCGTCATGGAAGCAGAAGTCCCTCCTGGTGGGTCAGAAGGCAACTTTTTGCCAACGTAATATGGAAAGTGCACGGTTTTGTATGATTTACAAGATGGCATCAACAAACACGTAACATCGATACTCTGATACTTCTGGACGAGAAATTACCACCCAAGGGGCATCAAACACATTTAAGATAAAACGTGTAGACCTTTGTAACAAGATCCTACAAAGAACTCTGCAGAGAGCATGCAACCCGCAAAACACGTTACGATAGTTCATCCAGAAATAAGCATTTTCTGTCCTTGAAACCACGTCCAGTTTGGGATCACTTTCGTTGCTTCGATTGAAAAAATACAAAATGATATTTTTAATCCTATTACATTTGTCCATAGCAACATAATTCACATATTCTCCACAGCTCAGGTGAAACAAATATGCAAATTCAAAATCTATAGAAAATTAAACTGATATCCTCCGTAATGTCGTCGTACGGATCTATCGGATATAACCCTAAGCATTTCTCTTTTCATCATAAGTTCACGGATCGGACGGAGAAGTCGGGGTCCAGCGCTGGAAGGTCAACGATCTCACCGCAACACCATAGATATTTTCGGAAATCGGTGTCTTGTGGACCAATACCAGTTCTGCAATAAATAGTCGTTCAGAATTTCGACTGTTCTAAAATTCCTTCGGGTGGTAATGATGTAACGACTTAGAAGCTTGGTCCGGATGTTCGGGGATTCGAAACCGATAGTAGCCAGATGGTGCCATTTGAGAGCCATTCTGTGAATTAGTTGGAAATATCATCTGGATAATAGATCTAATTAATTCCATAAAATGTCTCACATTCATTTATAGATTTAGCTGAGCTATGTCGTGAAGCACATTTCCCGGTCGATACCACTCTCCTGTAGACATTCATCGGTCGTACAGTCTTCAAAGAACGCGCTGAGCCGTGTTAAAATGCTAACCACGTGTTTCGTTTGGAACAGGTTCCTTACTCTTCTACTCGGGGCATGTTAAGCTCATTCCACAAACGGTGCTAAACGCCTCTGCGGCAGGTCTCCGCCTTCGCGAGGCTCAAGAACAACCGCTTTTAGTTGCAAGTTAGCGTGTTGTGAAGAAAATAGAATTAATGGTTATTTCATTCTTGTGTAACTGTTTAAACTTATTACAATTATTGTAATAATGAACACACCGAAGGGACTATTACGATACCATTCACAGGAGGCAATATCGAACACAGGTTGACTAAATTACAATTTAATAGTAGAATTCTGTGGCAAAGATAATTATAAAATGTAAGGCTTTCTCATTAGGTCGCTCACTGGTGATTACTATTTTACTACAGTCTACACGGGGAATCAACTAGCACAAACAACTTTATAATTGTTATGGAGCAAATGAACTCGTTGCGACATCGCCCGCAGCCATCGTTCAGACGAATTACACGGGTAATTATCTGCCTTAATTCATCTTCGTCCCCCAACGTCACGGGCCCCAGAAACGAAACGAGTGACTCATTCAGACCGTCCCAAGCGACCAATGAGGCGCCCTGTTGACCCGAGAAGTCGCCTGTCGCAAGCACCCCCGCCCCCGTGCGAGGAATTACGTGAGACTATGCCGCCGTTGTCACAGAGACCGCAAGGACGAGATGTGTTGCACGGAGCGACGGGCACGCTTTAGCACATGTTGTTCGCAACGCGCGCCTCGGCAGGAAGACGAAACACGAGCACGCGCACGCGAGAGCAGGCCATTGTCACTCGGCGCGGCGGAGGAACAAACAAAAATGTTATACTGCTGAGAGGAACAACGCTTAAACAAATTTATCGGGTGCTCTATAAGCAAACGAACGCTTGTGAAGGAAATAATGAATAGCCTTGCTGTAGAGGACTGAAAGCAATTTTGAACTACTGGATTTTGTTCTCAACCCTATTCTAGAACTAACAATATCGCAAAATTGTTGTTGTAATTATTTCCTTATTTACATACGGCTATAGTTATAATGCCAAGAACCCCAGATTGTAATGCGTTGCGAAAAGAAGTTTCTAACCAACTTTCTTGCAATCATTCTACAAACTGGTTTCATACACAAAAATATGTTCTCCTAGAATCACATTAATAAATTTTTAACTTACAGTAGCTTTTTCAATGACGTGCTCCTCTCAATCTCTCAGTCAGATCCGTAGGTACGGAGTTACAAAAGTGTGCGAAAAAGGTGATTCACGAACGTGTTGCAGATACTATTTTTTATCACGCAGTGAGCAAAAATTTGTTATACACACGCTTCGTAATATTTCGCCCTATATTACAATAAAAATATAGCTGTTTCGCACACGGAAAACATGTACGACAAACCATATTTGGAGCATGGAATGTTATGAAATAATTTCAACTGCTGTTGATTAATAACAAAAGATAGCGCAGTCTCGAAAATAAAGAAAGTTGACGCAACTAACACACACACACACGCGGAGGTAAGAATTATTTAAACTGGTTTATTTAACCTTTATAACAGAAATGACACTTGTGGTCTGAGTCAGAACAATTTAAACATTGTAGGAGTATGTACTCACACAAGACTGGTTCTCTAATTCATTCATGTTTCTCAGCTCACCTGAAACAAGCGAAGGATTCATTAGTACCATAATCAATTTTTATATCTAATTGTAATTACAATTACATTCGTGACACGTGGTAGGACTATTCATAGTTCACGTTTTTCGTATACATATGTTTTCGTATGAGGATGCAGATTCCCTTTAAAATCGTTTTCCGGAAATTAAGATTATGTAATCAACAGCCTTGTAACTACGAACCTCATTAATCGTTTTGAAATAAGAAAGACAAAAGAAAACAAAAGAATTCCATAGGATATAGATATTTCTCGACAACGGAACGCAAAGAAAAGTAAATGTTGTATGGCATTTTTAAGAAAAACAAAATTCAGAGTTCTGGAGATCTCCATCAATGATGCTACTAGTTCTCGTATTTAGAGAAGTCTTCCTTTTTAGATGTGTTCATTTCTTCAGCATCAAGAATATTAGATTTTTCCCAAATAGTTAAGATATTCTCTTGTGTTTAATGTAGTCTTCACCCTCTTTGGGTCACACAACAATTATACCATTCATTTTATCCACAAAATTATTTTCCTAGTTTCTCTGTAATAGCTCTGTTAAACCTATCCTTTCATCGTTACAGCTAACTAGATAATTTTCATAAAATCAATAGAGCTCTATTAATGTTGTGTAGCTTTGATATAGTAATTACCAAACGAACGCTGAATGAATTAAATTCTTCTCAAGACGATCGATGGTAAAATGTCAAACCAAGGCTGCGAAAGCCTGCTTTCTATGAGAAATCTCAAGAACGTCAAACTAAAATTCTGCAAGTGCTGAATATCGAATTCCAAACACGTGTTACTAAAGCAGGTGATAAAATACAAAAATACAGAATGAATTGTTGGTTTCGAATTATTTAGAAACAGCAATAAAATCTACCACTGAAATTTGCAGATAATACTGTAGCCGTGTCACGTCCCAATTTTATTTTAATTTGATGAACATAATCGGCTTTAACCGAATGAATCTGTCCACCAAATTAATTTTACACGCAATGACCACATCAGAACCAGGTATTAACATCAGTTTGTGTTGGCAGTTTGAAAGGGAGAGGCGAAAAGTTTTTTCGCGTGTTCGAAGGCGTCCCTCCCACGCAGGCGCACGGGAAAAGAGGTTTGGCCACCCCTGTGAGCGCGGGCGACGCGCGTGCGGCACGCAAGGCGCGTGGGGGCGGCGCGCTAAACGCCCCTCCCTCCCACCCTCCTTTTTCACCTTCCGCCCGAAGTGCGCACTGCTCTCGGAGCGTCAGTGTACTGGGCGTCAACAACTCCCGTCTGAGGCCTTCGGCTGCTGTCACAGTGCAGCCCAAATATCGGTCGTTCCCTGACCGGACGACTGCGAGCGAAACCGTTCCACGTAGGGTAAAACCACTCGAAATATTTTCCGAATATTGTCATAATTCCACAAGTAATTTTTTTTAAACATTTGCGAGAAGTACGCTCAAGACCCTTGTAGATGGTCTTGGTATTACGGTTGACGTTGATTCTCCAGCTGATTTCGGGCGAATGGATCCAACAGAAACAAATGAAAATAATCTTCGACCGATAGAAGACGTTTTTGGATGTCGTCCGAAGAGGACGTTGTCATTCACTGCGTCTGTTTCAGTTCAGCATCAAGCGTTTAAACGAGTCAGACACAACATATATTAGAAAATGAATATCACTCAAGGTATCCCCGGAAGAATTGCTCCTACGAAAAAAAGCTACCGTTTTAGAAGTTCCAACGTTTCTCAACGATTTAAATTTTACTTTACTGTAAACTAAAATATCATTTTAAAAACGCCCGTTCTCATAAAATTCAAAAATTGATTGCGATAAAAACATTTTGTCGTAAATGTATGGTAGGAAACATTTTACAAATTGGGCGCGTAGCGCGCGTTTGGGCCCAGCAAACCACTCGGAGCTGCCGAACTCTTCCCACATTCCCTCAACCTTCCCCCGCGAGCTGCGAATTTTCAGCCCTTCCGAAGCACGGAGTCCTTGCCAAGTTCCTGCTAATTCCCTCCCTGCCGCTGCCATTATCTCCTGCAATTAGTCGGCGCGAGACACCACGCCACTTCGTGCTTTCTTTTTTGTTTCCCCGCCCTCGTAAAAGATGTAAGACGGCGCAGAATTGGGTATTGAGAAGTTGCACGAGTTTGGTGATTGGAAAGGGAATAAAAACCGTCGCTCAGAAGAGGTTCAAGTAATTGGAGTATCGTTTCTTTTTAATAGTGAAGTTTGTTCGTGAAAATCAAACTTCTGGAAGCAACCAAACACGGAGACGCATTCGTAGATTTATTTGCACATTCCTAAGATTATTCGGTGATTAGTTTTAGGCACACCTATTACAAAATAAGACAGAAAAATCTAGAAAACTATTCAGCAGTAAATAAATTAATTTAAGTAGTACAGTGAACTTCTTTTCATTTCCTTTTGAAATTAATCATCCCCAATTCAATGAGGCATTACAAAATTCGTTAACATTTACGACCCTTTTTGCAAGATACTAATATTTTTCTCTTTCGATCATTGTCCAATTTTACTTATTTTTTTTCCGACACAAGGATACTTCTAGATACTACTAAAGCCACGAGACGATATGGCCTTTTCGTAGAATGAATGACCAAATCGGATAAGTTGATCCAGGATGTACAAATTAAATTCCCATTCGAATTATTGGCAATAAGTAACGTGTGTTGTAAGCGGCAGGTGACGCGACGTCAGATTCACAAGATGAGTTTAAAGTTGCATAATGAAAGCGATCGTGCAATAGTGACGCAAACACCATCTGCACATTTTGCCGAAAGCCAACACTAGTGAGTAATATTTACGACTAGTGAGAACCCGTGCGATTAAATCGCGCGGTTAGTCAAATAACCAAACTGTTTTCTGCTTAAATTATTTTTTTGTATTCCAGCATTATAAACGACCTAACCTCACTAAAATCACTAACCTCTCATATTTCAAGATTTCTATTCAACTTAAAAAATTACGTTTACGTGCTTACACAACCTACACTAAACTGAAATAAAGAAAAATGCTTGAGATTGCAACATTCACTTGTTTCCCGCCACCATCCGAATGCAATTTTCTTCCGAAAGATCGCGCGGCAATCGGATATTACAGATCCCGAATTACTACTTTTTTTAATATTTACGTATTTTTAACGCACTTTTTCAATACGAATGTCCCATGTGCAGGTGAAAAGAAACACGATTTTTCAATCCATTGCTTCTTTATACAGATCGGTTTCGTATGTCGCCCAATTTATTGAAAAGACCAAACAGCACTTTGAGAAATTATATATAAGATATTACTTCTGTTGAAATCTGCAGGGATGTAGAAATTCGCCACATATGTTGTATCGTAATGTTGCACGTACAACATATGACTGGGTTAGATGGCTCAGGACGTCAATATTGATGACAGCCCAGTATCTCTGATCAGGATGTCCTACAGAATGAGTCCCGATAGTGGCACGATTTTCGACACTAGCAAAGAGAGCTCCGTCGGGTTCAGCCGCTGTCTAGAGGAGAATTCTAGCGGTTGGCAGCTCTGATAGGTAGTTTTACATAGTTCCTCGTTCCTCCGTTCAGCACCAAGCGAATGCCGGTGCAGTACCCTAACAAACGAGAGACAGATCGCGCGAGATCTTTCCTTCCTCTAATTTGTCCTATCCTCACCCCTTACTTACCTACTACAATACCACATGATCACGGGAGACCCGCCGCGAGCCCAGAGCTTTTTCCGACTGGAGAGGTGCCCCGCGAGTGGGAGATACCTGGTTGGAGAAAATACCCGCTAGCCAACGTGTACATGGGCGCCAGATCTCGCCATCTCGCGACGGACAATCACCAACTCCGGCGATACTCCTCCGATTACACTTACGGAACTAATGGCTTTAGCCGTTGACACGCCTGGAAACACTAATAAATCAATTGTATTACGTATGGATTTTTTTTAAATTTAAGGGCACAACAGAATTACGGTTTCGATCTCCATGTGCCATTTCAGACGTCATTTACTTTTCCACAATGAAACACACAGAACAATGGTCATTGAAAAGCCACAGAAACAGCTGCGACTTTCACAGAGCACGACTTCTCACAACCCACAGAAGCTCTTTTATCGGCATTCTCTTGGGTCCATGAGATCCAACAGGAACCATGCCACGTCACAGCACTTTCACCGGACGTGAGGAAACTGTGTTCTACAAAGGCAAGACCTGTGACAACAGATACATTTTTAGCAAGATTCAACAACTTTAGAATTTCATTATTTGTACTACTTAGACCTAAGAATAAGAAAGTAATTTCATGGCCACGTGCGGAACGATATGGCGTTTTTTGGCATTATTTGGAGCAAGTAATTAAAATAAAGAGGTACGAGTATATCTTACGAAGTATTGATAAAAATGCAAGATTTTAAAAAAGGAGTTATTAGCTGAATGCAGTCTAATATAATACAGGACATTAAAATTCGAATCATTAATATTAACCTAGTACATACGTCTGCGCTAATCATTATTACACGCTGATTTTAAACCTCATAATACTTTACTATCTAGTTCTGTGTTCAAAAGAGTAGAAATCTCTACTGGTGGGAGAGCAGTCTTTCCTTTTAGGGCCACCGCTCTAGGTAATGAACTGGAAGGCCGCTAACGAAGCATGGAACCACCGCGGCGTCATTTCGCGAGAGCGTCGGCTGCGCACTGCAATGGGCGGCGGTGAGGAACCACCGAAATGGGTGACGTCATCCCCAAATGGGGGACCGCGAGAACGCAGCCGGCCGCGTAACAGGGTTCGGGGGCGGGAGGAGGGGGAAGGCAGTGCCGGCCGTGATCTTGTTGGTGTCGTAATTTCTTGTAGACGAATGCGGCCAAATAACATGGAAACTGTATTTCTTTAAAAGTAAATGAATGACGGCGATATTATAGGATGAGGGGTGGTGTGACCCTTCACAACACGAGAAGGAAAATTATCGTGCGCCAGGTTGGAATTACTATAAAATTTAAGCCGTTCCGCTCAGGTGTCATCGAAGCTGCCCGGGGCATCTGTATCATCATAACTAGGGAGCGGATTTCTATGATTTTGCATATTTGTGCCCATTGCTTCAGAGCATAGCTAAGTGAAATTTCTCGATGTTTGGTTAGAATACGATGCTATATAGATTAATATGTTAGTGCATATTTGTGCGTATTTGGCTGATTTTTTTCTGTTGGCGCATATTCGTGTAATTATAGGCGCATATGTTGCATATTTCGTTAAAAAAGAGACTAATCTCTAAAACATTTCATATTTTCAAAGAATCTTATGTAATTGTGAGTGTTCATTGATTCGAAAACGCCAGTCACAGTTTGCGGTTTTGTGTTTTCTGTAGATGATAAAATACTTGTGAATATGTGGGATATTTCTTGAGAACATATTTCTTAAACCAGTCAGAAGAAATTCAACATGACATACAATGTATTTCACTGCGGAGAATATTTACTTCCATTATTTCTCTCGCGAAATAGGGTAGATTATATTACGATTGCACAAAAAATATATCTTTTCATTCCAAGTAAATTTTCATTTCATTCCAAGAATTTTATAAGACAGGTTTGCAGAAGAAATGAAATATTGTTAATTTTAAGTGTATATTAAAGGGCATATTTCAGAATTTTTAGGTCATAAATGCATATTTTTAGAAGCATATTTCAAGATTTTTTAGAACATAAAAATCCGCTCCCTCATAATCACAAAACACTTTTTGTGCCAACGCTGTGGCAGAGCTTCGATTCAGAACATAGTCATTCTTTCAAGAGGGAGTAAATTATTTTTCAGCGCAATCCCAAAGGAAAAATGCCCAAATTATTCCAATAGTTCACAAGCCATAGTGACCCGTTTCGCTTCCAGTCTCCCAGTGTCCAGCAGTGAGCGTTGGGTGCGCCCTGGCCGCTAGCGGGGAGGAGAAGGCGGCACGGTCGCGTATCAGCGCTGCGGGCGGAATTTCTCCCGTTTAGGCTCGTTGACGCAAACGCCGCAATGAGCCTGGAGCCCTCGCGCCGCAACTGGGTCACGCCGCCCACGCGCAGCGCCTCTCGCCGCGCAGGCGCAGACCCAGACCCAGGCACAGACCCCGCCCAGGCCCAAGCGCAGACCCAGGCCTAGGCGCAGCCCAAGGCCCAGGCGCAGACCCAGGCCCAGGCGAAGACTCAGGTCAGGCGCAGACCCTGGCCTAGGCGCAGACTCAGACTCAGGCGCAGACCCAGGCCCAGGCCCAGGCTCAGACCCAGCCCAGAGCTAGTCGTGGACCCAGCCCCGGCCCAGGCGCAGACCCAGGGCTAGGTGCGGACCCAGCCCAGGCGCAGGCCAAGGCCCACGCGTAGGCCCCGGCGCAGGCCCAGGCCCAAGCCCAGGCCCAGGCGCTTGCCAGAGCCAGGCACTGGCCAGACCCAGGCGCAGGCCCAGGGGCAGGTGCAGCGGAGGCCGCTCAGCAGGGGTAGAGGGCCAATCAAACTATGAATCCTCAAACGTTCTAGGCAGCGGTGTCGCGTTTCGGAGATTTGGTGAAGACGGTGAAGGCATCGTTTGGTGAGGACGTCGTTTCTTAGAATGAAGATTGCAATGTAAATCATTTTCAATCGCATCGCTGTTATTCTTAGTGCAGGAGTGCGGCGGTTGGGGGCCTGGTTCACAGTTCTACTTTTCTCTTGAAGCTCAAGGTACTATGAGAAGAATCTCTCTTAACTCTTGAAATCTTGGATAATTGAACGTCTTCGTGTAAAAATTTTAAAAGTATTGAAAACAAATAATGTGTAAATAAGAGAAAACGAAGAACACACTATTGATAAAATATTGGAATACATACATTTTACCGTATTATCAAATGATGTATCGTTACTCTCAACTGCAATTTCATCACGTTATGTAACCATATCAAAAGGTACAAAAAAGTATATTTACAAGTTATTTCTAATCAACAAAAACTAACGAAACTAAATGAAACAAATCCCGGAAGCATTACCGATTATGAATGCCTAGCCAGTGATATTTTGATATCCGAAAATATATTTGTGACCAATATAAAATAATTATAAACCGTTTATAATAAAAAATATTCCACCTTTTTGCTACTAAATGCTTGTAGATAAGAGCCATCAATATTTCGACTCCACAGCGTCAGAAAGACTAAACAGCAGAGACCTCAGTCAGCGCCGTCTAGGTTTTTGCTACGCCTTCAGACAGGCGCTGCACGGTAGTTCGTCTCGGAAAATCACTGCCAGAGAGGATTTCCATCGAGATTCGATTCGAGAAATGGGTGGAATAAAGTTTCCTCCTTACTGCTCCGCGACGGCGGCGAAGAAAATAAAACGGCGCCTATCTGGAAGGGCCTCCGAGGCAGAAAACTCTCTGGAATACGTCACGGGTAATAGACGAGCGAGCGAAAGACAGTCCAGGACATTTTATTTCTCCGCGTATACCCGGATTTAAGTTGAGTAAACAGACAACGATGCAGTTCCGGGCGTTCTGAAATCTCAGCAGGATCAGTGACCGAGCGAAAGAGCAGAGAAGGTAGACTAGGCGGCGCGGCGCGGCGGTTCCATACGTTTCCGGCCTGACCAAGTCAACGCTCATCAATGTGAAAACCTTCTGAGCTACTTTTAGCCTTGTCTTTAATTGTTGTAAAGCTATAAGTTTGCGGCCGACATCTCACTCAGTTTTGTGGAGAGTAACTTGAGTTGGATGCGGTGCATGGAACCCATGGTGTTTGATTTCCTCACGACAACGCGCCTGTTTTTACTGCTAAGATTGCAAACAATGCTGTGAAGGACTATGGCTTAAAGGAGTTGAACTCAATGACGTCCACGTCTTATCAAAACAGAAGAAAGACCTTCGGGGAAGAAGATTTTCAGATGAGTGTGACGTGAGAGAAGCAGTTTTTGACCATTTTGAGAACAGAGATTCGCAGTATTTTTTCAAAGGCCTATAAATGTTAATATACAGATGTGAAAAGTAAGTTGCATTAAAGGATGATTATGTTGAATAGTTAGCCAATGTTTTTCTTTGTATCAAAAATAGAAGTTAGAGCAACCAGAATCATATGGAACCTACCTCATATCTTCTCAAGGAAAGTATTAATGTGTCAACCTACACATTTGTTTTCCACATATTCTTAGTCGGTTGCAAATATTTTCAAAGCGGAAATTAAAAGTCGCATTGAGTCAGCGCACAGATGGCAAGGAAAGGAGGATCCCAAAGAGGAAACCATTGGGGAGCAGATGTCGATCTGTCTGAAAGGCTTCATTTTCCGTAAACCCGATTTGCACGCTTCCTTTCGATACAGAATTTCAGGAGTTTTAACAAACGCGAACATGCGCACCGCGACTCTGCCGCCACCAGAATAAGCTCTGCGCATGCGCACGATTCAGAAATCCTTTGTTAAAAACAAGCGTGTAAATCGGACATAATGAAATTACACGCAGAAGCCAATGCAAATCCTGAAACCCAAGTGCTGTGGCTACATAATTGCATAAGGCACATCATTTCTCAAATGTTTTCTTTACTAAGTTACGTCAGATATGTCTTCCTCTCCGACGGAGTTAACACACTGATTTGTCTCTGAGCGTGAACCATTGAGAAAGGACAGTCTATACTTTCTGTGTGCTTCAACTACCTAAGACCCAATTTTCAAGCTTCCTTTTAACGAACGACATTGGCGACAGTGAACGCCTACACGCGCAAAGCGCCTTCTGCAGCAAAGTCACCACTGCGTTGGCGCGCGATCACTGAAAGTGGAAATCGACTTCAACTTTGTTTAATGCACGTTTTTACCAATTCAAGCAGTAGCTTTTGATGGTGTCCTAGTTCTGAATCATGGGGTAGCTGTATTCGATGATCAGTATTCATTTTCCCGCCTTGGTGCTGTAGTCAACCCGTCTGATTCTGACGCTACGCCACCGGGCAGGATAGAATTCCCGTCCTCAGAGAGACGTAGCCTATAAGCTCCCGCGCAGTCATTCGCAGGTAGGGCGGAAGAGGCAGCAGCTGTTTCAGCTAGCTCTCCAACCACCGCAGAGTCCGCTTCGACCCATCAAGCGTTCGTGTGCGTTCATCCTCAGAGGGACAGGAAGGACGAAAAAGGCGATGACCAAAACGACGATGGATGGTCGAAGGGAAATCCGCATTAAATGGCGTTCCAAAAAACACGCATGCGCGTTAGCGAAGTGCCGTTCGTTCCCGGTCGTATACTCCGATTTAAACACACTTGTGGCACTTATCCTCCAATCGGAAGCTCCAATACCAAATATTTGAGTCGTAACGATGATTCCGATTGGATGACAGCGTCCCCCTCTCGGTCCAGCTCGTTACCTTGAAGTGCTATTATATTTAAATCGGAGTATAATGGCTGCCGAAATCTTTACGTCATATTTATTGCGAGTGCGTCTTTAAAACTCGTAAAAGAACTGGTCTTGGTTGTAGCCACACTGCGTTATGAAGAGGCAAGTTTTTCTTGGGAGAGGTAGGAAGTTGTCAAATTGTAACAAAATTTACATTACTGTACAAAATAAATACTTCTAAAACTACAGTTTTCAATAAAAATCTAACATGTAATTTTTTTTATTTTTTAGACATATTTCACTGTCCTATCCACGCCATGTCAAGGTACTAGAAGAATTCACGAAATGTCAAGGATAAACAAGTGTCAAGAAAATATTATTATTTTTAATATGGAACTAGCTTCTTCCTCACTGCTAAAACCAACAACTTTTGAATATAATAATAATAATAATAATAATAATATCGAAATTGCTTGGAAATCACTCATCATTTAAATAAAAATAAAAACGTTTTAGGGAGATGTCAACTTGCATTTCTAGATGTTTGAAGTTATCTCTAGTCAGCGAGAGGAAAAATAACACTTGTTTTCGGACTCATCAAATAAATAATTCATACACAGGCTCAATGTTTATTCTAGCATTATTTTGATTTGTCAGTTGGATTTTCATGCCATGACTCATGGCGAGGAGAAATCCAAGAGAGAAAGAGTTCGACCAGTCCGAATGACTTCGCATTATCCGAATGACAGGAAATGTCGATGGACGCTTAGAAGAAGGGCAGGGAAAACATTTCCAAAAGGAAGGAAAATGAGGGCTAGTGACCGAGTAAAAGAGAGACGGGGAAACGGTAAAAAAGGTTGAAACGCAGAACTCCACCAGGCGAGAGGGAGGGAAATGAGAAAGCAGCATTTGAAGAGGATGTGTGTGTCATCAAGAGGTATGTGAAGAGAAAGAGAAAAGGAAACAGAGCGGTGAAGAAGAAAATATGAGAGTGGTTGAAGAGATGGAAATGAAGGAGAAAACATGGGAAGAGTGCAAGCGAGAGGGAGCTTGAGAAATCGGAAGAAGGGAGAGGGAAAATATCGAGAGGAAGTCTGAAGGGATAACGAGAAGAGCGGAAGGGAGAGAGCACGAAGGAAATAAGACTGAAAGGTGGGTGAGGTAAAGGAGATGAAAATGGACAGAGTGCACGCGACATTAAGAATGAAAGGAAGAGTGAGAAGACGAAAATTAGGAGGAGGAAAGGAATGAATAATCAGTAATATTTAAAGAGTGTGAGGGTGCATTGAAGAGACGAAAGAGGAGGATTGAAAGTTGAAAGTGAAAGAGTTGAAAGTGAGAGGACGAGAGAAATTGAGTTCAAGCGAGGGGGAGAGTGGGAAGGATGGAAAATAGGATAAAGGAGAGAGTAATGAGTTGGAAAGGAAAATCCAGTGGAGAGGAGCGGGCAAGCTGGTGCGAGCAAGGGCGAGAGGGGGGCGAGAGGGCGGGCGAGAGGGCGGGCGAGAGAAAAGGATGAGAGGCCGGGCGAGAGAAAAGGGTGAGAGGCCGGGCGAGAGAAAAGGGTGAGAGGACGGGCGAGAGAAAAGGGTGAGAGGACGGGCGAGAGAAAAGGGTGAGAGAAAAGGGTGAGAGGACGGGCGAGAGAAAAGGGTGAGAGGCCGGGCGAGAGAAAAGGGTGAGAGGACGGGCGAGAGAAAAGGGTGAGAGGCCGGGCGAGAGAAAAGGGTGAGAGGCCGGGCGAGAGAAAAGGGTGAGAGGACGGGCGAGAGAAAAGGGTGAGAGGACGGGCGAGAGAAAAGGGTGAGAGGACGGGCGAGAGAAAAGGGTGAGAGGACGGGCGAGAGAAAAGGGTGAGAGGCCGGGCGAGAGAAAAGGGTGAGAGGCCGGGCGAGAGAAAAGGGTGAGAGGACGGGCGAGAGAAAAGGGTGAGAGGACGGGTGAGAGAAAAGGGTGAGAGGACGGGCGAGAGAAAAGGGTGAGAGGACGGGCGTGAAGACAGGCGACAGGCCGGGCGGGAGGACGAACGAAGGAGGCCCAGGCGGGGCGCCGGCCACGCCCTCCTCGCTGCTCCCCTCCCCGTGGTTTATTGACTGCGTGACCCAGATCTTGGAGGCGGCGGCGGCAGGCAGGGCGGTGATGGGACGCGGCCGGTTGGCCGGGCGGCGACGCGGGGCGCAGAGCGGGACGGGGCGGGGCGTGAAGGGCGGGGTTGGCAGGAGCGGGGCGGGGCGCCTCGGAGCGCAGGGCGTGGCCACGACGCGGGCGCTCGCCCGCCCCGCTATCAGCAAATGGACGGGCAACTCTGCTCCAAAGGGGAGATAGACAAATGCATGGTTCTCGGCCCAGTCTTCCTGGCTGAGGTTTCGGCTTTGTTCCCTGCTGAAGCTCGTATCTCTCTCGTGTTAAATGGATTCTCCAGAGGCAAAAATCCTCGGCACGTTTGTAGCCAGGGCTCCGATGTGACATTTTCTAACTATCCTCTTCTTTACTGTTTCTCCGATTTTGACAGTTGTGTCATAAAGGGCTAAGTATGGTGCATTACTAGCATTTGTTTTATTACCACCAGTACCGGTCAAGGGTGCATCTAAATATATAATGGTATACATGGTCAATAGAACGTTCATGTAAAGGCGGTGAGGTCTGGTTCAATGTTTACACGAAAACGATGGGATGAAGTTGTTCTTAAATTCTCCTAACGAGGTAATACATCTCGTCACACTCCGCACGTTTTCCTCATTGATCATGAAGTGCATTGAAATTGATCATGAAGTGCAGCAGATCTGGTAAGGAAACAGGAGAACACGTACAGTTTACGTATGGAGTCATCTCCCTGCTTCAAACATAATTTATAAGTTTGATCGCCATTTGATCGCGCAAATTTAATTACAATGCTATTCAATGCAAAGTGGAACTGTTCCTGAAAGAGCTCGGTACATATTTTTCACAGTTTTCAAAGTTTAATAATATTATCTGAAGGGAGGAAACTACAGGAACTGACTACCACTTCCAACTTCTTCTTCGGTCTACCACCCATTATCTGGTACTCGCAACAAGAAGAGAGAAACGATGAAAAGTGACTATTTATGAGATTAAATCTAACAACAAAATGTTTACTAAGCTAATCTACAAAAAGGAGAGACGTATGTTAATAGTAACACAAAATATCACAGCTATAAAGACACAAAATTTATTTTCCCCCAAATAACTTTAATCTAATATTCGCCATCAAAGAACCAACAAAAGAAAACTATTGCAAACTAAAATCTAATTAAATGTTTAATACTTTTCCATTTCAGGCTTTTCCTTCCACAGTGAAGCTTAATTACCGGCATCGCAAACGAATCAATCAAAACTTTAGAAGTTAGAAATAATCCCCCTCCCCACCTTCTACTCACCCTCCGCCACTGGCAAAAACGGAACGCTTCGCGAGAGAGCCACGTTCGCGACGATAAACAACATTCATCATTTTCCTTTCAACACCTTCCACCAGGAGAAATTGTCGCGCAGAAAGTGGGAAATGCAACCGAAGCGACCTCTAGCGCTTTTGGCGACTTCATTACGACAGCGCAGTGGAGGGACGGGATCGATGGCGCCGCGGACTAATTAATTGAAGGACCGGCTTTCACACCGCCGAGTGCAAGTCAGACCTACAGAAGAAAGGATGACACCACGTCGTGAAAGCTGGAGCTTAGGCTGCGAAAGTTTACGTTTTTAATACACCTCTCGACGACAGATGGAAGAAAATTGGTCATGACAAGGTTCATGAAGAACCAACTGAGGCGAGTAGTAAACTGGAATTACGCAAAGAAGTGTTCATTGTAATTTTGCTTTGTAAGGGCTAGGAGGCGGATTTTAATGAAATGACATTTTTTTTCTTGTCACTTGAGAACAATGCCGTTTAGTACAGAAATTAATTTCATGTTATGACAAATGGAAATAACCTATTTTAAGTCATTTTTTTTGTATTTTTCGTTGATTTCGACTAGTAAGTCATTTTTTACCCTTGCCCGTCATTTTAATGCATTTTTCGTTAATTTCATCGATTTTAAATTTCATGGTAATTTTAATGGTCATGGTAAGTTAATTTCCATGGTCATTTTAATGGTAAGTGCTTCAAATGATATTAACTAGATGCAACAAATGTTCTCTACAAAAGTCCTGAGTAGTCTTTTCGGTTCCATCGCTCAGAAACTGTCATGTCAACTGTTATATATAAGGTTCCTGTGACATCTATTATCGTCGTTGTCGGTTCGGCTGATTTCGGGATAACCGAATACAAATATCTCCAAGTAATCAACTGCCCAAATCACAAGTTTGCAAGCTGAGTGCACCTCAACGAATAGAAGAACCCTCGATTACATCAGTAACGCATCCAGCTTGATTTGTTCATCCAAACGGATTTTGATCACATTTTTAACGCCATTTTTCTTTGGTTTTAGGTCTTCTTTAAAACCTTTTAAGAGCAATTTATTGATAATTTTTGGCAATGTTTTAGGTCATCAAACTCCGCCACATAGTAACGACACTATCAGATTGAACATTATATCTAACCAGACACACGATATTTTTTTAGTGTTCTTGACGTTTGTTCTTCGATCAGCGTTTGCGTGAAGGATCAAATATATGCTACAAAACTAATGCTATGTGTCATCTACATGGTGGTTATTTATTCGCATTATTATTATTATTATTATTATTATTATTATTATTATTGCACTACATCACAACTAAAGAAGTTATGAATTGGCTGAAAAATAAAATCTCCTCCAAGTTGCAATCAGCTACCTCAGGAGCAGATCTCTAGACTGTCGGTGCCTCTAAAATACTTTGCGCAAAATGCGAGCTGTTCCAAATAAAGCAATTTCTTGCACTTTCCAGTCTTGTGAATTACTTGGGAGTTTTGCCAAGTTTTGTTATTGTTGTTGTTATTATTATTATTATTATTATTATTGCAATTATTAATATAATTCGCCGTTGTTGATAGGAGAAAACAGAAAATTACTGATCAGAGCAGCCGGCCACTAGAATTCTCCTCTGGGCAGCGGCTGAATGCGATCTAGTTTTGTAGCTAGTGTCGTAAATCCGTCTGCGTCGGGACTCGAACCCTAGGACCTCCCGGTCAGAGTTGTTGCCGTTGCCGCTGCATTTGCTCCGAGCTAAACTCAGTCGGTGGGAAGTTGGAGATTCTTTTGATTTCCACTACATATTGCTGCGTAAAATAATGTTAACATTCGAGCGTTAATTAAACACACCGTAGAACAAAAATACTTTTCCGAGAAATGTCCGGAATAACTTCACGATAAACAAATATTAAACTCGCGTTTATACGAAGACTCACTCAGAAACTCGCAAAGAATAAATATCTGATTAAGAATACTGCGAGCAGAAAATTAATCTTTGTCAGAGGCTAACTCGCCTCCTGGGGATGGCTAATGTTCCTTTTCCGCGCGAAGTTTCCAGGCGGAGGCGCGTGTGGCGGTTGAGAACCATCCTCTCTATCAAAACGCCCTCATTAGCTCGCCCGCGCAGGCCGAAGGCGTCCGCGCCATCATCTTCCCGAACGCCTCAGCTCGCGCGACCTTTACGGCAGCGGGCAGTCTCTCCGCCCCGCCACCCCCGCCGAAGTAGGTCGCCGCGCCGCCCGGGCCCTCAAGAGCCGTCCGGGCGCGATTTACGACGACAAGAGGCGCCGCCGCCTGCTGCGGCCAGCGGCAGGCCGGGGGGGATCAGGGGGAGAGAGAGATATGGGGAGAGAGAGATATGGGGAGAGAGAGATATGGGGAGAGAGAGATATGGGGAGAGAGAGATATGGGGAGAGAGAGAGATATGGGGAGAGAGAGATATGGGGAGAGAGAGATATGGGGAGAGAGATATGGGGAGAGAGATATGGGGAGAGAGATATGGGGAGAGAGATATGGGGAGAGAGATATGGGAGAGAGATATGGGGAGAGAGATATGGGGAGAGAGATAGGGGGAGAGAGATAGGGGGAGAGAGATAGGGGGAGAGAGATAGGGGGAGAGAGATAGGGGGAGAGAGATAGGGGGAGAGAGATAGGGGGAGAGAGATGGGGGAGAGAGAGATATGGGGAGAGAGAGATATGGGGAGAGAGATATGGGGAGAGAGATATGGGGAGAGAGATATGGGGAGAGAGATATGGGGAGAGAGATATGGGGAGAGAGATATGGGGAGAGAGATATGGGGAGAGAGATATGGGGAGAGAGATATGGGGAGAGAGATATGGGGAGAGAGATATGGGGAGAGAGATATGGGGAGAGAGATATGGGGAGAGATATGGGGAGAGAGATATGGGGAGAGATATGGGGAGAGAGATATGGGGGAGAGAGATATGGGGAGAGAGATATGGGGAGAGAGATATGGGGAGAGAGATATGGGGAGAGAGATGTGGGGAGAGAGATGTGGGGAGAGAGATATGGGGAGAGAGATATGGGGAGAGAGATATGGGGAGAGAGATAGGGGAGAGAGATATGGGGAGAGAGATAGGGGGAGAGAGATAAGGGGAGAGAGATAGGGGGAGAGAGATAGGGGGAGAGAGATAGGGGGAGAGAGATAGGGGGAGAGAGATAGGGGGAGAGAGATAGGAACATAGATCGAATGGATTGAACGACAGACAGGACTGACAGGAAGATGGGCGGCCGGGAAGCCAGACGGGAAAACGGTCGGAAGAAGACGGGCAAAAGGACGAGAGGGCTGGCAGGCTTGCGAGTTAAGTTTCAACGAGACACATTTCAGACTGAACTACTAGTGTACATGTTAATGACAAATACTGTTGCCAAATATGTTTTTTTACCCTTGATACAGAAGAACTGTACACTGTGAGAAATTTCTGGATTACTTAAATGAAATGTTCATTAAAGTAATTATCATGAACGCACATTAAATTAACATACTCATGTATATTAGTTTGTAATAGTAAAAGCTATTTGCTCCTATCTGGAAGGAAAATATATGACGTGAATGATGAGAGGCAGGGGAAACGGGAGAACCTCTACATTAAATCCACACTGATTTTAACTTGTATATTAAATTCAATGTACAAATATATTAAGCTCTTTTTAATAAACAAGGTTACATTAAGTTTCATACACAATACAGTAATCTACATTAAATTCAATGATATTTCTGACAGTGCATGTACAACCTTTTTAGGGTTATAAGAAATTATGAGTCCGATATCACTGCCCTTTCCGACATTTGTTTCCCCTATTTCAGGGCCCTCTGTATTCAGGACTGTGTCATTCATCTTCCTCATGTTTCCGGAAGTGGGAAGATGGCGTGGCAAGCACCATCTTTATAATTGCCCAGATATTTACTGTTAATAACGATAATAAAGATGCGCACCGTTATTCAGACATAACGTACGCTAGGTCAGAAATTAATGATTGCTATTGAGGACTAGTCTGAACATGGCCCGCAGTCACCACAAAATTGCATAGATGGATGCAATGCGACGGAAAAAAGCATTTTGCAAAAAAAATCATGATGAAACTGACAGATAAACCACATCACTGTTGAATTTCGTCCACCCTACCTTTTTGCCCCTCATTGTGTATGGTCGTAGGCATGCTGAATTACGTAGCTGATAACAGACTCGACGACACGTTTCGGCGCCACATTTCAAGAACAAGTACTAATGTAAATTTAATGATAACGGAATGAAAATAGCAATTGCGATACTGGAATGGGAACAGCTATCTTCAAACTGAATGAGCGTGCATAAGTTAGAATATGAATGAATGTGCTCATATCAAGCGATTAAAAATACCATTAAAACGATGATCGCAACCACAAGTCGTAAGAATTGACACATATTTTACACGATAATTTATCACTGCTCATGTATGCATATGAAAGCTACGATTTCTTGAAGGTTTCGGTGATATACTATTTCAATAAAGTAAGTCCCAAAATCGAATCCCCTCGCTTTTACGACCGAAGTTCACGACCGTTAAACTTAGATTGTTCCCCTGCTGCCGTCACGTTGCTGGGCTAACGTAGAAATCCCACACACCTCACTAGAAATAGAGCCGATTCCCATGAATTATAAAAGCTAAATGCGACTGGTTGCTCCGGCACCAAATACACAATAAACACTTATACAGAGACACTGAACAACAACGCAATCAATTTTTCAAGACACAAATACTCAAATTCAGCTGTCGATCATTATTAAAATGAAATTGAACATTACTTTCACAACGAGGGTCTCGCTATAATATTTCGTTTTCTCATTGACTTCTCCACGTGTATTGCACAGATATTGAAATTGGCGGAAATTTGTTGTTGTCAAGGTGGTCTCTGGATATCGTCAAATGAAGAAAATCATTGCAATATTTTGGCGAGGAGTAGGGCGAGACGTAGTTACGTAGTGAAGAAGGGCGAGAAGTAGATGGAGAAGGAAAGCAGTAAGAAGCGCGAGGAGTAGGGAGAGAAGTAGATAGGTGGAGTAGAAGGGTGAGGAGTACATGGAGAAGTAGGCTAAGAGCAGATGTAGTAGGAAAACAGCGAGAAGAGCGAGGAGTAGATGGAGTGGGCGAAGAGCTGATTGAGGAGGAAATCAGCAAGAAGAGAGACGAGTTGGGCGAGTAGACTGAGTAGTAGGTCGAGTAGATGGAGGAGTGGGCGAAGGGTAGATAATGGATACAAGCTGCAAGAGCGAGGAATAGATGGAGGAGTAGGCCGAGGAGTAATTGGAGCAGAAGGCAAATACCAGTAGGAGGAGGAAACCGGCAAGATGAACGAAGAGTAGATGGAGGAGTAGGCAAAGAGCAGATGGTGGAAAAAAGCAACAAGGAGCAGAAGGAGGAGGTAAACAGCGTCAAGAGCGAGAACTAGATAGAGGAGAGGGCGAAGAGCAGATGGTGGAGAAAAGTAGCGAGGAATAGATGGAGGAGGTAAACAGCGAAAAGAGCGAGGATGGAGGTGTAGGTAAAGAGCAGTTGGAGGAGGAAAACAGTGAAAAGAGCGGGGAGTAGATGGAGGAGAAAAAACAGCGAGAAGAGCGGGGAGTAGATTGAAGAGAAAACAGTTAAAAGAGCGGGAAGTAGATGGAAGAGAAAAAACTGTTAGAAAAGCGAGGAGTAGATGGCGGAGTAGAGCGCAGAGAAAAAGCAGTGGAGCGGTGGAGGCAGCGAGCGCCCCCTCGTCCGAGGAAGCCTCGAGTGCAACCGCCAGCAGCACTCAAGAAGCGCCTCCCTCGCGTGCCGACACTGTTTACGCAGCGGCGCGAGGCGACGGCGACGGCGGCGGCGGCGGCGGCGGCGGCGGCGACGGCGACGGCAGTGGCGGCGGCGGCGGCGGCGGTGGCGGTGGCGGTGGCGGTGGCGGCGGCGACGGCGGCGGCGGCGGCGGCGGCGGCGGCGGCGGCGGCGGCGGCGGCGGCAGTGGCGCCGCCTCCGCCGCGATTTATGGAGAACGCAACGTTGAGGGGCTCTTTCAACGTTTTTACTCTTACTCCAGACGAACATTCATCATCTTGAGGGGCCCACATGCACCGCTATTGATATGCAATGATGTCGGCCGAATATGCATGTATATTACAAAGACGAACGAATGATGGAACTGGTGATGATAAAAAGTCCTATTCGTTGTTGTTCCATCCAACAAACAACAAAACAAACACATTGTGTTCTCGAGTCGATATGAATTTTATTTCTCAAGGAAAGGCATTCAGAAAATATTTTCAAATTTTGGATTTTTTTAAATAAAAATTGTAAGTTTGAGGGGGTCATGAAAAAAGCAGTAATTTCTCTGCGCTACAAGCTAACAAATGCATATTTGTTTTTCTTTTATGAAGTGGAGTGAAATTCTGCGAAAGATCGACAATTGGAAGTTAAGCTTACGAGTAAATTATTGTTTGAACCATTCCTCATATCCAGCAACTTTGCGAATCATGCTAACCTCATAATTATGCTATTACTTCGTGTGGGTTGCAGATATCTTACGGTAATCCATAATGTGAGTTGGGAATTAATAACCACCACAATCGATTGTTGATTGTTGTGGCTGATTATTTCGTAACTCACATTATACTATTATTCCTTTGCAACACGGGATACACCGTGGGAGTACATAACATTCACCACCCACTACTGGTGAACCGTAAAGCAGGATATTAAAACAGAAATGGAAGTCGTAATAATGTAAGGGTCCCATTCTTCATTACAGAATTCTGCATTATTCCTATCCTGTAAATTACTTGCGCGTCAAGACGCCTGATCAAGGGAGGCACTTGTTTCTTCTTTCCCCTCGTTAGAACCGCCAAACGACAAGTAATAAAACTAACACAAAACTTCGAAATTAAAAGAGTTCAACAATTCCACATCCCACTCCTTCCGCGCGAAAAACTTCCCGCAATTTCCATCTCATGCCCTCGCCCTCCCTTAATGGCGCCTTCCGAAATAACCCCCCCTCCGGCCGCAGACAAATTTCCTCCGCGACGTCGAGTGCGTCCAACCCCAGCTCTTAAATTTCCCCGACGCACCCCATTTCCGGTGCCCCGCGGCGCCGCGCTGTCCGACGCATGGCGCCGCGTCGGCGCTCCCGCCCCCGCCCACGCCCCCGCCCACGCCTCCGCCCGCGCCTCCACCTCCGCCCGCGGCCTGTCAGGCGCCGGCCGCGCGCCATTTATCCCGCATCGCTTGCCCTGACGGACACCCGCAGCAGCGGAGGCGAAGGCCGGGGCGAGGTGGGGGATGAGATCTCGCTACAGTCAGGGTACGACTTGGGATAGGGGCGCGGGGCGGGGATGAGATCTCGCTACAGTCAGGGTACGACTTGGGATGGGGGCGCGGGGCGAGGATGAGATCTCGCTAGTCAGGGTACGACCTGGAAAGGGGGCGCGGGGCAGAGGGTGAGACCTCGCTACAGTCAGGGTACGGCTTGGGATGGGGGCACGGGGCGAGGGTAGAGGACGCAGTGGCGAGAGAGACGAATAGGACGAAGCACGGGGAGCGGAAAATGGGGCTTAAGGTACAGGAAAAAGGTACGGGCGCGGGATAATGTCAGGGAATGAGGGAATGGGATGCAGCGGAATGGGTTGCAGCAGAGGAGGTACAAGCGAGGGGGTGCAAGCGAGGGGGTGCAAGAGAGAGGGTGCAAGCGAGGGGGTGCAAGAGAGGGGGTGCAAGAGAGGGGGTGCAAGAGAGGGGGTGCAAGAGAGGGGGTGCAAGAGAGGGGGTGCAAGAGAGGGGGTGCAAGAGAGGGGGTGCAAGAGAGGGGGTGCAAGAGAGGGGGTGCAAGAGAGGGGGTGCAAGAGAGGGGGTGCAAGAGAGGGGGCGCAAGAGAGGAGGTACAAGCGAGGGGGGTGCAAGCGAGGGGGTGCAAGCGAGGGGGTGCAAGAGGGGGTGCAAGAGGGGGTGCAAGAGAAGGGGAGCAGCAGAGCGGGTGCAGCAGAGCGCGTACAGCGGAGGGGGTACAGCGGAGGAGGCGAAGAGGAACGGGGTGTAGTCAGAAGACCGGAACGAGACGGACGGTGAGGTGGTGGGCGGTAGCGGAGGCGAGAGTGAAGAAGAAAGACGGCGCGGAACAAACGGTTGGGCTTCGGGTCACTAAGCGGTGCGTCGACTGTCAACGACACACAAGGAAACACCGAACAAACTTGTAGAAGTGATGTTAAGCGCCGTCGGCGCGAGTTAGTTCGCTTCGGGGTCACTAAGCAACAACGTTGAAGGAGAACATTGGTCCAGGAAAAGGATGAAGGAAATCTGCCCCCACGCTCCACTTAGTCTTCAACATTAAGAGTTGCTCGGAGGTACGTGAGGAGAGATACGTTCCAGAGAAGGGGAGGACTCCCAGAACACCAAGGTAAACATTGATAGCGGACTGGTGGCGCCTTTCAATATTCTTTGAAAGTTAAAATGTGCCACATTCACCGCGACGATTGCAGCGATATTATTAGCTGTCATTGCGATCTCCAAAATCAGCACTCTGTAGTTAGCAGCAGTGATGTGGCATCGACATCAGAACATCGATGTCAAATATCGATGTTCAAAACTAAAACATCGATGTTAATAATACATCGACCAACATGTTTTAAACATCAATGTTTGGATAATTGGTTCAGTAATCTATAACATTAAATTCGTTCTCAACAAAATTTAATTTCCAGTAACAGGTGCATATTCATTTATAATTCCAGCGACCGATTTGTCTGCTCGAGGTAGGAAACCGGGTTCATTTGGTTCGGACACAAAACGGACACTGGTACCATCAGTTACTTCGTATTTTAACTTGTACACAATTGCAGTTATGAGAACTTTACGTCCACAAACAAAACCTTAAAAAAGTAAAAATATCGAGCAGAAAACATCGATGTTCAAAAAACATCGGTTTCAAGAATCAATGTTTAAAACGGGTATTTTTTATCGAAACATCGATGTTTTGAAAACATCGACAACGATGTCGCATCCCAAGTTAGCTGCCCAACGGTGAAAAGTGTGATTGTTTGTTACATTTTAAGTGTCTAAGAAATTATTTTATCATTAATAAAATGTCCCATTAAATTTAAAGACAGTTAATTATCGAACTTTTCATATTTTCAATTGTTCAAACTTTTTATACTTTCAATTGTTCAAACTTTTTATACTTTCAATTGTTCAAACTTTTTATACTTTCAATTGTTCAAACTTTTTATACTTTCAATTGTTCAAACTTTTTATACTTTCAATTGTTCAAACTTTTTTATACTTTCAATTGTTCAAACTTTTTATACTTTCAATTGTTCAAACTTTTTATACTTTCAATTGTTCAAACTTTTTATACTTTCAATTGTTCAAACTTTTTATACTTTCAATTGTTCAAACTTTTTATACTTTCAATTGTTCAAACTTTTTATACTTTCAATTGTTCAAACTTTTTATACTTTCAATTGTTCAAACTTTTTATACTTTCAATTGTTCAAACTTTTTATACTTTCAATTGTTCAAACTTTTTATACTTTCAATTGTTCAAACTTTTTATACTTTCAATTGTTCAAACTTTTTATACTTTCAATTGTTCAAACTTTTTATACTTTCAATTGTTCAAACTTTTTATACTTTCAATTGTTCAAACTTTTTATACTTTCAATTGTTCAAACTTTTTATACTTTCAATTGTTCAAACTTTTTATACTTTCAATTGTTCAAACTTTTTATACTTTCAATTGTTCAAACTTTTTATACTTTCAATTGCTCAAATTTTTTGTGTTTTCAATTGCTCAAACTTTTTATGTTTTCAATTGCTCAAACTTTTTATGTTTTCAATTGCTCAACTCTTAGAATGTTTCGACGAATTGAGCAATCGAAAATATATAAAGTTTAATAATTAACAGTCTTCAAATTTAATGAGACATACTAATACTCGTAATAATAAGGGGAACGGTTTGGCAGAAGCGCCGCCGTGGCGCGGGAGGACCCAGGGCCTGACGGGGGGGGGCGCCCTGCAGTGGCTCTGGCGCCGTCGTGGCCCTTTGCCTCGTAAATCCTGCGGCTCTTGGCACCGCCCCAAAGCGCCCCCCCCCCATAACGGCAGGGTGAAATACTCGCGGGCTAATGAGAGCGGCGCCGCCCCCCACCTCCACCCCGTGGGAGCAGAGCGCTTCCACACCCCGCGGACGCACTCTGCGTCGCTTCGGCTGCTGCAGCTCGAGGCTACGGACTCGGATGGTATAACGGTCAGCGTATCGGATTGTTGTACCCAAGATTGCGGGTTCAAACCCAATCGAAGCCGTGGATTTTTTAAGGGCGAAAAAATCCTTCGTACTCCTTCGGATGGGACGTAAAGCCGGCTGTCCCATGGAGTAGATTTACTTAATGGGTGAATTACTTAATAAGTTTAAATTCATATTTATTCATTCATGTACTTAACAACAAGAGATTTTATTAAACACCAACTAAACTCAACACAATTTTTTAGCGATTTAAGCTCGTCTTGGAAATTGTATTATTTTATCACTAAATACTTTACTTAAACTATTATTGAAAATATATTTCCCAAAACTTTTTCTAGCTTAAACGTAATTTTTTTGCATTTATTGAAATAAATAAAATAATTTTTGATTCAACTTTCAAATTTTTAATTTGAGGAGGGGGGGCTACATGTCATCTCTGCCCCGGGTCCAAAACTGTCTAGATCCCGCACTGGCTGTCGCAGAGAGCAGCGGCGGCGGCGGCGGCGGCGTTTTGGCACCGCGAGGGCGAAGTGCGCGCTGGCAAATGAGGTCGGCGGTCTGTTCACCCGCCGCGCCGGCGACGATTGCATGCAACGACCTCTGCTGTGACGCTTTTAAGCAAGTGGTTGAGGTTTATTCTAGACTTCCCTCTTGCGCTCCCTCAAGGCATAAACAGTTTGTCGTACTAATCCTCATGGATGTTGGTCTCATCTACACACGTTCACGCTTCGCTACAAATTCATTCTTCGATAACTAAGAATATTTTCGTGTCATGTCGTGCGTGCTGGTTCCAATAATTTCTCTGCATTTACTAAGTCGAAAAATGTATTTAGTTAGTTATTTATTATTTCCTGCTAATGAGCTTTCGCTCGGGGGCAGGGTATATACAGATCGTATAAAAACATACAAATATAACTTAAAAATACACATTATAGGGAAACTGCAACTAAGTAACTAAGAAATATAACACACACAAAGTACAGAAAAATATTACATTGAAAGTAGTATCTACAGCGGAATAACGACTCGTATGTTTGGATGCATGTTCCGCTGTATCAATAACAAGCACGAGTATTCGAGTTTATGCATGCATGCGTTTATATATGTATTTCATTTGCACCCCTAAAAAGACATAAATGATGTTTGCAATTGGCAAACCAATAACGCTTTTTGAAAAAAAAATTACACAACACAAATTTTCGACACGTCCGCTTCATCTTCTACACCGAAAAATACCAATTCAACACTTATCACAGACGGAATGTGACTAAATTTGAGAGCTCATTTAGCTTACTTAGAACGTACTATATTCTACTCACATTAATCGGAAGTTGTCAAAGCCATCACTGAATAACTGAATACTTTAAATGCTCATTTTTCATTAGAAATTACTAAATGTGTAAACCACACAAGGTAAAAATGTGTATTCAGCTGAGAAAAGTATTAACGTCACAAATGATGCGACAGAACTTGGTAATGATATTTTATGTTTCATACACCAAGTTGAAACCTCTTATGGTGTATGATGAGATGAAACTTTTTTTTTAATAACCAACGCCTAATCGTCAGTTTTCACAACCACTTCGCGTCCAGATTCCAACAGTTGCAAGGCGAAGGTCACTTTATACTCTTGTCATTCCAGGCACTTGTTCATCCTCAGGCCAATGTGACTTGCATCTTTTATTCCTGTAAGCAATATCTAACGCTCTATAGTAGTACTGCATTGCTAACATCTTTCTGTGTTATTGATGTTCACTCCATAGTTAAGATTCAAGGAAGAGATGAAAAATATTCAATAGTTCTAACAGCAAGAAAAAGTATGTTATTTAAGTTTTCGCATCCCCTTCACAATGCACAATGTCTGGAATTTTCTCTATTTATAATTTTTCAAGTCTGAAGAAACTGAAGCAAAAAACTAAAAGAAAATTGGGCAATTTTAAAATGAAATAAGAAATCTTATTTCTTACTCTCTAAAATAAATAGGCATTCGTTGTCTCCGAAATGAATACGTCCCGACTGGGAACAAGAAGGAACAAGACGATTCGCACTCGTTTGTGTTCCGAAGGAGAATGAAAGCTCTCTTTGTTCTGTAGTTGAACTCAAGTGATGTGTTATACTGTAAATAGACCACATAGGAGTGAATGTTCATTGTTCCACACGAAGGTTTCTCCATCCATCAAAAATCAAAAGTTAACATAACTAGAGTGTGAGACTATTCCCGAGGAAAAAGGTGTTGTATACTCCAGCTTCAAATAGTACCATTTACGTACCATATAACTTTTAAATAAATCATTCAGTTAAATTGGATAATAATAATAAAAACAACAATAATGATAATATTCTTCACGATTTTCAGAGTAACAGTTAAACGTTACCCCACTACTATTCGACGACAGTATGTCAAGGTAGCATAGTGACTAATGAGTTCTAACAATCTATATTTAGATCTTTTGTGGTAACTACGTTTACTGTTCGGAAGTCAATTATCTTCAGTGGTTCGACAATTACTGGCACCTTCTACCCAATTCAGCAACCGGCAGACCAAAATACCTCCAGCAGATACTGGAGGTAACAAAGATCCAATTTCATATCACTTGGAATAAGTTGCAGAATAGTTTCCGAATGAACAATAATATTTTTTTCTACGTATCACTTATTTTACCTATCTATAACAAATCTCAATTTTACAGACCGGACACGCGGAACGTCGCCAAATATTTGTGAAAATACAAAATTAATTGTTAACGAGAGTTTCTTTCCTGCCTTATTAATGCTTGAGTCAAAGGAAAGAGTTTATCCCGGGTCATTGCAGGTTCTACCAGGCCTTCCCATTGATCTGTGAAGGTTGACAATTAAGAAGCCGATTACGAAGAGGTGGTTTAGGTACGTACTATACAGCTTCTCCTTTCCTGTAAGTCCGGGCTGGGAAATCTCTGTAGCAAGAATGACTGGGTTTAACTGTCTCAGAACCCTAAGCACAAGCGTGCGGTTTGTCTATCATCTTCCCAATGTGATGTTAATGAAAACCTCGCGGCTGTTGATGGAAAAGGAAAAGAAACTGGGAAAAATTCTTCATGAAACGTTACTGACTGCTAGTTGTGCATTTCCCAGCATATTTGTTTGTACCGTCGTCATTTTGATTCAGACGGGTTTAAATTATTTCCGGTTTAATACTTGCAATTGCCAATTTATTCGGATTCCAATAAATTCCAATGACTTTCGGACACAGAGAGCCGTCTTTGGATAAGGCGGCTCCGAACGGATGTGGAAACATCCGTTCGGCAGATAAACGCGGCACGGCCTCCTAGAGCTACACCCTTCCTCGCGGCAATGGCCACCTGAACAACTCGGCTGCCAGGCAGGTAAGCCACCGGTCGCGTCGCGGCGCCTGACGTCATTCGCGGGCGATAGAAGGATTTGGCGGGGACGAGCGAAACGGGGTGGGGTCGGGCGGGACGGGGAGGGGATGGGAAAGGAAGTGAGGAAGGGCGGGCGGGGAAGGGCGAGATGAGACGGGGCGAGGCGAGACGGGACGGGGAGGGGCGGGACGGGACGGGACAAGACAGGACGGGGCAGGGAGGGGCGGGGCGGGGCGGGGCGGGGCAAGACCGGACGGGACGACACTCATTCCTGACCCTTTTTGTATATTTATTTCATCTGCTGTGTATGCGGTAAAATCCTTTTTAACGTCAATTTTTTACACTTTGAAGTACATTAGACTTAACAAATTTCAAGTTTATTTATAACTTCAAGAATGTGGTTTCGGGTTATCTGCTGGGCCCTCCAAAGCCAACATGACTTGTTTTCTAGCTGGTGGCTGTTGAAAATAAGTTATTAAAATGCAGTCTTGCAAATTATCAAGAAAACTATAGAAACGTCTCAGTACAGTCGTGAAAAAGCGATTTATTTAAGGGCGACAAAGAAAACGATAACTGGAGATCGAATTAGGAGCATGAATGAGGACAAATTAAAATTAAAAATATAACTCCAGACCAAAGACACTAACAGTAACAAACGTCTAGGATCAAGTAATTCACGAAGTTCATTTAAAAAATAGCCTAAAAAATTACTGCCGAAAAACGCTGCCAAAATTAACTGAATAACTGAACTTTTTAATAAATAAGGTAAAAACATCTTTTGGGGCATTTGTGTCATAAGTCGCGAAGATTAAATTTACCGGTTTGCATCACAAATTATTCTTTGGCTAATTCGCTTAAACATATCCTGGCATACTTGAGTCCATGAAATAGTCTAAGCATAACGTATTACCTATAATTATAGTATAACTATAAGATACTATCAAACCTTCTCAAGCAAAGTGTTCCACAAGGAGATTGAATAATTCGAAAAATTCACTTTACCTTGTTTATAAAGCTGATTAATATAGTTGGTACAGGAATATTTGTTTTAAAGACAAACCACTCTCTGTCTTCTTGTAACCTACATAGTCATGAATATTAAACACACATTTGAAGCGATTTCAGAATTGACAAGTAATAGGATGGATTAAAAGAAGAATTTTACAATGTTGTTGTTTTGTTCCCTCATATGTTCATATACGTTCATAATACGAACACTTTCTTTCAGTTCAGTTTCATTCATAAACCGAAGACCCGACTGCTGAAAAAGTCGTTTAGCAATGATGCATATAAATTTCAGGCATAATTTGGACAGTTTTGATCGACCAATATTAAAATACGTAGTTTGATTTAAAAGTTGGGGGACGCACAAACTCTATGGAGAAAAAAACTTTACTCTCCTACCTTCCCGTAGTCGAGTAAAACCACAGTATAAGTACTCTGGCTGACGTTAAGGAACAAGTTTCAGATTTCAACACCTTACTACCTTTTTCTTACCCTTTTGAAGCTCGTCATAACCGAGATCTAGTCTAGGATTGTCCAACTGGCGGCCCGCGGTGCCATTTATTGTGGCCCGCAAAGGGTTATTAGTCAAAAGTGGAAGACTTTTCATCCATGACGGGCGAGAACATTGTGCCCCTTAATGAAAAAAGGAGGTTACATAAAGATTTAAGGATTTTTTCTAGTAAATTCAGAAATTCAAAAATCATCCGACTGGTTTACGTATAGTAGGCCAATTTCGTGAATGGTTCCCTTCCCTCTTCCGTTTCAGAACAGCAGCGTATACTGCCGTGATCAACAACTGAGAGAAGTCAGGTGTGGATCGCCTGAGTAATGTAAATATGGCCCACAGCCTTATTAAAGGTTGTAGTTATTGCCCTTGAGTCGTTTCAAGTTCGACACCCCTGATCCAGTCACTAAAAGCGATTTTCCTAATTCTGCCTGTGACACATATCTGCTGTTGACGGTTCCATCCAATCGGGAGCGTAAATGTCACTACAGTGACGTCACAACGGTGATGTTTAAGTTCCCGATTGGATGAAACCGCCAACAGCTGATTTGTGTCACACGCAGAACAAGGCAAGTCGCAGTATAGTCACTAAAAAATTGTGCCGGCATCCACAATCAAAAGAACCCTATTTTTTTGTCGGGCAAAGCTGTATCCGCGCACGCGTCGCCGAAGCTGTTCCACCTGCGGCGGCAGCCGTCACCGCTCCACCGGGCCGTGAACACAGCGGGGGCGTTCACAGCAGCGATACGCCGCTCGGCGCCTATCGCGGCGCTGCCTGCCGGGGGGGGGGGGACTCCGTCCGGCTCGATAAGGCGCGAGCGACAACCGAGGGGGAACCAGGGCCCTTCAACTCCCATATAACGGGGTGGAGACCATTTCTGTGGCGCACTCTCCTGTAGCACCTTCTTACAGGAACTAAAAGACGAACTGCTGCCAACGATACTTCAAACGTGTGTGGCTGCTACGTAGGTTCGCATTAGGCTCAAGCAGGCGCATCATGCTACAAAAGATAGGGTCCATGTTCACGCTTTTTTCAGCGGTTTTTTATATGCATATATTATGAATAATTGAACATTTAGAAGACACTTTTCGTATTTCTCACAATTTAGCCAAGTTTTAGATGCGTGTGTTGGCGAGCCTGTACCCGGCGACACTAACGCCTCCTATAGTAGCACCTTCGAGCTTTGTCCCCGGTTTTGATGGAGAGTTGCAGGCAGGGCCGTTTTAACAGCTTTGGGGGCCCTTGGGCCTATATTAATTTGGGGCCCCTTATACTTACATTCACCAGTCTCACATCCTCTAATTTAAAGACAAATTTGGTTTAAAAAAAGCTAAAAATCCTCATCCCTGAGTGACTTTCCATGTCATAAATATTATCCAATGATGCACGACACATCACTCAGCTATGCGTACGATTACTCCATTTTTTGAGTAGTATACATTACCTATTTATAGTTTTATAAAATTAAAAAAAAAAATTAAGTACTAAATCTTTTTTAAGACGTATCGGGGGCCCTGAGCCCCGGCCCCTTAGGCCCGTGCGTTAACTCGGCACTGGCTGCAGGGCCCTGGAGGGAACAACGGGGTGCGCTTGCGAGGCTCCGTGACGCGAGCGAGTGGGAGCGGGGAGGGGGGCAGGGGGGATGGGCGCAGCGGGGGCCGGTTGATGAGGAAGCGACGTCGCCCACCGCCAGCCTGCTCGTCGCCCGCCCGCGTGCCCAATGCTGCAACGTGCTTGCAATCGCTTCCGGGGCGTGCAATCCGCTATTGCAGCGTTTCCCGAAAACACTTCGGCAACAAGCCGCACAGTTCCTTACGCGTATGATACTCCGGAAGTATCTTTTGAGTTTTGGAGAAAAGAAAATATCTTCAAAAAATCAAACATTTTAAAATAAAACCACCGATGATTGATATTCTAATGTCAGTTCGTACTTCTGTATTAACGTTTTAAATTTAATGACGCTGTTTTAATACTTCGCTTCCATAATTATGAGTTATTTCCTGTAACTCCTCGACAAATGTTGAAAAGGTTCATTGGTCCTAGTGTTTGCTTCAGTTTGTGAAAAAGAATAGTTGTAGGCCACGTTGCTGCTCACACATTGTTCTTACTATTTTGCACATTTTGTACGTTTATAGCCTGGAATACTGGATACTTTCAGTCCAGCTGATGACCAGCTCAAGAGTTTCAGGAGAATTCACTTGAACCCAGAACGTTTGAAGAAGTTTGATTTCTATGATTCCACATAAGCACTCGTGCATTAATGAAACTCGGTATTGTCACACAGTATTTTTCAGAGAGTTTTGCTCGTTTCCCTTCCCAACACTCCATCCCGATTCTAATTTTACGTAATTTTACCGCGAGGAAATGGGAAACGTCAAGATGGAACCTTATCTTCACCGGATACTGCATAATACACCAGTCAATTCCGAAACAAACATAACTTCAAACAGCAATATCCGGAGGAATTACGTGGATGATTAAAAAAAATAGAAGTATTCAAGTCGAAAACAACGCATTTCATAAACATCGAAAAATACCAACAAAAACGTTTACGGAGTTCCCATTTCCTCCGAATCCCATGTTCCTTTCCGTTAACATCCAATTAAAGTTGCTTATTCCTGTTCCCAAGCATTCATATTTCCTGTTTCTCGTGGGCAAGTAACACCGTCCAGGCTTTTGCCATCGCCGCTGCGGGTGCGGTGAGGTAAGCCTACCAGGAAGCGACTTCCAAAGCACGTGTTGCGACGTGAGGGCGTGGAGTTATTACAGGAAAAGCCCAACCGGCAAGCAAAAACCTACACTCGCGTTCCTCCCCCTCTGTGGTTATCTCTGGTGAGGACGCGCTGCGCTCGGAGCGACAAGCTGCGGGTTATTATCGCAAGCCACTTAGGCAATGGGATCCTAGAAAAATATGTCAATTTTCGTAAATGAATATTCTGATGTAAGAGAACCAAACGTAGTCATGTACGGGTATTAATGAAATTAAACGTACGTGTGTGATGTGACCTCGCTCAAGACAAATGTGTTTCAGTCGAAACGCTAATATTTGTAGCTCCTAGGAAGCAGAAATTTTATCTGCTGCGCTTCGTAACACTAATTCAATCTCAGTTTTCCAACAATGAGTAATCATAGAATTCTAATGAATCATATACAAATCCAGGATTAAAATTCTGAAAACAGGACTTCACGATAAGACTTTTACATAGAAAATAATAAACAAACATCTTACAGACACTAATTACTTACTTTTCGAATGGAACGGATCAAAAACATTTGCATCGGAAGACGTGGTAAATATATTTTCAATCCTTACCTGTAACAAAGGAAAAATATAAATATTAATTATATGTTTGCGTCATTAACAAATCTTTTAGTTAGGAATATTTTGTACAATTCGATGAATGTGAGACATTATATCCTCATTTATATATAATTGAAATGCTTTAACGATTGTTATTCGAACACTACACTCTGTCCATATCTTCACGGATAAAAAAAAAAATCAAGCAATGTACTCACACTGCCTCTTCACTGAAGTAATTTAGACACACAAATCTTGTGAAAAAGCACTGTGAACAAAAACATCTCTTAAAAGGCTTTCGTAATAATCTCAGCTTTTCACATTTCTCACAACTCAATAACGTGGAAATAAAGCAGCGAGACGAAGATAAATATCGGGTGCTCAAGAGCAAAACCCCAGCAACGATTACGTAATGGTCCTCGAAATACGACAAACAGCGGCGGCCATAAAACATCCTCTGCTGTTATTGCATTCTTATCCTCAGCATCTCACTGTCGGCGGCGAAAACATGGGCCATTGCAGCGACGCCTTAACTAAAACTCCGACGGCCGCAACTTGTGGAGTGACCGGTGGGGTGAGGGGGAGGGGAGGGGAGGGGGGCACTGCTACCCTCCCGCCTCCCCCCTCCCTCGCTTCTTCCGCTCCTCGCCGCTTCGCGTTTCCGCCCGCGCGTCAGCGAGTGAGTTCTGTCAGAGGGAGGGGCGCATCCAACCGATCATTTGGGGGGGTGGCATCGTAAATTTCTGTTAAATAATAAACATATTTGTAATTATATTGTATATTATTTGTCTACTGTAGATGCGATATTATACAATATTATTGTTTAAACAATTACATAATTTTAATATAAATAAATGTTGAAATCAATTGTGCCGTATAAAGGAAGCTAACGAAAACTCTAGGTCTTTTTTTTGGAGGCGGGGCCATGGTCCGCCACTGCACTAGACTGACGTATGCACAGCAGTGCACCCACATACATGGGCGGATCCAGCCGATCATTTGGAGGGGGGCATCGTAAATTTTTGTTAAATAATAAATATATTTGTTATTATATTGTATATTATTTATGTACTATAGATACGATATTACACAATATTATTGTTTGAATAATTACGTAATACAAACATAATTATTTAAATTAATTTTTCCAAATAACAAAAGGTAACAAACAAAAACTCTAGGCCTTGGGGGGGGGTCATAGCCCCCATAGGCCTCCTGGATCCGCCAGTGGTCAGGGGAGGGCACTTGGGGGGCAGGAACGAGGCGGAGTAGTCGCGATGCAATGGAGGGCGGGGGCGGGCGCGGGGGCGAGGCCCTTGGTGGGTGTTGACAGTGTGCGGGCGGGGCGGAGAAATTTGGATGTAAAGAGAAAACTAGAAGGAACCGCTACGATAGCTACTGTTTGGCCACTGCTGGTAATACAACTGCAGGTTACGTCCATGTACTCATTTTGTCGTTCGTTGCAGTTAGTGAATTTGTAAATGGCTCCATCATCATCTCTTGCAATGTCATCGTCCTGCCTGACGTTCATTTGTTTCCCGATCTGGCAAAGTGTTCCTATCATTCAGTAACTCCTCTGTAGTAACAGTTGGTTAGGCCGAGCTCGTTGGTCTTTCCTGGCTAGTGAAAAAGGGATTAAAATCTTAATTTATGACTGATAAGGATGAAACTGAATCATCTTTAATTTTATTGTACAGTTAGTGACGAACAAAGAAAAAAATCAGAACAAATTCCCATTCGGCAACTTGTTCCATCCTATTCTTCAATCATCATCACTTAAACTATTTCATTCCCGCAACTCCATTCTCTCAACGGTACGCAGGACTTATTTCTCCCCGTAAGTAATTGCCAATAAATATCGAACAACAAAGGAGGAGCAGCATGTGATACGTAAGGTTCCTCAATTAAAGTATTCGTAAGTACACGATTGATACTTGCAGGATGCAAATACTTTTCCTAGCTCAGTCAGGCGTAAGTTGAGAAGTCACGAGCTGCGATGGATAAATTTGCACACAACGCAATATCTTCTATTCGCATTTGAAAGTACATAACCCGCAAGAAAGGATGAAAATGCGAACAACAGAAGGCCGCGTTGAAGAGACATCCTAACTGTACCAGGAGATGGCTCAGTGCATCAATCTGATGCCACTGCAGTCCCTCTGACCGGGAGGTCCTAGGTTCGAGTCCCGACGCTGGCAAGATTTTCGACACTGGCTTGTCAGCTAGGTCGAGTTCAATCGCTGTCTGGAGAGAATTCTAGCGGCCGGCCGCTCTGATCGCTATTTTTCGTGGTTTCTCCAACACCAGGCGAATGCTGAAGCAGTACCCTAACAAACGGACCGCGCGCGATCTTTCCTTCCTCTTCCTTGCCCTTTCCTCTCCTCTTACACACACTTACACTAACGTGCAATACATGCTAGGAGACCGGTCGGGAGCTTACAGCTTGTCCCGGCTGGGGCGGTGCCCCGCTGGTGGGAGATATCTGGTTGAGGGGAAAACCCCGCTAGTCGACGGTAGGTCGGTGCCAGATCTCGCCACCCAGCGGGAAAAGATCATCGCCACCACACAAGAGAAAAAACACGCACTACACTTACGGGACTAATGACCTAATTTAGTTGACGCGCTCGGAAACATCAATCAATCAAGACGTTGCTGAATAAAACAGGCAAAGGAAATGCAGTGGATGAACTACAGGATGAGACGAAGGGCAGACACCGGTGGAATTTACAGAAGAATTTCGCGGCGCGCCGCGTTTCATCAAGGAGAGGCCTGTTATTGGAGTTGTCTAGGTGTAAATCTAGCCTTGCCCCGCCCCCTCCCATGACAACTTCCGCCCTTTCCGTGCAACTCGCGCAGCTGGTGGGAAGCAGGAGAGGAGAGACGTTTTGATTGAAGGTCGGGAAAATAAGATACTGCAAAAAGAAGGCGATAAAAAGCGGTTGGCTCAGAGAGAAAAAGAGTTCGATGGTTACCAAACAACGTTGATTAGGATTGTGAAGAGTGATCAAAGTTTATATTGTTTCTATACCCGTCGAATGTGTCCCTGATATTCTTAGATGTTTTTATTAAAAAAATCCTTAAAGTTCCGGCGTGATTTGGGAATACTATAGAAGATTGAAAGCGTCTTCTATCAAATAAATAAATAAATACTACTGGCACTACAGCCCACGTGAGAGCCTGTCATCTCGTACTGCCCAACTTTTTCGAGATACTGGGAAATAGGCAATGGGGAGAAGGAGATCTATCGCCGATGGAGGATGGAGGTGAGGTTGGGTGTGGGGGCAGGCTCTCTCACGATTCGACCTTCACTGCCGAGTTCTGCTCCAGTATTCACCTGGATGTGATCAGAGGAAGCCACGAAACGGCCCAGCTCCTTCACTGGAATGGAAAATGCTGTATTGCCGGGACTCAAAGCCGAGACCTCAGCCTCGCTGCTCCAAGGAGACGCGGCTGCGTTGAAAGGGAGGCGACGGGGCGCCGCGGGCGAAAGGACGAGCAGGCAGACGAGCCAAGGGCGGGGAGGCGGCGCACGGTGTGACCAGATGGCAAAAATGGTGGCCAAAACCTCAAGAATAAAAGTTAATTTTGGGAACTTCTGGCCATTCCACTCGAAATCGTAATGTTTCGTACATCTGTTGTAAAAGTATGAAGCGTAATCCCTGTACCTACTAGGCGCTGAGAAGTTTGACTCTAGAAAACACTATCATTGCTCTTGTGCCGTCAGACAAGGTAGTGGGCTGTGGTTTCCAATATTTATAAAAACGTGCTCTAAAATATTTTTACTATATTTTTCAATCATTAATGTCCCTATTGGTGGTAAGTAAAACAAAAATTATGTTAATTTAATGTAGATTACAATAATGTGTATTCAAAGTAATGAGGTATAAATTATAACTAGCATACAACTTATACATAACAGAACATATCACCTGAAAATTTATAGAGAAATTTAGCTTATTTAATATTCATTCAATTAAAGGAAAATTGTCGCGTGTCGCTGCAGATTCATTTCCTATAAACGTGTATACCGCGTAGCGACAACCTGTATTACTGAAATGAAACGAAGCATTCGGTCCGAGATTTGTATTAATATATATATATATATATATATATATATATATATATATATATATATATATATATATATTAGTACAACATCGGGGTATTAGTAATAGTATAATTGAAATTAGCGACCTCGAAAACCCCTAGTTAGAACTTGGTAATCAATTTCATGCCATTTGAGGTTTTGGCCACTTTTTCGCCATCTGGTCACACCGTGCGGCGTGAGGGGGGGGTGAGCAACGGACGAAGGAAAGAAGAGGGGCAGGGGGTGGGGGAAGGGCGGGAAGTTCTAATGCGATTACGTGCGCGAGACGTCGGTTACCGCGTTCGATCTTCTCTTGGAAGTCGACGCCACCGCCGCCCAGACTTCCCGCTCCAGCTCTTTTCTTGCTCGCAAAGACTATGGTTCGATTAAAATAAGTTGGTGATTGACAGTTGTGCTTCTGAAGACGTTGCTTTTACAGTATGAGTGTGTGATTTGGTTACTTTGATAAGTTTTTATTTCAAGTGTTTATTTTCGTGTCCCGGGAACACGTGCTCAGTGGTACGCAACCTGTCAACGTTGCTCCCGTCCATTCGCAACTGTCAATCACCAACATCTTTTAATCGGACCATAGTGGCGACATCCAGGAGGTGGAGGTGAGATGGCCTCCCCCAAAGACGATTTTTTGTTACTTCGTTAATTTGTTAAAAACAATCCCACACATTGAGCGTATCACATTCGAAAAAGTATTCACATCACTCTTTTTTTTTCCAAGCTCACAACTAAAATAAGAATTCAAAAATATTTAATGGGTCCAAGCTGAAATTATCCCCCTCGGAAAATATTTCTTGATCACCCCTTCTTGAGGCGCAATGTTACCGCCGATGTGTCTATACGCACGAAATGCTTTCCTTACTCGCATTGTGACCCTCCTCAAACTCACTCGTTTCTCATGGAATATTCGCAAAAACTGTGACAATCCTCGCCGACATGCCGCAAAATGATTATATGGATATTCCAAGAATCTGCACAGTGAACGAAGCACAACGCCAGGGAACGAAAACTGAGATTAATACTAAAAAAGTTCACTTCATTTATTAATTTCACATGAACATTATATTTTCAGGAGCCATGAAAAAATACTGGGAAAACTTGTTTTCAGGGATTTTACCATAGGTAGAGGGTTGTATGTTGTGTGTTGTTTTTGTTTTGTCTAAATAGATTTACATATCTTCAACATGTAATGTAAGTTACTACGTATGTTCGAGCTTTTCAAATGCAATGGATCTTTTTTTTTGTGAATTATACATTCTACAACGATTTTTTTCGTTTAATGAAGGGTGTAAGGAATATGTTGTTTTTTTTGAAATGTGTCCATTTAAAATAATTTTGTTTTGTACTTCATTACACCCTTCATTACTGTGTATGCACCCCCCCTCTGTGCCAGCGAAAGCAAGTGGTCAGGTTCGCCTTCCCCTTCAGACTCGCAAAAAATTCTAACCATAATAAAAAACAAACAAATATCCCTACAATACACTTCTAAAAATCTTCTCCGAATTCGAACCTGAATAGAGGACCCAATAGGGCATCTTCAACCTTATGTTAGATTTTAGTGTTAGAAGTAAGTTTTAAATATAAGTTAACATGTAAGCCTTTCAGTGGTATGTAAAGCTGACACTTAAAATTGACCTATGTACAACCAACATAAATCTAATAATAATAATAATAATAAGATTCGCATGCCCGTCGAAAAGGCTGGTGACCCCTCCCCCGCAAGGTCAGGGGTGCGCGGAACGCGGCCGAGCCCAGGCAGTCGCGGGAGAGGTCGAGTGACGAAAGGCAACACTTTGAAACAAATGCCTGCGCCTTGACCCGACCCACCCCGCGCCGGGCCACGGCCACCAGGTGGAGCGGCTGCGAGCGCGTGGGCGGGCCACAGCGCCGGCAGGGTGCGACGCGCCCAATTCGCAGAAGGCACTTTGCGAATAACAGTAAGTGGGTACTTACGAGGTCCGTGTATCACTCACGTTCCTCACCAACGCGGAATGAGTGCTGTCGGAAACGTGGAAACGAGTCATTAGCACCAGTTGTTTAATGGTGGAGTGGCCATGGAGTGCACCACCCAATGTGTCCGTTCAAACAGCATCCAACTTTTTTTAAGCATTTCTTTATTTACGTAAAGAACTCAAAATATTCTGCGAACTCATTGACATAGTTTTTCATTGCATAAATGAGCGTCGCTTTAGGACATAACCTAACCTGGTAAAGATAAGATCAACCACTTGCGAGAGCGAGCGTCATGCGAAGTGCGAGAGAATCGGGCGGTGTTGATTCTGGTCACTCATTGGCAGAGTGGATGGGGAACTAATTCGGATGTTTTAAGAGCTGATAGAAAAAAAATCTTTATTGTGATTTTGTATTTAAAAAATTGTTTAACTGTGTCTCTAAGTGTATGTTTATGCACATGTTTATAGAGTGTCCATCACTAAAAAATTATAATAACGAAATGTTGGAAAAATTCGCAGAAAAAGTTTAAAACAATGAGAAAAAAACGGATTCCATCGAGTTAACACAAATACCTCAAACAAAACGTACATGCAAACGACAAAATTAACCGATAAAATTGGTTCGCGATAATTTCTCGGAATTCTCTAGGTTCCCTTCTCCGTCGCCATTCTTTCATTCATTTTATCATCACTGTTGTCCCGCTCAGAGCTTCGTGTACAAATTCATATACAGCAGAGATTACAGGGGAATTATGTTAATCATTATCATCATGAGCAACGACTGACCCACTTATACAAGATGTGCTGTACATCCATACGAGAATCCCAAATGGCGCGTTCAGAAAGGTAGGCAGGCGTGACGCCAAGTATTTTAATTCCTTTTTCCAGCATTTGAGAAAGTAATTATTTTGTTTTGTTACTTAAGGTCACATCACCTATTCGGTCATTAGCGACCACTACTGGATGTAACCTTATGGTAACTGTGAAGATGACATATGGTGATGATAGGGGGTGAAAGGACGAACACATACAACCATGCCCGAGGCGGGACTCTAACTCGCGACCCCTCGGTCCAAGATCACTACGGTACTACTGCTTTAGCGATCTCGGCCACGGGGCCGACAAAGTCATTATTTTTTCACAATTTCTATGAATAATACTTCTTCGTCCGAGAAATTCAAATATTTTTCTCCCACAAAAATATGAATCCATCAATCACATTGAATGATTAATTCATGGTACACTTCGGAGACAGGCTCCTTTCGCACACTGCCTCTCAACATTCTTCCCGCCGCCTCCAGGAGGCAACGTGATGGCGGAGGCGGAGGCGGTGGCGGGGCGGGGCGAGAGCGGGGCGTGGCGAGAAGGGGGCAAGGGCGGGGACGGTGGCGGGGCCGGAGGCGGAGAAAAGGGCGTCGGCGGGGAGGGGGCTGGGGAGGACGCGGAGGCGGGGGCGGGGCCGGAGGCGGCCGCATTCCAGGCCTCCGCCCGCGCCTCCTCATCCGCGTGGCGTCATCGCGCGCTCAGAGTGGGTGGGGGGAGGTTGGGGGAGGGATGACAGCATGCATATGAAGGGCGCGCGCTTCGCCGCAGCATTCCACGGCCGCCTGCAGCGCGGAATCCGCAATCGATCAGCGCCGACCCGATTCGCACGCACCTCTCGCTTCGCACTCCGCTTTCGGAGGCCGCTCGCGCGAGATTCTGCCGCGAGAGCAAAGGGTTGCTTTCGTACACGGATGTAAAATAACACGAATAATAAAATAAAAACCGATCCGATCGTTAGGCCGTGTGCCTCACGTAGTGCCGTGGCGATCTGGGACGGAAACATCATGGGTTCGAGTCCCACCTCAGGAATGGTTGTGTTGTGTATGTCTGCAAGTGTGTGTCGTCCTTTCATCCCTCATTATCGTAATTTTATCTTCCGTATCCCTAGGGCTAACAACCCTGAGGGGTAAAATCAGATCCAGCTAAATGCCGATCCCTTGAAAAATCTCATGCACCTGCCACCGAGATAATGTTAATGAACCCCGGTAAGTGCTGGGTGCATGCACGCGTGGTCCAGGAGTGCCTATTCGACGACAAGAAAAGCAAGAAAATAAAATAAAAATTACTTTACTGGAATGCTGGAAAAAGGAATTAATATACTTTGCGGCACGTCTGGCTGCCTTTCCAAACGCGCCATTTGGAATACTCGCACCTCTCATTTAAGCGGGTCAATCGTTGCTCATGGTAGTAATGACCATGATTGCCCTGTAATGCATCTGCTGCATATGAATTCCTAAACGGAACTCGGAACGGGACGAGAATGATACTCATAACACAAGAGGACGAGAATGGTGATGGACGATGGAAAATAGAAAATTCCGAGAATATATATCTGCGAACCAATTTAATCCGTAAATTTTGTAGTTTGTATATAGTTTTTGTTTTAGGTATTTGATTAACTTGAAGGAATCCGTATTTGTCTCATTGTTTTAAATTTTTTCTGTGAATTTTTCCAACATCATATTACAATTCGTTATTTGAATTTTTTTTGCAATGATGGACACTCGCTAATTTGATGTTGTGGATTTCCTTCTTCATATTCGACTAGGAAAACCAGGCAGACGTTGTTCTGCCCTTCATTTCTCTCCTTCCCCTCCCATCTCCATTTCTCACTGTTTGTCCCTCCCTCCCTCATCCTGTCCCTGTGTGTCTGTGTATGTCCTGTCCCTCTCATTCACATTTACTTGCAAATTCTGCACATCTCTGAGCAGGTGAGGTAATACGAATCGGGAAGCGTCGGACCTGCAAAAATGTAATAGAATGTTCAGGAAGAGTTACTTCTGTGGATTTCGGTGTGAGAAACGTTTCTTTGAGGCCTCAAAATTTTAGTTTTTAAGGCCCTAGAACGCCTCGTTTAGGAATTATTTCACGATATAGTTTCAAAATGCTGCGGGTGTGTTGCAGGTTGCATTTGACGTGAATATGTAGTGGATATGTAGTGAATATGTGGCGTCATGTAGTGGAGTTACAACAGAATTAACAACATATAAACCTTCTTGGTGAAAAAACACGTATAATTGCCAACTTTCATTGAGATCAATCCAACGGTGTTTGAGTTTTACTCTATATACTTACCAACATCCTGTTTTATATACAGCGTGTGTGGGGAGGAAACGTCGAAACTTTGAAAATAAGCTCTTAAGACAATTTTAAGGATATTTTGTATAATAAACTACATGGATATTCCGAATGGTTGAGGCGCATTTAGCATTCAAAAGTTGGTTTGAGAAAATGCTCTAGGCAAAATTTGCATTGCAGAAACATATAAACTCCAAAAACAGCTAAATTGTTTATTATTTACAAGGAATATTTTTGATCAGAAAGAAAAATTAAGCCAGAAATGAAAAAGCACCCAATTTACAAAATTCGACTGCTTTTTTATTTCTCGGTTAATTTTTCTTTCTGAACAAATACATTAATTTCTTTTGTAAATAATAAACAATTGACATGTTTCTGGAGTGTTTGTATGCGTCTACAGTGCAAATTTTTGCCTAGAAAGCATAATTTCAAACCAACTTTTGAATGCTAATTGTGGCTCAGCCATTCGGAATATCTATCTAATTCATTAGAGAAAATATGCTTATAATTGTCTTAAGAGCTTATTTTCGAAGTTTCGAAGTTTCCTCCGCTGACATCCTGTATATAGATACAAAGATCTTCCGTTTTCGCTCCGCCGCAGCATTCCACGCAGTCTGCAGCGCAGAATCCGCAATCGATCAGCGCCGACCCGACTCTCACGCACTTCGCTTCGCACTGCGCGAGTCCTTTCGGAGGCCTCCGGCGCGAGAGCAAAGGGTTAAGGTTTCGTGCACGCGGAATTAATGCGTGTTTGATGCTGAAGTGCATTTCAGCCCTGAAGAAGGCTGCAGAAGGATGAAACGCCGACACACTATCCCCAGTGGCGGCAGCCTCCGGTGTAGCCCGGAGCAATCACGTGCCTCCAGCAGAAGGAGCCCGCAACTTCGAAAAACGGACTGGGTCCTTGGTGAATTTTCTTTCTGAATAGAGGAGTGGAATGTTAAATTAGACACGCGATTATTTATTGACATGTACGTTTGTTTATTTTAAAAAAACTCAACAGGCCATTATATACACGAAATAGGCAAGTCTGTGGCGGTGAATAAGCTACGGTGACTGCTGTCGGAGGATGAGTTCTTTCATCACCACAAAACATTGACAGGCATCCAATCAACAATGCTCAATTGTTTCGCCACGTTCAATGATTTACTAAAATCTTTAGCGGTGTACAGATAATTCGATTTAATATCTAGAATCTTAACAAGTGTAATCGATTTCGGGGCAATTAGAATTCAACTGTCCTGTTTATCCGATCCCTCTTTACTTTTTTATTGCAGCAATTTGCATACTCCGTGGCCTCGACTACCTCTCTACAAGTCGGATGGCGTAGTTTTTGCATTTCTAGTTAGCACCGTGAATAGTCGCATTTGCAACGCTCGTAGAGGGACTACGAAGTGAGTAACTCGACCCGAATTGCTTAACAAGCGAGCACCGCCTGAAGCAGGAAGACGTACGGTGTACGCCGCCCAATGGCTTTCCTTTCACGGTCGCAGGCACCCGTCTCCAGCTAGCCGCCGCGTAACTCGCTTGCTCCACAGTCTCATTACCACCGTACGCAACACTTCAAGTGGCGGAACAATGGGGGCAGCCAATTACGTTAGCTCATTAGAAACACTTGAATGGCATTGTCTCTCGATTGAATGGACGAAGAGAAGGGGGGGGGGGGCTTTAAAGGGAATGGATAATTTTAAAAGAAAAACAAAGTAGGAATACAAAAGTTAAAAAAGTTAAAAGTATACAGTGAGATATACTTACGCCAAAACATTCTGATCACAGTTCGAGTAAATAATATTTAAATACATGAACAGCTTAGAAATTATAAAACTATTAAATGAGGGTTTATATTTTAGAAACAAAAAAGTATTGTATAAGTAATCGCTAGATCATTTTAATGATTTCCAATATATTTTATGTACTACTTAAAAAACCCATTTCATTTCTGTTCGTCGAGTAATTTTTATAACCTGTAATATCCCCATTTGTGACGTAAGCAAGATCTACGGGGCACATTCTAGCAACCCTTGGGACCGAACAGCTTTTACACAGCACAGGAACATAATATAATTTTGGAGATGTAACTTCCGGACAAGAGGAGTGTTAACGTATGTAATAGGGAGTCCTCGGCTGGAACGTCATAGCCTGAGTGGTCCTTTGTTCGAGTCCAATGGGGAATTTTCGTCACGTCAAGAGGGTCGGCCATTGTCACAACCTGAATGAAAATTCCAGAGTCCGTCTGCTTTGGTTCATGATTAATCTTAATCAAAGGGCCGTGGAGCCTTCCGCATGTCCTTGTCTTATTCTTGAAGACAGAAGCAGGAGGGGAATTGATTATGTCAAGAAATAGGTATCACATTGCCCTGTCTGCAAAATGGACGGTCGTTCATTTATCCACGCCGATAGCAATGTAGACGGGAAGGGTGTAATGATTCTGGGTCGGAAAGGATACCGTTCACCTCGCTATATTTCGCTACAGTGACGTCACTATGGAGACGTTCAAGCTTCCGATTGGATGAAACAGTCAACAGCTGATTCCTGTCAGGGGCAAAGTTACGAAAATCGCAGTATAAGCTCCCGATTGGATGGCAGCGGAACAACTGATTCCTGTCAGGGGCAAAGTTACAAAAATTGCAGTATAGAGACGGGTGTTGAACATCGTTGATCTTCTGTCACTGGTCCCTGGGTTACACTTGATACTGCACTGGAGAGGGGCGGTTGCAAGTTAGCGCAGCGCTCCCAGAGCGGGCCCGAGCGGGGCAGTCGCTGGGGCCAGAGCCATTGTATCCACTGGGCTGACTAGGCTGCAGCCTAGCGCCCGGAACTTTTGGGGGCCCACAAATTTGCAGGATTTTTTTCTCAATTTTTATAGGGTTTTAATCGTAATATGATTTACAAGCAAACCTTACACAAACTTTCTGTTTTAAATAAATACACTTTAAGTATATAAATATATTTATATTTTTATTCTAACATAGACGGATACACTTGAAAAAATTACTTTCAGGAAAGAACGTTTCTGAATTGAGGGCCCTTCATTTGCAAGAAAATCTTAAATGTGCATAGGACCAGTCAAAAGCGCCGAGACAAATATAATTTTATGGCTCAATTACCTCAACTCGTTTGATCAAAGCATTGTTTCTCATATTGTTTTTGAAAACAATATATTATCATTGTTGATTATTGTACTATAAAATTTCAAATTTAATATATTATTATATATCACGTATGTGCTATATTATTATTATCATTATTATTATTATTATTATTTAATATTAATATTTATTAATGAAATAAATATTCAAAGACATAATTATGTTGGGATGTGCATTAATTATCCTAGGACCCAAGGGCCCATCACATTTTCGGATTTGCGGATTGGATGGTACAACGGTCAGCGTATCGGGTTTGGCGTATGGATAATATTAGCGGATTCGATGGTATAACGCGTATCAGCGTATCGGGTTGTTGTACCCAAGGTTGCAGGTTCACATCCGATCGAAGCCGTGAATTTTTAAGGGCGAAAAAATCTTTCGTACGCCTTCCTTCGGAAGGGAAGTAAATCCGGCTGTCCCATGTCAGTAGATTTACTGCATGTAAAAGATCCTAAAGCCTGAAAGAAGCCTCTGAGCTAAATTCAAAATCGCTTCTTTCGTCGCCCGAGATAATACCTTCTTTCTCCGCTAATTGATGAAAGGAGCGTGGTGAAATTTGCGTAGTCAGACGGAAGAGCGGGCCTGATGGCCTGAGTCTCGCCACGTAAAATAAGGCATTAAGAAACGAATTAAATTTTACAGCCTAGGGCCCAAAAGCATGTTACAACGGCGCTCGGAGCGGCGGCGCTGGGCCGCCGGCCGGCGGAAAGGCCAGCCCGCGCGCGCAGCCGTGAATTAGCGGATGGGCCGTCGCGGCCGCTGCCGCTGCATCAGATAGCGCCGCGCGTGATGCAAGCGCCGAAGCGCACGGCGAGGCGAGACGCCGCGCCGCGCATGCGCAATAGCATTCAATGCACCTCCCGTGTTCCGCGCCTGCGCAACCGGGTTCGCACGGCGGCCCCCGCCGCTCACGTCAGATCAGTTAGCCCGGGTTGCGGGTAGACGCTCCGTTGCGTAAGGACTGGGTCGCCGAGACACAGTTACGAATACCTCCCGTCGTTTATTTTCAATCAAAACCAATGGTTCACAGTTATCCATTCCATTCATTCTACTTTTCCTTTTTTGAATGCTTACTTTGTATCTTTGCAAATGTTTCCACAATCCGAGGAGATACAGTTGTGGTAAAAATAGATAATGAGCCTAACAAAACTTATCGACATTTTGGACGTACCACACTAAACATAAATAGTGTGCTCGGGGAGAACACGCATTTCAATAATTCGAGCCCGTGAGTCCATTGCGGTCAAGGAAAACGGGATAACAATGAGTGATTTACTTTCGAAATTGAGGTTCCCAATTTGTCTAAATCTAACATCTGTGCATTGAAACATCAACGTGTTGTTGCAGACGCCGCATCCCACGTCCCCATGTGCCTCAAATGCGGTGCAGTCACTCGATGGCTAAAGGCGTGCCTAGCGCTCTAGCAGGTGGTAGTGCGTAGGCGATGGCGAGGGGGGCGAGGCGGGAGCAGGGGGGGCGGGGGAGTGGGTTACGCGGCGGCGGGAAGGAAGGACCCACGTGGTGGCGGGGTGTCCCGGACGTCCCACCGCTGCCCCACCCACTGCTCCCCCCGCGTGGGAACCCGCACAGGGCTTTCGGGGCGTGGGCGGACTTACGGAGCATGCCCAAGAGGATGGTCTTTCGCGTTATGTCGAAACCCGCTTGATGCTTTTTTAGTGATAATTAAGGTCACATGTGTTTCAAATGTAAAAATTTAGCTGCCAAAGTAAACAAAGTTTGAAAACCGATGTGTGCGCTGAGTGAAAAGGCATCGCTCACCTGTGCGGTTGAAATGCGCTTGGCTGACGGTCGAGCGGAGCTGTACAAATGGAAGTTTCAAATTACATGAAAAATATGAAAATTCGGGTATTTCATTTACGTTTTGACTAGCACTTCGCTTCCACAGCTAAAAATCTGAGTAAAAACCACATGTTACTCTAACCATCACCAGAAAAAGTTAAGGCAGTTTCGTCACGATATTCGATGGCAGACCATCGTCCTGTTAGAACTACTAGGACTAGAGCAACTGCATTGTTCCACGCTTCTCGCAGTACACTAAAATGCAAACGATATAGAAGCGTGAAGTACTGGTACTTAATTGTTCGGAATTGAGAAGGCCAAAAATTATACAAGAAGCAACATTTAATCCTGAAAATTCTGAGGGCAAGCAATGCACGAATTCTTCTGAATTCAACATATTTTAGTATTTTTAATTCGAAAACCATTAATGGTCCTTAATTAGGGTCAAATAAAATGAAGACGAGCAGATGGAAATGAGAGTTGGTTTAAATTTTATACAAGCCAAAATTGGCTTCTCGGGCAGAACTTATCTGTCCAATATTAAGGTCTTCCTCCTAAATTATACCATGAAATTATCACGATGTCCTAGCGGCAGGTTTGTGCAGAACTTTAACTGTCCAACTGGATATGACACATCCAGAATTCGATTGTAGCATTAAAGAATCTTTAATCTGAAATAAATTCAGAGGAAGAAATCTACTCTAGAACAACGTCATACTTCTGGAAAACAAAGGTGCATGGGTCGTTTCAAAGAGTCGATGCTCTTTACTCTCAATATCGGGTGAACTCGAAGAGTTCAAAGTGCTCTTTGATCATCGTACTAAAGCTCATGGTTTATAAATGTTAAGTGACAACAATAAGCACGGTTCTATTACCCGGTTGACGTTAGTACACGACTGGCTGGCGAAGTATTTCCACAAAAAGTGCTAATCATAGTATTCACACAGGATTAAATTTAACGTTTAAATGTTTATATTGTTTTGCCAGTTCGAATACCAGCATGCACCACTCTCTGTAAAAAATGTGTACCTCTTTTGAGAGAACATTAAGGTAATAAGAGATTTACTTTATTAAAGATTAACTACCAATCTCATAATTATCAATCTAGCCCAACCCTCTCATCCATAAACAACACATTTACTGAACTATTAAGTACGGAATAATTCCTCTCTAATTAATGGGCAGGATTACTGTCAACACAGTAGGATTAACGGAAGGTCTAAGTGATGTGAAGTACCCATCTAGTTTAGCTCTGAAGCGCATACAACCAGTTGACTTTGCAAGACACATGATTGACACTCGCAACTTTGCAAAGAACACGTCCTTAATTGAGAACTCAACTGACAAGTTATCTTGATTGTTTAATTTGTCGAGTCCAGTGGACAACACATGAGCGATTTCTTTGAGCGCGGAACACGCTATCACAGCAACAGACCGGACGAGAGGGGGCGTTTCAGATCTAATTAATCCGTTTAATGGATCGAAAGTGAACGAGTGACGGAAGGAGACATGTTAAGCAACATGCAACCGAATGACCGATCGGACAAAATGCCAGGCTTGCTGCTTACGACTGGGCGGCTGGGAGAACAGATCCCTCTAAACAGGTGTGCCTCAAACTTCACTTTCAAACGAGGTAACTCTTGAACAAATTATTCATTTCAACTTAATATATTCGTATGGGTGAAGCTGTGATTCTTTTACATCAGTTCTATGCAAGACAATTAAGTTCTTTTTTCTATAATGTTGCTGTCTTTAAATACAAATTACATAATTTATGGATTTAAGCAATGCTTACAGGTTTAATTCGAGGAGGGAATCTCCCCAAACAATAGAGAATGTATTTCATAATTTCGTTAATTTCCTTTTTCATAAGCATTATATTGCTTAATTATAATTGAACAATTTGCTATGTTCTAATCTAAATGTTAAAATCAAAATTGTTTACTATTGCGTGATAAACAAGCGAACGAATAAAAATAAAATAAATTTAATTAAGGATTAAGAGCGTATTGTCATAATGAAATATTGGATGCTTGTAAAATAAGTCATGCTTGTAAAAAATGCTTCAGCAAATTTTACCACAGAAATAAATACGTCGGAGCAGGGGCGGTTCCAGCCGATCAATTTGAGGGGGGGGGGGAATCATAAATTTGTGTTAAATAATAAACATATTTATTATATTGTATATTATTTTTTATGTGAATATAAGCAATTATTGTTTAAATAATTACATAATTTTAATATCAATAAATATTTAAATCCATTGTGTCATATAACGGAAGTTAACAAATGAAAACCCTAGGCCTTTTGAGGGGGAGCATGCCCCCCTGGATCCGCCACCACTGTGTGGAGGGGGCGCATTTGGGGAATTACTGAAGGGTCGACGTGGAAGACGGTGGATTGAGGATGCTAGATAAATTGATTGATTGATTGATTGATTCGTGTTTCCGGGCGCGTCAACGGCTTAGGTCATTACTCCCGTAAATGTAGTGCGTACTTTTTCTCGGGAGATGGCGATGATCGTTTCCCCGCTGGATGGCGAGATCTGGCGCCGACCTACAGTCGACTAGCGGGGTTTTCCCCTCAACTAGGTATCTCCCACCAGCGGGGAACCGCCCCTGCCGGGATAAGCTATAAGCTCCCGACCGGTCTCCCGGCATGTGTGGTAGTGTAGTGTATGTTGGTGTAAGTGTGTGTGTAAGAGGAGAGGATAGGACAAGGAAGAGAAAGGAAAGATCACACGCGATCCGTGGCCCGTTTGTTAGGGTACTGCTCCGGCATTTGCCTGGTGTTTATCGGAGAAACCAAGGAAAACTACCGATTAGAGCAGCCGGCCGCTAGAATTCTCCTCCAGACAGCAACTGAATTCGACCTAGCTGACAAGTTAGTGTCGAAAATCCTGCCTATCAGACTGTTAGTGCCGAAGGACCTGCCGGTCAGAGAGACTGCAGTGAATCTGGTTGATGCATTGAGCCATCTCTCCCGGTGAGGATGCTGCAGGACGACCGACGTTGATGGAAGTGACGGCGGGGATGCCGGGTGAGGGGGTGGGCGGAGGGGCCGATACAAGCGATGGCCGCGGGGCGCCGCGGGGCGACGGCCTGGGCGCGATCGGCGTCGCCCTTGTGCCACTTGCGCGCTTTCGCTCGCGAAGCGAAGCGCCCCCCCTCCTCCCTCCGGCGGCTGCGCAGGCGCACACGTGATGCGCTGACGTAACGCGCCGGGCTCGCACTTTCGCTCTCGGTCCCTGCGGCGCGGGCGCACAGTGGGCCACGCCGTTCGACGCATCTATACTTCGGTTTTCCTTTCTTGGCGCACGGGTGTGTTTCAATAAAATGGAATATCTCACGGTATTTAGCGTCGTTCTCAGTTGGGCCGCTAGGAGTCGCATGATCGCGACTGCATGGAGCAGTGCTGGCGATCATGCGATTCCTGGCAGTGCAAAGGAGAATGACGCGAAATACCGTGAGATATTCCATTTTTTTACACACCCCCGTGCGCCAAGAAAGAAAAACCGAAGTATATACATTTCGCTAGCGAACCGCAATACCCATTCAAAATACACACCTTTAACGTATGCGATGTCAGCGGAAATGCAGATACCACACGCTTAATTTTTTTTATTTGGTCAAACAAACACGCGAAATTAGCAACATTTGAAAAACTACAAAAAAATTAGAAACATTATTATTTTGTAGAAATAGAAATTAGAAAAATGTTTGTTCCCGAGTTATAGAAAATCAATTTCAACGGTAAATGAACTGCTGATTTGATGTTTCTGCATTGCTAACAAAATAGTAACGAACATCAGTTCTACTCCTACTACTACAAGCAGGAGTGCTCAACAAAACGTGATCACAGTGAAGTACATTTACGTCCAGAAGCAAAACAAGGGGTCATCTCAGCATTTGCTCTATGGATCAGGGAAACTGGACAAAAACCTGATCGAGATGGGGGTCATTGACCCGGAAGCTGAAGTACAATACTTGTTAATATTAATGCATCTAGGAGTTATGATTACTAAAGAGATTCATAGGATTTCCACAATATTGTAAATCATTGTTAAATTGTAATAACTGTCGTAAGTTGAAGTTCGTACTTCTCGACTTCTGCCAGTGTCGCTGCCCATGAATGATATTTACGGCACATCACAAGAGCAATTAAAAAGTTTAATATAATACTTCACGGGCAAGTTTGGAGAGGTTGGTCGGTCGTCACTGCCTCAATTCCGAAGGGTTCAGGATTCGAATTGTACTTTGGGGATCGGGTCTAATGTGCGTTTCATTTTCTATAATAATTTTAGTATACTCCCCACATCACATCTAGGACTCATACCACTTGTGCATATGCAATTGGCTCTACCAGCAGTTTTCTAGGCTCTGTAATTTCGCGAGTGCACATTTACGGTTTTCAAGCCTTGTACGTGAGTAACAAAAACGTTGAGGTCTCACAGGTGGTTGCAGAAGGGTGCCAATTGAAAAAGTAAATGATTAATTATATCTTTATTGTAAATTATTCATAGTAACTAGAAAACCAAAATACAAGAAACCCATATTTTGTTCGTCTTATTCAGGGGCATAAAAATAAGAATACTTTTAAGTTTCACGTCAGCAAATGTCGTCTGATATTAGCATAAGGATTTGTCACTTTTTTCTTTTCATTTTTGGCATTGTTTCAGCACTCCTATGACAATAACGTCAAAGTCATCTTCAAACAACCCAATAGAATTTGCATTACGTTCGCATCGTTTTCGTTCGCTGTGCGCCGCCGCAGTTACAGTCGCCAGGTGCCGATGACCGCCTTCAGCCGGCGGCGAGGAAAACCAGCCTCCCCCTGCTCCAGCAAGACTGCCGGCAGGTCATAGCGAAACATCACCAGAGAAAGGAATCCATGTCTGTCAAACGACGGGTTCCCAAAGTACCTGTACACGCTAAAGTACTAATAGCCAACGTTTTTAATTATTCGACTCTTGAGAGCCACTTGACCAAATTAAGACGGGTTCATCGTGCCTATGGGACGTTTCATTTAAGTATGCATTTTCGAGGAATTTGTTCCTTAATACCTGGTTGCATAAAAAAAACACTGATGTTAAAAAATAATTCCTGAAACATGGCTAGTGAACACTTGAAAATACTACTTACTACATCGTGAAGTATTATTCCTCTCTCTATTCGTCCATCATAGAATTACACCGATTCCCTCACTAACACAATTCCCTCAGAAACAATGTAACATTAGGTAAGGTTCTAACACTTGATTGACAATTTCCTTACCGACTTGTTTTTTTTATTAACTACATATTACATTACATGGCGTTTAGGAGATTCGTTTTTCTCCTTCTTCAGATGTTCATACATTTCTACTTTTTTAACTTAACGGGTAAACTTGTTTCCATGTCATATTGTATTGTAGATTTCACTAGATATACGTTTACTCCATTCGAGTAGGTAGAGAGCTACACAGCCTTCGTTTTTGTCAACAGATGAATGAATTTGGTCCTTATCTGTATGTAAAATTACTAGAGAAATTGAATGACAATCTGTACCTTAGGAAGTATAACATAAATGAGGTGAAATATGCACCAGGTATTTTTTAGCATCAAATGTTGAACGCGTAAGTGACCCACCAACACGAATGGGATCAATGACCTTATAAACCGTGAACCAGGAGAAAAGAAGCAAAACGTTTAAAATTAGCACTACTGAATTGGTAATAAATAGGCCTGAGCTGCACATTCATACATCGCATTGCGATCAGATGGCAACACGGACCAACTGACCGACTATCGTCTGCATACTTTTTATAAAACCCACTCACGGTGTAAGTGTTCCAGTTCGAGTGAAACAAGCGCCTGTCGAGTGGGCTGCGCTCACCTGCTGCGGAGGGAGCGGCGCCTGGCCGATCCCCCTCCCCCCCTCAATCAGAGGAGTCTGCCGGCAGCCATCTGAGACCGCTTCGCGCCTCTCCGCGCTTGGCATCACCACGAATCCTATTGACACGTCGTCGCGTCACACCCGCGTGCCAATACACACTCCCAGCCAGGGGTGGATTAACATCTCAAGGGGCACATGCTTTCCCAAACTCTGAGCACACGAAATGTTGAAATTTTGACCATTTGTAATCAAATCGAATGTGAAAATAACTAAGCGTTCCACTTTCAAAATTTAATATTAAAATAAATTAAATTTATGGAGATATTTTCCAAACTGTAGAGCGTCTCAACCTTAGCAGTAGGGCGTAAATGGGCGACAGGGTTCTCCCTTTTCTCTGCTAACACGCGGCGCAAGGCGAACGCGGTCTTAACTGACTGACCTAATTGTTAAGATATATTCACATTTATAAATGATTATGGCGCGTTATGAATATAATATTAGCCTAGGTATTTATTAAAGTCTTATTGTTACGTAGTTGCCTGAATGGGAAAAGGAGAAATGATTGTAATGAAATTATTTATCAGAATCTTGTTTATCAAAGCATAACGCTAACAAAATATAACAATACAAATATGTCAAATAAATGTTCATCTGTAGTTAAGCAAAGGCGATATATTTGCGACGGAAGACCAGACGAATGTAATGATGAGTTTGAATTGTTAAGACAATAATAAGATTTTTTCTTCTTCTTGCAATGACTAAAGTATCCCAGACGATCATTACAGCACGACTTCAGTTATGAACAAAATTTCTAAATTAATTTACATAATTACAATGCACAGTTAAATGTTACATAAATTATCTCACCTATTTATAAATGCGTGATATTTGCATATAACCAAGACCCAGTAATGAGAAGACAAAGTAAGCAATAACCATGTAACATAATTTTCATTAGCGAGAACGCTAATGTAATTTATTAATTGCCTAGAAATGTTTGGTACATGTATCGTCTATCATACACCTCGCCGACTGCAGTGCTCCGTCAAATTTCTATATTCATATATTAATTCTATTATTCATATATTTTAAATAGTTCTATCAGAACATCCAGAAATTAGGAAATTTCTTTCATATCACAGCTAATATTCACGCATTTTCAAGAAATGTTTGATTGGTTTAGAGCTAGCTTACCGCAGACGGACGGTTTTGCCGTGAACCAATTTTTCGATATCAAAGATCCACAAAGCACCTTTTTCTTATCCAAAACGTCACTTCCCGCTTCGGTACTACAATACTTCCTCTTTACTAAATAAGTACGTAGTATGGAGAAAAAGTGAAATCATCATCACACCGTTAATTTAAGATGTTCCTATAAAATAATTGACTAAAAGAACCCCCTCTCATTTACATCACTTACTTGTCCGTTCTCTCTCCATCGCAAAACAGATTGAATATCAAGCCCGAACAGTGAATCTTGGACGGTACGCCCACCGTGTCCAATTCACGCGTTCAAGTCGCCCGGCAGCGCGAGATCGAGCTACCGCTGCTGAAGGCCGCTTTACACCGGCTACTGCTGGTACAAGAGGCGCACTCAAACAAGCACAAGAGCCACAGCCAAGCAGGAATCCACGCACGCTTTGCGTTACAGCAGAAGCTGTCGTGATCCACGTGCCGCCCGTCAAATAGGAAAGTGACAACTCAAAAATAGCAGATTTTCAGTAAACACTGCTATTGAATAGAGCAAATTTCAATTTACAATATCGAATTAGTCAAATAATTTGAACAAGTTACGTAGAAAACATCGAACAACAAAGTAATAGATTAGTGTGGCGGTAAATATATTATTGTTCTAGTTTTCGAGCTGTAATGAAAAGTATGCGTTTTAGAGTTGGAACGATTGTCTTGTGTTGAGTAATTACAGGTAGTGGAGGAGCGAGACAACGTCGGAGCCCGGGTTTAGTTTAAATTTAAATATATGTCCTTTGCTGGCAGTGATTAACGACACCAGCATTTCCTTCTGCAAATAAAACAATGTAGAATGGCGGCAATTCAGTTGAATTGAAGAATGCATGCCATAAATAAAAATTTGGTCAAACAAGTTTGAACATTTAAAGGGGCAAGGACCTTACGAGGAACGAAGCAAACAAATAGACATAGAAAACCCATACAGACAACCAACCCATAGAGGCATACCAAAATAGAACAGTATATACTTTTTACCGTGAAAACGCATTTCAAAATATCACACAGGACCGAATTATGATGACAATGCATACTTCAGTTACTAAGAGTTGACTGTTAATATTAATTTGGAACAATAACAGAACTACTGTATAACAGATATCTATGAAAAATTAATGGCCAGCATCATTAAATATAAAAATACTTCCATTATACAAGTAGGATCTCCTTTTATGGAGCCGCGCTAGGAACTGATAAACACCCCTGGTCCAATGACCACTTCGTGCACCTACAGTAAAATGCAAGAGCGGAAACATGACGTCACATGTGAGCGGAACGATGACTTCATACGAAGTAAAAATAAAAATCGCCCATACATTTGAATTTACAGTTCTCACGTTCATGATAGTTACCGTCACGTAATCGTGAGGTCATCATCGAGTTATGTTTCCAGGTCGTATTTGACTTGCGTAACTTCCCAGAAAGAATAGTAGTCACTATGAATTGTTTATGAACTTTATTTCACTAAACGAGTTTTCCATTTTCAAATGCAATATTCAAAAAATTTCGAATAAGGGATATTATCAAAACACTTAATTTCATTGCGAGCTATTCATTCTTTTATTTTAGTGTCTTCTTTCGAAAAATCTATAACAAGGAGTATTGTGGAAATCTATCCAGCCTTACGTTTTCAAGAACTTTTTTTTTTATTTTCTTCCCGTTGCGGCTAGGGAGACGGGTTCATGTACCGATTTAAATTATTCCTTTGATATTTACTCCTATTTTCGTTTCTACACACCGCCCTTTCACCAAGTTTCTTCTCGTCTCCCTCCTCGCACGAATTTGTAGTATATATTTTTTACTTTGTATTCTTTGTATTAATTTAATGCTCACAATGAAGAATTTCACAGGAAATCAGAATGTTTCATTAATTACCTTTAGAATTACTTTACACAATATTAATTAGGTGGGAAATAGATTTTTAACTTGTAAAGAATTCAGTATGTTTAATTCGAAAATCCATAACAAACGAAATAATTCAAATAGTCACAATGAAGGTCCGTTGTTAAAGTATTTCGTCAATTACAATATGCGTAAATATCTCTTGTGTAGGAGTTTAGAAGAGAACTTGAGATGTTCTCCGCCAAGGTCATGCCGTGGATATTGGTACTCGGAATGAATGACTCATTGCCCGCTCGCTGCTGAGTGTCCGCGTTCGAGACCACCGGGTGGGCGAAGGCGGGCTTAGAGCTGCCGCTTATAAGGTAACAGCTTCGTTTTTTAAAAAAAAATTCTTTTCGCAGAGAAAAATCTTTTGTCTTCTGTTTTTAGTAACAATGACTACCCAAAAAGCTCTTCAAAAATAATCCGAGAAAAAGATAGAAATCTGTTTGAACGAAAAACTCTAGCTTGTGCAGCCAACATTTAAAAAAATGGAAAAACCAACGGATTTCCAGACAATAGCCTTAGTGTATCCGAATTGATTTTAGACTGGAAAGCTAAATGAGGTGTTTTCTGGTGATATTTTGAGAAAATAAACGACAGAAATGAATAATATTCTACAACAGCCAACAAACAGGGAAATAAGTTTAAAAAAATACATTTTCCCCTAATAAAAATGTCGTCACGAAAGTTCACAAGAAATCCGGTACATACAATAAAATAAAACTCTTTCGGCGCGAAATATACGGTTCCGTTCACAATAAAACCATTCTCTTGCAAAATGAAAATTTGTGAAAAATGTCATTTTTGTCCACTGACAAAACATCCCGAACACCTCCAAAAAAAAAATCTATCCCCTATTCACTCAATTCCTTTCGCCCCATCTCATCGCAAAACATGTTGCGAACGTCCATTTTGGAAATTCGGCCGATTCAAACGTAATTGTTTCTAAAATGTCATGGCAATATCAGGTTCACGAAAGTAATTCCTTCGTAAAGACACATTCCAGAAGACACAACCGCTTTTGAACGAGCAGCGTGCACACCAGACTTCCTCGAAACGTTACATCTGAACGATGCGCTCTCGAGTCTCTCGACATTTCGAGCAGTTCTCCCCAGCATCACGAGGCGAAGGAAATTGACGTCCCATCACACCCGTGACGGAGGAGAAGCAACTAATTGAACAACGGACGAGCTGGAATTTACGGCTCCATCCACAGAAATTGGAAACTTCTTTAGACGCACGACCTCGAGACCACGACTCGCCGTGAAGCAACCTTTCAGTCCTTCTTTCCTTTGGAATTTAATATCTTTGAATAGTGAATGCACTAGTAATTCTCTGAGATTCTATTGACAGGCAGTATTTTGTTTTTCGATCAATACGCCAATATTACGCCTTTTAAAATTACATGAGGATTTAAAATAACTACGAAAACGTATATTACGTCATTCATAACCTATTTTAAGACTATCAGACAATTGACAAAACGGCCTAATTTCATTTTATGTTCTTTTAATAATAAAGAGATAGTAAATTAAAGTGACGTTCCTTGATAAAAGACATTTTAATCGTCTTCAACCACGAGGTACTACATACAGTCGGTAACAATTTTGTGTGTACATTCCACAATTTGCTCAAAAAACATTTATTTTAAGTGGAAAATTAATACTAATGAAAAATATATTACAAGATAATTGAATAATTCCAGTTAAATAAAATGTTACTTTGTACACCTAGTAGACGAATTGGCCTTCAATTTCAAATTCAACAGCACATTTAGTCGCTCGGGAACTATCCGCTAGGAAGGTTTCCAAGCAACAAAATAAATTTCAAATTCAAGGCTGTTTCGTCTAGGTGTACAAAGTTACATTTTACTTATTTATGGAATGGAATGGAATTATTCAATTATCTTGTAATATATTTTTCACTAGTTTTAATTTTCCACTTTAAATTAACGATTTTCGAGCTAATTATGGACTGTACAAACAAGACTGTTACCAACTATGTTTTCTCTATTTGCGTGAGAGTTGTTCGGCGATATTCAACGTTGAACTATCGTAAATATTAATCGAAGCTCCATGCAACGGCGGTGGCCACGAGCCCAGAGAAGACCGCTGCTTATTGCGCTTGCGTTCCCTTCGTGTCCCTTGCACGAAGCTACTTGTGCAATCTGCTCGACCGCCTCACTCCCGCTCGTTAAACGGTCGCTTAATATATCTCGCTCAGTGGCACTATTATCTCCTTACTCTCGGATACCGAGGAGGCGACCATCCCACGGTCTTCACTCCAGTCTGGGAATGCAAGCTTCCATCACGTCTGACCTCGTTTCAGCCCCCATCTTGCAATATTTCATAGCATATTTCAATTTTTTTCGCCTCGGACGACGATGGTCGGACTCATGGAAACATTCTCACGGATGAAAGTACCACACAGATAAATGAATCACGTCTTCTCCTTGTCACCATTTCCGTTGATAGATATATAATACAGTAATGAATTAAGGGGCAAATAGTAATTTTCACCTTGCCTGGAAGAATTCATGCAGCTGATACGTGAATCAGACATTTTTTGTATAAAAAAAACAACAACGAAACGAAAGCGAGGATGCAGTGAAGCCGTTCTCCTTTCCTTGGCATTCCGTCGCAGGCAGGCCTGTGACGTCAGAAGGTCGTGGCGTCAGACGTTCGCTTTATGCGTTTTATGGGGAATAAAGCCAATAACGCGTCCTTATCTGCAAAGGCGTTCTCTGTGCTCCGCGCCGAGGGCACTAAACCCCATGAATCAGCGACGCAATAAATCGGGCATCAACGCAAATCGACCGGCGCTCCGCGGCGCTTGGCGGCGCGCCGAGACTTGGTGGCTGACATGGGGGGGGGATCCAAGGAGAATGGGGGAGGGGGGTCCACGTTCGATGCCGGGAGGGAGCGCCGTTCCAAGATGAGTCGTCGCCCTCTAAGGAACGGTCGCGATTTGAAACGGACTCCTCACGAGCAACCGGAATGGAAGACGTGGCAGCACCAGTACGTGTGACATTTCCAGCGAAATTAAGTTCATAATGGAACTATTATTTTCGCAGGCAGAATGCACATTCTTAGAGAATTCCAGAATAAAAGTATTCTCATAATAAATAATCGTTTGGTTTGAATTTCTCTTCCACAAAGTTTTGAATTATGAGATATTGTTTTATCTTTTCTACAGTCTCAATTCAATTACATACGCCAAAGCACTCATTTCCTTAAGAAATTTAGAGACTACGAAGAAATTTGTCAGTTTTAGTGGAAACTAATAGATCTATGGAAGTCAGAAGTAATATAAAAAAATGTAAAATGAACAGAGGCATCGCAGGAATACAGAGGCTCCGAAAGAAATCGAGATATTTCTCTTAAATATCCAGTAGCTAAATTCAGCTGTGTAATACAAAAACCGATACAAGAAATACAAATAATTTTACCCACGAGTTCTACATATTTAGGAAATGCAAATTAAACACTTGAACATACATGAATTCTTGAAACTAATCATCACGTTTTAACCATATTTTTAGATTCAATGGATTCAATCATTCCTCGTCCAGGAAAAAAAAAATACAGAACGGGACAATTATTCGGAAGCATTGTGACCGTCTAACATTTCCTCAAAAATCTATTAATTTGTTGCAAACTCAATATTTATCACATGCCAACCACAGACGAGATTCCAATGTCCCCTCCAATTCCATTAATTACTCGGCAATTATTCCACATCCACGACCCTGTGGCGAGCGACACATCTGTCGGCGCCGCCAACCAACAATGCGGTCTCCGCCCGCGGTGCGAGCGTCATCACTTGACGCCGCCCGTTCCCCACCCCGCCTCGTTCCGCCCCGCCCCGCTCCGCTTCGTCCCGCCTCGCTCCACCACGCACCGCCCCGCACCGCCCCTCACCGCTCCGCCCCGTCCCGCTCCGCCCCTCCCCGCCTCGCTCCGCCCCGCCTACCCCCATCCCGCCCCGCTCCGCTCCTCCCGCCTCGTCCCGTCCCGCCCCGCCCCGCTCCGTTCCGTTCCGTCCCGCTCCTCCCCGCCCCGCCTCGCTCCTCCCCGCTCCGCTCTGCCCCGCCCCGCCCCGCTCCGAGGTGGATGTGCTCCACATGAAGGTCGGCGGCGCGGCGGAGAGGGGAGTACAACCAGCAGGAGCAGGGGAGGGTCGATGAGAATGCGGGGCGGGAGAGGAATTGAAGTCCTTGGAGTTCACAAATACTAGTAAAGGAGAAACTAATTTACGAATTATCTACGTATGCAAACGTTCAACAATTCTAAACATGCATTTTCAGAGTGACGACACTTGCAGATAAGTTGTTGTCAATTTCTTTATACTGCGATTTTTCTAACTTTGCCCCTCAAGGCCCGTCTTCACAATGGAATATGTCACAGTATTTCGCGACGTTTTCAGTCATGCCGCCAGATATCATGTGATAGTATCAAGCAATGCTTGTGATCACGCGACTCCTAGCGGCAGGACCGAGAAAGACGCGAAATGACGTGTGATATTCCATCGTGGCCATAGGGGCTTGAGGGGCAGAGTTAGAAAAATCGCACTATAGCTTGTATAAACAATGTGTCCAAAGTTACTGTAACGTGAATTTTGCCTAAAATATAACATAGGTTAGATTTTAGTTACAGAGTGAATAGGTTATAGGTTATACAGTGAAGCAATCACTCTAGCTTCAGGATCTTAAAAAAAATTATGGTTTAAACCAAGAGAGTCAAATTAGTTTTTTTTGTTGTAGTATGCACTTATGATTAATAATTATTTCAAATTTTAACCTCTGAAAAAATTTATATTTAGAATGAAAGGATAGAATCTGAGAATTGTCGCGAAATTTCATCTTTTAAAATATTTTTCTCTGCTCTACCCAATTTTGATGCTTTAAAATGCTACTTCCAATATCCATATCATATTTTTTATCAGCACAGCTTTTATACTACAAGATGTAATATCATCAAACCCTTCCACAAAACAATTACCTCAATTACTTCCTGTCCACATTTTTTGCTTCTAACACAATATTCTCCAAATTTATTACTTTTTATATAACTGTAATTAAATTATACACGAAATTTAGGATTCGGAGTACAAATAAAGGAAATTTATTCCTTTAAAAACATAAAATAAATTATCGAACTTAAATAAACAACGTTTTCTTCTGAATTAACATTCTGAAAATTTAATAATCATTAAAAATATAACTAACGTGCACCTAATTAGGAAGAAACGTTCAGAACAAGTAAACATAGCGAAACTCCGAAGTTTTTGATTGCTAAAAAAGGATACTATTCCTAACGTTCTATTTTAATTTAATTCGCTCTTCCCCATTTATTTTCCAAACACAAATGTTCCTTGAATCAAAATTTTGGAAATACTAATTACTTTTATGGCGTTCAGTTTGGAAGAAATATTGTTACACACACTGTGCTGCTCAGCAGTTATTAAGAAGCACCAACTGCACACCAAGGATGGAAAATCGTTTACACAATGAATAAGGTGAAATGCGATCTCTAGAAGTGACACGCATGGCGACGAGAAAAGTGTGATCTTCGCTGAGGCGCACGTCGGAGTTGGTTACTTTGGGGAAGTAATCTGTCTGTTGGCATCGCTGGCTGGCACGACAGAGTAATGGATGGAGTGGATGCGTCGACCGCAAATATATATGAGAGCACGGGTGTTAAGGCAGCAAAATATGGAAACCAGAGAGTATATAACAGAGACGGCACTCAATGTATATTGGCGAGCTCTTATTTGACCTGGTGGGGGGAACCGACAGAGAGAGTGGGGGACGCCGCCATTCGCGGGCCCCAATAGCGTTTAAGCTTTAAAAATATGCCGGGAATACGAATCAGCCAATCACGACCACCCACTCAAAACGAGTAGCGAAGACGACCCCGGTGTCAAGAGAGTACAGCCCTTGTTTCCTTCCAATATTATATTGACTTTTGAATTTATTTATAAGTACATATGATTTGCAGATGAATTAAGAACAAAATAAATGTTACACTATTTAGGAATTTGAAGGCAGGGAAAGAAATCTAGGATAAACATGCAAAATAAACGAAAGTGATTTCACATTTTAACATTTATTTTCAAATTAAACATGGAATAATACAAAGACATAATACAAAGGCACAAAACACATACATCCAAAAATTGTGAAATATCACTAATTCAACTTTCTGTTGGCTCCCTACATACATATTTAAACCCTGACAATCTATTCAAAAAGAAATTATAAAAAGCAGCAAAAACATAGCATAATTCATTGGCATACAGTGATGACAATTAAAAAACACATAGATATATGGATATTGCAATAAGCCGAAAGTGAGTTGCAATGTGAAATGTATAAAATGCACCGTTACCAAACAGTAAGAGTTAAACATAGGAAAATACAATTGAGTGATCGACTTGAACTTTTCTAGTCATAACATACAAACATAGATAAGTAAGATCCTATCAATTAATCTCAAAACCCTTTGGCCCAAGATTCAAAGCACTGAAATGAATCAACATACTAAGATTTGTAAATACAAAACGTGTAAATTGAATTCATATACTGTCAATACATTGATATGTAGTAAATATATACTTATGTATTTGCCCACTTGTTACAGTGCAAGCTCTTATTTATGCTCAGATTTATATGGAATGATATACATAATATTAACATAAATATGCACTAATACTGTTCAACTATGACTTACAATACACACCAAAGTTTGTAGTAAAATAATGTCTTAATCGAATGCTTCTCTTGCATAACTAGGATGGACAAATACTGTAGCTTGCAGATTAGCCAGTAAACAAATTTTATACATTTGTGTGGCTGAAAACAAGTTCTTTAATCTTTTTCACACAATTGACCATTTACAAATCTGCGAGTTACCGAGCATTGTTTCAAACATTCCAATGTGGATCAGTGCCTTTTGTTTTAATATTGCTTCGTTCTGGTAAAAACCCCATCCAACATGAGAGGGAAAACTGGAGACAAACTTTAATAATATTTTGTGGAGTGAATTCTGTAAGTTCTATAAATTAGATTAACCATGTACCTTTGAACTGAATGTCTTTCTAATCTTTCATGAATAATTTTAAAAGAATATGTAATACATTGCAAATAAAATGTAGACAGGGCTGGGCAGTATTTAAATACATAAAATAGGTGTATTTAAAAAAGAAATACTTAAAATACTTCAAAAATACATGAAGATAATGAGGATAGTTTCTTTTTGTTTGATTTGGCTAGTGAATGGACCTCATTAAAAATAAATAAATAAAAGCTTCTTTCAGCTGTAGAACTTGAGTTCTCTTCATTTTTAAATGACAAATCTAAATTATTAAACGTGATGGACAATTATCAAACAATAATACAAAGTTTATTCTGTATAACACTAGTTTATGTTCATCAGTGCCATTCAACAACCGTTTTCCTGTGCAGGCATTCACAAAGTAAGGGTTTGCTTATGCTTATTTGTAATGTAAATGAAACAAGACCAATGACTTAAGCTCACTATAACTGAGAATTCACTGTATCCGAGTTCACTATCAACAGAGTAGGCTAATTACTAGGGGGTGGATTTGAACGAAATGTAATTCCTTATCTTTTCACTTTAGACCAGTACCTTTTAGTATAGATATTCATTTTATGTTATAACTAGAACTGGGAAGCTTATGCAAGCTCTTAGCCCTGAAATATGCATACAAATATGCCCCAAAAATGTTTGGTCATAAAAAGATATTTAACAAGATTACATATTTTTGCCACCCAGAGACAGGGAATATGCAAATTAAAAACAAAGTATCTACTCATTGTACTAACATATTTGAAGCAACAGGAAAGTTCATGCTTTGTATTAATACAAATTTTTTACTTGGAAATTTATGGTTTTGTGTTATTTTAGCGAAGAAGTCGAACAATATGAAAAAACATTCATTTATATGCCAAAAAGCTCTGAAAACACAAGGTATGCAGTATATGCAAATAATTTCTTATTTTATTTCCAATATTTTGCCATGAAACACACATTTTACAATTTCAGGGAAATATGACCATTGACAAAAAACTTGCAATTGCATTAACTTCCCAGCTCTTGTTGTAACAAAAGGAAATGACCCATTTTTATATGCCCTTTTTTGCATTTATCATCGATTTTTACTACCAAGTCACTTTTTACTTCTTTCTGTCATCTTTAAAGTATGTTTTGCTAATTTCATTGAATTTAATACAATTTTAATGGTACTTGCTTCAAGTAATGTTTACAAGATGCAACAAATGTTTTTCACAGAATTTCTGAGCAGCTTATTCAATTTTTGTGCTCAGAAATTGTAATGTCATCCATTACAAGAATGTAATCATCATTGTTTGGTGGATTTCACAATACCTGAAGACAGCCTGGTCCAGTCCAAACCCAAAGTTTGCAAGCTCTGTTCACTTGAATGAAAGGAAAAGTCTAGAGACAAAAAAATTATGTTAAATTAAAATGTGCTCGTAACATCCTAAAAGCAAATGTGCAATAACTGTAAACAGTGAATACTTTACCTCTCTCCTCTGGTACACTCTGCAAGAATGCCCTGAGCATCCTGTCAGGTACCTCAGGACATACATCAGAAAAGAGAGTTGGTACTGCGTTACACAGCACTCTCCTAGAGGCACTAATCATGTGTGGTGTAAAATGATCTACGCACACATATCGACCACTAGTTACAGTGCGCCATGAACAGGAAGCCATCAGGACGCCAATTGCTTTCAGCTACTTTATACACCTGAAGTTATATTAAAAAAATTATCAATAATATTACCATCATCTTCTATTTATTCCACAAAAAAATATAGTGATGGTAATAATTTTCACATTTTTATGAATGTATTTCTATCGTACTACTACTACTACTAATAATGATAAAAGCATGAACAATATAATTTAATTTTATAAAAATGTAAGATTAACATATCGAGCACATGTGTTAAACACAATAACCTTTCAAACATCGTTGGGGAAAGTAAACAGATTTGGCCTTGCAGCAATTTGGCAACAAACACTGCCTCTGTCGTGGCATTTTGCAGGGAAGAAAAGGGTATCCTCTCCGATCCTCTCAATTGCCTTCAGCCCCTTAATACACCTGAAGTTATATTTAAAAAATTATCAATAATATCGTCTATTTATTCCACAAAAAATATAGTGATGGTAATAGAAATACATTCATAAAAATGTGAAAATTATCGTACTAATAATATTAATAATAATAATAATTATAAAAGCATGAACAATATAATATTATAAAAATATAAGATTAACATATCGAGCACGTGTTAAACACAATTACCTTTGAACATCGCTGGGAAAAGCAAACAGATTTGGCATCGCCTCTGTCGTGGCATTTTGCAGGGAAGAAACAAAGGGTATCCTCTCCGATCCTCTCAACAAAGGTATCCACAAAAGGGCATTCGTTTTGCACAGCCACTCTTCGTGAAACGGTTCACCAGCGGTTCACCACAATCATAAATTTCAAAACATAGAAACAGGAAGTTACGTTCTCTTCGGTAGTTGTCAGAAATGGTCGCTAGAGGGTACTGTTGATCCCAGTAGTCGTACGTAATTTCCGGGCCCGGATATGGCGGACCCAGTCAGGCGTCCCCGGGCGTCCCCACCAGCGTTTATACGAGAAAGTGGTGGGAGGTGTGAAGGTTTCCCTACCCCGTGACGGACCCCTGATGGAAACCAACAAGGACAAAGCCCCGTATAGAAGACACTGGGTGACAAACTAGACGCTGGAGATGGATAACATCTATGATCTGAAGAAAACGTTTCAAGAACAAATGTGAATGAACACGATAGTGGAAAGATTGGGGAAATCTCATGGAAAAAAGGAAGGAATAATTGATTGGTGAGACGAAGAAGAAAAAAATAGAAATACTCAATGAAGACAAAACGACGAGAAGCAAAAAGACGAAGGAGAAGTTTGTGGTAGAGATGTAAGAAAGGGCGGTAAAAGTTGCAGAACAGAAAGAGGGAAAGAACTAACCTTCAAGTAAAGGAAGGCACAAAAATAAATACATTACGGATCCTTGTGAAATATAGAAGGAGCAAGAGATTGAAAAGAAAGTGGAAAAGGTATTGATGCGAGCGGCAAGACGGATGATTTGACTCCATGGAAATAGAGAATGAATGTGAAAAGTCCAAGCTGTGACGACCCCGACTCGACGTCGGAACAAGAAGCGCAAATGTTACGAAGCACTGGGAAGAAAGGCGTCCGGAGGAGTCTAACAAGAAGAGCGAAGGCACGGGGAAGGGGGGCGCGCTGAAGAAAAGGCGAAGGCGGCAGATGCGTTGAATGGCTGCGCCGAGGCGGCGGAGGGCAGTAATGAAGTTGAAGGAGCTGGCAGATACTAGGCGGCGGCGGGGCGACGGCAGGGGGGGGGCGGGGGGGGGACGGGTTCGCCGGAGATGAGAAGCGCGTCTGGCGACGCAGCTGCGCGCCAGCCGGCGAGGCGAGGCGGGGCGGGGCGGGGCGCACGCAGGGGCTGGCACGCCCGCGCCACAGAGCACGCAGCGCAGCACGCGAGGCCCTCACCCGCAGCGGCCAGCGACAGCACGGAGGAACGTTTTCACTCACTACCAGGCTTGGGCACACCGGGTGAACGGGCCCCGCATGTCAAGGGGCCCGATGGGAAACAATTAGTAAAAAATTGAAAAAGAAATTAGGCCGCCAGATAATCGATATCGTAATAAGTCGCGGTAGAGAAGTTCGGGGTTTCATAATTTTTTCAATTAAATTTGTACCTTATATAGTTTATTATATTTATTAGTTGTAAGGTAGAACACTATGAAATGAATCAAACGATGCTAACATTAAAATAGGTTCTACTGAAATTCATAATTAGTATTTTATGTATTTAACAAGTGATTTTATTAAACACTAATGAAACACAACAAAACTGTTTAGCGTTTTAAGCTCACCGTGGAAATTGTGTAATTTGATCACTGAATACTTTTACTTAAAACTATAATTTAAAATATATTTCCAAAAACTTGTCTGGCTTAAACGTAATTTTTGTTGTTGTTTTTTTGTTGAAATTAAATAACTCAGTGTCTTGACGCAACTTCCACACTTAATTTTTTTCGCGGAGGGGGGGATACGTTTGAGCATTGCCTGGGCCCAAAACTGTGTAGCTCCGGCACTGCTCACTATCCTCGGATGTTTTACCGCGTGCGTTACCTTCACTCCAACAATCATGGAGGAGATTTTGCATTTAACCACAAGTTTCTCATCGCGCGTTCTTCCGATTTTAACGCATTTCCCCAGATTTTTTTTATGTGCGTGAAGTCTTCCGGAAGACTTTGGCTCCGACAAAGAGTTGATTTGCAAGTATCAACGCACATCGTAAATCTCACTTCTCCGTCAATATCATTACTCAATTTGATTTTCAGCTGTTCGCAACTGTATACATTTCTGAACCATTCGCCGCAATTAACAACCGAGAAAACTTCACAAACAATGCAATTAGATGCACTGTCACTATAAATTCTACAGACTTAAATATTCCCACAGATAAGCATAAAGGTCCTCAAATTTAAAACTGACATTTATGATCAATAGGGCCCAGATTTTTAGGGTGTTATAAACGTCATGTTATGCTTTTAGAAAAGTCGATTTAGCCCATTTTAGTTCTTTTATCATTTTTTCTGATGTTAGTATCAGGCTGAACAATAATAGAAATAAATAACATTTAAATTACTAACTCATTTCATTCAGTGGTTTTACTTCAGCACTTCAGCAAATTTCTTCTTATAAAAGCACATAAAATTGAAGAACAATTTTCGAACTTCTTGAAATTCTCTTGAAAATTAGCAACCAAAACAAAAATTAATTTCAAGATACGCTGTTTCAATAAGCAACCAACTATAATCCTAAAACGTGTAATGTGAAGGGCTTTCCTATTGTCTCCCAACGCACATTTGAAACGAGAAAAGGGTCGCCCGACGCATCGTGAACTCAAAGGTGTAGGAACTCAAAGGCACCTAAGCCACAGCTCTCGGTCTCTAAGGTGATTTTCCAAATATTTCTACTCTTAGAAACACTCAATTGTGAATTTCATCGTAGCTTAACCAGGATAACATTGGGTTTTCGAGAGCTTTGACGTGAACACAATCCTCACCAGTCCCTGGTACTTCTATGAAACAGCTTAAATGATGTTCGTCGCTTCGTTTTGTAGAAGACCTTATATTTTTCACCAGGAAATGAGTTTTCATTTAATTAATAGCAATAAATCAACAGGATGTTATTAAAACTGCAAAGCATAGTCGACTGTCCACGTACTACTAAATGTAATACGAAAATGTACTTTACCGTTTGTGCGATTCAAGGAGATAATCATTTCAATGCAGTAATTCATCCCGCAGAGCATAAGCCGCAATGGAATTAGATAATTACCTGGAACAAAGAAAATAAAGTTTAAGCTTTTGCCACAGGAACAGAAACATTACGAATGGCACTTGGAGAACAACGGATCTAAATAAAATATTTAGTCACTTTAATAGTACTAAACACAAATATAATTTCGACATTCCTACGTGAATTCATTATATCGAGGATATACTGACAGCTTAAAATACTCGCTCGCGACTGCAACTACTCTGTGACACACTTCAGTAGTTGTTGATTCGAGACCCATGTACGAAATTTGTAGAATCCACTTTTGTGGAAGGCAACTGCAATTCATTCAGACCATCACTCGCCAATTTGTAATTCTTAGCATTAGTGGTTCTACCGTAGGTAGAATTTTTACCAACATTAATATTGCTCGATCTGGCTCATGACATTGCCCCTTGAATTTAAAACAGATTTTTCGATTTGGGGAATACATTACATGAATCCTCAAAGCTTTTTTCAAAATATTCTCAAAAATAGTTCCAATTTTTTCTCAGAGATAGAAAAGTACGCTTGTAGAAAAGAGCGCAGTTCGTATTTTCTTTAAACACTAAATTTTCGAAATGGTTAAGGTCGAAATTTGTTCGGCATCTCTCTACAACAATATTCATAAGGCATTTTGTTTCTTAAGAAATTTGTTCTTGAAAGTTATATCATCAAAGGATTTTTTCGAAAATAAGAGTAGTTTTCACGTAATTATGCTTGAAATAAATATAATAATCTGAATTTCCTCAAAATTGGATCCAAAATTTTTACTCAATTTTTTTCTCGGATAGTGCGGAGTATCTTACAAAAATGGAGGTACGCTTTTCGTTGAACTCTCTGAAATTTGGAAAATAACAAAGTTACAAATATCGCGGGAAAGTGCGTGCTGTTGCAGCTAGATATACGATTCCCCCCCCCCCCTCCCGTGGTCAGCACCTTTTCGCACCGTGTCGTAGCCCAAACCCGCAATTATCCGGCGGCCCGTTCGCCGCGCGGGTTCAGAGGCGCTCTCGCGGTGGACTAACGGGCGGCGACGTCACCTGCGACGCGGGCCGCGCCTGAGGTCAGCACGGCGACGTCAGCGCCGGCCTTAGACGTGACGTCACCGCCGCGAACTCGAGACCTTTCGCCGACTCGAGCGCCGTGCGGCGGGCGGGCGGGCAGGCGCGCCACGCTGAGGTTGAGCGCGGCCCCGTCGGAATGCGAAGCGGGGCCTCCGCCGCAGGACGACACTTCGCACCACGGTGTAAGATACATAGGTGTGCCAACTAGCCGCCTTTGGGGCAAATTTTCTGAAGCCAGTTTGAGGCTAGTTCCTCGCTTGGCCGTACGGTGCGCGCTATCGGTTTGGGACGCGGTGTAAGATATACATCTTAAGATGACATGGTAAGATCTTAACAGTGGCTATTACACAGTTTTACAAAACATTTTCTAACCCTTTTCGTAACTGTTCGCTTTAGACTTTATCAATTGTACCGCGAAGCGACATATCACTGACTTGAAATTAGAAATCAGCTGGCCACAGGGCTGTCGAATGGATCACCACCAATCACGACCTTGACAAATGAGACCCAAAGATCGCAGCGCTTATACGCGAAGACTGTGAGAACTAGCCTCACATAAGCTTCAGTTTTAGACTGGGAGTGAACGCACCTACATATCTTACACCGTGCTTCGCACGCAGAGGACGCGCGCCCCACGTCACCCGCCAACACACACAGCTCACACATCCCACAGTGTTGACCAGGCGCGGCTCGTCATTAAAGGCACAAAGGCGGAGCCTCTCCTAGAGAAATCGCCCTCCAAAAGAAATTAAAAAATATGTTTAAACATGTATTTATTTATTAATAATGGATTTCTGAGTTGTATTATTTAACAATCATATCAAACTTTTTCTTTGTCGGTTCCTTACCGCTGTTGACAGGGAAGAGGGAAGCGTTAGGCTCCCACTTCAATTCCTCCATAAGGCCTGTGTAAAACGAGGAGAAGTGACGTCATGCATTCACTGCACAGGCTTACCGGTGGACGAAGGCTGCAGCCAGGCAGCCTTCAAGGGTGGGGGTCTATTATAGGGTCTGAAGAAGGGCGTGCTCACCAGATAGCATTACTATGCGGTTCAGCGACTAGCATTGCTCTTCAACTAGTTTTCCCAATATGCCGTAGGAGCGCTACTCCTTGAAGTATGTATCACACTTATTATTAATAGAAATGCAATACAGGCAATGCAATGCACCGTAACGTAACGTAATGCAATGCAATGCATTTGCAGCCTCCCCATTTATAAAACAACGAGCCACGACTGGTGCTGACAGAAAGTCTATCCACATTGATAAATAAACTTTATAAATAAAATATATGAATGACAATATTAAAGAATATAGAGCAAAATGGAAAAAGCATATATTAAGAATGCCAGAAGAAAGGATACTTAGAGTTGCCTTGAACTACAAGCCGAAGGGAAGAAGAAATATGGGAAGACCACTGAGAAGATGGAGTGAGCAGTTTTAGTAAGAGCCGGAACAGATTGTACAAGTTTAATTCTTGCAGTTGATGATGATGATGAAATAAAATATGATAAATAAACTTATTTACTTTACAGCTATCCACATTAATACATAATATTGGATCATTTGCTTTTAATGAAACAGTTACACACTTATCCGTTTTTGCCCATGAATGCTTGTATTTTTTTTAAATGTATTTATTTATTCAGTTTGAGACCTTTGCTGACACTTTGAGAACTTGGCTTGAAAATGCAATGAGGATCTCATCGGAGCACGAAATTCACCAGGTTTGACTTTGCTGCTTTTTTTAAATATTATTTATCTTCCCTTCATCTAATCTTCTGCTTCTAGCACAAAACGCAAAACAATTATTTTTCAAAGGGATCCTACGGCGAATTCTATCGCCGCATTCGAACGTCACTTTCTAGCATTTCGCATTGCAGCTTATTTCTTACTCTCACGCCTCTCCGAGGCCGACCTATCTCTATCTAGCAATTGCTCTGAAATTGTGTCAGTTGTGTTATTCTCTGTGTGGGGAACCGAGGAGACTCTAGACCGTTGGACATCCCCGACCTGATAAGGACGCAATATTTTATTTTTAGCGTCGAAATCGCTACTTGATGATAGCAAACCAGAATAGCTATGAACGTTTTCTGAGCGTGCCTCACGGAGAGTCCAAAGCAAGAAACGTGCTTTCTAAAACTCCTGCGTCGGATTGCGAGGTCGTTCTTTCCGCATCTTTAATGTCAACAAGGAGTAACATGGTATAAATTCAAAATTTTCTCACACATACATGTGTGAAGAGAAACGAATTTGACAATCTTCCCTTGCAGTCTCCGAACAGTTTCTTCTTATATAATGTTTCTTCAACTCTAATAATGTAGGGATTTTACGCCAGCTTTAAAGTTCATATAACTGATGGAATATGGAAATTCATTCGATAAACACTACACACGTTCGTGTAACGTACGGATTGCGTACTTTTATTGTATGACATGACGACAAAGTTATTGGCGGTCCATCATTTATCAACCAACGCATTAAAATGTTTATAGTTCGACGAATTCGATGGGTTTAGAGTTGAATAATACACTACTACACTAGTACATAATTGGTTAGTTGGGTAAACACATTTTACTGCACTTATTCAGGTATATACAAAGAATGCATTTCATAAATACTGAAGATAAATACTGAAAAGGAAAAGTTGACAGGCAGTCGTGAGCCACCTACACTTAAAATGCAAGGAACATTTATTTCAAATCTTTATGATCGACCTTTGCATGAAATTAAGAGAGGAAAGTAGTTTTCTACAAAAATCCCAGTCACGCAAGGCGTACGCCAGACGGATACAACCAGAAATTGAGATTCCACAGTCTCTTGCTGGAAACACCGGTGGTGTCAAGAAGAAAGCCTTCGGTAACGGTGCACGTCCCGAAGAGAGCATCCGAACACGTCGGGCGTGATTTCAAAGACGTTTCAGGAGAAGAACCTCGTGGCTCGAGGAGGCAGGTCGCGGGCCGGTCTCCGCCGCCGCTCAGGAACGCCGGCCGGCGGCTGCGTGAATCACCGCTTCCAGGAAGCCCGTCTGGCGGCGCGCTGCTCGCCCCGCGCACGGTGGCTGCCGCGCGCCAAGAGCGGGCAAAAGCAGTGGCGTGGCTTTTTCGTATTTTTGCCCCTGCGATTTTCGTAACTTTGCCCCTGACAGGAATCAGCTGTTGACGGTTTCATTCAATCGGGACCTTGAACGTCACCATAATGACGTCACTGTAGCGAAATATAAGCTCCCGATTGGGTGGCAGCGAAACAGCTGAGTTCTGTCAGGGGCAAAGTTTCAAAACTCGCAGTATAGGGAGGGCAGAGGGAGCGGTCCGCCCCGGATGGCACCATTTTAAGGGTGACACCAGGTAGAAAATGTTATATTTGGAATTATATAATTTGAATTATTTATTTAAAAATTATAGATTTAGATGAAATCGTAGATAAGTTTGCCGCCATTAAATCTGGGAAAGCGTTTTCATAAATAGTTTTAGTTACTAGTTTTAGATTATTTATTTAAAAATTGTTCTGAATTACATGTAGTTTCAATATATTATCAATAAATGTCATGTGCAAACATACTTGAATTTATATTAAAATATGTATAAACTCTTCAGTAATAGATATTTTTATATTTACTTTATGAGGGAGGAGGGTTGATACCATACTTTTGCCCCGGGTGTCACCAACTGAGGCTACGCCACTGGGCAAAAGGCAGCTTTTCGAAACTACAGTTTACACGATTCTAGCACGTATGCAAAGAAAATGCCCAGCCAATGCCAGTTCCAAACAATATTGTCACATTTGATGACCATTATTGGCAGATGGACCGCAAACATGGAAAATGTGTATGAAGCTGAGCGTTAAATAGGACGAAGGTTTGGATTTCACATTACTCATTCATTGGTTAATGATACAGAAGTAAATTGTTCTGACTTCTAATGAATTGTAAATGCAGAGTAATAGAATTGGTCTAGGGAAGGATCTGAAGGAAGAGATGATCTGAAGGAAGGAAGGAAGGAATGAAAGAAAAAAGCAAGCAGGAAGAAAGGTTGGAATGCCCGGTCCATGACCCGTTGATTCAGGAACTGCCCCGGCATGTACCTCCTGCCGAAAATCGGTTACTCATTATAATCGGGCCTCGAACCTCTTGGTCTTTCAAGCAACAGTTATTGAAGTGTGTGAGTGAGTGTGTGTGTGTGTGTGTGTGTGTGTGTGTGTGTGTGTGTGTGTGTGTGTGTGTGTAGGTGCGTGTCTATACTTTTCTCTATAACGAATGTCCTCTGACCGGCATCAAACACGTTTCTCAAAGCCGCCGTTTCCGCATTGAAGTGTGCCAGGGCAAGTTGATGCTGGAGTAGTTCTCCGATTGCCTTCGTCATACAACCTTGAAGGGAAATATTTTCGTCCGCTTATACGCCAATCCACACCACAGTGGCGCGCTGTCTGCTCTTGCGGCAGGGGCGTTTAACCGCTATCTCCGCCGCCACCAGCACAGCCGCCACCGCTGGCGCTCGCCCGCGCTCCTTTGTCACGACTTCCGGACACGTCCCCAGCGTATGTCTTGGCTTTGGGAATTGTGTTCGCGATATGGGAAGTCTCCGCCGCCAGGGTCGTATTTTAACAAGTTCATAACTATCTAGAATCTTCTCGGTTCGGAATTGCCTTCATTATCGATATTCCACGATGGGAAATGTTCAAGAAGATGAGCCGGCCAAATCTGACCACTTCATCGATTTGCTTCAACGTGGCGTGACTTCGCAATCACTTTCAGAAATCCTTTATTTTTTCGGCTAATAAATTGCGTGAACTGAAGTTGATAACTCAGTAAAGTAACTCAGTTTCTTACATTTTTTTGCAGACACATGAAAAAAATAGTACATTAATAAATTGTCTGAGATATTGTCTCTTTAATACTGCTAAAAACAGATTACAGGTTCCCTAATAAGGGAATCGCATGACTGTATACTGTGGTATTTTATGACGAAGTCTCAATCCTCAATTGCCTAGTAAGCAATTAATTATGCTTACTTACTCTTCCCAGAATATCATATATTTTCGTAGTATTAAAAGGTTAGATTTACTTCTACAGTGGAAATGAGATACCTCACATTTGATGTGCAAAAGAAACGTAAGAGTTACCTAATATTTCGACTTATCGACTTTCAGATTACGCAACATCATGTTTATAGTGAAAGTGAAAGGCAGTAGAAAAATGTAGATAGGGACGAGTTTGATTTATCGAGGGTTTACTGCATAATTCTCGCCGAACTTGCTTATCGTTAAGTATTCTTACAGCCCTTCTACTTGCGAGACAGGAGCTTGAAATTGTTGTAATAAACAGTCTCCTTTGTGGGCTGGGCGGCGCAAGCGCCAATATTTGATGGTCCCCTGGCGTCTGCCTCCATGCGACCGAGGACGGCCGAAGGCTGCTCTACAATAGCCCGCGAACGGGAACGGCAACGCGAAGGCGAGGACGGGAACGGGAACGCGAGGTACGTGCGCTTCACAATAAACGCCAACGGGAAGAGGAACAGCGCTATGAACCTGTAGCAGCAAAAACGAGTACTTCAGGAGAGTCGCCGAAACCAAAGCACTTCTAGCTGCGGTACTCTGTTCCCTCTTTACTTTGCCATCTGTCAGTGTTTTGCTTGTGGTAGTATGAATAATGAATACTTTAACGAAAGAATATTAATGAAAAAAATAATTCATCAGAATGGAAAAATGCAAAAAACTACTAAGAACTTATGGAAAATACAACTAACGAAAGTTTAATCAATAAACAAAAAACTCTAATGTACTTAAATGAAACATAAAAAAAATGTTGTGGGAAATTTTAATTCTATATATTAATATGAATAGAAAACGAAAAATACTGAATTCACTAAAAAAAACTAAAACAATTCAACAACGACTAACTAAATCCTCCTCAAACCCTAACCTCGCAAATCCACGCTGTAACCTCAACTCCGCTCCAGACCAGTTTCGCGCGCAGACGCGTGCTCGCCCAGCTGGAAAGCTTCGCCTCCATTTGCTATACTCTCATTGGTCGAGAGACTTCCCGTTCCCGGGACGAGATAAATGTTGACCATCTTTCGCATTCCCGTTCCCGTCAAGCTTCGCGTTCCCGTCGTGTTGTGAACGTTTGCCTGAGATGTCCGCCTTTCAACTTTCTTTGCGTTCGCGTTCGCGTTGCCGTTTCCGTCCACGGGCTATTGTGGAGCGGCCTTTAGTCCGGGCAGTTTGTCGCCTCTCGTGGGAGCAGAGGCGCGACGCGGAACCTAATCAATGCAAAGGACGGCCACTCGGCGCTAGGGACGGGGAGAGGGCGGTGGAGGTGGACACAGAGACGGAGGCGGTGGTGGCGCACACAGACACGTACACGGGGATGGTGGTGGTGGTGGTGGTGGTGGTGGTGGTGGTGGCGGCGGCGGCGGCGGCGGCGGCGGCTGTGGTGGTGGCGGAGATGGCGCTGGCAGAGATGGCGCTGGCGGAGATGGCGGATGTGGTGGTGGCGGCGGCAGAAGTGGCGCAGGCGGTGGAGGCAGCAGCAGCGACGGAGGCGGCAGTGAAGGCGGCGGCGGCGGCAAGGGCGGATCCCCCGCCGTGGAACCGGATTTGCTGCCGTCGTAGGACGCGGCCGGAAACACCTCTCGAGGTGCTCACCAAACTCTGCATGCTATTGTACACGGACCGTGCCCGTCGTATTTTTGTTACAAAACATTGGAAGGTTCATTTAACCGTTTGAAACATTATTTCTGATTAATTTAAACATGTAAATTGTGAGGAGTCTTCCAATTCAAGAATTGAAATGAAATATTCATTCTCTTTGGATTTCCCACCCCCTAGAGTTTTCTGTAACTTCTAACGTTTCTCAAAATTTCTTAGAATCGGATTTCTCAAGTAGATTATTAGTTCTCTAATGCGCCAATTGGTTCATTTCCCCATAATTTCGAAACATACGGATTAACGAAACATACATGTAGTGCTTAAAATATAAAGTACGCGAAAATTATTATGTATAATTTCATTTATACTTTATTTGTAATTTAGTACAATTTTCATTATTCAAAATTCTCACCATTCTCACAGGCAATCTCCCTTTTTAATGTCCAAGTTTTACATTTTCAATCAACTATTGTTTGCTGGTGAGCACTGTAATCGTCCAGGCAGCCACGTTACAAAGAATTTCAGCTCCAGGGCCTCATAAGAAGTTATTTCGGGAGAAAGCAGTTTCGATCGAGGGTCCATTTTCGGCTGTTCCGTTTACATCACGTTCGACCGCAACGTTGATTTCGGCACTCGGGAGAGAGAGATAAACGCCGTGAAAAGAAAATCCACCGCAGAACACATCGGTCTGAACCCAAACAAGAGCGCCTGTGAGAGCTTAGTGAATATTCCTGAAGGTTTGTTGTAACCGAAATGCTGATTTTTGATTTTCACACTGCACTACCAAAAAAAGAATGTAATATCAATAATAACATCAATAATAATAATAATAATAATAATTCAATAAGGACAAAAGTTACAATTTGCGATCAGATTTATATATAAAATCCAACCGTAATTTGTGATATTTGAATAATCCGTAAAAGATTACAAAGGTTTTGATTCTGGGAAATTTATTGTTTCAATATTTTTTGGGAATTCACAGGCAGGCTTAGCAAGGTTTGTTAGCTAAAATTAATCTTCTGAGAAAAAATAACACACAAGTTGACTAAAGGGGTCGAGTGTATAGCAAACGTTGAATGTCTTAACTTCATCCAGAACAAGGGAGTTTGTTTCTTGTAAGACGAGGCGTAAGTTGCACCAATTGGGACTGTCAGATAGTGTTGACCTCATTTCCTGGGATCAGAGTATGTGTGTATGAATATGAATGCGCGCGCGCGCGTGTGTTTGTGTGTGTGTGTGTGTGGGCATGCGCGTGATTTTGGAGTTGGTGTTTGAACAATCTTATTTCACACACGAAAAGGGATTTCAGGAAAATTATGTTAATATAAACACCCCATTGTCTATAATGGAGAACTAATATTAACAAAGAAATGTTCACGATGAAATTACAGAAACGCTGTTGATCATTCCCATGTGCTCATGTAACAATTACAAAATGGGGTAAACCATGAGATTTCATCTTAAACACTTTTATGCTTTGTAAGAAACAGAATTTTTGGAGTTTATACATCACAACAGTGGTAATGAACACACAATATTGATGGGAACCCATGCAATAGATCAATCATGTCCTTTTAGTAAGCGACAGTGATCATATTTTCGGGATATTACACTATGTTATTCATATTCACACAGTGAGATAAATACATCGATATGCAAAATGTAGGTGCTAAAATGCGCTTCGTGAACCATAGAGATAAATATGCGGTGATAAAACGTATTCCAAGTTATCCAGATCCCTTGAGGCAACCTATTTTAAGTAAATCACCACCGATTACGACATTACTGAACAGGAGATTGTTCTCGAACGTACACGAGATTCCCGCCCTTCATCAGAGGTGGCGACGATGAGAGTGGAGAGGGACTCTACGCTGCAGATAAGAGACGAACGAGGGATGGGCGAGGAAGATGCAGACTTATGAGTACCCTCACTTCTTAACCGCTGACCAGCAGAGCTGTAAAACAAAACTTAAAGCAAAAAAGAAAACGGAAGAAAAGAGAAGTGAGGAGTAGGAAAGAGAGGAATACCGACTGGAAAATTGATTTATGGAGATGAACAGAAACAGGAGTTTAGAAAGACAGGAATTCAGAAAGTAAAAAAACAGAAAAGGTGTTTGAAAAAGGGGAAAAAAGAAATAGAGGTGTACTGAAAAAGAGAAGCATCGAGGAATACAGAAAGAAACGGATAGAGATAAGGAAAGAGGAAATGAGATCAAGAAGAAGAAATAAAGTGAAGAAGAGGAGGAAGGAACGGAAAGGAAAAAAGAGGCTGTTGGATGACGTGTGGCGGCGGCGTGATTCTCGGGAAGCGGGAAGGACCCGATGGAGCCATAGTTTTCGGGGTTCCGCAGGGGCCACCTCCCGGAGACGCAGTGGCGCACGCTGCGGCAGCGGCGCAGCAAAGCGGAGTGAGTGTGAGAGAGGGAGGGGGCGAGGCAAAGTGGTTGGGGGGTGAGGGGGAGAGGGGCGCGGGGCCAGCGCTCGCGCACGCACGTCCGACGCCCGGACGTGACCGCAGGCCCCGACGCAGTGCGCGCTGCAGGACCAGCACTCCGCCGCAGCCGCCTCCACAATGGACCCACCCGGGCCCACGAACGCGAAGCCTCAGATCTCACACATTATACAGGATGTCCCGGGAGGAAACGTCGAAACTTCGAAAATAAGCTCTTAAGACAACTCTAGGCATATTTTGTCTAATAAACTACGTGGATATTCCGAATGGTTGGGCCGCAATAAGCACTCAAAAGTTGGTTCGAAAAATTGATTTCTAGGCAAAAAGTTGCATTATAGAAACATAGAAACACTCCAGAAACATATAAGTTGTTTATTATTTACAAAATAAATGAATATATTTGCTCAGCCAGAAAAATTAAGCGAGAAATAAAAAAGCAGTCAATTGTGTAAATAGACAAAATATGCTTAGAATTGCCGAAATTTCGACGTTTCCTCCCCGGACACCCTCTATGGTCGACTCCGGTTATAGTGAACTTCTGGGGACTAACATGTTTGCTTCACTGTATCAGAGGTTCACCATAACCGACGATGTCAAAATTAAATAGGATTTCTCCACAATTATTGATTTTATTAATATACAGATATAACAAATTCATTAACAGCACGAACTGAATATTTCAATACCTTTATTTGCCCTTAAAAATCAATTATGTTGTATTATTTGCTTCGTAGTTATTGAAGTCCTGGCACTGAGGCCATATATTATTTTCCCAGAAGAAATTCATTTCCCGGACTCATTTCCTACCAATAGCCAAGGTTGAGGTTCACTATGACCAAGTCTCCATATGTTTATTTGGAAGTGAAACGGGACCAGAGAATTAAGTTCCTTATACCCGAGGGTTCACTATATCTGAATTCTCTATAACCGGAGTCGACTGCACTTCGATTTAAACATAGTGGCACCTCAAGGTCACGAGCTGGTAGAAGAGGGGGGGGGCATACTCATTCAGTCGGAAACTTCAATACCAGTCGTTAGGAAGTTCCCGATTGAATGACAGTGTCCCCTCTTCGTCCAGCGTGACCTTTAAGTGCCACCACGTTTAAATGGAAGTATACAACCGAATTCGATCATACATCGATTCATTTCGAAAGTATTTTATATCATCCTAGGGATTTCGAAATTTAGATCTCATTATTTCTAGTAATAATATTTTTTTAAATTCAATCAGGAACTCTTCGCAAAAAAAAAGATCAATAATGTTAACATTACTCACGTTACACAAGATTCAGCCTAAGTTCAAAAATCTTCCTTGCAGAAATCAGCGCCAAGAGAGAAATTGCGGTCCGGAGTTCTCACGAACTTGTAAATGAGTAACATGTTTCATATTGCATGTCTTTTACCTCAGAGGTGCGTTTAGAAAGTCGCTATGGAAATGCTAGACTGCTGCGCAAATTGTCGCGTAATCGAACGTGCGCAGTGGCATAATGCTCGCGTGCGCGCTGCACTCTCGGCGGTTGGATTTCAGGGGGCCGCCGACTCAGCGGGGGTCGCGTTTCGTCCGGGCATACAGCGCATGCCTATGCGGATGTCAACAGCGACAGACATACAGGGAAAGCCACGACTGAGTGGACGTCATAGTGTTGGAATAAAAACTTCGCCTTAAGGCGGCTCCACACATTCGCTATTCGGCGAAGAGCGAGCAACCGCTCGCCGAATCTCGAGTGGTGTGGATGGGTCGCTTGCTATTTGCCCAATGCTGAACATTCGGCGCTAGCCCTACCCGCCGCGTGTCGGTCTTTTGGACACATCAAAGGAAGCGAACATTCGCCGAACGCATCAGCTGTTAGGGATCGGGCGAGCAGAAGCTCGCTGCTCGGCGAATGCCGAATGCGTGGAGTTACCCTTACATTTTGAGCTCTCTAGATTTAGAAAAAAATAAGAAGGAAGAAAACCTTCAAGAGTGTAATGAAAGGGCAAGTAACAACGGATTATTTTAAAAGACCGTAGATTAACGTTTTCAAAATAGCGAAGACTAAATAAATTGAATTACATTAACACACCAACATAATTGATTGAAATTAATCACTAAATATGTAATAGTCAATCGGAATTATGAATTATTGCATCAATAATTTGCTGGGAAAGCGAATTCTAGGGACTTCTTACGTGCTGTGTGTTCGTGCACCATGCAGTATAAAAGCCGGTACCTCCCCAAATGTCACAATACACTCATTATTTTTCAAGAAAAGACAGAGATAAGAAAGTTAATTGTGTTGAATAAACAAACGATGCAAAATATAACATAAAGTTTATCGTCAGTTACTTTCATCTTAAAAAGTAACATTACGCAAAAAATCATTGTAAAGATGGTATATTTCGCACTTAATACGGCAAGATCATAGTACTTAAATATCTTGGAATCCGTCAAATACAAAACCATTGCCGAGGAGACTACCAACTTCGATGATATTCGTTTTGTTATCCCCTTCACTATTATGAAATTTGACAACAAACCATTGTCGCTGAAACAGACCTTGTGAGCGCTGTAAATGCTACATGACGTCAGTTCTTCACCTCCAAACCCCTAATGGAAGAGTTTCGTGTATTTTGGGCGGGCCAACATCAGCAAGTCACTGGAGGAGTGTCTGACCAACTGGCATTCTTCTTACTCCCACGCCAATCAGCTTAAGGCAAGGGAAGAGACGCAGGAAAGATACTGTGGAAGGAGAGAGAAGACATGAAAGATGGGGAAGAGAAAAAGAAATAGGAGGAAGAATGAACGACTAGGGCGTGACAAAGCAGGAGGATGAGAAGGACAATATTATCGATGTAAAAAAAAGGAAAGACAGACAAAACAGAGAATGAAGAAAATGTGTCCGTGACTATATACTAAGGTCCAAAGGACTTTATTTATCAAACAGGCAATACGTTGATACAATACCCTTTCAACTTTACATAAATAATTAATTGTTCGCGTAATTGTAGACATTAGGTACACATGTCCTAGTTAGCATCCTAGTTTTCAATGATACTACATGGCAGACTCTTGTTCGCAAACACGTGCGAAAATCTCAATGCCATGATAATGCTAAGAAACACAAGGTCGAAGTGTAACTAAACTTTCTTCCATTAGCATAGCCATAGATATAGCATAGCCATACCAAGGTGTCAGGGAGACGAAAATAAACAGATTTGCTAGGTTCTTTGCCCTCAAATTTCCAAGATTAATTAGAAGTACTCCAGTAATCCAGGCACAAACAATATTAATAAAATTCCAGCTACAAGATCTCATCTATTATTCTCTTTTCCGTAAAGTGTCAGAAAGATAATATTTTCTAAGCGATATTTTCGTCTTTAATTCTCAAGTGAGAGAGGACATTTAAAAAACAACTGACAAATGAAAAGATTTTTTTTAAATTTCAACCAATTCGCACGCCTACTTAAAACTCATCTGACCCCCACAAAAACCTTTTCACTCGCGTTCTGAGCGCGTAATGGATTTTCGCTGTTCCTGTGTAACAAACGGGTTCTTTATACTCGGCGCATACATCGCGGGCCGCAGCAATTTTCTAGTCCGTCGCATCGCGAGGCCGAGCGGCCGCAAAAAGAGACACAGGACGCGTCGCATCACGCAAGGAGATGCATCACGCGCCCCACCCCGCCCCGCCCCGGGCGGACCCCGCTGCGCCCGTCGCGTCGGGCAGCTCGCCACGAGGACACGCCTCTCCCTGGCAGACGATGGCGGCCGGAGGGTTGCGAATTATACTGCGATTTTTGTAAGAGCGACCCTCAAGGCCACTGAAATCCCATCTACGCGATGGAATATGTCACGGCATTTCGTGTCCTTCTCAGTCGTTCCACTAGACTTCGCACGATCGCGACCGTATGAAGCAGAGCTTGCGATCATGCGACTTCTACCGGCAAGACCGAGAAAAGACGCGAAATGCCGTGACATATTCCATCGCGAAGATGGGATTTGAGTGGCCTTGAGGGTCGTTCTTAGAAAAATCGCAGTATAGGAGCGGCGGAGTGTACACGTCCGAACCATCACGTACATTTTACCCATTCAAAATATTTCTTGATCGAGGAAAGCTGCAGCATGTACAGTGAAATTATTTTAGCGTGGCCGCTCAAGGTCAGATCTCAGAGCAGCCGAAAGAGTCCATTCCCCAAAATTATCGCTTTAGGGGGGAGCGCGTCCCTTCCCAGGACGTGTTGACCGCCCTACGCCAATTGAGTAAATACTGACCCTGACTATTCTTCTCCGCAAGGTGCCAGTTTTCAAGCATATCAATTTATAAAGAGAAGCAAAACAAGGCTTTGAAAATATCAAAGCAGTTCTTAAGGCAGTAATTGCTGCTTACGGTGTTCAAAAATATATATTTGCAGCATTAATAAGGAAATTAATTCTATTCAATCAGGAGAATCGTGTTCCTTTCCTACTCGTAATAAAGAGAAGAAGAGAAAGGACGTGGAATCTGCTCTCGACAGTTTCAATGAGAGTGTGATTCGTCGCACAATGATTTAATACACCATGTCAAGAAATCGTTATTTTTACACGATGTGACGTGAATGATAGTAAAGGCAGTGATAGTGATACTACTTACGATAGTGCGGAAACGGGTATCAGTGACAGTGGAAAACATACGGATGATGAGGACAGAGCTAGGTCATCCCGTGAATTTGGTGTTTCTCCATAACCGAGCGAAGACACTACAGTAAATTGACCTCCAAAGGCCGTTCGCTAGCATGTGTGGTGCGGCAGGCTAATGTTTTTGGTATGGACAGACGAGCCAGGCGCGAGCGAGCGCCGCGCCCTGGCTCCCTCCCCACCACTTTCGGCTTCCCCCTCCACTCGCGAATCCCGGCGGCCACCCTGGAAAAATGTAGTTGTACTGTACAACCGATTTACAGGCATCGGACAGGCATCAGCAAACGGATTTTAATCCGTTTCGAAGACGACTTATACGTTGATAACAGAAGATACAATTGTGCGCAAAAATTAGAGATTAAAAAAACATTTCCAGCAAATACAACAGTATGAAATCAGATAAAAGGGTTCGTATTCTTCGC